>CAWUFW010002830.1:1200000-1800000 GCA_963921515.1 Calotriton arnoldi | reverse complement strand
CTACCTCAAACCTCACAACCTCCTATCCTACAAGCATTTGGTAAACTATATATACACTGGGGAGTCACATTTACTATCATAACTCCAATCCCGAACGTTGAGGAGAGAATACATTTTGCGGCGCTAGATTTACTTTTCTAACTCCAACCCCACACACATTGTAGAAAGTGCATATATATGTTAAAAGTCTAATCCAAAAGTATGTATATATTTTTTTAATTATATCGACTAACCCCTTATCTGAGAATTTTTTCCCGCTCAAATCCCAAGTTCGTTTTTGATGTTTGGGGTAGGAATTCAGCCCAACTTTGCATCCTTGTTTTTCTACATGTTGAGGATTCTAAAAATACCCTGGGTTTGTGGATTTCCCTAGGGGGAACCGAGAAAATAGCCAAAAATGTAGCAATTTTTTTTCTTTTTTTTGTAAATGGAAAAAACATTGTGCAAGAAAGTGTATGTTTTTGCTTCTAAAATGTTACCAACGAAAGGTTTGCTGTGCTAAGCTCATGATTCCATCTCCCCAACTTTCAGGAAACAGCAGAGTTGTAGAAGGAAAATAATTTTTACCACAGTATTGCTCCTAAGTTGTAGTGGAATTTCCCTACTTTTTGTTGTTTATAATCACCAGCAGTTTGTGGTGGAAACAGGTGTGAAACCCTTTGGTGAACCTGGAAAACTATACATTCCTGCAACATAGGCAAAATTCTGAATTCAGCAAGGGGTCATTTATTAAATTGCTCACGGTTTTCTGATACAAAAAAATAATTGAATTCAATTGGAGAAATTAAAGATAGGTGAGAATTTAATGAATGAAAAAGGGGGATGCAGGAAACCTTTGCATTTATAAATGTGACCTAGAAACTTAATGTACGAATAAGTAGCTAGTGTACCACTCTGAATATGAATATGGGATTACCCATATTAACGTGATTCAGAGGACATTTTGCAGAATGTGTTCTTTTGTGAACACTATTTTAAATTTGGAAGTCAGAAATGGCGAGAAATTCAATTGATAATAAATGATGTTCTACTATTCTGTATTCTCACACTTCTCCTGATCATAATGGTATTCCACTAATGTGCTGGGCCTGCAACAGGAAAGGCCCCAAAATGCAACATGGAGACATCAAAATGTTTGCCATGCAAATTGACCCTTTTTAGTGATGACAGTTGCAATATTTGTGTGTGGCTCGTCCACCACCCCGGAAACCTATTACTCCAACACATTTATAAAAACTATAAACCTAGGCAGTTCAGGGTGTGTGACCTTAACTCTGAGTACCCTGCAAGCCTCACATGTTGGCTAAAGTCATGCATTTTCCTCGCATTTCTGTGAGGGTGAGGGAAATTTTAGGAATCTGCGATGATCCACTCAGTTCCTACCAACCATCGTTCTCACACTTCTCTCAATACAAACTGTACACTACTTGTGTAGCTGGGACTATCACCCACAACAGAAATGGATGAAAACTAAGATCGTAGAAAGACAATGTGGTCTACAGATGGTCTTTGGTTTGGTCCATCACTTTTTAATCCCTTGTGTCTAGTGGTATTCCAGCCCTCCAAAGGGGCTAGATTTGTGGTCAACACTCTCCCCATACCTGCCCCTCAGTGGTGGCAGAAAGACCAGTGGCCCTGTTATGGGGTGGCAACACAGCCCAATGCCTACAAGGGCCACCCCATCCCCCTTTTTTATCAAATTTCCACTAGTTTCTCTTGGGCTCTCTGCCCTTCTGTTTGGCAGATTGGGTGTAAACATCCACTCGCATCCCAATGGGGGCAGAAAGCCTTTTGGGAACAGTTTTGGGAGAAGGTGCTTGTTACAGTTAAATGAAAGATACGTAGTCCAGTGATGTAGTTCAGGATCACAGCTTTATTCTTCAGATAGGATCCATATTAAGTCTCATGCTAGGCCTCATACAATGCCCCACCAGGAGCAGCCTCCTGCCGCTCAGCCCTTCCACACCAACTGATTCCTTCTTCCACTCAAACACTCTCAACATTCTGATGACATCACATAGACTGAGCAGCAAGGCAAAGGGCAACAATAAAGGGGATGCATTAATCACTTGCTAGATTACAACACATCCCCCCCTCATTAAAATTGTAAAAATACCAGCATGCAAGATCATAGTACATACATGCTTGTAAAAATACCAGCATGCAAGATCATAGTACATACATGCAAGATCATAGAACATACATGCAAGATCACAGTACATACATGCAATATGACTAAAAAAAACAAATGTGCGGAGGTGGACATACACACATACGAAAAGTCAAGATCTTCAAGAATAACATCAAACTTAAAAACATCGTCAAACACCACATCCCCATCCCATCTAGAAAAGACGAGAGAAACACAAGAGTGTTGTATTCTTCAAATCACACGCCTAAACTCCAAGGCGTTACACACTAAGGGTAATTTTATAACCCCTAAACACAGGGTACTACATAAACCCCAACCAAAAACAACTGTAAATCCAGAGAAGCTTCGGAGTCTTCTCATATTCCCAAACAGTGAGAAACCATATACTCTCATATCAACCACAGGGGTAAAGACACAAATTGCCTACAGGGTGACGAACCTATGTCAACCCACAACCAAGAACAGCGGCAGGACTAGGGACAACCCTCTACTGCACACCCTCGCAGGACTAGGGACACCACAGAACTCCCCCTACTGCACACACACAACTGCGCTGCGTACACTTGCAGGACAATTGCTTACAGGGTGACGTACCTATGTCAACCCACAACCAAGAACAGCGGCAGGACTAGGGACAACCCTCCACTGCACACCCTCGCAGGACTAGGGACACCACAGAACTCCCCTACTGCACACACACAACTGCGTTGCGTACACTTGCAGGACAAATTGCTTACAGGGTGACGAACCTATGTCAACCCACAACCAAGAACAGCGGCAGGACTAGGGACACCACAGAACTCCCCTACTGCACACACACAACTGCGCTGCATACACTTGCGGGACACATTGCCTACAGGGTGACGAACCTGTGTCAACCCACAACCAAGAACAACGGCAGGACTAGGGACACGGACACCACAGAACTCCCCTACTGCACACACACAACAATAATCAGGGCTACAACAACAATCAGGGCTACAACATCAGGTACCAGTGAAAGGTACAATAATCACATAAGACACACATGAAATAAAACCAAAAGAAAGTCTAATACTCCGGTGAGCGATCTCTCACCCGAGGTCCTCACCAAAAGTTCACATAACTGTCCACATCCTAAGCGGTGTAGCACAGCGACTCCATCTTGGTTAGCGCTGCAAGGCCTTCAACTAGCTGATGTGCCAAAATGTCGAACGAGGTTTACAATCGTCAGCGTTGCCATCAACGAAGAAGAAAAAAAAAGTTTCAATTAACTTTATTGTACCGTGGTTGGCAGAAAACCCTCGTAAGAAGTGCAGGAAGCATCATACAGGGTCCAACTAAAAGATGGCGGCACGTCTGTGACGCCGAGCCGGGTGGCTCACAGCACGTAGGCGCTCCAAAAAGCGTCTTCTGTCAAGTCATAGAAGTTCGTTCGATGAACAGCGTGTCGTGTAGGAACCCAAAAAAGAGACCGAAGGTGAGGTTGCGCGCGCAGGGACAAAGTCAGTTAGTTCAAATAATGTATGGCGGAAAATGTAAGTGTTCCAAACGGAGCTCGTGCTCCAAATCCAATAACAATAGAGCGGTTGAAGAGACCAAACCGGTCTCAAATGCGGTAAAAAAAACAATAGACGAAAACAGTCTCACCACTGTTGATTTCAGGCACTACCGGCACAGACCCCCTCTGTAACTGGCAAAGGATGAAGCCAGAAGACAAAGTAGGGGCACAGAAGGTCAGGACAATGAAGACAATCACTCCTCCAAGGCAGAAAGACAGGGAGGCAGTGGGCAGCGGTAGCGAGCAGGCAGGCAGGCAGGGACTGGCAATGAAGAGAGAGAGACAGCGAACAAGTAGGAGTAGGTCACTACTCTGAGAGTGTCCCAAGGTGCAGGAGGGCAGACTTCTTCCAAGACAGGCAGGCAGTGGACAGTAGGCAGGCAGATAGGAACTGGCACCTTTGATCCTAAAATCCAACAGGCAGCAGGAACTAAGCCAAAGCCAAATGTACTCGCTAGTACATAAATAATGTCTAGGTCACAGATGATGTTCTCTCTCAGAACATGACATGACCAGGGACACTTCAGCAAAGACAGGTAAACAAAGATAATGAAGGAAAGACCAAGACAAACTGGCACTTACTGGTTGGGGCGACCGATGAAAAGGTCACTGGTGGGGCATTAGGGGTGCCAGTTTTGTTCAAATCCAGAGGTTGTAGTTTCTTGGAAGTATTGGTTCATTTACTTGGAGTTCCTTTAGTTTCTGGCACGTCCACGATGGGGCTGACCGGTCTTCTGGTCACTGGTGGGGCTCAGGACTGCCAGCTAGCTTCTTCCAATACGCTTTATAAATTACAAGAGACTTTACGTTTCATAGGTACCAGTCCATTTAGGTAGCAAACGCAGGTTCTTTCAGTATCGTCGCCAGTGTTGCAATGAAGAATGATACTCAGGCAGGTCTTGTATATAAAAGGTTGTAGGTTTATTCTTCAAGTTACTTCATAGGTTCCAGGTTACAGGAAGATGATATGATCCATATTATGCCCCACCAGGAGCAGCCTCCTAGCTGCTCAGCCCATCCACTCCAACTGATTCCCACCCTCGTCGCCAGTGTTACAGTTAAATGAAAGATACGTAGTCCAGTGATGTAGTTCAGGATCACAGCTTTATTCTTCAGATAGGATCCATATTAAGTCTCATGCTAGGCCTCATACAATGCCCCACCAGGAGCAGCCTCCTGCCGCTCAGCCCTTCCACACCAACTGATTCCTTCTTCCACTCAAACACTCTCAACATTCTGATGACATCACATAGACTGAGCAGCAAGGCAAAGGGCAACAATAAAGGGGCTACCCCCATGCCTTCCTTTTAAATTTTTGTTTTCCCCTGGCATCCAGTAGGCTTTCTACCCTGCTGGAAGTAAACGCCCCACCCCCTCCCTGGGGGATATCCTGTCTGTCTGTTAACAAGTGTGTTATATCTTAACACACATATAATAGGGTGGATGGGATATCTGTCATGTTTATGACGGAGTATCCATCCACCAAAATCTAAATTAGGCCCTTATTTGATTTATTATAAGGAGGATTACTGGGCCATGACGGGGGGCCGGGGATGGGGGGGCGCTCTTTCCCCACAATGAGTTCCCAGTTGTCCAATTGGTCCATCTTTTCTTGGGGATCACAGCCCTGGAGCAATCCCTAAAGGTGCATCCACTGGGGAAAGGGGTTTGTCCTCTCTCCAATCGTACCGCTCACGCTCAGATCGGTGCTTACGGGGTGCCTAATGGTGCCATAAATTTAACTTTCAATCACTGTGACATCAGTGCACTGTGTGTGCTGCACATCACAGTGATTGAAAAAAATAGTGTTTGGACACAGCAAAACCTTTCACCTCATATCCCAGAATTATTGTTTAAAAAGAAAATCCTTTCGGCGGAAGCAGATGATGGTGTGAGCACCAGAAGGATTTTAGCATCAAGTGCATAAACAAAAGTAGCATGCTTATTGTGAACAGTTCAGCATCTTAACCTAAACAAAATAGAAAGTATAAACTATCCTTTACATTTATTTCATTAATAGCAAGTAATTTAATTTTATTATTATTGTATTTGTAATCTGTTATTGAGTCTGACACATCAAATAAAATTTAAACCACAAATTAAAAATACGCACTGAAATATTACCAAAAAATCTGATCCACAATATATTTAATTTCTTATTTAACTTAAGTATTTATTTTGATACTGAAAATCACTTTTGACTTTCTACTGTTATTTTTAAAAATTCTACCCAATTCCCCAAAAGAATCCTCTATCTTTTTCAAAATAATTAAATTGGTAGAAATAAAAAATTTTAAATAGTAATTTAGCTTTAAATATTTTTTTTTTTAAATGAATTAAAATAACTTTACAAATATGCCCCAATAAGCTACATAACCTCTGTAATAAAATAAAATACAACATTGAAAAAGTAACAAACTGAAACAAACCACAATTTACATATTTAAAACCTAAAAATATTTTAAACTATTAAAAACGAAATAAAATAATTAAAACAACCTACAAATCCTCAAAAATAACATAAATGCATTTAAACAATTATAATTACATTTATGTATAAATTCCCAAAATATTTTTTTTTACAGTTTTCTGTCAAGTTACACAGGTTTTAAAAGCTCAGGTCTGAGGCATCAGAACTATTACTCCGGCTACATGGTTCGCATAGGTTGAAGCAGAGCTATTCTTTAGGTTACACAAACGTTACAGACAGGTTTCAAACAGCAGACTTGTCACTCAAGGTACACTTGAGGTACACAGATAGGTTCAAGCCTCAGAGAGTAGAATTATCCCTAAGATTAAATAGATCTTGTAAGCTCTATTCATAGACAGCAAAAGTATACCTTCGTGTTCGACAGATCTTAAAGCGCTCAAACTCAGACAATGGAGCAATCTTTGATGCTACAAACAAAAACTTCAAACAGCTTTACTCATCAGGTTGCCCAGACTTGTTGACTCAAGTTTCAGACAGCAGAGCTATCCTTTATGTCAACAGATTTTACATGCAGGATCTTGGCAGCAGAGCTATCTCCCAATTCACATAAATTCAGGCATTTTACACCTCTGCACTGACTTAGCAGATGTAAATTGTGTCATTTTAGAAAATATCCAATACTATATACAGATGGGTGACGGCTTCACCATTCAAATATACAAAGGGCCTGATTCCAATGTCGGACGGACCGGAGTCAGGAACTGTAACCGACCGACCTCCTGTCGTCGGTTACAGACCTGCAAGTAGGATGCGACCGAACCCTGTTCGGTCGCAATCCTATACTTCACAATGGGAGCATGCATTCCAAATGGAATGCATGCTCGCATTGTTAACTGCAGAGGTGCAGTTCATCCCTGCTCTCTGTGGCAGGCACCTCAAGGTGCCTGCCACCAGGTGCAGGGATTAACAGGGGGGCACCATAGGGGCCCCCTAGGCTGCCATTCGGCGGCCTCGCACCCATGGGAGCCCTACTGGGGGCCCCCAAAGACAGTTTCCCACTGCCTTTTTGTGCCGGAAAGACCGGCACAAAAAGGCAGTGGGAAACTGCCATCGTACTCCCTCGGCCGGAAAGAGGCGGCCGGGGGAGCATTGAAGGGTTTCCGGATGGCGGAGGGCTCTCCGAGTTCGTCTTAAGCCATCCGGAAAACCGAGTCGGATTCCTTTCCGACCGAGCCCATCAGAATGGCTCGGTCGGAAATGAATCCGAACAGCACATTCTGATGCGGGCAGGAGGGCTCCGACCGACGGTTGGAGCCCTTCCTGCCCACATCGGAATCGGGCCCAAAGTTTGTGCTACGGCACCTTTAAGGCATACAACTGTAATAGCAAAACATTAGAAGTCAAAGATTGCAAAGTGCAGTTGACTAAATGAAACAACTGTCTTAATGTGTTGTATATAAGATAGGGCTCGACTTGCCTACGTAACGGCACATTATGATGACTATAACTGTGAACCTATTTATCCGTTTCTCAGTGGTGCTACAGAAAACATTAGACAATCCAGCTTCCTGATAATAAATTTTTGTTGCCTCACATACCTTTTTTCGGGGGCTAAAATTACAGTCTGGCTTGTGACCGAGGGCCGGACAAAGGGGCCTGCATGATAGGTGTGGGGTAGGTGGGACGGGCGGGGTCAGTGGGCGGGTTACTGGGGTAAAAAAAATTCACTCCCTTTTCAAAACATTACTAGACAATGCTGTATTTCAAAATGTGATATATGTATGTATGTACCCTGAATAAATACTGTCAATATTTGTATTTTACTGGGTTCTGTGTGTTTCTGACCATAGTTTTCCATCTTTGCCTTGTTTTGACAAGCACCCAGTTACCAGCTCCTAGGCCCTCAGTTGCGTAGACACTTGGACATACCCTTCATTTGTCTTTCAGAAGAAACAACTCAAACCCCTATGCCTCTTAAAGTCGCTCCGAACAACCCTTAATGGCCCTGTTGAGATTTTACAGTACCAAGCCTCAAAATCATCCAGCAAAACTGAGAAGCATAAATGCAAAGTGCATTGATAGAGGTAGGTTTCTTGTCCTCTGTCCAGCCCGCTGTGCACACCCCAGCTCATGAAACTTACCTCATGCATGTAACCCCAGGCAATACAAGCAGTCAGGGACAGCAGGCTACCATATTCTTAATGGACCTAGACAGTACATGCATAAATGGTCCCATGCTGTAATGTGCATGCATGGGCCCACACAATACAAGCATTCATGAACTCAGGCTGTAATGCACATTTACAATGGCACAATGACCGGCATGATGGGCAAGAGACCTACTGCCTTCACACGCTGCCTTCTCCTAGTCAATGAGCTTGCCCAACAATGCAGCAGAGGTATTGTAGTGTCATCTCCAAAATGACTATCATATCAGGTAGGTGCATGTCATTTCATAATTATGCATGTGTCAGGCAGCAGGTCTACTACTATTCTTCCCTGAGTCCCACACTCAATGACTCTGTTCATAGGGTCCGCTGTTATCCTAGGCTTTCATTCTGACACTGTGCTCAGGCACATAGGAATGAATGGGAATTTGCATGCGCAATTTCAAGGGTGCCAAAAGGACACCCTGTTGCACCCCTGAAATTGATGTGTGCACCCATGTTGCGCACACACATGCCCCAAGGGCATGTGTGTGTGTAACTTGGAACTTTGAAAAATGCACTTTAGTGCATTTTTAAAAGTTTTCGCTAATTACCATCAGGGTTAAATTTTCGGTATTTAGTGGACCCTAATAGCGAATTTGCTATTTTAAATGCAATCGCAAATTGCAATTTTTGCATTTGGGATGATGCATCCCAAATGCAAAAATACCAGTTGCAAAGGGGCAGATTCTGAGAATCTGCCCGTTTGCGACCGGTTTTTGCCTTGATGCATGTGGCCCATTGTCCGCAACACAGACACATAAATGTTTCACTCAGAATTGCACAATTTAATAAAGTGGGGAAGCTGGGATTTATGTATAACTATCCAGCTTGCCTGCTTCTGAGGCATATAACTTTGTGTATTAACAGCATCTCCCCCAATTCCACCTGTAAACTTTCTGTAGCACCACCGTTGTCAAACAAGAGCCTGTAGCATCCCAGTACCTCAAGTGAAGCCATGCCATAAAACAAAACGCTAGGCGCAGCCCACGGATCCACGTGAGCACATTGCTGGATCCTCATTTATTTTGTTTACACTACATGCAGGGTCTGAAACCATCTGAGACCTAACGGGCCATAAAAACAAATTTAACTACAGACAGCTCTGTTTTAGTGGCACCAATTGAGACATTAAAGAGGCAACACTGTCTGTGAGCAGCATGCACAGGCAGCACAGAGAATGCACTCAATGACAGGGTAACAAGTGACATCAGAAGGCTGGTGAGGGCGGAGGGCTACGGGTGATCATGCGAGACACTGATTGTCTGCGCATGCCCCTTTCAAATGTAGCCCCCGAGAAATCTCAACAGGCAGAAATAGTGCCGATTCCGTGCCTACTGTTGTTCACGGGGGCCGCATGGAATGGTGTGGCGGGCCGCAAATGGCCCGCGGGCCATACTTTGAGTACTGCTGGTTGCCTGCATAGCCTACTGAATGTTTGCATTCTCTAGAGGTTCCTGGCTGACACTGTTCTCCACAGTGCTGAACCCCTGATATCTAAGGGATCCAGTCTTCATCACTTTGCAGGGCTTTGCTGATAAGCAGAGAGAGGCTCTTGAAAAGAACCTCTCCAAGTCTAGTGAAGCCGACTCGACCGACTCTGCTCAGCCACATGCGTTCCTCTCCCTCGATATTTAGCCTTTCTTCCCAGGAAGGTCAGTAACCCCTCTGTGGAGGGTGAATCTTCAAAGAAAGACAATAGAACGAGTTAAAGTTTTCTCAGGTGAATGCATTTCGATGTTTTAAGTTGGCCCCATGCAAAAAAAAAACAATTGATGGAAAGAATGCCGAACAATGTCAAACATTCACCCCAGTACAGAGATCTGGGCCTAAATCTGTCGTTTTCTTACTCCCCATGCCATTGCAATTTAAACCCAGCCATATGCAAATCAGTCTTGACCCTGCTCCCCATGGGAACAGCCCAGCCGGAACTGCCAGGCCAGGTCCTCCCTAGACCGGAAACAAGCATCCTGGGATTAGATAGTAATATGGTTGTGATACTCACAACTACTTTTTTTAACAAGGAGCTAAGAAGAATACTTTCTGCAAGTATTATGTATTGCATATAAAAGCAATTTACGAACAAACCATTCATAGTCAGGCGGCCACAAAATGTCGCATCTGCAAACCATGTGTAACAAGCAGAATAAAAAGACGGAACACCAAACATTGTTTTCATAGGCAATGCGTCTGATTAATTTATGAATTAACTCTGAATATTTATTGGAGATTTTTCGGATCAGTTGCAGATATATCGTGGTAAATGCAGCAGGTTTTTTTAATCTGAAACTCCGGTAGTGGAAAGTTATTCATCTGTTGTTCTGGGATAAATCCACCCATCTACAGATCACAAATGTACAATTTAGGATTGAGAAAGAAACGTAAGGACACCTCGGCAGAAGCAGATCAACCGTAGTTTGACTTGTTACTAAACCTCTGTAATCTCAACCAGGAGCATCAAAAGCATTTCCAAAGAAAACGAAACAAATACTTGAACACCTGTGTTTTAATGCATCTGCTGATGTGGTAATTATCAGTCACAGAGCAAATATTCATTAAAAATTGCCATTGCCATAACAATGCACCACAGTAAATAAGAAACATGTGCACTTAGTAGCCAAAACAATTAGAATATATAATTGATATATAATTGATGCACCCGTAGACAAAATGTGGGAAATAAAATAGCAATTTGTCTAAACAAGCAGTGGCAAAACCATTATTTAGCACTTAGGGGACGATTACGATCGCGGTGGACCGAGATCGTCAGTTTCACTTCCGACCACCTAATTACAATTATGAGGTCGGAAGTGAAACCACTGGTCATTCCAGCTGGAAACCTGCCGTAATCCATATGAACGGCGTTTTGTGCCTTCCGGATTACGATGCTTGGTTTACGGAAGGCTTTCCATGCCGTGCTTTCCGACATGAAAAGCCTGTTGGAGAGCGAATTTGGGGGCTCCTAGTAGGGCCCACTTCTGTTTGCAGCCTCCGGTTAAGAACCGAGGGGGCACCTTGTTGATCCCTGCACCGTGTGGCAGGCACCCTGAGGTGCCTGCCACACGGTGCAGGGATGAACACAACCTCCCATTTCCCTATGGGAGCTTGTGCTACTGCCGGTTTACGGCTGTAGCACATGCTAACATAGGGAAATGTGCATGTCCATCTGCACTCGCATCGTAATTAGGCGGTCGGGACCGCCGACCGGAGGTCGGTCGGACCCGTTTCCGTGACGTCCGACATCGTAATAAACCCCTAAGTATCATTTAATTGATTTAAATATATGAGAGTATCATATTAGTTACCATCTTGAGAGGGGGGCGCACCCCAAAAACAGAAATCCCCAATTCAACATTGGTGTCCACATTGTAGGCATCGGTGTCCTCATTCCCAATTAGCACACGTTTTGCCTGTCATCTTCAGTCTCTGTATCAACATTTAAAAAACTCTTACGCTGTTAATCTATTCCGAAATTATTATTAAGCTATATGCCAAAAACTGCTCCCTGATGCTCATCGTTTTAGGCGTAGGGAAAAAATAGAAAAATAAACACAATTATCCTGTGCTTAACCCTCTGTTCACTTGGCACAAAGGCAGTCAGACTTAACTTAGAGGCAATGTGTAAAGTGGATGAAACGTTTATCCCCAACCCTGGGAAAACTCTACCCATAAAGACAACAACCAACAGAGGCCACTTATAGCTGTCAGTGTCAAGAGCCAGACCCCAGGCCATCTACTGCCACATGGAGGCTCCAACTGGGGACCATGCGCAGGCTTCACTTCCATCCTTGGGGCTGGCAAGCAGTTCCCTACTTGCTCATGCGGTTTCTCAGATGGCCTTCCTTCATGAGTGGGTATTTAATTCTGTCCTTCCTTAGGGCCAGCTGTGAATACCATCACTTACTTGGTGTATGCCTTCAGAGGATGGCACCACAATCCTCCTCAAGGACCCCATGAATCTCCAGAGCTACTTCAAATGGCTCAAAACACTTGTCTATATTATCCGCCACAACATGTTTAGGCACCTGATCCTTAGGGATGTGGACCCACTGTCTATACTGGACACAGAAATTCTGCTGCCGTGATTGCTGCTGCATTTCTGGTTAGGCTATTTATTCTTCAGGAAGAAGTACCATTTCTAGTAGCTTGATTAATCTGGGAGTACACAAAGATTGCAAACTTCAGACATTGGGTCAGTGGTGGGCCCCAGAGTGTCCTGTCAACAAATCTACACGTTGGGGGTGGCTTCAATGTCTCAGGTTGAACATATTCCAAGCCACTGCAGTATTAGGCATCCATTTCTAAGAGTCTACCGAGCTGTTAAGGTTACTTTAAGCATCAGTCTTTTAACCCAATCTACCCCTCCTTAGCTGAATAACTAACAGAGACTGCACACATCTGAAAATATTGCCCTCAGATAAATAATAAATTAAGAGATACAATGGATTATCCATATTTCACCACATTTCTGGGATACGTTTTAGGTTTTGTTTTTACTTATTGAAATAGTACGCCAGGAAGGCTGTAAGCAATGCCTGCACTGAATTCATGATTCCAAAACACATTAGTGCATAAATTGTAAGTTTGGACAAAATTTGTGTAACTTCTTTTGTGAAAATTATGCCAAATGCCTCAAAAATTGCATAAAATTATGCATAATTATACAAAAAGCCGACCCTGCATATTGAACAAATTTTATTGCGACATGCATCCCTGGGTCCATTTTGAAAATAACAACACATTTTGTACTAAATGAACAGTGTAAAAACTTGTGTGACATGAACAAGAGTTGCTTGTGTTTGGTTCATTTGAGTTGTTCCCGTGCTCCCTCAATAAGATTTTTAGCAGGACGAATTCTCAATTGCATGATATGGCATTTTGGCATGATCTCAGGCATTGTGCACAACAATCATAATGGAAAAATGCCTGAAATTAAGTATAAAAAAAATCATTTTTCCGAGAGTTAATAGATTGCGAAGTAGGCTGTAATATTATTTGTGAGTGTCACTATTGTAACCATTAATGCTTCCTTTACTAAGCTAGTTTCTAGATTTTTTTCTCCATGCCATAGCGGTGTTTTAATCGTTTGGAGGGGAGACCTACAGATTTTTGCTGCCTCAACCCTTTGAGCGCACACTAATTATTAGAGCTATATAACAAAAGCATCGAAGCCACAACATGGAGCTAATGGACACTATCAATATCCGAACTACAAGGTTTCCACTAGGGATCTCTTTGAGTTAATTACATTTTTTCACCCACTAATTGTTATGGAACTAATTACATTTTATTAAACAGTGAAATCATTCTTTCAGCAAATGGTGCAAAGTTTTTTTTCCAGTCACCAAACAATAACTTAATGCTAAAGGATTTATTTTCTCAATCTGGAAAAAACATGTGCAAAGACCACAACAGCCACTTCATTATTATTATTTTAATTATTCTCATTTTCTTTTCTTTTCTTTCATTTCTTTTTCTGTTTAGAAACACTGATGCAGAAACCAGTGCATTTTGGGGCCTATTTATGAGCTAGTTTGCATCGTGCATGAGTGCTGTAAATACTGCGGGCCTATTTATGAGTTAGTTTCCATCATTCTTGCACCGAGCAGTGTGGTGCAAAAGTGACTTACGAAGCCAAGCAAGCCAACTCTGTATGGCCCTGAGTGGCTGCATAAATCTGGAGTGAGGCAATGCAGGGCAAATAGCCATGGTGCAAGGGTGCCTGCATTGGCGGTAGTTACCAAAAGGGCCTTAAATACTGCACAAGCCTGCTTTTTCCCTGTCACGGAGTGGAGCACCGCAAGTTGACTTACTGCGCTGCATAGTGTGACATACTCGTAAATAGGTCCCTATATCTTTACTCAGTACATATATTCAGAGTACACTTTCAAAAACAGCTATGTTTGAACATGTGGTATTAATATGGGGAATAAAATACTTTTATCCGAACAAATGAAAAGACATAACAACTAACAGGATACCACTAACTATATGTAAATCACGAGCAACCATTGCAGTCTGTGAATCAAAGACCATAGTCATTACACAAGAAGCAAATACACCATGTACCAACTATACAGTTCTTTTAACAACTCCCTGTAGGGCTGTGCTGGCACCATAAGTGTGCAAATTGTTGGTAGCCACTGATTTGCAATGAAAGAACTCCCCGTTAACTGATTGCTAGATGGGAGACTTCAAAGTTCTGTTTTTCTGGAAAAAAGTTTTATCCAATGTGGATGTTTCATTAATCACAGATATTTACAAAAGTGTACAATTGCACTACAGACAAAAGCCTTCAACTATCAGTGCAGTGGCATTAAAACTTTGGAGATCAACTCACAAAAAAGCAGTCTGGGAACACAAGGAGGAAAGGAAACAAAAAGAATGGGCTACCATTTTTCAGTTGTTCAAAGATTCAAATAAGCGCACTTCTGGGACCATGTCAACAAATTAAAAAACAGCAAAGTAACCAGGGAGAACAGTGTTTCAGAAGCGGCATGGTTTAGGCATGTTTTGGAGTTATACGTGGATAAGCCTGCAGCCCCCCAGTTTACCAGCCAGCCCATTGTAACGGATTGTAAGCAAAATTCCATCTCAGACCTAATAACAGGAGAGTCAGCCAACCAGCCGACGAACAGAGCCGAATCATGGCAAGAACCGGACATTCAGTCTGAGGAGATCCAGAGAGCCCTAGCTGAACTAACAAACATAAAGACAGTTGAAAGCACAATCAGGCATGTGAGAAACAATGGGCTCCCTGGCCCTAATGGTCTACCTGCGAGCCTATTCAACTGTGCCCCTGATAATTGGGTTAGGTTGCTAACTTCCCTTTTCAACCTTGCTCTTCAAACAGCAACCATCTCCTGAAGCCTGGAGAGGGTCTTTCCTTTGCCCTATATATAAAAAGGGGGACCGGACAATGGCCTCAAATTATCGTCTGATCGCGCTTCTGGATGTAGAAGCTAAAGCTTACGCCTGTGTCCTGTTGGAGCAGCTAGAAGCCTGGGTATGAGAGCAAGACATCCTGACGTCCTTTCAATACAGCTTCCGGGTCGAGGCATCAACCATTGATAACATCCTAGCATTATTCGTTTGAGTCACCAAACTGCCTAAAAGAAAAGATTACCTCTCTTCTGCTGCTTCATTGTTTAGAGCACGGCATTTGATAGGGTTGACCGGGCAACCCTATGAAGGAACCTAGATGCATTGGCATACCCCCAATGCTACTAAGAGCTGGAATCTCATTATACACCAGGACATGGGTCCAAGTAAAAACTGGGCTTAGCATGGTTACTCGTAAAATAAACACCAGTCATAGCCTAAAGCAGGGCTGCATCCTGCCTCCTTCTGTTCAATCTATACATCGCCGATTTAGGGAAAGCTTTGGAGTCTGGCTGTCTGCTTCCTCTCAAGTTAGGAAATACCAAATTGCAAATAATTCATATGCGGATGATATTGTGATCATGGATCACACCAAAACTGGCATACAGCGGGCACTGACTGCACTGAACACATTCAACTTGGACAACTATCTCCAGGTAAATCAGGATAAAACGAAGTCCTAATATTTGGGAGATACCTGAACAAAAAGAATGCATACTGGCGCCTGGGCAGCAAGTTAATTACTACAGTGAGGAAGTACAACTACCTGGGTGTGTGGTTTAGTAAAAAATAGTGCACCAGATGTACAAGTGAGAGCTCTTAAAAAGAAAGGTGCTGCCATCATGTATGGACTTGGTCAACTGAATCAGTTACTAAGCAGCACCTCGGCGGCCCCAATCCTAGGGGTAATGAAAGTGACTCTCCTCCCAGCCTTGCAGTATGGCCACCACACCTACCCAGGTGCTGTATTCTCAGCCTTGGAGCAAATTCACTGTCGTTCATACAGAAAGCCTTTCCAACAACCACGATATGCACATCGCTCAAGGCTAAGGCTAGAACTGGGCCTCGTGAATCAATTATTAGACAGTAAAGCCTCCATGCTGAAATTTTTCATCAGGACCAGGGAGGCCCAGACAAATTAATTAAAGGGCCACCTGAAATTCATCTTCGAATCTACAGGTAATCTTTGGTTCAATTAAGTCAGGAGTTCTATTGTGTCCCTTTAGATCGAAGAAGCAGCCTTTCAAGCTGGGGACGTTCCATATATATTGCCTGGAAAAAAGCAATCAATCGAATAATGAAAGGAGATATCAAGGGAGCAAGACCTACTATCAGCAGGTAAGTTGGAGCTGGTTCATTCCCTGAATGACAGTTACCTCTCTGCAAGCCGCAACCCTATCTCTTGGAAGCCATAAACATGGAAACGCGTAGACAGATATTGTACATGCAATTGCTAGTGCTTCAAATAAAAGAGATTAATCCAGCCTGGGGAGGCCGTGGAGGTAAAAGGGATTGCAGGTTATGGAACTATACTCATGAATCATGGCTACATCTGCTATTCTTCTGCCCCTCTTTAAATCCCCAAAGGAGATTACTGATCAAACCTGTCTTCTTGGCCCTAGGGGCACACATGTGCTAGGAAGCATCTTCAATCTGTTTTAAGAACATTGCCCTTGGGCATTGGCGAGATGCACCAAATTCATCAAAACACTCAGTCAACTGCTCTGCCCACCCACCGTGGTTGTACCCAGCCACAAACAAGGACAAAAGCCAATAACAAAATATCCTGCACGTGTTGGGCCGGACAAGAGGTAAATGAAGACTCTGAACTTGGGGGCCAAATGGTCATGGTGCACTTCACTATGATCTGGACGCTGCCCAGCAAGTCAAGGCAGGATGTGGCCTAACGGCTAGAGCGGCCGACCTCGAAGCTGGGGAACCGGGTTCGAGTCTCGGCACGGATGCTCAACATCCTGTGATTCTGGGCAAATCATTTAATCTCCCTGTGTCTACCAGAAAAATGAATGTGCCCATCTGCAACGTAACTGGTGATCATGTGAAGCACTGTGATACCTTTGGGTCGAGTTTGCGCTATATAAAACTCAAAAAAAGAAAAAAACCTATTGGATGATCCTGGTACATGACGGCTGGTTTGCTACTTTTAGCCCTTAACTGTCTTGTAGTGCACTGATTTCTTGCTGGTATTGCACAGTGGCTCATTGCACATAGCATTTTAAATATTTAACTGCCTTTTACCTGATTTTATCCAATTGTAATGGATTTTATTAACTAAACAAAAAGCTTACTACTGCTACTACAGGTGCACTTTTTGGTTCTGTGTTTTCCTATTCAATTGTTTCTAGTTATCAAAAGGGTTAATTCAAGTTTATTGTAATTATTACACTAATGCCTGTGCAAAAAACAGTAGAAGAAAACGCAGCATAAAACCAAATAGTTCAATAATTATAACTTTTCCTTGAAAAAAAGTTACTCTCAGGGTGCAAAAAAGATTTCAAAACCTAAATAGATCAGTTCTGTGAGGAATAGCCACTGGTAAAATGAATTTCACAGGACAATTTCAGAAGAATATATTTCTGGCCGAACTTCAGAAGGAATTGGTGACCTGAATGGTACCCAGGAGTATTAGATTTAATTATTGAGGGACATTAAAGTACCTTTGCATCTACAGTGGGCAATTGGTGATGAGAATAATAATGGTCAAAGAACGTGTCAGAATCTGCTGGCAGATGTAGGGGTTCTTTAGAGTTTGGCAGAGAGACAGAACCACCATACATCAGAGGTTCTCCTACCCTATCAAGCCTGTGCTTTCCATGTCTGGTTTAGAGGTGAGGGAAGTGCAGGGTTTGCCCAAGACTCCCCGGAAGCAACCTTTAACTTGTCAGTCCATCTGCCACTAACCAGCCAGGGTCATTGTAACTGTTTAGGGGAGGGTGACCATCACTAAATGTGTCTTTTCAGTAATGCTATACAAGACATTACAGTCCAGGGAAGGGCCAGCAAGTAATGGTTCTGAAAAGCAGAGAAAACACTTTCTGTATGTCAGGTCCATTGTTTTTTTTCCAGGAACAAATTCCCACTTCAGAGTTTTGTTTCTGGAAAATACAATACATTGCTGAGCTGTTGCAACAAATATGGCACCCACATGGAAAGTTCACTGCCATAACTGCAACTACTACAATAATCTCACACATGCACACTCAAGATATACTGGAGGGAGGTGGACATAGGGATTATTCTTTATCTATCACTGCATGCCCACAACTCTGGCCTACAGAATGTGTCATTGTCGTGTCCACCTTCATGGAAAGTCACCCAATAATGTGTCATCAGACACAGCTGAAAAGAAATTGTATGATTTACTGAATTTTAAGACACTACAGCAACTCTGAGAATGCAAGTGTCCTCCTACTACTGATGTATGTATAAAGTGTATCAATTGGGGCAGATATATCAAGTTGACAATACGGACTATGCAATAAACACAAGGAGAGGGGAGACCTAGTTATTTGTGACAGTGTCAGTCTTGCCTGTATCCGAGACAAGTGAGCGTAATGCACGCAAGTAAATCAATGCTTGCTTCACAATTTCTCACACAGTAAACATTCTCTAAGATGGTGTGAAAAATGAAATATAAATATATATGGATGGAGTGTTTTGGTCACCTTCACTACAGTTATGAGCTACGAGCACGGAGTTTTAGGTGTTTGTATCTACAACCACGCTCTCCATTTTTTCATTCACATTTGGGGCAACAGGATATTGTTATGGCCGTTTTTTGGTTACTGTTAATTTCATATCTGTTCCTATATGGGTACTATACCCTTTACTAATACCAATGTCAATAATTCTATTTTACTATTTTTATTGATAACAGAATTGTATCAATAAATGGTCAAACATCGATTTAATAGAATTACAGGTACTAGACCTTTTCTGGCACCCTTAAACTAAGATAACAAATACTTTATAAACTGGGTACTTTACCCGGTTAATGAATTTATTTCTATGAATAGAGAGCTGCCTTAAATTCCATGTTGGAGACATTATTATTTACTACAAAGATAGAATGTATAATTAATGAAATCATACACGTTAACTCCGCTTTTTCTCTTTTTCTTTTTGTGCACAATGTATAAATTTTATTATTTTGTAAATTATATGTAAAAAAGAACTAAAAACTCAGCACTGTACATAGGGTATGAAATGTTTAGGAATACTCACGTAATTAGAGGTGATGACTGTAATATGAAGTATTTTCTTTAGCTTAATGAAAAAGTATAAAAAGTCTGAACTTTGAACTAAGGTCATGGGACCAAGAGCTGGATAGCTCGAAACGCGTCTTTTGCCTTGAAATAATAAACATCATTTTGTCAAACTTGGATCGGTGTGGCTCGTGCTTACACGAATCAGTAAGCTATTTGGTGGATATATATATATATATATATATATATATATATATCCTGCAAACTCGTCTCAAAGTTCCTGATCATGGAAAAAGACGAAGCGTACCCAAAAGATGCAGTGCTCTACAACTTTATTGTGTGCCCAGCACCGCCGCCATTACGCGTTTCGATCCTCATAGGATCTTGATCACATGACACGTTACCAAATACAAATCCCACATTTAAAGTGACAGTGCATGACTCATTGTCATAGACATGGAAAAAACCTTCACAATGTTTCGCTGGTTTCTCAACACGATAATCTAATGTGCAAATAACGCTAGTAATACAAATCAAAGAGTACGAATTATTAAAATACACCCTTGACCATGGACATGTCTTTCCAATAAATTACCCCTTGATCCATTCTCTTTTGAGCGATATTATGTACACATATGATACTAATCATTGAATTGCTCCAATAAATACATAAATAGCATAAATAAATGTTAAAACTACTTCAAGGTGAGAGTTCATAAACATTTTCCTACATCTCAATGGACAAAGCAATTTGAAACCTCTCAGTATACATATCAATTATTGCACAATTGTGATACCATGCGAACCAACATTGTCATAAAGCCCAAGTGGGCTATAATTCTTATAGGCCAAGTCATTAATAAAATTACAAGTGTAAAAATAGTGTCACATAAAAAGTGATAATAAAACCCGAATGTGCAAAACTAGTGCAAATTAAAACAATCAATTAAAAAAACTTTATATATATATATACACACTATAGGAAATTGCAGCAGCATGGACATATCTAGACTTTCTATTACACAGTTAAAAAAATACCATTTTACAAGTGTGTGTAAAAGTCCTCACTAAAGTTTAAACCATTAGGTGTCTTTGTGTCCATTTCTAAAATGTATTTTGTTTCCAGCTTTCTCAGAAGGCCTTCCCGATCCCCACCTCTCCTTAGTGGTGGAATTGAGTCGACCACAAAATATCTCAACTCACTGGATTTCTTGGCATGCAATTCATCAAAGTGCCTAGCAACTGGGTAGGACATGTCCCCATTGTTAATAGCCCGTATGTGCTGGAGTATCCTCTTGTGGACCTGCAGCCTCGTGCTTCCCACGTACCGCAGTCCACAAGGACACTCCAGCACATACACCGCATATTCTGTCCTGCAGGTCAGTTTTTTATCAATCTTTATAGGCCTGCTCTTAAACGGTATGGTATACTCAGTCTTGCTAGTACCATGTTTGCATGCTTTGCAAACTGCACATTTAATGAAGCCTTTACTGACCGTCAGCCAAGATGTGTTATGTGATACTTCAGGGCTACTAGTAACTAAAAAATCTCTCATAGAGCGTGCTTTTCTAAATGTTAGGTTGGGTGATCTGGTTATTCTATCACCCAACACAGGATATATATATATCGCCACAATATCCCTTTGAACAGGGATTTCCTCACCGCACTCGCAACTCTTTTCAAGTTAGATGCAAGTATGAATCATCACATCATACCATCACTGGTTCCAGGGTGTTTTTATTTTTCAAAAAACGCTGCCAAAACACAACCCCAACGCGTTTCGCTCTCAGCCGAGACCTTGCTCACGGGGAACAATCGATCCCCGTGAGCAAGGTCTCGGCTGAGACCGAAACGCGTTGGGGTTGTGTGTTGGCAGCGTTTTTTGAAAAATAAAAACACCCTGGAACCAGTGATGGTATGATGTGATGATTCATACTTGCATCTAACTTGAAAAGAGTTGCGAGTGCGGTGAGGAAATCCCTGTTCAAAGGGATATTGTGGCGATATTTGTAACGGCTTGGTCCTGCCGTACTCGACACGCACCACCACAGAGCGCCCAGCAGTCAGTAAAGGTGGACTTTGCGGAAAGTATATATATATATATATACACATATATATATATATTCTTCTCCAAAGGTTGTCCACCAGGTGAGTAGCTTTGTTGATGATAGGTAGGGACGAGGATCCGCTTGTAGAAGCTGCTCCGTAATGGAATTGCCTGACGCGTTTCGAAGCTCCATAAACAAAGCTGCTGATCGAGTGCTACTCACCAGGTGGACAACCATTGGAGCAGAATGTAATACGCGGCCGTCCTGCCGCGGAGTGTGCACCACCCCGTAATGTTATGGGGGCCACCCGACATGGTAACTATCATATCGGCTACGTGGGTCAGCAGCCGCAAACAGGATTGAGGACGAGTCCACTTGCAGAGTCCATGCAGGACAAGATTTGTGTGCTATCCGGACCACATTTCCCACAATGCACAGTCTCATTCGAGCTTCCCATTGGTGGGTGTGCAATATGAAAATGGCGAAGTGGGTTCAGCGGTTGCACACACTGCCTCCGTTCAAGCCTCTGAAGAGAAGCATATGGAGCTTCGAAACACGTCAGGCATTTCCATTACGGAGCAGCTTCTACAAGCGGATCCTCGTCCCTGCATATCATAAACAAAGCTGCTGATCGAGTGCTACTCAGCAGGTGGACAACCATTGGAGCAGAATATATATATATATATATATATATATATATATGCAAAAATATCCTCCTCCTTTGAAAAAGACAAGGGGACACGGCAGGGCTTCAAGGAATCATTTGTTCTCTGGCATGACGCGTTTCGGCGGTAGCCTCTTCAGATGCCTCCGGTGTTACAAATTTCAAAGTTTCCTTTTATTTATTAAGCCCCTCCTTCTAAAGTAGCTTGGGGCACACCTGCACCATATCTCATCAGAGAACACTCGGCCAGTTCATAGTTATGGACTGCAGATCCCATCATGCAGTTGGTTCGCAATCTGGATGAATGTCTCTTACAGCCGGATTTTTCCCTCCTCAAAGTGAGTGGCTAAAGAATGGTTAGCTTGAGATTGTAGCACTGTGCTGGGCAACAA
This sequence comes from Calotriton arnoldi, assembly GCA_963921515.1. Classification (NCBI taxonomy): domain Eukaryota; kingdom Metazoa; phylum Chordata; class Amphibia; order Caudata; family Salamandridae; genus Calotriton; species Calotriton arnoldi. Next base: position 1,777,461 of record CAWUFW010002830.1, on the reverse strand, counting down.
ACGATTCCTGAGCCCTGTGCTTCCAAACTCACAGTCCCGGTGTTGGCAAAGCTTGGAGACAATGGTAACGTAACTCCGTCTCTCCGTGTGAGTCACGGACTGTCAACTGGCAGCAAAGACTTCTGCCTCCATCGGACGTGGGGTGGTCCGGGTTAAGCCACTGCACCCTGAACACTTTTGGAAGGGTCCCCTTTGCGTGACACTGACTACACGCTAATATGCAAAAATATCCTCCTCCTTTGAAAAAGACAAGGGGACACGGCAGGGCTTCAAGGAATCATTTGTTTGAATTCTCTGGCATGACGCGTTTCGGCGGTAGCCTCTTCAGATGCCTCCGGTGTTACAAATTTCAAAGTTTCCTTTTATTTATTAAGCCCCTCCTTCTAAAGTAGCTTGGGGCACACCTGCACCATATCTCATCAGAGAACACTCGGCCAGTTCATAGTTATGGACTGCAGATCCCATCATGCAGTTGGTTCGCAATCTGGACGAATGTCTCTTACAGCCGGATTTTTTCCTCCTCAAAGTGAGTGGCTGAAGAATGGTTAGCTTGAGATTGTAGCACTGTGCTGGGCAACAAACGATTCCTGAGCCCTGCGCTTCCAACCTCACAGTCCCGGTGTTGGCAAAGCTTGGAGACGATGGTAAAGTAACTCCGTCTCTCCGTGTGAGTCACGGACTGTCAACTGGCAGCAAAGACTTCTGCCTCCATCGGACGTGGGGCGGTCCGGGTTAAGCCACTGCACCCTGAACACTTTTGGAAGGGTCCCCTTTGCGTGACATGTCGGGTGGCCCCCATAACATTACGGGGTGGTGCACACTCCGCGGCAGGACGGCCGCGTATTACATTCTGCTCCAATGGTTGTCCACCTGGTGAGTAACACTCGATCAGCAGCTTTGTTTATGATAGGCAGGGACGAGGATCCACTTGTAGAAGCTGCTCCGTAATGGAATTGCCTGACGCGGTTCGAAGCTCCATAAACAAAGCTGCTGATCGAGTGCTACTCACCAGGTGGACAACCATTGGAGCAGAATGTAATACGCGGCCATCCTGCCGCGGAGTGTGCACCACCCCGTAATGTTATGGGGGCCACCCGACATGGTAACTATCATGTCGGCTATGTGGACCAGCAGCCGCAAACAGGATTGAGGACGAGTCCACTTGCAGGGTCCATACAGGACAAGATTTGTGTGCTATCCGGACCACATTTCCCACAATGCACAGTCTCATTCGAGCTTCCCATTGGTGGGTGTGCAATATGAAAATGGCGAAGTGGGTTCAGCGGTTGCACACACTGCCTCCGTTCAAGCCTCTGAAGAGAAGCATATGGAGCTTCGAAACGCGTCAGGCATTTCCATTACGGAGCAGCTTCTACAAGCGGATCCTCGTCCCTGCCTATCATAAACAAAGCTGCTGATCGAGTGCTACTCACCAGGTGGACAACCATTGGAGCAGAATGTAATACGCGGCCGTCCTGCCGCGGAGTGTGCACCACCCCGTAATGTTATGGGGGCCACCCGACATGGTAACTATCATATCGGCTACGTGGGTCAGCAGCCGCAAACAGGATTGAGGACGAGTCCACTTGCAGAGTCCATGCAGGACAAGATTTGTGTGCTATCCGGACCACATTTCCCACAATGCACAGTCTCATTCGAGCTTCCCATTGGTGGGTGTGCAATATGAAAATGGCGAAGTGGGTTCAGCGGTTGCACACACTGCCTCCGTTCAAGCCTCTGAAGAGAAGCATATGGAGCTTCGAAACGCGTCAGGCATTTCCATTACGGAGCAGCTTCTACAAGTGGATCCTCGTCCCTGCATATCATAAACAAAGCTGCTGATCGAGTGCTACTCAGCAGGTGGACAACCATTGGAGCAGAATATATATATATATATATATATGCAAAAATATCCTCCTCCTTTGAAAAAGACAAGGGGACACGGCAGGGCTTCAAGGAATCATTTGTTCGAATTCTCTGGCATGGCGCGTTTCGGCGGTAGCCTCTTCAGATGCCTCCGGTGTTACAAATTTCAAAGTTTCCTTTTATTTATTAAGCCCCTCCTTCTAAAGTAGCTTGGGGCACACCTGCACCATATCTCATCAGAGAACACTCGGCCAGTTCATAGTTATGGACTGCAGATCCCATCATGCAGTTGGTTCGCAATCTGGATGAATGTCTCTTACAGCCGGATTTTTCCCTCCTCAAAGTGAGTGGCTAAAGAATGGTTAGCTTGAGATTGTAGCACTGTGCTGGGCAACAAACGATTCCTGAGCCCTGCGCTTCCAACCTCACAGTCCCGGTGTTGGCAAAGCTTGGAGACGATGGTAAAGTAACTCCGTCGCTCCGTGTGAGTCACGGACTGTCAACTGGCAGCAAAGACTTCTGCCTCCATCGGACGTGGGGTGGTCCGGGTTAAGCCACTGCACCCTGAACACTTTTGGAAGGGTCCCCTTTGCGTGACACTGGCTACACGCTAATATGCAAAAATATCCTCCTCCTTTGAAAAAGACAAGGGGACACGGCAGGGCTTCAAGGAATCATTTGTTCGAATTCTCTGGCATGACGCGTTTCGGCGGTAGCCTCTTCAGATGCCTCCGGTGTTACAAATTTCAAAGTTTCCTTTTATTTATTAAGCCCCTCCTTCTAAAGTAGCTTGGGGCACACCTGCACCATATCTCATCAGAGAACACTCGGCCAGTTCATAGTTATGGACTGCAGATCCCATCATGCAGTTGGTTCGCAATCTGGACGAATGTCTCTTACAGCCGGATTTTTCCCTCCTCAAAGTGAGTGGCTGAAGAATGGTTAGCTTGAGATTGTAGCACTGTGCTGGGCAACAAATGATTCCTGAGCCCTGCGCTTCCAACCTCACAGTCCCGGTGTTGGCAAAGCTTGGAGACGATGGTAAAGTAACTCCGTCTCTCCGTGTGAGTCACGGACTGTCAACTGGCAGCAAAGACTTCTGCCTCCATCGGACGTGGGGCGGTCCGGGTTAAGCCACTGCACCCTGAACACTTTTGGAAGGGTCCCCTTTGCGTGACATGTCGGGTGGCCCCCATAACATTACGGGGTGGTGCACACTCCGCGGCAGGACGGCCGCGTATTACATTCTGCTCCAATGGTTGTCCACCTGGTGAGTAACACTCGATCAGCAGCTTTGTTTATGATAGGCAGGGACGAGGATCCACTTGTAGAAGCTGCTCCGTAATGGAATTGCCTGACGCGTTTCGAAGCTCCATAAACAAAGCTGCTGATCGAGTGCTACTCACCAGGTGGACAACCATTGGAGCAGAATGTAATACGCGGCCGTCCTGCCGCGGAGTGTGCACCACCCCGTAATGTTATGGGGGCCACCCGACATGGTAACTATCATATCGGCTACGTGGGTCAGCAGCCGCAAACAGGATTGAGGACGAGTCCACTTGCAGAGTCCATGCAGGACAAGATTTGTGTGCTATCCGGATCACATTTCCCACAATGCACAGTCTCATTCGAGCTTCCCATTGGTGGGTGTGCAATATGAAAATGGCGAAGTGGGTTCAGTGGTTGCACACACTGCCTCCGTTCAAGCCTCTGAAGAGAAGCATATGGAGCTTCGAAACGCGTCAGGCATTTCCATTACGGAGCAGCTTCTACAAGCGGATCCTCGTCCCTGCCTATCATAAACAAAGCTGCTGATCGAGTGCTACTCACCAGGTGGACAACCATTGGAGCAGAATGTAATACACGGCCATCCTGCCGCGGAGTGTGCACCACCCCGTAATGTTATGGGGGCCACCCGACATGGTAACTATCATATCGGCTACGTGGGTCAGCAGCCGCAAACAGGATTGAGGACGAGTCCACTTGCAGAGTCCATGCAGGACAAGATTTGTGTGCTATCCGGACCACATTTCCCACAATGCACAGTCTCATTCGAGCTTCCCATTGGTGGGTGTGCAATATGAAAATGGCAAAGTGGGTTCAGCGGTTGCACACACTGCCTCCGTTCAAGCCTCTGAAGAGAAGCATATGGAGCTTCGAAACGCGTCAGGCATTTCCATTACGGAGCAGCTTCTACAAGCGGATCCTCGTCCCTGCCTATCATAAACAAAGCTGCTGATCGAGTGCTACTCACCAGGTGGACAACCATTGGAGCAGAATATATATATATATATATATTACCTACTTGCGGTCGCCAGTAGGTAGTTATAGTTAGGACCTTGTTTCTATTCAAAAAGTGTTTTTTCTTTTGTCAATATCTTTGGCGCCGTTTGACGAATCTTAACGAAATTTTCCAAACTAATGACCAGCTTCGGTCAGCTCCTGTCTTGAAAGTTTTGGGGTGATTCGTCAAGCGGGGCCGAGACAAAAGGGGGTCCCAAAACGCGTTTTCCCCATGTTAATTTCCTTAGGAAAGTTTGGAACAGGCTACAGCCCGAACTGCTGAACGGAATTACATCAAATTTGGCAAAAAGGTAGCTCTTGGTTCAGAAAGTGCCATTTTTTTAAAATGGTGTAAATCCGTTCAGTAGTTCCTGAGAAATTAAAAAAAAAAATTATATATCTGAGCACCGAGGAGGATTCGCGAATCCTCCTGAGCACGAGCTTAATTCTGATTGGCTGCCAACACTCCAAACCATAATGTGTTGGCAGCCATCTTGTGACTCGGTAACCAAGTCACAAGAAAACAGTAAAATAAACGTAAAAAAACAAGAAAAGGGGGCAGGGTAGAAACACCCAGACCCCCTAGGCCTGCTCAGGGGTCCCACAAGGACCCCCAGGGCCAAAAACATTTGTTTGTTTTAAATCGGCCGAATTTGCGCTGGGTGCGTAAATCTGGCCGAGAAAATTTAAAAAACAAAGCGCGGACTCCGCGCTTCATTTTAATGAGTCCCCAGGTGGGCCAGGTCCCAGGGGCAATATGTAACTATATGCAGGGGCCGCGCAGGCCCCCCCAAGCCCCGGGGACCACCACCTCCCCGGCACTTTTTTGATTATTCAGGGGGTCCTCGCGGGCCCCCCCAAGCCCCGGGGACCACCACCTCCCCAGGGCTTCAAAAATGATGGGAGGGGGGCCCATGAGGCCACCCTCCTGGAGCCCTAGATGGCCCTGGGGACCGCCACCCCCCCTGGGCCGGCTCCTGCAATGTCCCAGGTTGCCCACCCCCGGGACATTGCCATTTGCAATGGCAGGGGGGGAGCACGGCTCCCGCCCTGTCATTGCAAACACTGCTTTGCTTCATGGAAGCGAGAGCAGGTTTCCTGCTCTCGCTTCCATGAAGCAAAGCAGCATTGCTTTTGGGCAAGGGGAGCTGCATGTTAGCAGTTCCCCTTGCCCAAAAGCAATGCCAGCTCCCGCAGGAGGCGGGGAGCCGGCAGGGACCGTGGGGGCAATGGGGCTCCCCCCACAGTCCCCAACTTGAGGTCTGGCCCCGGGGGATGGGGTCCCCGGGGCCAGAAGTGGCCCAGGGGAGGGTGGCCACACAGCCCCCTCCCCTAATTAAAAAATAAAACAACAAAGGCCAGACCCCGGGGGATGGGGTCCCCGGGGCCAATAGTGGCCCAGGGAGGGGGGGCCACGCGGCCCCCTCCTGTTTTTTTTTTTTTTTTTAAATAAGGCCTGGCCCCGGGGGATGGGGTCCCCGGGGCCATAATTGGCCTAAGGAGGGGGGCCACACGGCCCCTTTCCCGTTTAAAAAAAAAAAAAAACAGATATAATGCTGAGTCCCTGGGGGATGGGGTCCCCAGGGCCCAAAAATAATTAAGGGAAGGGGGGCCACATAGCCCTCCTTCAAAAACAAAAGAAAAAGAAAAGCCGGCGTTGCGGGAGGCCCCACCTCCTCCCTGCACCATTGGTCAAACGTGCCTCCTGGTGCGTTTTGGGTTGGGGGATCAAGTCCCCTTCATTCCTGAGGGTCCCTGGGGGCCAACTAGCCCACCAGGTACCTCCAGTAAGCCCCACACAGTGGGATTGCTGAGAGGTGGTCCGAGGCCACGCCTCTTTTTACACCACTCTGCAAACGCACCTCTTGGCACACTGCTGGTGAGGCGATGAGGTCCTCTTGTGTCCTGAGGACCTCTGGACACAAGTGGACTTTATCTTCCGAGCAGCAGTGCGGCAGGAGCCGCATTTGCAGAGTGGTGGAAAAAGGGGGCGTGGCCTTTGAGCACTCTCAGCAATCCAGCTGTATGGGGCTTACTGGAGGTAACAGGAGGGCTAGTTGGCCCCCAGGGACCCTAAGGAGGAAAGGGGACTTCCTCCCCCAACCAAGAGCGTGCCAGGAGGCGCATTTGCAGAGTGGTGGAGAAAGGGGGCGTGGCCTGTGTCCACCTCTCAGCAATCCCACTGTGTGGGGCTTACTGGAGGTAAAAGGTAGGCTAGTTGGCCCCAAAGGACCCCCAGCAGCAAAGGGGACTTCAATCCCAATCCAAGAGCGCGCCAGGGAGTGCGTTTGCAGAGTGGTGGGCAAAGGGGGCGTGGCCTGCTATGAGAACTTAGCAATCCTGCTGTGTGGGACTTACTGGAGGTAATAGGAGGGGTAGTTGGCCCCCAAGGATGTCCTTGGGGGCCAACTACCCCTCTTCTTACCTCCAGTAAGTCCCACACAGTGGGATTGCTAAGACGTCTTTGGAGGCCACGCCGCCTTTCTCCACCACTCTGCAAACCCGCCTCCTGGCAGACTATGGGATGGGGGATGAAGTCCACTTTACTCCTGAGGGACTTTGGGGGTAAGAAGCCCTCCTGTAAGTCCTATGCAGCGGAATTCCTGAGCGCTGGCCAGAGGCCCAGAACCCTTTCTCCACCACTCTGTAAACGCGATTACTAGTTAAAGAAGCATTTGCAATGTAATAGGTTTCGCATTTGCGAGATTTAGAGCTATTGGCATTGTAAATGTAAAAGTTTTTTACTAATGTTTTTTGGAGTAGAGTGGATGTAAGTTGTGTGTAGTGGAATTATGTGAGTGGAAAGTATGTGGTATTTAGTGTATAGGAATTATGTGTAGTGGGATTATGTGTTTTGTAGAGTTATTATGTGGTATTGTAGTCTGTGTTGTCGAGTGGTAACCTCAGGTTTAGTCTTCCTCATTTCCATAGAAGCTAAACTATAAACTCAATGAGACACAATAAAAGAAGGAACCACTGAGGAGCACGTCTGGACCTAGTCGGAGGTATGAGCAGGGCCACTGGAATTATGTGACTGTTCGGCTGCACCAATTTTCACATAATTAAACATTTTCCGCATTTGCCAAATATTCCATCATCTGCTGCCTAATCTGCAGAATTGAACAAAAAAAGCCTTGTTTCTAGCTCAAACGACTCAAATGTTCCCAAAAATGCAGCGTCATGTGTTACAGCGTGGTGGCAGGCCCTTTGCAAAGCTGGAATGGTCACGTGTTACTTATTGCAAAATGTGGGTGTTAAACTGGTACTAATGGTGCACAAACCTCTCTTCTTTCTGTGCCTCTCTGCACCCTTGTTCCCTCTTTCTGCACCTTTCCGGCCTGTTTCTGCACCTCTCTTGCCTCTTTCTGTACCTCTGTTGCTTTTTTCTGCACTTCTCTTGCTCCTTCTGCACCCTTCGTGCCTCTTTCAGCACCTCTGTTGCTTCTTTCTGCACTTCTCTTTCTTCTTTCTGCACTCCACCTGCCTCTTTCCTTACCTCTCTTGCCTCTTTGTGTACCTCTCCTACCTCTTTCTGCACTCCTCTTGCCTCTTTTTGCACCTCTGTTGGTTCATTCTGCACTGCTCTTGCTTCTTTCTGCACCCCCTTGCCTCTTTCTGCACCCCACTTTTCTCTTTCTGCACCTCTCTTGCCTCTTTCTGCACCCCTGTTCCCTCTTTCTGCACCTTTCCTGCCTCTTTCTGCACCTCTCTTGCCTGTTTCTGCACCTCTCTTGCCTCTTTCTGTACCTCTGTTACTTTTTTCTGCACTTCTCTTGCTGCACCCTTCGCACCTCTTTCAGCACCTCTGTTGCTTCTTGCTGCAATTCTCTTCCTTCTTTCTGCACCCCTCCTGCCTCTTTCTGTACCTCTCTTGCATCTGTGTACCTCTCCTACCTTTTTCTGCACCCCCTTGCCTCTTTTTGCACCTCTGTTGGTTCTTTCTGCACTGCTCTTGCTTCTTTCTGCACCTCACTTGCCTCTTTCTGTACTTCTGTTACTTCTTTGTACACCTCTGTTGCTTCTTTCAGCAATTCTCTTGCCTCTTTCTGCACTTCTCTTCCTTCTTTGTGCACCCCTCCTGCCTCTTTCTGTATCTCTCTTGCCTCTTTGTGCACCTCTCCTACCTCTTTCTGCACCCCTCTTGCCTCTTTTTGCACCTCTGTTGGTTCTTTCTGCACTGCTCTTGCTTCTTTCTGTACCTCACTTGCCTCTTTCTGCACTTCTCTTGCTTCTTTCTACACCTCTGTTGCTTCTTTCTGCACCTCTGTTGCCTCTTTCTGCACTTCTCTTGCTTCTTTCTACACCTTTTTTGCCTCTTTCTGCTCCTCTCCTACCTCTTTGTGCATTTCTCTTGCCTGTTTCTGTACTTCCCTTGCCTCTTTCTGTACATTTCTTGCCTCTTTCTGCACCTCTTACCTCTTTCTGCTCTTCTCTTGCTTCTTTCTGCACCTCTCTTGCTTCTCTTTGCACCCTTCTTCCCTTTTTTGCATCCCTCTTGCCTCTTTCTGCTGTTCCCTTGCCATTTTCTGCACCTCTCTTGCTTCTTTCTGCACCTCACTTGCCTCTTTCTGCACTTCTCTTGCTTCTTTCCACACCTCTGTTGCTTCTTTCAGCAATTCTCTTGCCTCTTTCTGCACTTCTCTTGCTTCTTTCTATACCTCTGTTGCTTCTTTCAGCAATTCTCTTGCCTCTTTCTGCACTTCTCTTGCTTCTTTCTGTACCCCTCCTGCCTCTTTATGTATCTTTCTTGCCTCTTTGTGCACCTCTCCTACCTCTTTCTGCACCCCTCTTGCCTCTTTTTGCACCTCTGTTAGTTCTTTCTGCACTGCTCTTGCTTCTTTCTGCACCTCACTTGCCTCTTTCTACACTTTTCTTGCTTCTTTCTATACCTCTGTTGCTTCTTTCAGCAATTCTCTTGCCTCTTTCTGCACTTCTCTTGCTTCTTTCTGTACCCCTCCTGCCTCTTTCTGTACCTCTCTTGCCTCTTTGTGCACCTCTCCTACCTCTTTCTGCACCCCTCTTGCCTCTTTTGGCACTTCTCCTGCTTTTTTCTACACCTCTGTTGCTTCTTTCAGCAATTCTCTTGCATCTTTCTGCACTTCTCTTGCCTCTTTCTGCACCCCTGTTCCCTCTTTCTGCACCTTTCCTGCCTGTTTCAGCACCTCTCTTGCGTCTTTCTGTCCCTCTGTTGGTTCTTTCTGTACTTCTCTTGCTCTTTCTGCACCCTTTGCGCCTCTTTCAGCACCTCTGTTGCTTCTTGCTGCACTTCTCTTCCTTCTTTCTGCACCCCTCCTGCCTCTTTCTGTATCTCTCTTGCATCTGTGTACCTCTCCTACCTTTTTCTGCACCCCCTTGCCTCTTTTTGCACCTCTGTTGGTTCTTTCTGCACTGCTCTTGCTTCTTTCTGCACCTCACTTGCCTCTTTCTGTACTTCTGTTACTTCTTTGTACACCTCTGTTGCTTCTTTCAGCAATTCTCTTGCCTCTTTCTGCACTTCTCTTCCTTCTTTCTGCTCTCCTCCTGCCTCTTTCTGTATCTCTCTTGCCTCTTTGTGCACCTCTCCTACCTCGTTCTGCACCCCTCTTGCCTCTTTGTGCACCTCTGTTGGTTCTTTCTGCACTGCTCTTGCTTCTTTCTGTACCTCACTTGCCTCTTTCTGCACTTCTCTTGCTTCTTTCTACACCTCTGTTGCTTCTTTCTGCACCTCTGTTGCCTCTTTCTGCACTTCTCTTGCTTCTTTCTACACCTTTTTTGCCTCTTTCTGCTCCTCTCCTACCTCTTTGTGCATTTCTCTTGCCTGTTTCTGTACTTCCCTTGCCTCTTTCTGTACATTTCTTGCCTCTTTCTGCACCTCTTACCTCTTTCTGCTCTTCTCTTGCTTCTTTCTGCACCTCTCTTGCTTCTCTCTGCACCCTTCTTCCCTTTTTTGCATCCCTCTTGCCTCTTTCTGCTGTTCCCTTGCCATTTTCTGCACCTCTCTTGCTTTTTTCTGCACCTCACTTGCCTCTTTCTGCACTTCTCTTGCTTCTTTCCACACCTCTGTTGCTTCTTTCAGCAATTCTCTTGCCTCTTTCTGCACTTCTCTTGCTTCTTTCTATACCTCTGTTGCTTCTTTCAGCAATTCTCTTGCCTCTTTCTGCACTTCTCTTGCTTCTTTCTGTACCCCTCCTGCCTCTTTATGTATGTTTCTTGCCTCTTTGTGCACCTCTCCTACCTCTTTCTGCACCCCTCTTGCCTCTTTTTGCACCTCTGTTGGTTCTTTCTGCACTGCTCTTGCTTCTTTCTGCACCTCACTTGCCTCTTTCTACACTTCTCTTGCTTCTTTCTATACCTCTGTTGCTTCTTTCAGCAATTCTCTTGCCTCTTTCTGCACTTCTCTTGCTTCTTTCTGTACCCCTCCTGCCTCTTTCTGTACCTCTCTTGCCTCTTTGTGCACCTCTCCTACCTCTTTCTGCACCCCTCTTGCCTCTTTTGGCACTTCTCCTGCTTCTTTCTACACCTCTGTTGCTTCTTTCAGCAATTCTCTTGCATCTTTCTGCACTTCTCTTGCCTCTTTCTGCACCCCTGTTCCCTCTTTCTGCAACTTTCCTGCCTGTTTCAGCACCTCTCTTGCGTCTTTCTGTCCCTCTGTTGGTTCTTTCTGTACTTCTCTTGCTCTTTCTGCACCCTTTGCGCCTCTTTCAGCACCTCTGTTGCTTCTTTCTGCACTTCTCTTCCTTCATTCTGCACCCCTCCTGCCTCTTTCTGTACCTCTCTTGCCTCTTTGTCCACCTCTCCTAACTTTTTCTGCACCCTCTTGCCTCTTTTTGAACCTCTGTTGGTTCTTTCTGCACTGCTTTTGCTTCTTTATGCACTTCACTTGCCTCTTTCTGCACTTCTCTTGCTTCTTTCTACACCTCTGTTGCTTCTTTCAGCAATTCTCTTGCCTCTTTCTGCACTTTTCTTCTTTCTTTCTGCACCTCTGTTGCCTCTTTGTGCACCTCTCTTGCTTCTTTCTGCACTTCACTTGCCTCTTTCTGCACCTCTGACTTAGAGGTAGTTTTAATCCCCCTGCCCTATTATGTACTAGGGCCTTAAAGGGGAGGTCATGTCAATCAGAGGGGTACCCCAACCCATAGTGTACCCTAGTATATGTAGGTGTTTTCACTGTATTCTAAGTGTCTTTCAGCGTAGCACTGGCGCCGGGCCTGGTTAGTCAGAGTCAGTTACCACCAGTACCAGTCAGCAAACAGTTGGGGGAATAGGATGACTTTGCAACAAGGCCTCTTTCTGCACCTCTGTTGGTTCTTTCTGCATATCTCTTGCTTCTTTCTGCACCTTTCTTCGTCTTTCTGGACTTCTGTTGCCTCTTTCTGCATTTCTCTTGCTTCTTTCTCTGCTTTTCTTCCTCTTTCTGCACATGTCCTACCTCTGTAGGCATAGTTAGAAATTAGCATTTAAAAAACCTTTGAAATTCACTGAAAAAACCATAGGTTACAGGGACGTTATAGTTAGAAATTAGCATTTAAAAAACCTTTGAAATTCACTGAAAAAACCATAGGTTTCAGGGAAGTTATAGTTAGAAATTAGCATTTAAAAACCCTTTGAAATTCACTGAAAAAACCATAGGTTTCAGGGACGTTATAGTTAGAATTAGCATTTAAAAAGCCTTAGAAATTCACTGAAAAAACCACACGTTTCAGGGACGTTATAGTTAGTTGGACATTTTACTCATACAAAACCAGAGAAATTCGGCCGTTATAGATAGTTGAGCTAACTATAACTCGCGCCCCCGCAATGCACTGCTGATGACATCAGATATTACATCATTCATGGCATGGAGCTTTTTATGTGGGGATAGGCACAGCACTTTCCATGAGCAAGTGTCAGCTTCTCCCTCCCAATCTGCCTCAGGAAGGCCCATCAGCCTGGTGATGGGCCATCGGGATGCAAATGCCACACCCCAGCTCCCTTTGTGTGACTGTCTATAGGAAATGCACAAAGTCCAATTGTCATCCATGCACTTTTCTGCACTAGTTTCAATTAAATCTTTACTATATTGGATGTTTTGTAGTTTTGTTGTTGTTTTGTTCAGAATACAATAATCTCTTATTCTAAACTAGTGTTGATCTTTTTGTGGTGTTTTCATTGTGTTATTGTGTGTTATTTTGCACAAATAGTTTACACAACGCCTCTTAAGTTAAACCTGACTGCTCTGTGCCAAGGTACCAGAGGGTGAACACAGGTTAATTTAGTTTGTGTATCTGACATACTCTGGCTAGGATTGTGGTCCCTACTTGGACAGGGTGCAAACCTCTGCCAACTAGAGACTCAATTTCTAACAGTTTGTATTGCTTTTTTATAGCTAGTCAACGTGTAAAGCCAAGAAGGACTATTAGTTTCTTCTTTTTCTAGTGCAAGTGGTCATGTTGTGCTGGCCGTGGCAATTTCAGGACCATTCTATTGTCTAGATATTTCTACCTGTAGTACATACATTGCCAAAACAATTTTCTGATGTACTAGTTTTGTTTGCCCAGTTGATGAATACAGGAGCTCAATACACATATACTTCCTCTAGCAAAATATTCCCAGCACAAGTTAGAGCAGAAAAACTTTGGTAGATCTGAAGCAAAGTACCACCACGTCTTGTCTTTTTGGTTTGCACCAGAATACCCAGGAGGTGTGAATCTCTCATTTAATGTCAGCTTTACAAGCCATGGTTAGAATGTGGCACATGGTGTTCAAAACAAATGTAAACCTTTAAACTCTACTTTGCCTTTCCAGTTGCAACAGCCCGCAGCTTTTTTCACACCTATCCATCACCTTTTACTTTTATTGTATGTGTTTCTGTAATAGCATTGAGTTCCAGATTTACTATGATTTTGTGTTAGGGTTGCATCACTTTTGTGGCATAGCCCCAACGCAAAATCTTTTTGGGCATTTACTAAGCCACATAAAGCCACTTTGCATGGTTTAGTAAATACAAAATAACGCAATGCAGCTCAGAGTGCTACCTTGCATTACTTTCGTTTGGGTAGGCGATACATGGCTGGAGCATGGGCATTCACATACATCCACCCATGTATTTTGACACAATCCCAGATTTACAAAGATTTGTAAACCATGGTTTGCACCAAAATCTTTCACCTAACCGACATAGGCATTACAAGGAAAATATATTTCTCTTCATTATTTTCCCTTTCCATGTGTGCTGCACAACACACATAGAAAGAGGAATATGCCTCTAAGGAGTGTTTCTGTGCAGGGAAATGTGCCTTCCTGCACAAAAACATTCCTGCCCATAACACAGTCACTCTTACACTATTGTGCAAGGGTGCCTGTGTTGGGGGTAGGCAGCACTGAGTGCACCAACGCAAGTAGAGAGTCGAAATACTCCATACATTTTTAAATATGGAGCATTAATGCTTCCTCCTTTTCACGCAAAGTTCCCTTGCTACAACCTGTTGCATGAAATAACATTTAATGTGGCACTTGGTCTTGTTTGCATTGTAGTAGCTCTGTAAACTGCTGAGTTGATGGATTCTTATTTGAGGATTCTAGATATGCTCTAGCAGAATTATGTTCCTAAGTGTGCAGGTTGTTTATTTGCTGTTTGATACTCAAATTTATATTTTGATGTCTGAAAATTGGCTATATATACTTATATTCATCCCCTCTTTTATATATCTATTTACTTGTGGACAACAGAGCATTTCAGCAAGAAATGCACTACATTGTAACAGAACATTATGTTTAGAGGGATACATAGAGAATAGGGTTGGAGGATGAACAATGGACAATACCACACAGTACATACATTTATCATGTACACACATACATAAAATGACTGTGATAACCTATTGTGTAGCTATATTATTTAATGCAATCCTTGCAAGATTAGGTGTTCTTAAGATCAGTTTTTTCAGGCTACAAGCAGATTGATTGAGTGAATTTTACCTGGAGGATATTTCTGGTGTAGCAACCCAAATAGCTTATAGAAAATTAATGTAGATTCTGCATGTGGAGGTTTGGTTGTATCTGGGAGTTCTTCTTTGGTTGAGTGTATGTTGTGAGCAGGCACCTACTAATTCAGGATAATGCAGAGACTGTGGAGGAGCCATTTATAGCTCGCAGGACCAAGATTTCTAAAGGACCCTGTTCATGGCTGACAGCTAGCCTCTTAACTGATGGTACTGCGAGGTAGGTGATTATAACAAACTTTATATAATAGGTTAAATGACTATCAAAGGAGACCTACTAGTAGACAATTTCAGTATTTATGTTTGCTGAGCACTAGTGAGGCAATTGAGTATTTTGGCTTTTTCAAGTAAATGTTAGAGCATATTTTACTTAAATTCAGTATATATAATCTGGCTGCTGTATCTGTGTTGTCCAAGTTCATTGAAGGATTGCCGTGTAGCCCTATGTTTCTGGCTAAGGATGCAATGGTCACTATGTCTGGGAGGAAATGAATAGGTTAGTGGAAAAGAACAGGTGTGGGGGGCAGGAACAGATGAGTTCAGCATCAGTAAGCTAACTCTAATGGTGGATGACTATGCAACATTTTAATATCTGTTTCTGAATGGGAGGAGTGCAATAAGGAAACAAGAAGAAACTTGGGGCTTTCCTTCTTTAAAGTATATTACTGATATATTTGTGTATTTATGTGTGTTGCATATCAACGTGAATTACCTTGCCATGTAATTTCTTTGTGTGAAATCATATTTCAGCAGTAAGTGTTACTGGTGTAAGAAATTATAACTAGTCCGTAGTGTCTTTATACACCGAAGAGGAGTGAGAAGTATATGGTAAGGGTATACCCTTGGCTTCCCTATTTTACCATGCAATAAACACGAGGGAGACTCAATTATTTGTGACAGTGTCTGTCTTGCCTGTATCCGAGACAAGTGAGGGTTATGCACCCAGGTAAATCGGTGCTTGCTTCACAATTTCTCATACAGTTAACTTTGTCTGAGATGGTGTGAAAAATGAAACTATATATAAATATATATGCGAATGCTAATTTTCTGTGCAATTAAATAGTAAAAAACATGCACGTAACCATACAGACCATATTTATAGGACCTTTTCCTTGTATTGTTGTAAATGACTTGTTTTTTCTATAGACATCAAAGGGGTACCAGGGGAGGACGGACTCTGTAGTCACACATTCATTAAGAGTACGCATCCGCTCATGCTATCTCCTTGTGTTCCTGCATGTAGGGACCCTGCCTTCACTCACTGCTACCACTCAAAGAGCTCCACTTACAAATGTGCTGAGCCCACCCATTCACGTTCAGTGTCTGGGTGAGGGTCCAATGATGAAGCATGCCACAGGAGGCACCTGTGGGTGAGGAATATATATATATATATTCACTGAAAAAACCACAGGTTTCAGGAACTTTATAGTTAGTTGGACATTTCACTCGTACAAAACCAGAGAAATTCGTCTGTTATAGTTAGTCCCAAACATGTATTCAGAATCAGGCAGATGCACAGAATGGTCAAAGTTAAAAAATGTCAACTTTCTAAAAGTGGCATTTTCAGACTTACAATTTAAAATCCGACTTCACCATAAGTTGTGGTTTTAAATTGTGAGTCCAGAGTCACCAAACTCCAAATCTCTATCTTGTCCCAATTGGAAATTACACTTAAAAGATGTTTTAAGGCAATCCTAATGTTAACCTTTGGGAGATATAGGCCTTGCAGTAGTAAAAATTTTATTTAGTAGTTTTTCACTACCAGGACATGTAAAACTCAAAAGTACATGTCCTACCTTTTAAATACACTGCACCCTGCCCTTACAGCTGCATAGGGTCTACCTTAGGGGTGTCTTAAATGTAATGAAAGCGTAGGTTTGGGCCTGGCAAATAGGTTAACTTGCCAGGTCGATATGGCAGTTTAAAGTGCACACACAGGCACTGCAGTGGCAGACCTGAGACATATTTAAAGGCTACTGAAGTGGGTGGCACAATCAGTGCTGCAGGCCCACTAGAAGCATTTAATTTACAGGCCCTGGGCACACTTTACTAGGAACTTATAAGTAAATTAAATATGCCAATTGTGGACAAGCCACTGTGACCATGTTTTGAGTATAGAGCAGATGCACTTTTGCATTGGTTAGCAGTGGTAAAGTGCCCAGAATCCTAAAGCCAGCAAAAATGAAGTCAGCAAAACAGGAGGTCAGAAGGCAAAAAGTCTGGGAAAATGATGCCAAGTCTAACACAAAAACATCTCTTAATGTAATCCCCTCAGGATGCATGACTGATAGGGACATATCTGTTAATCCAAATGAGATAAAAGAGCTGTATGGTCACAGTTTACAACCCTTATTTCCTTTGAGCAGCAAAATGGCTAAACAGATAGCTTGTCCAGTTCAACCTGAGACTACTCCTATCCACAAGATAGTTCATATCATTAGCCAAATATGTTCCTGGAAGTTACCAAGTGTAAGTGAGCCTCAATAATCAGGTAATCACAGCTGCTAAACCTGGAGAAACCCCTTACCCACATTCCTTGACATATATTTATAAATAGGTTCTGGTGCTCAGCTGTGATCTAAGTTCAAAAGGTTCAGCATTAGTTCGGCATTAGTTGTAATTGACATCTGACGTCCTGAGGTCAAGTCTCTGGGATGCATAATTATTAGACTCAAAATCAAATGATTATGCATGAATACCTCTGATTAAATGTGGCAAACCACATATCATTCTCTTGCCTGAAATATATAAAGCACTCTGCTTCGTTATGTAAAACAATACAGCTCTCTAGACATATTAATCTTATTCCATATCAGGGGCGGCTGATGTCAATCCAAGGTGGGGGGCGGGAAATAAAAAAACAAATAGAAACTTATCTTTCCTGCCAGCTGCCGCGATCGTCTCCTCCTGCGCCATGCTGCTCGACTGCTCCCGTACTAAAGACACTACATTTCCCATGGGCACAGGCTCACAAACCCAGCACTTCTCCCAGCATGAGAGAAACGCTAGGATTGGGTGGAGCTGGCCCGTTTTGTGCTTCAGCAGGGTCTTGGAGCCTGTGCCCCTGAGCACTAGGATATCTCCAAGGGAACAGCCTGGAGATATCCAAGTGTGCATGTGGGTTTGGCCGGCAGTGAACGGCTGGCCAAACCCACATGCACACTTTTAGTGCCTGCCTACCACCACTCCCCCTGCTGTGTGATGCTGCGGCCGAGCCCCGCCCCACCCTCAAGGCGGCAAGTTGGGAGTAAAAATAAAATGACAATGAAATAGTTTCATTGTCATTTTATTTTTCTTCTTACTGCTGCGTTTTAGCAGTGGGGCGACGCTCCTCCGCGAGCATATTATTTGGAGTAATAAATATTACTACAACTACTACTACAATTACTTCTGCGTAAAATAATAATAATAATAATATTAACAATAATAATAATAATATTAATAATAATAATGTTAAAGTGAATTAACCTGAGGTGCAGTCAAATAAAGCAAGTTATAAAGTGCCACATGGTTAACAAGAGTGTCCAGAAGAGAACCTGGTCACTCAAACATGAAATAATCCTAGACCTCTACTCTCTATAGGAATTCGATGCAGTTGTGCATTGTTCCAGCTGCATGAAATTTAGTAAGACATTCCATCTTAAATTTAAATCACTTTGTTGATGCAATTCATTTTCACCCAAAGACACATTTGCAGAACTTTATGATAAGCTGCTGTGTACAGCGACATTATATTTCCAAATGGGATTTATTATTAGTTGTGAACATCACTCTGGGACATAGTCAGTAATGCATTCTCCCTTAAAGCAATTTACTTTCTGGCTGTTTATGCTATCTCTGTGTTCTTAGTCATTTGCAAGAAGGAGCATGCTGCTCGCTTCGTGTGGGAACTGATAATGCTGTATATCTCGCCCAGGAAATATTTTTTTTAGCTAGCCCCCATTCATTTTCTTTCTTTGTGTGGTACTCTTTAAGTGAAGTATATTTGTGCATGCCTGCTTAGTCTTTTACCTGAAGACCTGTAACATATTATCGTTCCAAAGCTAAAAAAAAGCACATTGTTTGTTGCCAGTTTCCCAGTAATCCAACCTGGTGACTATAAAATAAATAGTCTCATTATCGTGTGCTGAAGGTATATAATTTATTTACTTGTCAGAAGGTGTTCAATAAAAAATACAAGGGAATTGCGGTGGTCTGGCTGATTCTCATCATTAAGGGCACCCGCTAGACAGGTGATCATTTTAATTTCATTCTTGCAAACACAGCTTCACTTAATGAAGATGCCTGATTACATTGGTTTTCATCATTGTTGAAATCTTTCAGTTCATTCAACACTGCTCTGATCATCAAACCACTTCAGATGTTTTTTTGCATTGTTGTTCAAATTGATGTCCTGCTGTCTCGCGAACATATATGTCAAGACTTGTGTAAGTTCAGTTGACTTACAACATACTATAGAACGGTATTCATTAAATGGAGCACAATTACCCTTTGAACACAGCGGTTACATTTTCTCATGTGTCAAAGAGTAAGGAGTAAGATGTGAACACACTTTTTTTTTAGAGTGTAAAGTGATCCGATACAACTTTGATCAGAGCTGTGGAAAAGTCGGTGACTGGCAAACAGCACATCTGGGTTGTAAGCGACACAATAAGGAACGTAGTCAGCAATCAAGCAATAATCAGTGTGGCAGCTATATATTATTTGAACAAATATCTGAAAATCGGGGTTGACTTTTGACCAATAACACACAACCTTTTATTATCTTAATGTCCCAAAAACAATCAATAGCGGCTGGTGTCTCGATAGAGTAACGGGGCAGGGTTGGGGGGGATGGACGAATGAGGAGGCAAACAAAACCCCCAAAAAACCCACTAACCTGCCACATCACTGTATCGTCACATCACGCTCCTCTTCACTGCAGGCACAGGCTCCCATGGTCCACTGCGGCCAATCCTGACGCTGCTTTCAGCAGCATGAAAGCAGCAACAGGATTGGTCTGAGCACCCTTGATGTGCACTCCCATTTAGACTGGGAGCCTGTGCCTGCTCTCTCCAACCCGGCAACGCAGCTCGGGTTGGAGAGAGCTTCAGTGCAAATGACAGTTTGGCTGTCCTGAGACGGCCGGCCAAACCATCATGCGCACTGATAACAGTGCAAAACACTACCCATAGTCCCTGTCATCCCTCTGGCCCCACCCCCAAGCCTTGGCTCCGAGAGCAAAAATAAAATGATAATCAACAAGGGTTTATATACCATTTTATTTTGGCTGCTGGCAGGGGGGTGACGCTCCTCCGCCATAGCGGAGGAGCCGCAGATGAAAACAAATTGTATTTTTACCATATATCTGATGTGATTTGGTACCTCATGATTCATTGCTCTGACATGATATTATCACCCTCCTCTATATACACGTGTTGGTGCCAGTCTTGGGTGAAAACATTCAGAGGTTGGCAGCCGCTGCTTAGTTACACTTAAAACATATTTTATACATTCATATTTTTAAAGGCTGGAAAGTATAATTGGAGCACGAGGATGAGAAGCAGTGGCAGGCAAGCCCGATGTCCTGCTGGTGCTGAGCACGTTGCCGCTCCCCTTTCCTCTTTTCTTCGGCTTCCGGGGATGCTTCGAGCGCAGCGGCTCGTGGTGAGGCTGCAGTGAGGTGTGCACTTCGCCATTGGCGTGTGGAGCGGATTTTCGCGGCAGCGGAGACAGAGGAGGACGCCTGCTGCCCCCGCAGTGCTTTGTCTGCAGACACGAGGTCTCTGTGCTTCATGCGGAGAGCCGTTGGTCACCCGGGAGGGGCCGCTGAGCCGGCTGAATGCGCTAGAGGTCTTTCAAGGCAGGGACCGACGGAGCTGGACGTCAGTGGATGGCGCTGGCGAGGAGCCGTTGAAATCTTGAGGATTTACGAGGACTGTGAGCGGGGACTGCGAGTATGGAGTAGGGGGGCAGCGGATCACCAGGCACTGCATTACCGTCACTGAGCTGAGTCTGCAGAGGCACGGTAGGAGTTACCTCTAGTAATCCGTGAACAATCCGTGAGCTGCTTTTTTTTTTTTTTATAAATCCTTTATAAACCCTCGAGAGTGCCAGCGCTTGTCTACAGTTGTCTATCCATAGTACGTGCTGGTTGGAACTTTCTGGAAGGTTGCTGGATGCTGGATAGCTCTCCTTAAGCTGTCTCTTGTGTGGCTCTCGGGCAGCCTGGCCGTAAACAAGTGACTCTGTGCCTCAGTGGGGGTTCTTGAGGTGGCCGGAGGCTCACTGGGCGACAACAAGGTGTCCTACGTGGAATAGTGAAGATATAGCTTATGCAAAGCGAAGATAATTAAGGGCTTGGACAGTGAGCTATAAGTCAGATGGTTTTGAGAGGGGCAACAGCACGAGCAGGAGCTCCAGCCGTAGACCCCGCTTCTCCATTGTCAGCCCAGAAAGCTAGACGTCAAGCAGCGCAGTCCCGTATCTTGGCAGCCAGGAGAGGAAGAATTGTCCAGAAAACTAGGGGAGAAATAAACACCACGAGCTCACAAGTGGCTCTTCTGTCTCAGAAGTTCTCTTCTACGCTATCCGACTCCCCTGGAACATCTTCGGGCTCACTGGAGCTCTCGCCAGAATTGAGATCTGAGGGCAAAGGCAGAGTCGTAGGGGCAGTGGTAGTGGAGTCAAGTGCGCCAGGACCTGTTGCGACAGGTAATAGGAGCCTAGAACTTGTTAATCCTCTTAATCCTCCTAAGGAATACCCTGTATTCTCTATAAATTGTAAACTTAATCAGATGGCTAATATGGCTAACACGGAGCCCGCAGCGGACAAGATACTTCCTGAAGAAGCTGCCCCTGTTATTCAGGAAAAAGGTGCTGCCGCCACCATGGGTACTATGGCCCCTTTAGGAAAGGAAGGAGAGACCTTCCTCGAAAAAGGTTCAGAGGATGAAGCTCAATCGATGCAGCTGGTAGGGTCTGTACAAGGGGTAACGCTGGAGATGGTGAGGTGCAATTCCAGGATACGTGAGGACCTGGGGTCTCTATCCCCTTTACTACACCACGGTCTGTCGATGGAAACGGGGCCAGAAGTGAGGGCCATGACCTCTCAGCAGGGAGCGGACAAGAGTGTTGCTAGTGTTGGAGGGGCTACCACTGGTACTGCTACTGCTATAGCCCAATCTTTAGTTGTCCCGATGGACCAGATGCAACAGCTTTTTGAGACCATTCTGGGGGAAATCCGGGACTGCAAGACTTCACAAGCTCAGGAGCTCTCTTTATTGCACCAATGTTTAGATAAAATTGAAACCATGGTACAGCAAATACCTGAGAGATTTAAAGAGCTGGAGCAACGGGTATCTGATATTGAGGACCGATCTGCATTATGTGGCTCTGATATTGGCTCTCTCCAGAAGAAGTTTCAGGCCTCCCAGAATAAGATGGATGAGATGGAGAACTATGCGAGACGCTCGAATCTGCGTTTCACAGGGATTCCAGAAGACAGTGAACGCATGGATGGCCAGTCTAATCCAGTGGCTTATATTTAGGGCTCCCTGTTTTCCGTTTTTACGGATATTTACAGATAACTGCAGACAGAAAACAATGTGTATTCTGTCTGCATTTATTTTAAAAAATGGATAAATACAGAAAATTTGCTTTTTTTTCAGTGACTCTTCGTGCTGACTTTCATGAATTTAGCCCAACAGCTGAGCAGATGGACAGCATGGGAAATTAAAACACGGGATGACATTTCTTTAAATAACTGCATTTGTCAACATACATCTGTGGTATAATGCTAATATTTGCCAGTGGATGTACTGCTATGTAATATTTGGCAACTTAAATAGCTAAAACACGACAGACATCAAAGTATGAGTGCGCATCTATTATTTAAATAAATATGGAAATGTACAGTTTTACAACTACATTTATACACAAAACACAAAATAAATATGGATAAATACAGATAAAATGGCCAAAAATTAAATATGGATAAATACAGACGGAAATGTTAAAAAAAGAAATACCGTAAAACCGGGAGCCCTACTTATATTGAATCAATAATCAGAGACCATTTGCTCGAGAAGGCACCTGAAGACCGTACAGTAGTGCGGGCCCATAGAGTTCCCTTCCAGGAATTTCCAGGGGCTAAGTATCCCAGGACAATGATTGTGAACTTTTCAGATTATTGTATTAGAGAGGCAGTACTAACTAAGGCAATCCAGAAGAGAGAGATTGTTCTATCCAGCGGGGGCCGAGTACGAGTATTCTCCGATATGTCAGCAGTAGCAGCACGGAGACGGAAGGACTTTGTTGGAATGCTGAGCCAATTTAAGAGTGCGGGAGCCCAGGCCTCTATTGCTCAGCAGTCCAAATTGAGAGTTCTATGGAAAGGAAGGTTCCATCTATGTCCTACTCTCGAAGAAGCCCAAGATCTATTTACAGAAGATCGTTCAAGTAAATGAAAAATAAGAGTAGAGTTTTCTTGTATATAACAATTGGCTTACTGAGAGAATTGTACG
The DNA here is from genome assembly GCA_963921515.1 of Calotriton arnoldi. NCBI lineage: Eukaryota > Metazoa > Chordata > Amphibia > Caudata > Salamandridae > Calotriton > Calotriton arnoldi. Next base: position 1,754,849 of record CAWUFW010002830.1, on the reverse strand, counting down.
ATATTTCTTTCCCTTCCTGCTTTGCATTTTGGCACTTTAGGTATTTTAAATTATTTTAATATGAAGGTCACTTTTTTTGCAGGAACCTATTGCCATTTTGTACTGTACTCTCCTTTAAGGGGGGGAGATGAGTTGAAATGCACTTTATATGGCGTACCCCTTTTCCACAATGTGTGTTGAGGTAGAAAATTTGCATTTTTTGCACTAACGATCATTGCATTTGCTGCAGTAAGCTTATAGCTGATGATTTTGTATGGCACTTTGCACATGGCACTTTACCTCCCCCCCCCTTTCTTGTTTTTTTAAGGGGGAGAGTTTTTTATTTTTTATTTTTATTGTAATGCACTTCGCACATTGCACTTTCTTTATAATATGCTAAAGGCTGGGGGGGAAAAAGGGAGGAGAAAAAGGGGGAGAAGAAGAAAAAAGAAAAGGAAAAAAAATAGGGGAAAGAAAAGGGGAAGGGACAAGGATAACGGAAAAAAAGGAAAAGAAAAAGAGAGAAGAAGAGGAAGGAGAAAAAGGAAGGAGAAAAGAAAAAGAATGGGGAAGGAAAAGAAGGAAAAAAAGGAAAAAAAAGAAAAACTGCTTTTTTGCACTAATGAATTTTGCATACTGCACTGTATATGTCGCACTTTTTTTTTTGTAAGGTGTTGGAAGGCCAAAAAGCTGTATTTTTTTAGCTAATCTGCTCAGCATGGCTCGCTGGATATGTCGTACTTCTATCTTGCAATGTATGTATAGGCTAAAAAAATTGTACGCTTACAGATGGAATCTTTAGTATTGTATTTCTTCACATTGCACTTTACTTCTTCTCCGTGTCAATAATCACTTCCTGTTGGTTTTTTTTTTAGGCTAAAATCTTGCACCATTGCACAAATTATACTTTGATTTGGAATATTTGCCTTAGGAATTTCCACTTATTGTAATATTGAAGTGCTTCTGTACTTCTGTACTTTTGTATTGTGTTCCTTCTAAGCTGATATCAGCTGCTACGCAAGTAAGCTACGGGTTTCCTGAGGCAATTTATATACTTTAAATATCCCGGGGTTAATATAATTGATGTTTTTTTTATAGAGGTGAAGGGGGGAGGACGTGCTCCCGGGTGCCAAGTCAAGGCACTTAGGGGCAGATTTACAAGCTTTCTGCGCCACCAGTACGTCACTTTTCGTGACGTACTGGTGGCGCAGGGGCTCTCGATATTTACAAGGAGAGGAAAAGCCACCATGCGTGACTTTTCCTCTCCTTGTAAATACCGTCCCTTCACACGCAGCACTTTGCGTTGAAGGGGCGTTCCATGGGTGTTGCTGTGGGTGTTCCCACGCAACACCCATGGAACAAGACACATCTCCAGATTTACGAGAAATCGTAACTCTGGAGATGCGTGTGAATGCTACGCCACCCTAGAGGTGGCGTAGCGAGCGCACCGAGGAGAAATGTTTTCATTTCTCCTCGTTTCCTCTTTCAATGCGTGCTGCATTCTGCAGCACGCATTGAAAGAGGAAAAAGCCTGTACTGATTGTTTTTGTGCAGAAAGGTGCCCCTTCCTGCACAAAAACAATCTCCCCATGGCGCAGGCATCCTTGCACCATGGTGCAAGGGTGCCTGCGCCCGGCGCTTGGCAGCTGTTTGTGCGCCAGCGCAGGGGAGAGCACAGGAATGCGACATATTCTTGTAAATATGTCACATTCCTGTGCTCTGAAAGTGCCGCAGCGTGGCGCAGCCAAAGGGCTTGCAGCGCCACGCTGCGGCACTTTCTTGTAGATCTGCCCCTTTGTTGTTGGAGGGAGGCTGCGGTGGTGAGGGAAGGGCAACCTCACTCCACAGACAGTTTGGGGTGGGCAGGGGGGAGGGGGAAGAGGGCTGTAGCAATAAAAAAAATGAGCGTATAGATAGCAGGCAGACTTGGAATATTGGGCCGTTTGGCAACATGGTTAAATTTGGAGGCCAAGTTGAAATTGGCAGTGTCTCTGTCACCAAGGGGCTTTACTTGACTTTATTAAGAGAGCTGGCACAAATGGAAGATAGCTGGAAGAGAAAATATAATAGACTTTTTTGTAAAGTGCTATGTTTGGTCTAAGGAATGATACAATTGTTGAAGGTAATTTCATGTAATGTGAATGGCTTTTTGAACGCACAAAAAAGAGGAGCAATGTTAAGATGGCTAGAATCTTTCTCCCCTCAGGTGATTTTTTTGCAGGAGACGCATCTTAAATCTAACTCCCCCAACTTTACTCTCCCCAAGAAATATGCCCAAGCATACTTTGCCTCAGCCCAGGCGGCAGTGCGAGGAGTGGGTATTCTTTTATCTTCGGAGTTGGATTGGGAGGTGGGTAAGGTGATTCAGGATGAGGGAGCTAGGTGGTTGTGGATAGAAGTCTTAGTTAGTGGAACAGCTGTCGTCCTGCTTAATTATTATGGACCAATTGGCGACAACTGTGCGGCCCTGGAACAGGTATATGACCTGCTGGTGAATGCGCATGGGTTTATAATTATGGGGGGAGATTTTAACTTAATACAAGATTTACGTTTTGATACCTCCAACAAGGGAAAAAAGCAATTAAAACCTAAACAGACAGACTCTTAAAAATTATTAAAGAGGACTTTGCCTTATTGGACCCATGGAGGGTAGACCATCCAGGCACCACTGAGTTTACGTGTTACTCAGCGAGATTTAAAACAGCATCCCGTCTGGATTTCTTCTTGATAAGTAATCTGTTCACAAGGGGGGAATCCTTGATTCTCTCTAACCCATTCTCGGATCACTCTTTGGTATCCTTGATATTACACTTGCCCGCCCCCAGGAGAAAAAGTAACAGGTGGCATTTTGATAAAGCACTGTTATCAGATCAAAAATGGATTGATGAAACCCGTGATTTTATAGGGTGGTTTTTCAAGGAAAACATGAATACAGCACCAGGTTTTATGGTGTGGGAGGCTTTTAAGGCCACGTTTAGGGGACGAGTGGTGGCATACAGGGCTAATCTTCATAAGTTAAGGAATTTTAAGATTGCTGGATTCCAGGAGGCGGTGGAGCGGGCTAGGAGAGAACTTTCGGGGAGGTTAACTGGGGAACCGGAGGAAGAGGTACTTCAGCAGGAACTATTAAGGGCAAAGGAGGAGCTGAAAAGTTTTTTTATGCTCGAGGAAATTGCTGGAAGTAAAGCTGCTCGTCAAAAGGCGTACGAGGAAAGCCAGCATATAGGGAAATTTTTAGCCTGGTCCACAAAAACACAACAGAGCAAACAGTCTATTCCACAAATTAGAAATCCTAGTACTAGGTGCCTGGTGAATGATAAAGACGGAATTGCCGAAATTTTTATATCACATTTCAGCAAGATATATGCGGAAGTCCAGACAGTTGACCCTCGAGCTCTTGCAGATTATTTTACGACAGTCCACCTGCCTAAGGTCGGTGAGGAGGACTGTATGCTTTTGAGTGAACCGATTACAATCCTAGAACTAAGTGAAATCGTAAAAAAAATGGCAAATGGGAAGGCGAGTGGCAAGGATGGGATCCCTATTGAAGTATATAAACTGTTTTTAAATGAACTCGCCCCATTCTTGGTATTACTATATAACCAAATTATGGCCGGAATGGTGGTTTCAGACAGATTTAAGGAATCAGTCGTGATCTCAATTTTAAAGAAGGATAAGGACCCTAAAGATCCAAGTTCTTATTGCCCAATAAGTCTACTAAATGTAGACTATAAGCTTCTCATGAAAATCTGGGCAAACAGAATTGCGGGCTGCGCGCATTACTTGGTACATGCAGATCAAACAGGGTTTTTGCCTGGGAGATCTATGGCCGCGAATACTTTCTATCTGATTCAAGCCATCGACTATTTTTCTGCCAGTAAGGAGGCTGCGTCCATTTTAATGATGGACGCAGAAAAAGCATTCAACCTGGTGGATTGGCAGGCCCTCTTCTTTATTTTGGGAGAGTTTGGCTTTCCACGCCATCTGATTGAGATGCTAGAGAGAATTTATAGGGGAGCCATCGCAAAAATAATTATAAATTCTGAGGAGGCGGGAGAGGTAGTAATAAGGCGGGGTACTAGGCAGGGATGCCCCCTCTCCCCCCTTCTGTTTTCACTCTTTATTGAGCCACTAGCGATAAAAATCCGTTCCAACATACTAATCCAAGCCCCCCTATTAGAAATGGCCAAAATAAAGTTGTTTGCTGATGATTTGATCTTTTACCTGAACCCAGAGAAATCAAACATTCAGAGGGCATTGGGAGAAATCCAGGCGTTTACAGAATTGGGGGGTTATAGGGTCAATCAATCTAAAACGGAGCTTCTTCTATTTAATGCACCAGGAATAGAGCTGCCGGAAGGGTTGAAGTTTTTGCCTCTCACACCTATTAGATATCTGGGCATGTATGTGACAGTGGACTTCCTTCAACTCTTTCACCTGAATTATGGTAGAACACTTGACAAAATAAAAAGTCTGTTAGAAAGATGGGCATTATTGCCCCTGTCAATAATAGGTCGAGTCTCTCTGATAAAAATGTCGATTCTCCCTTTGTTGTTATTTTTATTCTTAAATCTTCCTTTAAAGATTCCAATCTCTTACTTTAATGAAGTTGATAAGGTGTTTCGGGAGTTTATGTGGGCTAAGAAAAAATCTCGAATTAAGCTATCTATTTTACAATTGGATGTAGAACAGGGAGGCCTTGCAGTTCCTCATTTAGCTACTTATTACCAAGCTGCATTACTTAGCTTAACAACTCAGCTTCTGGCCCCTATTTCGAAGTTTGATAATTTTTTATTTAATCTTATGTTAAGGGAGAGTGCTATTAAGTTACCAGCATTCTTGCGCACTGCAAAGCTACCAAAAAGAACAAGATACACGGTTGTGAATATAATATTAAGCCGTATCCAGCGATTCAATAAAAATTATAATATTCCATCATGCCATGCATATTCCTCTCTTTACAACTGTGAGGTATGGGGCCTTAAACTCCCACAAAAGGGGGTGCAGCCCTATATTCTGTTGGGTTTTTGTTAATTGGGCGACTTTTATAATGGTACTATTCAGATGACGTGGGAGGCTTTTGTAACACAATTTGAAGCACAGAGCCGTGATCTCTGGCTAAGCTTTAGGCAGATTTCATGCTTTCTCCGGACTAACTTCAGGAATCAGTGAGAGAGCTAGAGTAATTTTAAAAGCTGCCTTTGAGTCAAACTTATCAGGCATTGGCAATTGGTATAAGTTACTACGTCAGGAGAAGAATAAGAACCTTATTGAAATAATGCTCCCAAAAATCGCTCAGGAAACTAACTGTTGGTTCAGTAGACAGGAATGGCTACGAGTCTGTGAGCTTTGCCACAGGGCATTGAGGGCGACCAATTTTCAAAGAATGTCCTTCCTTTCTAGATGGGTGACCTACTACACTCCCTCCAGGCTCCATAAATGGTTTCCTATGTTACCGAATGATTGTTTTAGATGTAATCTGCTCAGAGGCAGGGGACTGGACACATATATTTTTCACTTGTGCGAGATTACAATACTTTTGGGAAGAGGTTTTTAGGTTTATTAGTAAATGTGTGTCAATAGATATCCTTCCATGTGCTGCATCGTTGGCGCTATTCGGTTTCTCTTATGTAGTTTATCAGCTCTCATTATACGTGCAATTTTTCGTTTCACTAGCCATAGCAGTAGCCAGATCTTTAATTTTACAGAATTGGAGATCACAGAAAATACCTACATTGGCCCAGTGGCTACACAAGATGGAGAGGACTTACAAATTTGAGGAGGCCTACGCGAAGAGGATAGGGGCGGTGCAGAGATTTGGGATGACATGGTAGGGCTATGTTGCAAACACGCACATAAATGATACTATGTGACTTATCTATGGGGAATCTCCAGGCGAAGACTGTAATCATACAGGTCATCAAGCTAGGGGTCATATGTTATCACAGATTTGATGTTTAGAATGCTGGTATTGTATATCATGTAAAATGGGATATGAATTTGTGCTTTCTTTTATTGTACATTTTAAATGTGAGACTCAGTATGCAATAGGTTTTATCTTCTTTGCTTGTCAGTATATTTTGTGTATCATATTTATCATGTACTAATGGATTATGAAATTTGTTATACTTATTGTCTATTATATGTGATTGAAGAGTCTGCAAATTTGTCTGCTTTATGTATGTTTTCTACGCTCAATCAAAAAATTAAAAAAAGAGGATGGGAAGCAGTGAGTTGCATATGATAAAGGTAGTCAACCCTGCTGGATCTTAAGCTCAAGTAGGTGGGCTTAGACAATGGACTTGATTGTGGAGAAGGAGCCACTCTAGGAGGTTGAAACAGGAGAATATGTAAGGGAAGCATGGCCATTTGGAGGGAGTGGTTGGTAGAATTCAAGGTTATTTTGGAGGGTTTAGCTGAATATAGATAGACATGTGCTTAGCAGGTGCAATGCATACTCTTAAAACACAGGGGTAAATTTTTGTAAGTGCTACTGTTGTAGCAGAAAGCCATTCAACATTTAAAAGTAGGTAGTGCTCTGTGTGTGTGTGTTTGTGTCAGGTGGATGAAGAGTGTGCATATTGAAGTTTATTAATTTGATAAGAAGGAGAAAGCTCTGCCATAGACTTGTAAGATGCTCTCTCATTAGTCAAACTGTTTTGGAAAAAATGTGTTGATGGAAGACTTGGCAGTGTGAAAAACGTGCTACGGGCAGTATTTCTAGATGTTGACTGCTTGATATCCAGTAACAGTAATGTATTAGTAATAAATCATTACATGTCCTTTCATAGGGTTCAAAGGCAGACCTAGGTCACATGAGCATGTTAAAAGAAACTTTATGGAAGTGGACACAGAAACTATGCCAGAAAATATATGACTTCAGTTCTTGATGAATCCAGCATAACAATCCTAAGCTAGATTCCCATTCTCCAGTCCATGTTTCAAATTTAGAGTTCAACGAGAATTGTGCAGATAAGAAAAAGATTTCCAGTTGTCCAATTTAAGGAAATATGAAAGTCACAAGGTGAATGAAATAGGATGGCAGCCTAAGAGAGGTGAAATCAAGACAGAGCCATAGAGAAAATGAACTTGTAGGGGAGCTGGGTGGAAGTGAGCAGAGTATCAAGCTATAAAGAAATATTGATAGTAGAGGTAAGATGAGATCCTCTCCTTGTCTAGGTATGTGATCCCAGTGTGACTAGAACAGTTAGAAGAATTGTCAGGCCAACTATGATGAACACAGCAAATAGATTGAGGAGAAAAAAGATGTACTCTTCCTGGTACTACAATGCATATACAGATATGCATATTATTTACACAATTAAATAATGAAAAAACAAATCTTCTTAATATCTATTTTAAAAGGAAAGAAGCCACATTTTTGTTCTCTTACATTTCTAAAATGTGTTATAGGGAAGTAAGTAAACACTCCCAAAATCCCATCATCTCAAACTTTCTAGATATTCAATTTATGATTTAATAAATATATTCCACTATTCACTTATTAAATGTAAAGTAAATCTGTTTTAAAAAATGAAAGAGCCACTCTACCCTAATGATTTTAAACAATTTTTCCAGTCAAAGACGCAAGCTTATTTCAACGATTTCACAGACTTTATGCTTTTTCTAGCAAGGGGGCAATTCCACACTACCCAAAAACAGTGGACAAAGGGATGAAAAGGAATTGGGTAGGACAAGATGTTCCTCTTCCTTAAATAGTGCACTATCAAGTCAGCATGGATTTAGTTTTCTGTAGGGAAATTCAACACAACAGACCAGAGAAGCAAGAGCTTTCCGATAAGGTAATGTGGCATCCCCTACCATTTGAGTAAATTAAAGCTAAATTTTGTTTATAGTTATCAAACTATTTTGAAGATATTCTTCCAAAATATGTGATTTAAAGTACTTGTTATTCCAGATATAACCCTGTACCTATTCTATGACATTTAATACTATACTGGAGATTGTTTCTTCTATTCATGACTTTTTGTAGCCAGTAAGCAGGTATTGGCAAATTATTCGATCAAGGCAGACATGATCTGGAAATCTTTGTTTAAAGGCCTCAGCTACAGACTACTTTTAGCTGCCCATTGTTAAAGACATAATGGGGATACCAACAATTACAGTGGGCTTTGTGTCAGCACTTTGCTTAACCTTCTTGTCAATCTCATTCACTTGCTTGTTATTCAATGCCTTTCCTTCCTATTCTTGTTTTTGACACTGACCTGAAACATAGCCTCTTTACCATTCTCGTAATTAGATTACTTTTATTCTTCCATTGCTCAGTTAGGGAACTACAATTTTGCTTTAATTTCAGCACTCTGCAAGAGTGCATGTGTTTTATTGCTCTCTTCCTCCTCTGCTGCATCCCTTTTAAGTCTTTCCTGGTGCACATTTTATGTTATTTTGATTGATCATTCTGCGATAGCAGTCTGTTATCTGTAAATTAAAACAAAAAAGTAAGGGCCTGATTTAGAGTCTGGCAAACCAGACTCCGTGTCAAATGTGACCAATATCCAGTCCGCCGTATTAAAAATCCATTATATCCTATGGCACTTGTAATACGGCAGACAACATGGTACTGCGACCACAATAGCATCATGATGCATAAACATGCATGCATAATAACGCATAGGCGTTGCAATAATACCTATTACACACAGTAGAAGATTATCCAAAACAGGTTTTTTATTAAGAGCACCCCATCCATGTACATCCAACACAGGATCAAGTGGCAACTGACATAGATGTACCAGTAGACAGCAGCCTTAGAATCATGGCATACAATGTGTTCTGTGTCAATCACTGGAGGGTAACTGTTCCTATTGATGATAGATCACCCATTTGGTGGCTTAAAGTATAGGTAGAGAAGTGCCTATCTTACTTTATGTCAACAGGTTGGAAGAAGGGGGAATTCCTCCTAATTGGAGTGTTGCCCTCACACACCCATCAGGGTGTCATGCTACATCATTGGGCGTTTTGCTCCTCGTGGGGGTGGCGCTGCAGTCCCCCACGGGCCCTGCGAGAGGGCTCTTTGGTTCAGATCTTTTGTGGAATGCCGCAGTGGTGAGTGCGGGTGTGTGGGGATCTGTGCAAGTGGGTTTTAAAAATACACTGCTGGTATCCACAAAGGTATTTATTCTTGGGTCTGTACAATATATTAAAAACAGGTAAAAAGGAACTTGTAACTCTGCCGTAGAAAGTTAGTTTGTTTTTGTAAATTCGAGTGAATGCTGGTGATGAATGTGTAATCAGGTCTAATCAGGTTGACATGTTTCACGCCTAATCGGTCCCTAGTGGATCCTATGGCATTTCGTCAGGACCAGTGGAATAGTTAAAAGGTGAACAAATGTGAGAACAGGGGTTCGGGACAAAAACACACAATACACCCTGTGATTTTACACTGATACAGGTATGTGGTCTAGGCGGCTCGGCACCAATCGATAGCGGCCACTTTTTCGTTTATATCCAACCTAAACAAAAAGAAAGATTAAAGAGGGATAGAAATAGACAGCATAGTTCAAAGGGTTATATGCTGATGATTGTTCCAGAAGGTAAGTCAAATCATAGATAAGGCGGTGAGTAACATATTCGCATAAACATTCCATGCACGATCATAGTAGTGACTCATAATATGGCACTGTATACTTCAGGGTGTGCTACCATGACAGGATCGTAATCCTCGTCACGGAGGGGGTGCGTAGACACAGGCACACTGTACGTGAAGTAAAAACAATAACAATACATGACCCTTCCCTGAAAATTATCCAGGGCTGCCTCATCGACGTGCGACGCGGCTCGAGAAATAACCTAGAATAGAAAAGTGGGGTTGGGGAGTTGGGGGGGGGGGTGTTTTTTAACAAAGGGAATATTGTAAGATTTTAGCCATCAATGTTCCTGGAGAATGGAGCTGTGGGGATTGTTGCTCGGTCCCACACTCCTTAGTCCAGTGAGACAAAAATGTACTTACATTGACCTCTCGGTAGATAGGATTAGTACCTGCCCTCTGCCGCAGCCACACTGGTGAACTGTCGGCTTCCAGGAGCTCGTATAAGTATGGGAGATCATTGTAGTCATCGCGCCAAAGGTCCGTCATCAAGCTGATAGCGGAAGTGTCTGTAACATGAAAACACTGAAGCGGTCACCAGGGATCGTGACGGCTGTGTTACGCCACCATCTTAAGGAGGGTGAGGCTGCGGGTTTTAGTGCTCTGAACAAACTGAGCACAGGGTTTAATTACTTAAAAACCTAAAAACAAAGGTTGAGGACAGGTGCTGAAAAACGCTGAAGTTATACTAAATATCAAACGCTAATCCACAGTAGTCGGTGGGCGTGGTCTAGATTTGGCCAGTCGAATGTGGCAGCTTGCCAGGATTAGAAAAATAAAAATAAAAATTAAGTGAAAACCTACCCGTGCTTGACGGGAGAGTGTGGATGCTCGAGTCTGGTTGTGAGTATGATAGAAATGACCTCTATGATGATTGAAGTCTTTGTAATGCCCTCCACTAAGAACTGGTCGACAGAGGGAGGGTAAAGCAAAGGATGGCGTGTCTGCGGGGTAGGAGGTTCAGAGTAGAAAAAAGGGGGGGGTTTAAAAATCCTAAATGATCCATAATCTATGTAAGCTCCCTCTAAGGTAATAGGGCAGGTAGAGGTCTAGATCGCCTTATGGGTGTGGAGAGACTAGATGGTGGGACTGGCAGAGGAATTAGTTAGTGAATTCAGCCCATGGTATGTCGTCATTCAGGCCCTGAGTGTTGGACCTCAGACAGAACACCCAGCGCTGTTCCTGTGTGAATAGAGTTCTCACTGGCCAGCTCGGGTTAGAGTCAATAATGGTCCAGCATAGACTGTCTGGTGTGTGGTTTGCCTCAAGGAAGTGTGAGCACATTTTAGTATTTGTTTTTTTGTAGTGGATTGTGCTGCGGTGCTCACTGATCCGTGTATTTACAGGTCTGGTTGTCATGCCCACATAACGAAGTTGGCAGGGGCATGTAATTAAGTAGACACAATTTTTAGTATTACAATTGGTGCGTCGTTTTTGTTACCATGGTATCTGTAAACCCAGATCTATACTCTTTGTTGTGGTGGTTAGGGGGCATACTGAGCAGGATCCACAAGGGAAATGGCCCTCGACTGGTGGAAGGGCCCATTGTGTTAGTTGCCTAGTCTGTTGGGTAGGGGGGCAAGTGTGTACAAGGAGTTCCTTCAAATTTTGAGTGTGTTTGTATGCATAAAGGGGGGGCGGGCGGTCCAGGGATAAAGATTCCTGTATTGAGGATCATCCAGTGTTTTTGATAACCTTCTGTATTTTGTTGGAGGTAGGGGCAAAGGTGGTTACGCACGTTAGTGTCTCATTTGGGGCTCTTTCTCTACTCTCCAGTAAACTGTCCCTGTGATTGTTCTTTACCCTCTTGTAGGCCTGGTGTATCACCTTGTGTGGGTAGTGCTGATCCACTAAGTTGGATCTGAGGGATGATGCCTGCCTTTCATATTCGTTAGTTGTGTTACAGTTCCTGCGTAAACGCAGAAACTGACCTACTGGTAGGTTATCCCTTAGGGATTTTGGGTGGTGGCTCTCGTAGAGTAACAGACTGTTTCTATCAGTTGGTTTTTTGTAGTTAGTTGTAAGTATTTGACCCTCTTGCATAGAGATTAAAAGGTCGAGGAATGGTATGGAGTTTTCTGATCTGGTGTTAGTGAATTTTAAGTAGGGCTCCAATGTATTGACCCAATCACAGAATGCCCTGCAGGTTTCTGAGTCGCCACTCCAAAAAAGTAGAATGTCGTCTATATAACGCCACCATAGTAGTATATTATGGCGGAAGGGGTTTGTCTCATGATCAATGTAGGTGCTCTCAAAGGCAGCCATGTAGAGACACGCCAGGCTTCGGGTGAAGGTGCCACCCATGCACGTGCCTTGTATTTGGTGGTAAGGTTGGCCCTGGAATTGAAAGAAATTTTCTTTGAGGGCAAGAGAGGCAAACTCCACAATGAATGTGATTGGGGTCTTAAAAGGCCAAGGGTTTTCCTGGTGGAGGACGTTCTCCAGGACTTCTGAAGTGGCGTCCTGGGGATTGTTAGTGTACAAGGCTTCGATGTCTAGCGTCACCAGGAGGTTGATCCTCTCGGGTGCTTGGAAGGCTTGTATGAGGTTGAGGACATCCGTTGTGTCTTTTAAATATGTTGGAGTCTTCATTACAATAGGTCTCAAGAAGAAGTCACAGAATTTACTGAGGGGTTCTAAGAGCGAGTCGATGCCCGAAAACAATGGGGCATCCCGGTGGGGGATTGACTCCCTTGTTAATTTTGGGGAGAGTATAGAAGTATGGTGTCTGAGGTTGTTCATTGCTCAAGAAGGTGGCCTCTTGTTTGGTAATCCACCCCTCTGTCTCAGCCTCTGTGATGAGTCCTCTGATCTTGATTGTGTGTCTGCCAGTTGGCGCCGGCATTCATCAGTATAGGTGGTCACATCCTGTAGAATGATGGCGCCGCCTTTGTCAGCTGGTTTCACCACAATGGTAGTGCCGTCCGTGATCCCCTTGAGTAGCTCTCTTTCCGATTTGGACATATTGTTGAATGGAGGTGGTCCACTCGTAAGAGCTACCTCTTTTACGACAGCCTGCTCGAAGGTGAGAATTTCATTAGGGGTTGTGGCCACCAGGGGCATAAACTTGGACCTTTTGCGTAAACCTGTACCCTCGCCTGGGGTGTAAGGTTTGTCTTGAAAATAGGCCCGTTATCCTATTTTTCGGAAGAAGTGATGTAGTTCCTGGTGGAGACGGTACGTATCTTCTCTTGGGGTGGGGACATATCCTAGACCTTTCTCCAACAGGGTTGTTTCATGTACATCTAGTTCTCGCAAAGAGAAATTGACTACGAGTGTTTGGTTCCCGTTGTCTTGCTCCTCAGTAGCATCTGGGCTTTTGGTTCCTGCCAGTGAAAGTTATTGGTAGTACCTCTTCTTCTTCCTCTTCCTCTGCCCCTCCCTCTGTTGAAAAAAGGGGGATTCGGGAATTGCTAGTACATTGGAAATTGCTGAGGGTGGCCGGGTTGTATATTCCACATTGGGGGAGGTGGTCCCATCCATTGTCCAGGGAACTTATTTGTCTGGTACTGGTGTGCCGGAAAGTTGTGAAATAAGGGGGGTGGGGGGTGGTTAGTAAAATTTCCCCTCTGTTCGAGTTGTTCCTGTCCTCGTAGCTAGAGTCACTGCTAATTGACCCTGATCTTCTGGAGAAGCTAGTGGAGCTCTTGTCAGATGATATATCGTTAGTTGCGAATTGGTAGTCTTCTTTCGTGTAAGGATATACCTTTTCACGGTTGAATCGTATAACATCTTTTTCTAATTTATTGATTTTCTGCTGAGTGAGATAATCTTTGTGCTCATTCATTTCCTCATTAATCTCTGCTAGGCGGGTTTTAAAAGCTGTGATTGTTATGCCTGTTTTGAGTGCATTCTCTGCTGTTGTGATCGGAATAAGCAGGGCATCAGAGAGGCGTTTGGCCGTATTAATAATAAGGACAAGCCAATCGCGCTTACACTTCCATGCGATTTTAGACCATTCCTTGTGGAAGGTCGCCGCGGCAGAGAGCAAGTTCTAATGCAATGTACTGAGAGGTCAATGTAAGTACATTTTTGTCTCACTGGACTAAGGAGTGTAGGACAGAGCAACAATCCCCACAGCTCCATTCTCCAGGAACATTGATGGCTAAAATCTTACCAATATTCGCTTTGTTAAAAAACAACCCCCCCCAACCCCACTTTTCTATTCTAGGTTATTTCTTGAGCCGCGTCGCACGCCGATGAGGCAGCCCTGGATAATTTTCAGGGTAAGGTCATGTATTGTTATTGTTGTTACATCACGTACAGTGTGCCTGTGTCTACGCACCCCCTCCGTGACGGGGATTACGATCCTGTCCTGGTAGCACACCCTGAAGTATACAGTGCCATACTATGAGTCACTACTACGATCGTGCATGGAATGTTTATGCGGATATGTTACTCACCGCCTTATCTATGATTTGACTTACCTTCTGGAACAATCATCAGCATATAACCCTTTGAACTATGCTGTCTATTTCTAACCCTCTTTAATCTATCTTTTTGTTTTGTTTAGGTTGGATATAAAAGATAAAGTGGTCGCTATCGATTGGTGCAGAGCCGCCTAGACCACATACCTGAATCAGGGTAATATCACAGGGTGTATTGTGTGTTTTTGTCCCGAACCCCTGTTCTCACATTTGTTCACCTTTTAACTATTCCACGGGTCCTGGCGAAACACCATAGGATACACTAGGGACCGATTAGGCGTGAAACATGTCGACCTGATTAGACCTGATTACACATTCATCACCAGCCTTCACTCAAATTTACAAAAACGAACTAACTCTCCACGGCAGAGTTACAAGTTCCTTTTTGCCTGTTTTTAATATATCGTACGGACCCAAGAATAAATACCTTTGTGGGTACCAGCACAGTATTTTTAAAACCCACTTGCACAGATCCCCACACACCCGCACTCACCACTGCGGCGTTCCTCGAAAAGATCTCTGCCCCTTGTGGGGTCCGTGGGGACTGCAGCGCCACCCCCACGAGGAGCAAAACGGCCAATGATGAAGCATGCCACCCTGATGTGTGTGTGAGGGCAACTCTCCAATTAGGAGGAATTCCCCCTTCTTCCAACCTGTTGACATAAAGTAAGATAGGCACTTCTCTACCTATACTTTAAGCCGCCAAATGGGCGAGCTATCATCGATAGGAACAGTTACCCTCCAGTGATTGACATGTTTTACCTTGGGAGCATGGGTGCTGGACCTCTTTTTTCCCTTAGCTCCCTGTCCCTCCCTCTGTGCATTAATACAATGTGTTCTCTCTTTCATAAGGAAACACAAAGTAATACATAAACAAGCATTGGTAAAGATAACATAAAATACATTTGAGATACCACACACCTTCCCCCTTTACAAACATACTAATGAAAATGAAAACAGTCCCCGAATAGAAACAGGGGAAACCTAAAACTTTTCTTCACTTTTGAAACTCGCCACTCTGTTTAGATTTCAGACCCTACCTTCTTCCACTTTGATTGCACTGCAGAAGAGTTTGATGAATCTGAATGGACCCATAAACTTGGAACCACCCTTTGACAACACTGGTTTCTTTATTAGCACCTTCTCACCCACAGACAGTTCAACCACGTTATCACCTTTACAGGCATCATAACACACTTTGCACTTTTTGATACTGTCTCTCTCTTTCTCACTTCCACCTCTCATCGATGCCTATGACACAAACGCATCCTTACCCTACCTCAACCACCTAGGTGACAGAAAAGTGTTAGCTCTTCTTCCCCAAATCACCTCAAAAGGAACTTCTCCTGTGGTGGTGTGTGGAGAAAATCTATGAGCTTGTAGAAAACTCCTGAGCCCCTCCTTCCAGCACTCATCTCCATCTGAATGCATTCCTTGATACTCCTGTTACATTTTTCCACAGTACCATTATACTCTGGGTGATACAGTGAGTATTTCTTATGCTTGATCCCTCGCTTACCTTGAAGTTTCTCCATCTCAGCAGACACAAAATGTGGCCCATAGTCTGTCAAGACACAATTGGGAAGGCCTTCACAGTTAAAAATTCACTCATGAACTGAACCACTTTCCCTGGTTCAATGCTGCTAACTATCCCTATTTCAGCCCACTGTGAAATTTGATCACTCAACACCAATAAATAGTTAGCTCCTCCTCTGACATGCAATGGTCCCACAATGTCAATTGCTACCACATCCCAGGGTTTAGACAGACTCTATAGACATGGGAGGATTCCTAACTTTGTAGACCTTATCACTGTTGCGACAGTCTGGGCACTCCCTGATCATTCTCTCAATCATAAGATCCATCCCTGGCCACCAGTAATTAAGGTGATTCATTATTGCCTTAGTTTTTCCCATGCCTTGATGCTCATCATGTCCCAAGTTTATGATTCTCTCTCTTAAGATCATGGAAACAACCAGCCTTAAACCTCTCAAAATTAAAGCATCATCCCTTGACAACTCATCTCTTATATTCCAGAAACCACCTAGCTCGGAATCTCTCATCTTATTACTCCAACACTTACACAGAGCCCCCTTGACAAGCTGAAGAATCAAATCACCTGTAACAGCTTCAATCCACTCGTCCTGAGACACACACCCTCCTCTAACACTACACACTTTCACCTTATCCTCATCTTCCTGATTACCTTCCTCCACCACCGAACTAAGCCTCGACTAACAATCCGCAACCTTGTTCTGTGGCCCTGTGACATGATTTACACTGTAATTTTACCCCTGAAGACCCACTTTCAAATCCTCATGGAAATCATATCCTGACCTTTTTGGTAAAAACCTCAAGCAAAGGTTTGTGATCAGTATAGACAAGAAACTCTTATCCCCAAACAAATTTTTTAACTTCTTGACTGACCAAAGGACACTCAATAGATGAATACTTTTCTTATGCAGCACACAAAGACCTGGAAATATATATTGGCAATCAGTCTAAATTCACATTCCTCATCACTCCTCTGCATTAGCACAGCACCATAACCTTTCATGCTGGCATCGGTCATAGTGACACAGGTCTCAGAGCGGTTGAAACTCTTAAGGCCATTAGCATTGGCTAACTCCTCCTTGATGGTTAAAAATTCCTTCTGACACTCTGCATCCCACTAAAAGTCAACACCTCTCATGAGTAGTCACCTCATATTGGGAGTCTTGGAGGCTAAATTTGGAAGAAACTTGGCATGGAATTACACCATGCCTAAGAATGTGAGAACATCCTCTTTCTTCTCTAGATTGCGTAATTTAAGTATCTTTTCTAACAGCTTTTCTTTGGGAAAAGTCCTTCTGCATTAACTTTGTGTCAATTTTGAGAGTTTAAGTGTGAGACCATTCATTCCCAAAACCTCTAGCAATATCCCTGACCCTTATATCAGGCACTTCCTCTGTGTTTCCATATATGAGTATGTCATCCTGAAAACACTTGTGAAGTGGTGGACCCACGTAGAAATAAGACAAATAGGCATAGTCTTTGAGGATAGGCCTTTAATGCAGCTCCATTTCATAGGACCTCATCCTACAACCAACAGCAACAACTGATCTTACATTCAAGTACTAACATTCTACATCAGTCAGATTCTAATAAAGAATGGGACTCCATGGTAACAAGGGAGAACAGGAATGCTGCACTGCTTAGACTAGATAGCTAACACCAAAAACACCACATCAGCTCCCCCTTTACCAACAAAAGAGTAAAATGCACAGTTAAGAAAAACACGAAATACACGAAATGCAATTTTGCAAACAATGAGGAATTTTCTTGAACCTACTTGATCTCCTCTCCAAGTGCACAGTTAAGAAATACATAAAATATACGAAATACAATCCTGCAAACGTTGAGGAATTTTCCTCATCCTACTTGACCTCCTCTCAACAGATTGTGGAGAACAGCATGATCACAGGAGGTATTCTCCTCAACACATTTGGAAGGACACTTGAAAATTTTGTTGAGATTCCATACCCTATGATCTTGGGTTTTTACAGCATTGCCAAAACGTTTGACCATTTTTATTGGTTGTCCAAACTTGGACTTACCAACCCTTCTTTCAGGGAGTTTCACTCTGACCCAGTCACCAACTTGAACAACCGTTTTTTTACAGCTTTTCTCGCATCAAACTCTACTTTCCTTCTCTCCATTTTCTCCAACTCTCGGTCTTTCCATCCCACAGTACGATCAACCACACCACCAACTTCCATTCTTCTAGAGATCACCCAGAGAGGACTGACTTGTGTATTAGCTACCCTTCCTTTAAATAGCGTGAAGGGGCAAACTCCGGTGGAAGAATGTGGTGTGAACCTGTATTCACATACTTTTTTTTTTACAGCTTCCTCCCAGTCACAACTAGAGATGACTGCCAGTTGCATGGCCTCCTTGAGTACTCTCACAAATCTCTCGACAACACCATTGCACTCGGGGTGGTACAGTGCGGCGCGCTTATGAGTGATTCCCCTCTCAGCCAAAAACTCCTCTACTGCACCAGAGGTAAACTGCACCCCATTGTCTGTCAAGACCGATGCTGGCAACCCCTCACTCGCAAAAAGATTGTCCAAGAAACAAATCACAGCAGATGAATCAACCGAATTAACTATTTTGATAATGGGCCACCTAGAAAACATATCCACACACACTAAAACATAGCGATCTTGGGTCCTGACCTTTACCGGACCCAGGATATCCACTGCGACATCAACCCACGGACTTCTGGCTTGTTGCCTGACAACCATAGGTTGAGTACTGCATTTAAGGATTTTATCACTGTTAGCGCATTGCAAACAACTGCGCACCAACCTTTCTATCTGGACATCCATCGCAGGCCACCAATAGGCTTCCCTAAGCCTTTCTTTTGTTTTTGCTATGCCCATGTGGCTGGAATGGGCATTCTCTACCAATTTGTCAAGTAGGTCCGAAGGAACTACGAGTCTGCTACCTCTAAAAAGTAACCCATTCCAAAAGGACAACTCGTCCTTCACACACCAAAATCCTTTGGTTTGATCATCACAATCACGCTTCTCGCACCAGCCATCACGCACATAGGCGATGACCTGCTGTAAGACAGGATCATTCTCTAAACTGGCATTCCATTCTCCTTCTGTCACCACACCTTCAGTCACAACACATACTTTTAAGTCTTCTCCAATATCCTCACCAGCAAGACAGTCATCATTGTCGCAACCATCAGAACTTTCGGACCCACCAAGCCTAGACAAGCAATCTGCAAGGATATTGTTTGCACCAGGTAAATAGGAAACGTGAAATTCAAAGTCCTGCAGAGCAACAACCCATTTTCTTATTCTATGGGAAACACAATCAATCCCTTTTTTTTCAAACACCTCTTTTAGAGGTTTGTGATCAGAAACCACTGAGAAGTGCTTGCCCCAAAGAAACTTTTTGAGCTTGCGAACAGCCCAGTAGACGGCCAAGGCTTCCTTCTCTATTACAGAGTAGTTGCACTCGGCACCTCTAAGTGGCCTGGAAATAAACAAAATGGTGTTATCAACATGTTCACCATGCTGCAAGAGAACAGCACCTAACCCCTTACAACTAGCGTCAGTCATGACGAACGATTCTTTTGAAGGGTCAAAGCTAGACAAGTTAGGTGCCTTATTCAAACAACTTTTGATGAGATCAAATTCATCACAACAGGACTTGTCCCATGTAAACTCACGTCCCTTCTTCAGCAGACCTCTTACATTTTCCGTTTTCTGTGCAAAACCAGGGACAAATTTATTATAAAATTCTGCCATCCCTAAAAATGTAACAAGTTCATCCTTGTTCTCAGGATAATTGAGATTGGAGATGGCCTCGACCAAAGATGGTTTGGGTTTGATGCCTGAGCCAGAAACCAAGTGACCTAGATATTCAATCTCTCTAACAACGAATTTATACTTATCTAATCTGAGAGTGAGCCCTGAGTCTTGCAACTTGGTCAAAACCTCTTCCAGTCTCGAATCATGCTCTTGCATATTTACCCCATGAACAAGAACATCGTCTTGGTAAACCTTGACGCCTTCAATGTCAGCCAAAAGATTTTCCATAACTCTTTGGAATACTGATGCAGCCGATATTAAGCCAAATGGCATCCTGAGGAATTTAAAAGTGCCGAACGGAGTGATGAAAGCCATAAGATCTTGGCACGAGGGATGGAGCTTGACTTGGTGATAAGCCGAGGAGAGGTCCAACGTGGAGAAGTGAGTGGCACCACCAAGTGAGGACAGCATATCTGCAATATTTGGAAGCGGGTAGCGATCGACAACTACAGCTCTGTTGAGCTCTCTTAGGTCAATGCATAATCTGGCCTCTCCATTGGCCTTACGGGCCATCACCACCGGAGAGACCCATTCGGTGGCCTCAACCTCTTGTATGACCCCATTCTTCAACAGTTTGTCTAACTCGGACCTCATCTTATGTTTGACTAACAATGGTACACTTCTAACTTTCGCTACCTTGGGTACAGAATTGCCTTTCAACTTTATCAGGTGTATATAATTTTTTAGACAACCTAACGTATTATTGAAAACTCTGGGAAATTTTGCAATCCAGGTGTTGCGATCACTAACAGCAGCAACAGAAGGTAGATCCCTTCAGCACACTGAGGGAGACTCATTTGGGTCAAGGTAAACATGAAGGTCACGTTGATGAGCCCAGCTAATCAGGGAATCCCCTTTCATAGAGACATATATTTTTCCTGCAGTGACCCTACCTTTAAAGTCTATGGTACCCATAAAGTATCCCAAAAGACTGATTATTTCTCCCCCATAGCCTCTTGGTACGATGTCAGGTTTAAACAGTTTTACTCTTCTAGAAAGATGTTGCTCATAGAACACCTTGGGCACAGGGGTAATCTTAGCCCCCGAATCAAACAGCATTTTGACTGAACTACCATCAATTAGAACATGTTCAATAGGACCATCAACACCTTGGTTGTTGATTTGACAGACAAAAAGATTATCGTCATCTTGATCATAAATATCCACCTCCCTCACTTTCTTTTGATCTCTGTTAGATCTGCAGCACTTAGAAAAATGCCCCTTTCTTTTACAAATTGAGCAAACTACCTTCCAGCCAGGACAATATTTAAAGTTGGCAACATGACCTGGATTTCCACAACGGAAGCATTTCACCTGAAAGGATTTGGTATTTGCAATGGGACGTATTGCTTTAGTGGCAATAGAAGCACCCTGTGGAAAAGGCTTGTGTGATTTGTCTGAGGAAGGTGTTTTAATTTCTTTTACATCAGTATCAGCATTCTTATGACCTTCTGTATCTTTGCGAATTGCCTCAACGCAGGCTTTAGAGTGTTCATGCATCTTTAACGTAGTAATCACCTCTTGAAGAGGGGGATTGTCTTTCTGCCACAGACTTTCCTTTGCCTTATCTATAGAACAACCCAACATGAGTTGGTCCCTTAACCTCTCATCAAGACTGCCAGCGAAAGAGCATGTCGAAGCAAGTTTACGTAGAGCTGTGACATATTGCTCGACAGACTCCTCGTGCCTTTGCATCCTCTTCCCAAAGTGATAACGTTCTAAAATCATACTCACCTTGGGAAGATAATGCAAGTCCATTTTTTTAATGCAGATTTCGTATTCATTCAGAGAGTCAGCTTCATTATCAGGAAGATCTGGTAGGTGCTCAAACACTTCCTGTCCCTCCGACCCTAGACAATGTAGAAAAGAGAAGATTTCCTCTCTGCACTTAGCGATGTACCACAAACCCTGGCGTAATTAGCAAATACCTTTTTCCATTTCAACCAGGGTATGGTAGGATCACCAGGAGCAGACAGAAAAAACGGAGGGGGAGTGACGTTCTGCATGGCAACAGGAGAAGGCTATCACAAGGCAAAGCAGGAAAGTACAATATATACTTGTAACACAAAGTAGAGAAATGCTGTGCAGATCAGCGTGATGAAACACTCGTCGCCAAAATGAAGTGGTGGACCCACGTAGAAGTAAGACAAATAGGCGTAGTCTTTGAGGATAGGCCTTTAATGTAGCTCCATTTCATAGGACCTCATCCTACAACCAACAGCAACAACTGATCTTACATTCAAGTACTAACATTCTACATCAGTCAGATTCTAATAAAGAATGGGACTCCATGGTAACAAGGGAGAACAGGAATGCTGCACTGCTTAGACTGGATAGCTAACACCAAGAACACCACAACTTGACATCCACCATTCCTCCAAACAACCTATACATAATACACTGGAATACTGCCGCAGCAGACACCAGTCCAAACAGCATATACACAAAACGATAGGTGCCAAAAGGCGTTATGAAGGTGGTGTAATCTTTTGAGTCCAGACGAAGCCTGATTTGATGCTATGCCACAGTCAAGTCTAAGGTGGTGAAGAACTTAGCTCCCTACAACAAGGACACCATTTCAGTTATGTTGGGAAGGAAATGTGTTCGCATACAACACACCTGTTGAGAGCCCTCAAGTCCACACACAAACGGATCTCGCCAGAATGTTTGCATGCGATGACAATCGTAGCAACCCATTCTAAGCTCTCAACAGGCTCAATCACTACCTCTTCACACAACCTTTTAATCTCAGACTCCACAGACTTCCTCATAGTGATGGGAATGGGACGCACTTTAGCAACCACCGTTTCGGCACACTGCTTCAGCTTAATTTGGTTCACATAACCTCTAAGGCATCCCATTCTATCACTGAACACTTCAGGGAAAGGTTCACCAAAACCCTGAGAATGCTCACTTTCTCTGACACCCAATTCTTGCATACCAGCTAACCGTAAACCCTTGATTTACTCCTCCTTTCACATCACAGGTCTGGGGGATGTGGGATCAAGAATTATCAAGACGCTGAGGTGTACATATTTGTTGTTGTAACCCTGATGAAGTCCTTTGCCATATTATCAGGCATGGATAAAACATGTGATGGCTGAAGTTGTGGGCAGACGCATTGAACAATATATAATGATTCTGGTAGAAAATAAAAAAGATCGATAAACAACTATACAACACTATGTGAATTTATTCGAAAGTGCTGGGAACATTGTTTGGGAATCTATGTACAATGAGTTAAAACACAGAGGGACTGGACTCTATACTCAACCAAAGCTGCACATGGCCGCCAAAGGCCATGAACAAAGGATTATGTCCAACCCTCTTATACACAGCCAAAGGTTGTGCACAGCTGGATATTTCCACACAAGAGCTGGCACATGTGCTCATCTTCCATTTGTGCACATTCAAGCACTATCCACAGTTGGTAATTTTTACTCGGGCTTATGTCCAACCCCCAGTGATTATGGCTGAAGGACATGTGCAGTGAGGTAAGTTCATATGTAGCTTGTAACAAGGCTTGGCCAAAAGTGTATCCCTTAACCCAAACCAGAGATGGCATGGCCAACATATGTGTGCAGTGGTTCTACGTGATACTTGGGTGGGTAGTGACTGTGTGCCTGAACCTAAGCACACATTAGTGGCTATAAGAACAGGCCCTGTGTCTGAACAGCCCAGCGCACAGAGAAACAGTGGATTCTATTCATATGGGGGATCATCATAAGGGTTAACCAAAGGCCATATTCTGTGCCCAACCCCATTGCACATGGCGCAAGTACATGCACAGAGTGCTTACATTCATTTATATTCAAACAAATAAGGAAATAAAGAAAATAAAAAAGTGTTCTATTTTTCTGAATGGTAAAGGTGGCTCCCAAAATAAATTCCATTTAAAAAAAATAAAACTCGATAATAAATTGTGCCTGGAAATATGGGAAAAATACAAATAGACAAAGTACAAAATTTGCAAATTCACAATGAAAAAAAATTCCAGCTTGAAATTGTAAGATGTGCGAGTACTAAATTGTATAGAATTGTTTCACACTCATTACCACAACAGACTAGCTCTCCAAAATTCACGCAATACACAGACACAGTACTTGTCAAAATGATATGTATCTAGTGCACATGCTTCTGTGGTGCGGCTGTTGTCAGAGATGACAGTGGGGACTGTAGGGATGTTGAAACTTTCACACCATCATTTCCCTTTCTCTTCTTTATTTCTTTTCACCATGCAGTTGGGACAAGAATATCACCAGCATGGTAAATGGCCATGTACTCCTGCACTGAGTGACCCAACTGCATGTGAAACTAGTATCCTGACTTTCCTCGGCACAGGCAGCACAATAATCTGGTGTGTGTGCTGAGGCCTAGATCTGTTCATGATGAATTTGAGGTTCAGTTCTGTAACATTGAGGAACACACCAAGCATACCCTCTAACTCAACATGTGACTACTGTCAATCTTCTGTTTTGTTGACATAAAGCGATACTGGCAGACTACATTTTTGAATTATGGTACTGAACAGACCTTTGTCTCTGGTTCTGGTCGAATATAGTGCATACAGGAACCACTTCTGTAAAGTTTTGCTTATATTAGGGACCCTAACCCTTGTGCTGACATTCAGTGTGCATGTCAAGAGTGTATGTGTAGAGTATAGATGGTAGCAGGAGATTGTGTTGATGTGAGTGTAGGTTGCTAAGACCAGCAAGATCATTTTGTACTGACCCTGGTTTTATGTGGCTGTAAATGGAGGTTGGTGTACAGCTTCTTTAGACAGTGGACATGTATTAAATGTATTCCTGCACCTAACAGGAGTAGCTCAAGACACTGAAGGGTGGGAGGATGGAGGCCAGACTGCCTTTAGTAATTCTATGAGTAACTTGTAGCAGGGGATTGCTGCTCAGTTCTTCATGAGCACTGCCATTTACTTAATAGTGGGGGAAAGGATGTGAGTTAGCATATTCTGTTGGTAGATGCAGGGACATTTCTAGACAGGGATTGTCTCTTTTGTCTCTCCCTGAGTGCTACTTCAGAAAGGCTTCACACTTCATTGTGCCTTTATTTTGGGTACTTTTTTGTGGAATTAACATCACCACTATCATGTGTAAGAGCCAACACCTTTCACAAAACAATGTCAGCACTGTAAAAGAAATTGAAATTCAAAAAGGAACCACCCCAAACTGGTTCCTGGACTTTGGACAGTGGGTCAGCATCCCCAGCCTGGAAAATCAGTATAAAGCTGGGACACAATCCATCTCACTTTGTTCCTGTTCTAAGCACTTCCTGATCAAGGAAGGGGGTGCTCCAGAGAGTACGCAAAGAGCACTGTGATGCATTGCTGGTGTCTATCCAACATCCAGTACACCAGACGTGAGGGGACATCATCTGAAGTCTGAGAAATTACTGGAGAGCCGTGGGTCTGCCTAGCATCTAAAACGTGCTTGTTTGCTGAGAAAGGGAGGGGTGTGCCTAGCCTTGCAAGAGGGCAGTCCAGGAGGACAATTACATACATATTTAAGAGTGTTGTGCACGAAGAAGAGTGAACGTATTAACAGAAGTGTAACTGGTGCTGATGTAAGTTACGAGGCTTACCTGAAGCATCATCATCCTCAAGTGATGGCATGCCATCTAGCATTACTGGGTCATGACTAGAAGAACCTGGTCTACCATTGCCTTAGAACTGTTGTAAGTCTTGACAGGCATGACAATACTATTGTAGATGTAGAGGAGGATTCCCCACTGGCCCTGAGGCCTTGACTGCTGAATACTAGTAACCACCCTAGAGGCCTGCTGTGCTGTTCTCCATCCAGCATCAAGACCCATTTTACATTTAAAGAAACATGTGTGAACATTAGTCATATCCTTGTGGTATCTTAAATGATAAGTGGTATTGTGTGTGTGAGTTAATATTATGAAGAGTGCCTGGCTAGGTGGGAGTAAAGTTTAGTAAAGTACTTCAACTATAGAATTTTTACTATTTTTTTGATTTGTGTTTTAGCCACTATTTTATTTCCCTGTTGGCTTTGAGTAGACCTAAATGAAAGTTTATTTCAGCCATTTATAAACTTTTCTTTTTTGTCTTATTGATGGAATATTTTGTAATAGTCACTGGTCAATCAATACCCATTTCCAGTGACATTATGAAGAAAATAGCTTTTTCAAGTAAACCATGCCAAAATAAACACAGTATATAAAAAATACATAATGGGTAGCAATACTTGAAAAATCACATTTTCAAAGTATAATTTATTAAGTAAAATACTACTCAATTTGGGGGAGGTTGAATCATTTTATTTATTTTAATTGATCTAATATATTTAGCATTACCCTATCTGAGTTGTATTCCTGCAGAACAAGGAATAGTAATATACACAGATGGTTGTATGCAATGCTTTGATTTTGTATGGCTTCCTTTCATATTAGTAGCAAATATCTTACAAAAATCTTATAAAAATATACTATTACAATAAAATGGGTATTAATATATTTAGTCTTCTGTTATGTTTGTGCTATTGCTACAAGCTGTATATTTTGATTTTAAAAATATATAAAAAATAACATTAAAAATATACCTGTTAATCATTATGTAATGGTTACAAATTTTGGTGCAGTTAGCATGATTTGATTTGATTTGAATTGTTACTTGTTAAGCGCTCGAATGCTGTGGCGTTTTGGCGCCGACTGTAGTTCATGGACCTGAGAGCATCATGAATGAGACGTTAAATCGTGGAAAACAACCAAGTTTTCAGCTCCTTCCTAAACATCCGAAGGTTAGGTTGAAGTCGCAATGTGGACGGCATCTGATTCCAGAGTTTAGCCGCACAAAAAGACAGGGTACGACCCCCCCATCTTGCCTTACAGATTTTCGGGATACAGATGAGGCCCTTCATAGAGGATCTAAGTGTTTTGGCAGGAGAATACCTAGAGAACAACTTCTGTATCTCCCCCGAAATTCCTCCGTAGAGGGCTTTGTGCACCAGACAGAGAAACTTAAAATCGGCTCTTTGCTGGACAGGAATCCAATGTAAAGCTCTAATGGCGTCCGAGGTGGGGCGACCCTTAGGGATGTTCATGAGCAGTCTGGCTGCAGCATTTTGCAGGGATTGCAGCTTCCTTCTCTGCGCCTTGTCAATTCCCACAAAGAGCGCGTTGCAGTAGTCTAGTTCAGAAAGAAAAAGTGCCACTACAACGGTTTTTGGAGTTTATATACAATGAAAGGGAAACTTTTTCTCAATGTTTTTAGAAGGAAAAAGCAAGAGGAGGTTAGCTGATTAACCTGGGCCGACAGATTGAGTAGATCATCAAGGATCACACCCAGATTCCTAACCTTGGTAACAGGGCGAGGACAAACTCCCGCCTCCGTTGGCCACCAGCTGTTGTTCCATAGAGAGGGTCCCTTCCCAAACTCCAGGACCTCGGTTTTGTCGGTGTTTATTTTCTGAAAATTTGGGCTCATCCAAATCATGATGTCTTTCAGACATGCATGAAAACAGTTAGCCACTAGTTCTGGTTGTTTAGATACCGATATCGTAAGCTGTGAATCGTCGGCATACATGATCAAGGAGAAACCGTGTTTCCTGACAAGATTGGCCAACAGGGACACATATATATTAAAAAGGGTTGGTGACAAGGCAGATCCCTGCGGGACACCATATGGGAGCTGAAAAGTCTCAGACTGTAAATTCTCCCAGTGAATGTTCTGTTCCCTGTTTTCTAGGAAGGAGGAGAGGAGGGTCAGAGCGGTATCCTCTATTCCCACATCCCTCAGCCGCTGTACCAGCACCGTGTAATTCACGGTATCAATGCAGCCAAGAGATCTAAGAGGATGAGGACCGCTCTGCCCCCCCCCCATCAACTATCTTCCGAATCCCCTCAGTGGCTAGTATTAGGGCTGTCTCCGTCGAATGACAAGGCCTAAAACCATGCTGTGTTGGGTCCAGTAAGGTATTCTCTTCCAGATATTGTATCAGCTCCTTGTTTATGGCTTTTTCCAGTACTTTTGCTGTCATTGGCAGCCTGGAAATAGGCCGGTAGTTTTTGGACTCTAGAGGATCAAGGGCTGGTTTTTTGAGAATTGGCCTAATACAGGCCTTTTTCCAAGCATTGGGGTATTATGTTATTTTATGAACAGGAAAATATGTCCTAGAAGTTTTAATGTAAATGCTGGAGCACAACGTTAATAACATGTTCAAATATATTATTTAGAAAGCGGTATGTTTTATATAGTTGCATCAAGAAGTACATTGGTCTGAAGAAGTTAAATCTTGAAGTTGTTCTCTGCAATGTCCTGCTAGGTATGGGCCCTTCCAATTAGAATGTTCATGTTTTGTTAACATTTTGTGATGGAATCCTGTTTAAATAAAGGTACATTTGTACAAGTGCAGTGTTTTTCAATACTTTCATTATCTTAATGCATAGTCCAACTTAAAAGTTACTTAGAAGGGGGAAAGGAAATCAAACTAAGACAGGCCACTCATTGAATGAATGCATAATTCACACATATTGTGTAATTTTAATTATTCTATATAATTCACAAGCTTTACACAATTCCTATGAACTGCAGTTCTAAAATCCAGAGTTTGTGTGAATGTAGACAAACGTACTATATATAGATGTAGAGAGTGTGATTTGACTTTTATTACAATTATTGAGTGTAAACAAGTAACTAATTAGAGACAGAGGTTAGCGTGTGTCATGATCCCCCCACCCCCAACAAAAGTATGAAATAGCACATTCAACTCCATAGAGCTGCATATATTTCTTAGGCCATGATGGTTTTTTCAGGTGTAAGAGTTACAAACAAGTATATTATACCTGAACCAACAAAATACAAGACATGAAATATCTATGTAGAGATATATTATAATTAAACAGAGCTTGTTTGAATGGCCATGGCAGTTTTCTACTGTAAAGTGATTACAGAATTAATTTTGAGAAACTAAACAGGGATTTTTTCAGTTTATTTGGCTGTATCATTAAATAACATTCGATTTGACCCTTACACTTCAATAATATGTGACAATTAACATTTTTTACATTTTTTAATGTCAATGTTTTTTAACTGAATATGAAGGAATGAACTGTGGATCAGTGCATAACAGGCTATGATCATAGATCACTTTCAATAAAGTATATGGATCAAGTACTGCAGGTCAAGAAGAGGAAACCATAAACAGAAAATGTGTTGAATAATATAATTGTAATTATTTCAAAATCTTGTGTTATTGAAGCACAACACATTTATTTTCACTGTCATGGCATGAACATATATTTTTTATATGGAAACACAAATAAACTCAATTACTTGTTTCTCTGTACTTTAATAATATATTTTTCTGATGTGCAGATGTCATTCTTTTCTGTCTGTCTTCCTCTTTACAAAATGAGACTTCTACCTCCCACACACAAGTGGTTCACTAGCCGAAGGAAAAACAAAATGTTTACTTCTTGTATACAGGCAAGAAGAGACTTCTCAATTTGAACGCTTCATAAATTGGAGCTATGTAACGCTGTTTCTGTTTATTACCAAAAAACAACCTGCTGTCATTATATTCATTATATATATATATATATATATATATATATATATATATATATATATATATATATATATATATATATATATATATTTATTTAATTTTTTCACAGAAAAAAACAATGGTTAAAGTGACCTTATAGGATGATGAAAAATGTCAGTTAAAATGTAACTTCTTACACTCACAAATACTACTGAAATTCACCCCTTATGGTTAACTTAAGTAACTATAACTTGTGCACTCACCATGTACAGTGATGTCATCAACCTTTGTTTTTTAGGTGAATTTCTATGTTTTTGAATGCAAAGTAAAATTTTATTACCATACCTAACTATGCCAATTCTCCACCTGTGGTCAGGCCTTGCACCCATCCTCCCGACACCAGCCAACCGCATGCACAGCCTTCGTCCATATGTGGCGTTGGATGCAGGGCCTGGCCTTTGCTGGCTAACCCTCTAACCCAATAGACACAAAGCCCTCATTTTTATTTTTTTCAAATTGCTTTCCCAATCCTGCGGGACTACTATGGTAGTCCAGGGGTCCATGGTTGTCTCCTGTGGGACTCCAGTGGGATCGAGGTGCCCCAGAAAAAACTTTTTTTTTAAATTTGACCCTCAACAACAAGATTCAGGGAGGGGCAAGGAACCCCAGCCTGTTCTCTTATGTTGATTTTTTTTATTTTCAGGATATAGGGACTATAGTCCTTGAGTCCTGTAAATGGCTGATGCAACATTTCTGTTCATGTTGCTCGCAGCCAATTAGAGCGGAAGCTCCCACGGAACTCGTTGGAGCTTCTTGGTCCTGCGGAGCTATGTGACTACAAGAAAAAAAGCCGCCTGGACTCCTGTGGGACTCCCGCAAAGCCAATCATGCAGATATGTATAGATTTTTAACCTTAATTTCTCAAAAACTACTGAACAGACTTTCACCAAATCATAAAAAGCATACTTTCTCAGTAAAGCTCTAGCTTTCTGCCAAATTTGGTATAATTCTGTTTAGCCGTTTTGTTCAAAATTTCCCATGGAAATTGTATGGGGAAATTGCGTTTTTGAGACCCTTCATTTTTCTCAGCCACTGCTTGAAACATCAGCATAAAACATTCCATGTAGGGGCTGAGGTGGGTGAACTTTTCTTTTGGGAAAGTTTCATGGAGATTCCTCAAATGCCACCAAAGTTATTAGCAAAATAAAAAATCATTCTCCTATGGTAACAAGCTTCTTACTACAGCTACACAGTGGCCATAACTGTGTGTGGAGGGGGGGGGGGGTAGGGGCTTGCAGGGGGTTTGATGCAGGGCGCAGCATACGGCCAGGCTCTGAGCCCAATCCCCCATCACAGATGACAGAATATCATGGGTTTTCTTAAATGTTATTTTACTATACTTCAAAGTTTTACCCCCTTGCATACTGATTTGGGTTAAATAGCTTTTGCTAAAATGAGTGCACATGAAAAAATACCATCGTATAAGTCATATATACAGATGAACAGAGTATAATATGCTCTTTATTAGCATTGCTGAGCCTCTTGCGAGCCATGGCCCACCCCTGTCCTCATCCTCAACAATGGTAATACAACGTATATTACACTCTGCACATGTCTGTGTGTACATGTTTCAATACCAGAATCCAATAGAAACATTGTGAGGGTGGACAGGAATCCAGGGCTGTAATGAGAAAGACTAGGGCTCAGAGCAATGAAGATTACTGGTAAGTAATTGGGTCGAAATGCTGCTTAGAAGATAGCATTTGTTTAGGAAAATATACCCTATCTTCTTCAGGTTCCCTACATTTGCCTACGCACTGGAATTATGAGTTTGTCAATATTTTTTGACAATCAGAGTTTTCCCTTCCCAAACTTTGGCAGGTTAAATCTGCAAAGATTTAGAGAATGAAAAATGCCCTGTAAAAATCAGGATAGGATTTTGGGGCATTAAAATGTGTATGTTATGCCCTCTTTTAGGGCAGAAGTCATGTTATGTACTTAGGCAGCTAAATAACGAATTTCTGGGTGTAACGAACCTCTTGGTGCAATTATTCCTAACTTTTCATTGAGGCCTAAATATAGTTAAGAACAATCACTTCTTAGCAGTTGTGAATCTACCATGAATTTGCTTTTAAATAACACAAGTCACAGAGAGGGATTTGAGATAAGCACAAGATCATAATATGCTAGCAGGTGTGCAGGGAATTTAAACCGATCCTCCAACCTTCCTAGGCATCTCCCCCATCTTTCCACTACTGCAGGGCTTTAGAAGACGAGGTGAACAAACTATCAAAATCACTGAGGATGAAGACAGTGATATGGCAGACAGAGTTTCTAAATAGCTAGAGGCATGAAACTGGCCTATATTTTAGATTTTGTGTGTAACAAAGAAACTTAATTCTGATAACACTTTCTGCATGGCTGGTTTATGACTTGTAATGTGAAGGGGTTCTGATTGAACAGAGAGTCGCAGGGTGACACTCAGAGAGAATTTGGAATCTAAGCCAACCATCTGATTACCCATGAACCTCTGTGTATATACACAGCTACTTTTGTTTCATTTTTGTGGAAATACTGATATTTATCTCAGAGTGTGAGGGACAATAGACCCTTAGGTTAACACAAATTCTTAAAAGGTGATCAATCTTTTGAAAACTTGCCCTAATGTTCAGGATTAAAATGCAGCAGATATACAGGGAAAAGTATGATTCATAGAAGTATGTCTGCTTAAAATGAAAAAGAATACCCAGAAGCTTTCTGGGATTAACTCCTGCAGAACGAAGTAAAGGTTTCCTTCTTTTGGCCATGGTAAATCTTTTCTTTGCACAACATCACCTATATAGAGTTGCAAAGCAAGGTGTCAGAATTTTATTTTCCATTAGCGAGGCTTTAGCTAGGAGCAGCAGTTAAAAGGTGGTGGTGGCAGGTTCTGTCTGCCTTCATCAGCTAGGTTAGCAGAATACAAATATATACATAGAAACTTACATACATATCTTGTCTTAAGACGAGTCTATCGTGATTGGGCCGGGGCCAATCTACATACAGAACGTTGATGGCCTACAATATTTATGGAATTTTAACAATGTATGGAGGGGACACTGCATCAAAAACACAGATGGGTATCCCTTTACCTAAGCAAAATGTATGTGTATCTCACAGAACACCACTAGCTCTATGAAAAAGAAAAGGGAATCTTTTTCTTTTTAAATAAAACCCTCACCCACTCTAATAGTGACATGCTTCATCATCGGATCCATCCTGGCCCCTAAAAGCCAGGATGGGCTCAATCATGTCTCAGGGAGCACTTTTGATATTGTGGTGACCGGGGGTAGATAAGTGAAATAAAAAAAGGACTCGTCCATGCCATGGCATCCCTTTATTTGTTGTGCGGATGGGCACAGATAAAATCAATCTTGAGGGAAACTTCAGGATATAATGGTACTATGACCCTCGTTACGTCCACACTTCCTCTCCTACTCAGTATGAGGCACCATTATCGAGCTTGATTGATACTATTTGATGCATCATTTTTTCTGTCGTTAATTCAGTTATTTACTGTACCATTTTGTTAATCATGTGTTTAGTGCTCTTGTGAGAGGGTTACGTAAATGTCACTAAATATATGAATGTAGATGCTTTACCAGAATTAAATCACATTTGTGAAGTCAGTAGTAATTTAAACCTTCTGAAATGTGGTGCAAGAAGTTGCAGAGATTCTTACACAATACTCTTTTACAGACCTTCTTCACAGCCAGCTACTTCCACAGCACTCTGAAATCAATGTTTCCATGGTGTAAAGAGAAGGATCTTTTCTCACCTTTATGCTCCATCAGCCTCATGTGGAGCTGTGAACTCCCAGAGATCTTAAGTCAAGACATAACAAGCCCTGATGTACACACACAGCCATAGCTAAGAACTCAGATGAGTGATCGCCAAAAAGCATCAGGGGCATTAAAAATCCAGGTTTTCAGGCCTTTCCTGAAGATAGTCTCTGTTTGAATAAAACGCAGATGACTAGGAAACAAGTTCCAGGCTTTAGTCCCTAGGACCGCAATTGATTTTCCCTCCTTGGTGATACACCTAAAGCTGGGAGGCTTAAGAAGGTTCGCAGATGAGGATCTGAGGAGGCAATATGTCGCATAGGGAGTGTACCTGGACCGAAGGTAGTAGGGACCTGAGGATCTGAAAGCTCTGTGAGTAATTACCAGGATCTTGAAAAGGACTCTTTTGTGGATAGGCAGCCAGTGTAATAATTTTAGGGCAGCTGAAGCTGAAGAGCCTTTGGGCCATTTTAGGACTAACCGTGCAGCTGCATGTTGGACTATCTGTAGTTTGTTTAGGACGGACTTATTGGTCCCTGCATATAAGCTGGTGCAGTAATCCAATCTCAAGGTGATTAGGGCCACTGCCTTTCTGGCCGTGCAGGGGAGTATATCAAAAAACCTTTTGAGGGACTTTATCATGTGGAAGCAAGTACCTGCCACTGCTAAGGATTGCTGACGAAAAGATAGTGATGAGTCAAATTTCACCCCTAAGTTCTTTACTACATTAACTATGTTGGGAGGGGGAGGGATGTCTTTGGGCCACAACAGGCCGGGGGAGAAGGCATTAGGTTTTCCTAATGGCATAATCTCGTTTTTTCCGAGTTACACTTCAGGTGATTCACTTATTAAACACTGAGATCAATTCCATTCCAACGTAAATTTCCGAAATTTCCTACACAGTGTAAATAATCTTGAAATATTAATTTAAAAATCATGGCCACCAATGTGATTCAAATTTTAAAATAGTACTAAATCAGCCATTAGCTCATAGACCACAAAATGCCTTGTGCCTCTTCTTCAGTGACAATATTTTATCATACAAAATTGCTATGTGAAATGATGAACTAGGGAAATTCTTGAGGGCAACAGAATGTGTTGATCACATCCATACCAACGTATAATGATGCAAGCTGACAATACTTGTTTATGCATTTGGTTGGCTAACATAGCTATAAACAGATATATTTTCCATCATTATCAGTTCTCACAACCTCTTACCATCCCTATTACATACCATCTGTTACATTATTCTAATTCTTGATTTTCCTTTTTCATACCTAGCTCACAGTTTTAAAACAGGGCTCCTTTTCACTACTTTTAATAATACTCCTGCTAAATTTAACCCAGCTTTTCCACTATTCATAACAGTCTCTTCAGCTTCTTTGACACCCCACAACATCAATACCTACTCAGGGAGTTGTAGACGTTTTGGAAAAATGAGGACAGCTATTAGTACTTTCTTGCTACTCCACTTATCTATTTTTTTCGGTTTCACAAACTTTTTTACCCAAAACCACATGTCACAGAATATCTTGCGAAATTATGTTAGATTCCATGAACATTTTGAGAAATTACACTATTTTAGTATAATGTGGCTTGCCAGTATCTCCCATCACTTTATTGAGAAGAACACGCACCTCCCATAAAATAAAGTGTTGTGAAATAATGCAGGAGACTAGTTTCAGAAGACAGTATCTCTTGGTAAGAATTTTTTTGTGTTTTCTGCTGAAATCTTGCAAGATATTTTTGTAAGACGTGCGCTTGGTAAAAGAATAATGTAAACTCACGTAATTCAAAATTTCAGGAATTTACACAAATTTTCTGTGTAGCATGAAGTGTGAGGATTTCATGAAATTGACTGGCATATTTAAAATTTCACCTTGTTCTAATTTTATCTCCTTTGACCCAATATGATGCACATTCAACTCATTATCAATATATTATAAACCATGTTACATAGTTCAAAAACTCAAGATTAAACTCCATGTCACTTTCTTTGTGGAGCAGTTACTCATATTCATAACTAAATCCAAACTAATTATGTTCAAACATCACATAATATCTTTTGGAGCATCTAACTACCCCATCTATTCAGCATCGAAATGTAAATGTTGCAAGACCCAAGAGGACAATTCAAAGGCAATTAATCCATAAGAAAAAGCCATTAGATTAATTAAAAACAAATAAAATAGCTAGAACGAACACTTACCCTTTCGGCTGATTGTGCTGTACCAAAAATATAGGAATAAAGGCTAACCAAATGATGCAGGTGGTATACATAGTAAATCCAATTGGTTTTGCTTCGTTGAAGGTCTCTGGCACTCCTCGTGTTTTGATCGCATAAACAGTACACGTGACCATCAACAAAATACTATATCCAAGAGAACAGATGAGAGAAAGATCTGAAATGTCACATTTGAGAACTCCCCGTGCATTTTCAGGATCAATGGTCCTCTGTTCTATGTAGTCTACAAAAACATGTGGGTGATCCACTATAAACCAGATGAAGACTCCCATAAGCTGGACGGAAATGAGGCTGAAAGTGATAGCCAGTTGGGAAGCTGGGCTGATGAACCTTGGGGCCGTGACAGATTTTTTGCCTTGCTCGAATATTCGGTGTATTCGATTTGTCTTGGTGAGCAGGGCTGCGTAACTGAAACACATGCCAAGCCCCAGGAAAATCCGCCGCAAAGAGCACACTACGATGTCTGGCGTTCCAATCATTAGAAAAGTTATTGAGTAACAAAGAAAAATCCCAGTCAGAAGCACGTAACTAAGTTCGCGCCCAGAAGCCCTTACGATAGGCGTGTCATTGTAGCGCACAAAGGTCACAATGACAAAAGTGGTCGCCACAATTCCAAGTATGGATATGAATACTGGCACAACGGCCCAGGGAGAGTGCCACTCGAGTTTGATTATGGGAATATCCTGGCAACCTGTCCGGTTTTTGTTTGGTCTCTTATCGGCTGAGCATAGGTCACAGGTCAGCTCGTCGAGTTGGTACTGATACCCTTCACAGCGATCACAGTTCCAGCAGCAAGGCACGCCCTTGACTGGTTTCTTCCTTTCTCCAGGTTTGCATGGAAGACTACAGACCGATGTTGGATGAATGTGTTCTCTGCTATTCCACTGCATTTCATCTACCTGTGTGGGTGAAAGAAAAGAATTAGACGCCATTTTATGACTATTTACCAACGTCAATATCCAAGATGCAGGTTTCTTCTCATACTTTATTTAGTACCCGCTGACGCAGCAACACATGTTTACCATGAATATGAACGTTGCTTCTTTCCCTCATACTTGCTTGATGAACATGTACAATGACTGGGCTCAGTAAATCATTCCTACGGTTGGCCTGGTGAGCATCATTAGTTCCCATTTACCACTTTACTGCTGGCCAGACTGACATCTGCTTCAAGGATTTAGTGACTCCAATTGAGTTTTAAAATCGACCAACCAGATAAAGATTGATATACGTGGTAATCACAAAGAAATAAAAATGTCAACCGTTGACAAACATTTTATTCCCACATATATACACACAGTATATTGGAAGCAATTACTGATGGAACAAAGGGGGGGGGAAAGTGAATCGATCAACCCTGTAAAATTGGAGTTGGCAAGGAAATGATTTTCTGTCCAAGTAAGGAGTGATTGTAATTCAGAGAAATAAGATGATTTTCAGTTTTTCGGTGTAATTGTATAACAAAGTGACAACAAATATCTTTCGTTTTAAAGACCCGCAATTCACTTATTATTTTTCTGAGTCTCAGCTAGTACGGATCAGGGAAAAATTGCAAGCTGGTAACGTGCAAATATAGAGTGCAACTGTTCCAGAGCGACACATGCAAGGTGTTTGCATCTGCCTCTTAACATATGAATGCACACCTATATATGTGGAAAGATGCAAGCATGCAGCTGCTTGCGTTTCAGGCCTCGAACGCTAACTTTCCTGCAGGCAGTGGGTGTGGGTTGAAGGATGACGTTCTCTTTCCTGATTTGAGGTTAGCAACGTCCTCCTCCTCTTTTCCCTGCAGGTGCCCTTTAGGGCCAGTTGGGCAACTCTGGAGTTAGTTTGAAAAAGCTGTCCTTGTTAGATTTTACACTCCTTGCAATGAAGGGGGCATGCTAAGTTTCCTTCACGAAGTCAAAGTCAAACAATTTCGAACTCTAGCGAAGGTCTTTGAAAATATTAAAGGCCAATCAAATACTTCGAAGACCAAAACATAAACTGTGACATATGACCAACATTGTGTGCAGCTATGCCATCCCTGTCATTTCCTCCAATGGGAACAGCTTGTGGGGTCGTTGATCCTCAGGCACCTTTCATGCTTCAACTGGTGGTCCTCGTGCACACCATTTTGATATATCCTGACAGGCTAACTGGTAGGTTGCCCTCCCCCTCTGTTCCTTTGATCCCCTCTATAGAGTCCCTCAAAGTGGTAGAATATTTCTAGGCATAGTTGCACATTTGGGAGCTGCTTATTGGCCACTCTGTAGCTTAGGAATTAATTTACTAACAAGTGGCGCACGACGGCACAGCACACAAGGTTGCTGTGCTGCGTTACTTCACCTAGAAAGAGCAAAACTGTATCACATCTTCAAAGAAATGGCAATGCTGTCTCCATAAGACAGCACACTGGTGCTACCTAGCGCCAACACAGGGCACCTAGTGCCATAGAACAAGGGTATCTGCGTTGTGGTCAGAATAGTTTTTGCGTAGGAAGGAGACTCAGCCGGGAATGAAGAAATATGTGGTGATCTTATTACTGCCTTTCAAAATGCATTTTGTGACGTCATAGTTTCTAAGCACCAACTCATCAGTCATGAAAGGAAAGGCACACTTTTGACCAGTAGCATCAAACCATGTAGGAGGAGATGCAAAACAAGCATTGAAAAAGTGAGAGCACTGTTGATGGCAACTGACTGAAGGGAGGACAAAGCAACCCTTTTCTATTATCATTACTGTTCATTCAATTCTGGTAGCCCAATGCCCTATTTTTAGGTTGGTCACCAAAAGAATGTAAAGAAATAAAAGCGCATTGTATTAAATATCATGTATGATGCCCGAAACCCTCAAGATATAGCAGATAGGTAAATATGTGCAATGGATTAATTAGCTGATAGATGCATTCATGAGTAAAGAATGAATTTTTACTAATGTAAAACATAATAAGTTAATTAACTCCCTCCCGGTTCCAAAGTATACCAATAACAAGCCTGTTATTAGATCGCTGGGAGCAGCATTGTCCCAAGTGGGCCGCAAGTTTTCCCTTGTATTCAAAACTGCAGAGCCGTGACTACTACTAAAAGGTGGACATATTCCCTGGCCGACATGTTATTTCTTCCTTTATTTATGTAGTTTACAATTTCATGAATGCAGCTCTACCAGAAAGCATGTGTGGACGCCTTTAAGAACAGTATTCGCTCTCGTGCGTAAATCTGGAAGATGAAGTATACCTGCTGCAAATAGCATAGTGAGGGGTTTCCGTATTTCTCAGTACAGTACAGTAGTCACAAAGCCTTTGTGCTGTCAGCTGCGTAGTATCTACTTTTGAAACATAAGCACGCAGATTCAGAAATGAAGATGCTTTTGGAATTCAGCTTCAGGTTCTGAATAAAAAAACTATTAAGACACATTTTTCCCTTTTGTTGGGGAAAATATCTTTTTAGAACTTGGTTGGCCTATGTAATGATTAAATTCCTTATGTTCCAGTTATCACCAGAACAGAAGCTAATAATGTTATACACGTTTTACATGTGGCTTCAGGTAAATATTCTCTTTCTTCACATTGAGGCCTGCATTGCAAATTATAAAAACGTCTCTAATTTTCACATTAGAGTCTTGTTCTGACATTACTAGTCACCTGTATTGAGGACATGATGTAGCTATTCTTCTGTAATATGATATTATAGTCAAGTTGCGTCATCGCAATGCCTGCTATTTGAGCCAGCAAACAGTGTAAAAAGCTGGTCAAGGATTCACCAAATATTTCTTTGCTTTTATGGGAATGGATTTACAGGCATTTTCTAAGTCTGGGCACTGGGAGGCTGCTATATCCCTCCCAATGTACGTTCTGGGACTACAGTGTGGACTACACCACCCAAGAGTGACTCCAAAATATGTCTTCACGAATCTCACTAGAGGCCTGAACTGCTGTAGGCAAATGTTCCAGTCGCCACATGTTGGACTTGGCCCTTTTTGCAGGGTCATCCCTGAACTTTTTGCCTTCCCCCTGTACTTTTTCTGACCTGTTTTTGTTGGTTTTATGACTCTGGGCACTTTACCACTGCTGATCAGTGCTAAAGTGCATATGCTCTCTGTTATAAATTGATGTATGGATTAGTGACTCCATGATTGGCTGGTTTGGTTTACTTGTCAGACCCTAGTACAGTGCACTGAGTGTGCCCAGGGCTTGTAAACCAAATGCTGCTGGTGGGCTTGCAGCACGGGTTGTGCCACCCACAGAAGCAGCAGCCTGTAAAGTGTGTCTCAGGCCTGCCATTGCAGAGCCTGTGTGCAGTCTGGTACTGCCATTTTGACTGGGCAAGTGCACCCACTTGCCAGTCCCTAAACCTTCCCTTTTCTGCATATTAGTCACCCCTATGGTAGGCCCAAGGACAGGGTGCATTGTAAGTATAAGGTAGGACATGCCCTGGTGTGTGTGGCATGTCCTAATAGTGAATTACAGCCATTTTCGTTTTTCACTATTGCAAGGCTACCTGTTCCCCATAGGCCAGAATGGGCAGTTTGATTATTACATCTTATAATCCTAACTGACCCAGGGAACATGGTGAAAAAACGAATTTAGTATGCTTGAACTCAGAATGATAAAATACATCTTTTAGTGAAGTTGGTTTTAACATTCTGTGTTTGAAAATACCACTTTTAGAAAGTAGGTATTTTCTTGCCTAACTATCCAAGCCTGCCTCTGCTAGGTTGTGTATTCCTTGTCTGGTTTGTGAGTGACAGGGGCTGGGGGATTCCAGGAGACAGGGTGAGTCAGCCCAGGGCTGAATAGAGAGATCTGCATGTAGATGGGTGGGAGGAGTTGCACCTGGGACCTGAATAGGGCTGTGCCTTCCCTTCACAATGCTGGCTCCACCTCCTGTGGTGCGTCTGATGTCCCTGGCCTACACTGTGAAAGGAAAGAAGGAGTCTTGTCAACAAAGTGCTCCAGGACTGACCAGAACTGGTTTGGACTAGGCAAAGGCCTCTCTGCCTTCAGAGAACAAAGGGAAAATGAGTATAAAAGAGGGGACCCAAACCCCAGAACTTTAGATCACTTTGGGAAACAAGAAGAACCTTTGCTGAGGAGAGGAACCAGAGAGAGAGACTGCAGGATGAGACTATCCCTATGCTGAGTGCTGTTTGGGGGATTGGCCTGCAGTGGTTGCCTGACTCCCAAAGAAAGGAGAAAGGACTTTGTGCTACTTTTCATTCAACTTGTAAAGGATCTCCAAGGGCTTGAGAGAGAGCTTGCCTCCTGCTGAAGTCTCAGGGACAACATACTTCACCCACCAGCTCCTCAAGAGTTCTTTTGAAGTGCCTGCTGTTGTGTTGGGCCTTCTGAGGGACTGCGTGTCGCAAGAGCTGGAAGCACGATTCACGAAGAAGAAGCGCGTCGCTGCTGCAGCCGCTGTCGTCGCATCGCTGAAGAAGGGTGTCGCTGCTGCCTCTGTCGCTTCGCAACGCAGAAGCACCTCGCATCGCCGAAGAGGATCGACGTCGCATCAGATGCCGCCGCATCACCGGGAAGCGTGTCGCAGGGCCTGTCGCGGCTCAGAAGAATCGTTGAGTCGCCGCACGGCCGTCGGGCATGCATGCATCGTGTCACATCAGGAAGAAGACGCCATCTTTGTTTCATTGCACCGGATCTTCATCGCATCACGGCGTTGCTGGTCGCATCGCCACGGAAGCGCAGTAAGAAACTGACGAATCACCTCCCCACGCCGAGAAGAACCGACGCATCCCCTACGCATCAGTAGGGACCCGACGCATCACCGTTCTTGCGTGTAAGGAACCGACGCATCACCTTCCCTGCAAAACTTTCGTTGTATAGCGTTACGCATCCAAAAGTCGCATTTTACATCTTAAGAGAACTGAGCTAATTCTACTATTTTTAAGTACAGTATTGTGGATTTTTGTCGTTTGTGGTCTTGTGTTAAGTCTATATAAAGAATACTTATTTTTAATATACAACCTGTGTGGTGTCCATCTGTAGTGTTGTCACTGGGTTACTCTATGTGTTCACAAATGCTTTACACACTGCCTCTGAGATAAGCCTGTCTGCTCGTGCCAAGCTACCAAGGGGGTGAGCAGGGGTTATTTTAGGAGTGTACCCCCTTACCCTGACTAGACACAAGGGTCCCTATTTGGTCAAAGGTACCTGCCTCTGCCAACTAGAGACCCCCAAATCTAACATTGGTGGTCAGCGGTGAGGATTCTGGACTTGCATTTGTGACTCATGTACAGTAATTGGTGTACACTACTAGTGAGTGCAGACCAAACGCAACCACATACTATTTTTCCCTGTTTTCCTTTGGACTTTGGTTTTTGAAACTCTGGTTAGTTGTTGCACCTGTTGGGCCTTGTCAAAATGGAAGTCAACTTTTGGCACCTGTACATCTACAAGATAAAGCAACTGAAAGTGTTTTGCAAGGAGAGGGGCTACCTGTGAAGAGGAGATCCACAAGGCAGGATCTTGAGGCAGCCCTGCATAGCTATGAGGTGCTACGCTGGGAAGCAACACTAGCAGATGACTCTGAGGAGGAATCTGAGGGGGAGGATCCCCAGCCAGAATACCAATAGGGCAGTGGCCCTGAGGAGGAAACATTTTGGGAAAGATTGGCTCGTGATGAGAGGAATCGGATTCGTGCTCGTGACCGGAGGCTGAGGCAGCTAGACCGGGAGTGCGAGGAGATAGAGCGAGCCTTGGCTGAAAAAGAAATGTGTGAAGCTCAAGAAGTGAGCTTGGCTGAGTTAGAGGTGGAGTCCAGCTCAGATGGTGGCAGCAACATTGAATTAGATAGTGCTGAGGGAGCAGTACACACACCCAGAGCTGTGGCGCCTGACTTGAAGGAGGGGGTTAATATACACCAGGGGATTCAAGGATATGAGGTAGCTCCAGTGGTGCGCAGTGTCCCTGAGGTGGATTGGGGAACTGGCACAGGGGTTCATAGTCCTAGTGGTGGGAGGGACACTCTACTGACTCTAGATCAGAGGTGCAGGGAAAGGGGTACCCCCATGGTTGAAGTCCTGGTGTGTGAGTGTGGAGACCGCCCAGAAGAGTGTGGGTTGAGTGACAGAGACAGTCAGATACTGTCTTGCCAGTCTCAGGAGAGTGGTGTGGGGTACGTGTGCAAGACACTGGATGGTGAGGTGAAGGATAGTTTGGTGGGTCTGTGTGATCCAATTGAGGGAGAGCATATTATAAGTCCCTATTTTCCAGAGCTATGCAAACACCTGGTGCAGTGTGAGTTCTCTGACCCCAGTGAGCTCACAATGGAGGCAGACCTTTTGGTGGATTCCAGAGGGTCTGAAGAGGCATTGGGGAGTGACACTAAGAGGAGTGGCTCAGGTGTTTTCCAACCCAGAGTGGTGGGAGAGGTTCAGTGTAGCCCAGCTAGGTCCCAGTGTAGTGGGAGGGGTGTAGGGGCTCACGTCCTGTCTCTGCGGAGAAGGAGTGAGTGTGGGACTGCGGGTCCCAAGGTGCCCGAAACCCAGTCTCAGGGCCTGGAGGGTTCCTTAAGGGAACACCAGGTTGGGGGCCTAGGCTGTACTAGTAGGCCATTCGAGGAGGATCTCCTAGTGTCTAGAGAACCTGGAGTGTCTGTAAATGGAGCTCCAGTGTTTCTGGTGTCTGGCGGTGCCGCTCCAGTTGGGAGGGTGTAGAAGTCCAGATTGAGGGGTGAGGGGGGGAAAGAGTCCCCAGTGGAAGAACCAGTGGGTCAGGGGCCAGCCAGAAGGGCCGAGTCACCGGTGAAGGACCATGGTGATACCACTTCTGTCCTGGGGGATCTTCACACACTGTCAGAGGGACAGGGGTCGGGAGATCTGCGCCAGGCAGACTGTCACACAACACTTGAGAGATGTGTTACCCTCTGGGGGGGCATGCGTGCTCCCCAGGAAGTCCTGGTGCGCCAGGCAGATTCTTACACAACTCTAGAGGAGTGTGTTTCCCTTGGGGGGGGGTTGGTGTACCCTCCCGGAAGTCCTGGGTTGCCAGGCACAGGTCCAGCCTAAGGGTACAGACCCTGGGCTGGAGGGCCAGGTTCAGGGTGTCCCCCCTGACCTGGAGGAAGGGGCAGCTGCTAACAGTGCCCCTAGCAGTTTGTCTTCTGGGGGTACCGCTCCTGATGGGAGGGGGCAGTACTCTGGAAGGGGGTGCAGAGGGAGGGAGTCCTCGCCTCTGACCCCGGTTCAACTGGAGGGTTTAGACCCTAGGTTGGAGGGCCAGGTTCGGGGTGTCCCCCCTGACCTGGACACCCAGTTGCAGGATAGAACCCCTGAACTGGTGGGCGAATTGTGCAGGACACCTGCCACAGGTGCTCTGGCAATGCTGGAAGGGGGTACCACTCCAGGTGAGAGGGTACAGAGCCCCAACGAGGAGGAGGAGGACCGGGTGTGGGAAAGCCCACCCCAGTCTCCAGTCCAGCCGCCGGGTATAGGCCCGGGGCTGGTGGGTCAGCGCCAGGATGTCATACCTGACCTGACATGAGGGAGAATGGACAAAGGGTGCCAAGCACCTGGGGCTACTGCCCCCCGCTCTCTGACGCCACAGAGGTTTGAGAGCCCTGAGAGGCATAAGGCCTGGGTCTCATCCCTGACCACAGTCAGTGGCCACTGTGGCTTGCTGTCTGTCTGTTGGGACACACCTGTGAGCAAGTTAAGGTTAGGTGCTGCACAGATGGTGTCCTCAGGTGAGGAGAAGGGTTCCCCATGGGTTAGCTTGGTGGGCCCTGAGAGTTTGGACAGAGGGATCCAAATAGGTTCAGATTGGCGTAGAACTGCAATATGCCCCTGCTGTTGCGGGCCAGGGTCCAGGTTCTATCGCCCAAAGCAGGGAAGCCCATCAAGGTAGTGATTGGTCTACCCTGCGTTTTGGCTGGAAGGGGGTTGTGTTGGACTTGGCCCTTTTTGCAGGGTCATCCCTGAACTTTATGCCTTCCTCCTGTACTTTTTCTGACCTGTTTTTGTTGGTTTTATGACTCTGGCACTTTACCACTGCTGATCAGTGCTAAAGTGCATATGCTCTCTGTTATAAATTGATGTAAGGATTAGTGACTCCATGATTGGCTGGTTTGGTTTACTTGTCAGACCTTAGTACAGTGCACTGAGTGTGCCCCGGGCTTGTAAACCAAATGCTGCTGGTGGGCTTGCAGCACGGGTTGTGCCACCTACAGAAGCAGCCTGTAAAGTGTGTCTCAGGCCTGCCATTGCAGAGCCTGTGTGCAGTCTGGTACTGCCATTTTGACTGGGCAAGTGCACCCACTTGCCAGTCCCTAAACCTTCCCTTTTCTGCATATTAGTCACCCCTATGGTAGGCCCAAGGGCAG
Source organism: Calotriton arnoldi (assembly GCA_963921515.1). Classification (NCBI taxonomy): domain Eukaryota; kingdom Metazoa; phylum Chordata; class Amphibia; order Caudata; family Salamandridae; genus Calotriton; species Calotriton arnoldi. Next base: position 1,710,560 of record CAWUFW010002830.1, on the reverse strand, counting down.
GGTGCATTGTAAGTATAAGGTAGGACATGCCCTGGTGTGTGTGGCATGTCCTAATAGTGAATTACAGCCATTTTCGTTTTTCACTATTGCAAGGCTACCTGTTCCCCATAGGCCAGAATGGGCAGTTTGATTATTACATCTTATAATCCTAACTGACCCAGGGAACATGGTAGAAAAACAAATTTAGTGTGCCTGAACTCAGAATGATAAAATACATCTTTTAGTGAAGTTGGTTTTAACATTCTGGGGCCGATTCCGATTCGGGCCGGAAATCTCTCCGACCGAGCCGGACTCGGAGAGATTTCCGACCGAATCGGACCCTGGCAGCCCGACCGAACGAGTACGATGCGCACGTATGCCATCGGACTCGATTCGGTCGGACTCCCATTGAAGTCAATGGGAGCCAGTCGTACGACGCGTACACGGGCTCCCATTGACTCAATGGGCACGACGCGAACAGGGGCGCCCCTTACAGTGTGTTCGCGTCGATGCGGGTCGCGCCACACATGCACATGTAGGGGGACCCATGGGTCCCCCCTGTGTGCGACTCGCGTGCCTACGCTTCCAGGGGGTCCGACACGGCCCCCAAAGTGTGGCTCTGACAGCTCATTGGAGCCGGACTGCGCGAGTCGGTCGGAGCGGTCGAGGTGCGCATCGTACTTACCCGGCCGGGGAACGTCTCCATTGCGCGGTGCGAGTCGTCCCCGTTCGAGTCGGTTGGAGCGGTCGGGTCCTGCGAACGAGTCGGTCGGAGATTTCGCGAGCGCACGCATCGTACTCGCTCGCCCGGACACACGTACGATTCGGTCGGGAAATAGGGCTCCGAATCGGATCCGGTAAAGCCAAATCCGATTCGGAGCCCTACCGGCCGAGATCGGAATCGGCCCCTCTGTGTTTGAAAATACCACTTTTAGAAAGTAGGTATTTTCTTGCCTAACTATCCAAGCCTGCCTTTGCTAGGTTGTGTATTCCATGTCTGGTTTGTGAGTGACAGGGGCTGGGGAATTCCAGGAGACAGGGTGAGTCAGCCCAGGGCTGAATAGAGAGATCTGCATGTAGATGGGTGGGAGGAGTTGCACCTGGGACCTGAATAGGGCTGTGCCTTCCCTCCACAATGCTGGCTCCACCCCTGGCCTACACTGTGAAAGGAAAGAAGGAGTCTTGTCAACAAAGTGCTCCAGGACTGACCAGAACTGGTTTGGACTAGGCAAAGGCCTCTCTGCCTTCAGAGAACAAAGGGAAAATGAGTATAAAAGAGGGGACCCAAACCCCAGAACTTTAGATCACTTTGGGAAACAAGAAGAACCTTTGCTGAGGAGAGGAACCAGAGAGAGAGACTGCAGGATGAGACTATCCCTATGCTGAGTGCTGTTTGGGGGATTGGCCTGCAGTGGTTGCCTGACTCCCAAAGAAAGGAGAAAGGACTTTGTGCTACTTTTCATTCAACTTGTAAAGGATCTCCAAGGGCTTGAGAGAGAGCTTGCCTCCTGCTGAAGTCTCAGGGACAACAGACTTCACCCACCAGCTCCTCAAGAGTTCTTTTGAAGTGCCTGCTGTTGTGTTGGGCCTTCTGAGGGACTGCGTGTCGCAAGAGCTGGAAGCACGATTCACGAAGAAGAAGCGCGTCGCTGCTGCAGCCGCTGTCGTCGCATCGCTGAAGAAGGGTGTCGCTGCTGCCTCTGTCGCTTCGCAACGCAGAAGCACCTCGCATCGCCGAAGAGGATCGACGTCGCATCAGACACCGCCGCATCATCGGAGAAGAGTGTCGCAGCTGCTGTCGTCGCATCGCTGAAGAAGGGTGTCGCCGCTGCAGCTGTCGCATCGCCGAAGCGCCTCGCATCGCCGGAGAAGAGGATCGATGTCGCATCAGACGCCGCCGCATCACAGGGAAGCGTGTTGGAGGGCCTGTCGCGGCTCAGAAGAATCGTTGAGTCGCCGCAGTGCCGTCGGGCGGGCATGCATTGTGTCGCATCAAGAAGAAGACGCCATCTTTGTTTCATTGCACCGGATCTTCATCGCATCACGGCATTGCTGGTCGCATCACCACGGAAGCACAGTAAGAAACCGATGCATCACCTCCCCACGCCGAGAAGAACCGACGCATCCCCTACGCATCAGTAGGGACCCGACGCATCACTGTTCTTGCGTGTAAGGAACCAACGCATCACCTTCCCTGCAACACTTTCGTTGTATAGCGTTACGCATCCAAAGGTACATTGAACTCAAAGTGTCGCATTTTACATCTTAAGAGAACTGAGCTAATTCTATAATTTTTAAGTACAGTATTGTGGATTTTTGTCGTTTGTGGTGTTGTGCTAAGTCTATATAAAGAATACTTATTTTAATATACAACCTGTGTGGTGTCCATCTGTAGTGTTGTCACTGGGTTACTGTATGTGTTAAAAAATGCTTTACACACTGCCTCTGAGATAAGCCTGTCTGCTCGTGCCAAGCTACCAAGGGGGTGAGCAGGGGTTATTTTAGGAGTGTACCCCCTTACCCTGACTAGACGCAAGGGTCCCTATTTGGTCAAAGGTACCTACCTCTGCCAACTAGAGACCCCCAAATCTAACACCACATATCAAAATACTAATCAAGCTAATCTCCACCTCCAAACCCGCCTCTCACGTCCTGGACCCTATACCCACTCAACTGACCAAAAAACTCAAACTCTCCATAGCCCCGTTCTGGTGCAGAATCATCAATAGCTCCCTGAGATCCGGCATCATACCTGAATGCCTTAAAGTCGGCCAAGTAACGCCAATACTAAAAAAACCAGGCCTTGACTGCATGGACCTGAACAACTTCAGACCTGTCTCCAATCTCCCCCTCATATCCAAAATCCTCGAGAAATGTGTCCTTTCACAACTGACTCAGCACATGGACAACATCAACCTTCTTGACCCCCACCAATCAGGATTCAGAAAAGGTTACAGCACTGAGATGGCGATCCTCAATATCACAGATGATATCCATAAGTCACTGGACTCCGATCAATGCTGCCTTCTCATTCTCCTCGACCTATCGCCAGCCTTTGACACAGTAGATCACCAACTTCTCATCAAGGCCCTACAAGAAAGGGTAGGTGCCGATGAGATGGTCCTCCGCTGGTTCACCTCCTTCCTCCAGAACCGCTCGCAAAGGATAAAAATCAAAAACTTTACCTCCGACCTCCACCCCGTCAGCAGAGGTGTGCCCCAAGGCTCAGTGCTCTCACCACAACTGTTCAACATATACATGGAACCCCTCACCACCATACTTAAAATGGCGAATATCCCCTTCCACCTATACCCACCGATGACACCCAGATCTATGTAGAAACCTCCTCACCAAACGACATCCTCAGACTAAACAACACCCTAAAAGAAATTCAACGCTGGCTGTCCCAAAATCACCTTAAACTCAATCAGGACAAAACGGAGATCCTCCTCATCTCCAACAAAGAAGAGAACCCACAAATCGCAGAATGGCTTAAAGCTATGGATGCTCTAAATGGTAATCTCACCCTGGCCAACTCCGTAAAATCGCTAGGAATCACCCTTGACCCTAAACTGGACATGACCAACCACATCAAAAATGCTGCAAAGACTGCCTTCCTCAACCTGAAGCTTCTCTACAAAATCAAACCATTCATCCCTACTAAAGACCTCAAACAAGCCACCCAATCACTGGTGCTATCCAGACTCGACTACGGCAACACAACCTTAACCGGCACCACAAAATCCCACCTGGTTCCCCTCAAAACAACCCTCAACGCTGCAGCCAGAATGGTCACCGGAATCAGGAAATACAACCACATTTCACCAGCACTAAGTGAACTAAAATGGCTCCCAGTTGAACAGCGAGCTAATTTCAGAACGACATGACTCACGCACAAAGCCCTACACACTGGAAAACCGGACTATCTGGCCACCAAACTCAAGAGGGCCGGTCAGACAAGAAACCTAAGGAGCTCGAACTCCCTCCTTCTCATCCCCTTGAGAACACGCAAACAAAAAACCGCCGCGAGGTCGTTCGCTGGAAGCGCGCTAAAAATCTGGAACTCCATCCCAGCTGATATCAGAACTATCCCGTCCTTCACAATATTAAAAAAAACACCTAAAAGCCCTCCTCCTCAACCGCTCCCTCCCGAATGGATAGCTGCCGCCCTCACGCTATACCTGACGCCGTTACTCTCCGACTTTACACCACTCAGATCCACCTCAGCCCGCTTCCAGACAAGTGTGCATTAAATTAGGCTGCTTTCAAGATTCTCGGACTACCTCAATAAAGCATTCAACGAGTCTACCTCAGAACTCAACCACTACCTCAAGAAGCCTCAGCACTCTTGGACTGCCGAACCTTATGTTTAAGACTGCTCTACTATGTAACTATTATGAAACACTGTTGTAAAGCGCTCCGATACCCCCAGGTCAGGTCAGCGCTATATAAAACTCCAAAAATAAAAAATAAAATAAAACATCCTCTGGCATGTTATAACGTCTACTTTTAACATTAGCTAACTCACATACATGTGATGACTTGGTACATACAAAGCCTGGTTGCATTACTGTCCAATCATGCTCAATGTGGAGTTGCATGTCGCCATAGTAATAAGATGCCAAAATACTATTTTTCTCTTTTGAGTGGAGCAAGCTTTCCCTTGAGTAAAGTCTTGTTTTCAATTGAAAAGCCTTACTTTTACAAGTTGACACAGGACAGGGCTGGAGAAATAGTCTTCCCTGCATGCCTCTGTGGCCACAATGTTCTACCCTGCTGGAGGATTTCAGCTTCCACTTTGAAGACTTAGGGCCTGATTTAGAGTTTGGGAACAGTATACACTGCTATAAATGTGGCAGAGTATCCTGTATGCCAACCTGATGGTTTGCCCGCTCTAAAGTGGAGCAGACCACCATGTTTCACCCCGCACTGCCCTCACAGGCAGAACCTTCACGCCCAACCCAGGCCACTCAGCGAATTTTAAATGACTTCAAAGTAGCTGCCATGGTGGTGACAGCCCCTCTGAAAGCATAGAGAACCCTGCCAAGCAGGAGAATATCTAAAAAAAAAAGTGGGTGGTAGTCCACCTTAACGGCAGAAGTTATTACCTCCGTTTTCCTGGTGGACAGCGGGTCGCCCATAAATATCTAAATCAGTCTGTTAATCCCTGGTTTTGTAGACTTGGGTGGAGTATTTACTACACCTAGTAAAGACCATATTCCCATGTTAAGGTATTTACAGCGCGTGGTAAGTACCACCTATTTCAAGTTTTGAACCTGGAAATGAGGCATAATTTGTAACATCGGTGATTAAAACTCTGGATTCATTATGTTTTGGCACTTTTTCCAGATCTTTCCGCCGATAAATTTCAGTAGGTTTGACCTGCTTCATCTATCATGGGTAAACAGCGACAGCCTTACAATTATCACAAAACTCATAATTCTAATCCCAGTGCATACTCCTGATTGATTACATATTGGAATATCTGAACTAATTGGGGCCTAAGTGGGAAGGTAAAACTGTTGACCATTGTTACCCGCTATACTTACTCATCATCAGCCTGAAAAAGCATTTAGGAGTTGTTTAGCTGTGCCCATAGGCATACAATATTGTAATGTTGAATGTATGTATTTGTTTGAGAATATGACTGTATAGGCAATACAAACAGCTAATTACAACCAAAAATATAATTTAAAACAATTATAAAACACATATTAATAGCCAAATAAACTTTTTTCCATCTTATATAAATACAAACACATTAATTTTATCCTTTCAGTCATCTATCCATTACCACCATGAGTAATCCTGTAAGTCACTACAATGATCTACAAGGCAATTATGTTTTAGTAATGTAGATTATTCCCCAATCTGAAAGGTCCTTAATTACTAATATTCTGAGTAGTTTATACTCAGCAAACTCAGCTACAGCATCAAAATTATTAGTCCTTCCTAGGTCATCAATCATATATTGCTAACATATCATAAAACACAGCTTAAACTTTGAGAACAAACATCTCTTTATCAGTGAAGACAGTTAGTTTGATCATGGTTAAAACGTTTGATCGTGGTTAAAACTTATATATATATATATATCTCTGCCATCACCACTTACTTTCATTTTTTTCATTTCCAGTTCATAGCCTAAAGAAATGGTATTACATTTCAATGTAGATGCTAACATACAGGCCAAATTTTTGAAATCTCATTAATAGGGCCAGAAACAGTTTTCAGCAATCTCTCAAGGAATCCCAGAGAAATGAATTATATTTGTCAATGATAAATCCTTTGATCGCTTCATCTTTGTGACTTTGAGATAATCACTATTCAAATTGTTATACTATTTGGCATATTCTCAGTTTTAGTATCTGCCCTCACGTTTCTTTAGATTGAATATTCCTAGGATAGAAGAGGGGAAGTCTTCTCATCTCTGGAGGGACAATATGAGCATATCTAATGTTTTTCCTATATAAATTCAGGTCATAATCAAAAGAAGCCTGTTAGACCTGTCATCCTTAGGGTGGTCTTCCTCTTACTTTTTGCCTGCTTATCTCCACTTTTTGCTGTTTCTTTTAGTTGACGTTGGAACTCTGAGCACTTTACCACTGATGACCAGTGCTAAAGTTCACATTCTTTTCCCCTAAACATGGTGACATTGACATATACCTGATTGGTATATTTACTTTACTTATGAGTCCCTTGTAAAGTGGTATGCCATATACCCACGATCTGTAATCCAAATGCTACTATTGTGCCTGCAGCACTGATTGTGCCACCCACACATGTAGCCTTTCAAACCCTTCTCAAGCCTACCATTGCAAGGCCTGTGTGTGCAGTTTACTGCCACTTCGACTTGCCATTTACAACCACTTGCCAAGCCTTAAACTTTCCTTTTATTGCACATAGGTCATCCCCAAGTGCAGGGTCCTGTGTAAGTAAAAGGTAGTACATGTACTTTTAGGTTTTACATGTCCTTGTAGTGACAAACACCTTAAATCTGTTTTTCACTTCTGTGAGGCCTACTCCTCTCATAGGCTAGCACTGGGAATTTCTTAGAACACTTATAAGCTGTAATCCCTGATGTTTCATATCTTTGGCATGGTATTGATACATCCTCTTTGTGGTAAATTTGGATTTGACCTTACTATTTTAGAAATGCCACTTTTAGAAAGTGGACATTTCTCTGCTCGTAACTTTGCTCTATGTGCCTGCAGCCTGTCTCCAATACACGTCTGGGCTGGGTGACAGCTACAACTTGTGCATTCCCTCTAAACAGCTACAAACACAGGAATGTGAGGCTCATCTCAATTCTGAGCACTCATCTGCATTCTCACGGGTTTTCCTTGGCAGGGATGAATGGGAGAGATTGACACTTACACTTCAATAGGTAGTGTCCTGTCCACACACAAAGCACTGATTCACCCCCCACAGTTTGCCTGACAGACAGGACTGGGTTGAAAGGGATCTTTGTGCACTTCAGAGAGCTCCTTTGAAGTCACCCCTTACATCAAAGTCACTTTTGGGTATAGGTTATGGGGCTCTGACCCTACCAAATCAGTATACTATTTGACCTGGGAAGAACTCTGCTGGAGTAAAGACTTCTGTGCTGTAAGGATTGCCACATTGCCTTGACTTACTGTTCTGAGGAACTGCTTCTCTGCTGAGCTGCCCTGCTGCCTGCTGATCTCTGCCAGGATCCATCTCCCTTGAACCCAAAGTGAATCCAAGGGCTTGCTGGCTTGCCTCCTATTTTCTGAAGTCTCAGGGATACAAACGACTTCCTGTAATCCTGCTGGTGCTGCTGGACTTTGCCATTTGTGAGTCCAACCCTTGCCTGAGGTACCCCCCTGCAAGTCCTGAGCTTCAGAAGTGGGTTATGCAGATGATTTCTGCAAAAACCGATGAGTCGCCCTGACTGCGTGAGTAATTCTACTGCATCACCCTTTGACACCGACACGGCGCCTGCTCAACGATATCAGATCCACAGCCTCACGCCTCGACAACAACGCTCTTCATGGCTCGACGATGACACATTGCATTCACTTCAATGGAGCTCGATGACGACACTGGACCCCCTTTGCACAGCTCGATGACAACGCAATACGCTCTAGACGCCCACACTTGCTCCAGCCAAGGTACTTCTTCAGCGGGACATGTCTGGGTCCTGTAGCTGGCCTGCCCTCCCTCGCGGTCGGCTTGAACTTTGGATTTGTACCAGTCCCTCGTGACCTCAAGTAACCTTTTGACCGTTAGTGACTTCTAAGTACTATTTTTTCATGTATTCTTTAAAAATTAATATCTCAACTTGTACTGATTGTTTTTAGTTGTTTTGGTCTCATTTTACTCAGATCAATATTCTCTATTTTCTTAACCTGTACAGAGTATTTTTGTGGTGTTTTCATTGTGTTAGTGTGTGTATGTGTTGCACAAATACTTTACACATTGCCTCTTCAGTTAAGCCTGCCTCCTCTCTGCCAAGCTACCTGAGGGTGAGTACAGGTTAATTTAAAGGGCATATTTAGCTTACCCTGACTAGGATTGTGGTCCCTACTAGGACAGACTGCAAACCTCTGCCAACTAGATACCCAATTTCTAACATAGCCTGTTCTGAAATGATCTTTATCTTATTTTTGTGTACATTCCAATACTACAGGCCTTTTAATTATATCTCAGAGACATCAACAAGACCTCCAGAGTTGTGTCTACATGTTTTTCAGTATATTCTTAAAGGAGTCTTCTTCAGCTGACATAATTTGATGTCAATGATTTAATATTATTTTTTATAAACTTTATATAAAATACTGACCAATCCTGAATCCATTCTTAGAAGTAACCCCAGAAAGGCTTGCCATACCTAACCCATTTGTTTCAAATGGACATTGTTTCTGATTGTATCTTCGTTGTGTGTTTTTGGTCCAGTATTTCATTCCATATATTAGAAGACTTACCACTTTTATCTCATAGTTTCTGTTAGCATGGCAATTGATTTATGAGTTAGTTCGCAATCCATTGTATCCAAGGCATTTGCAACACTCATGTACTCACTAATATGAGGCCCACATGTTGCTCATAATTTAGATTCCAAGAAAAAGTTACTCCCAGGCAATATGTATTTACTATTTCCAAACTCTAGGGGTATAATCTCCAAATCGAGCTATGCTTACTTTTATTTTTTGAAAGACTATTATTTTAGTCTTTGCCATGTTGATTTTTAGGTGTAAAGTCTTGAAGTATATTGTCATCAGAATAGAAAGTGCTTTGAATATGTTTTTTAAATAATTTGTCAAAGAAAATACCAGGCAAATGGCAGGGCTTTAGGGTAATCAGATATGTATATCGAGAATAACAGTGGAGCTAAAATATATCCTTGCCACAAGCCATCAGGTGTACCAATTTTCCCAGTTACAATCCAATTTTCCCTTAATTGTACTTGAGTCCATGAATCTTTATGTAACACTCTTACCAATTTCCACAGTCCTGCCATATACACCAGTTCCAAGTCTTTTTTTCTTAATATATTCTTATCTATTGAATCAAATGTGCATGACAGGCTGATCAAAACCACATATAAAATAACTCTTTTTTGCTTCATATATTTTTCAGCTAGCAACCTTAATAGTTGAATGATTAGATCTGAAACCAATTCTATTTTTGGTAAGATTTCAGTTGTTTCTGACCAGTCTTCTAAATGAGACATAACACGCAACATATTATCCTCATATCTAATTATTACAATTTCAGTCCTATTTTACTTTAATTATTTGACTTTTTGCTAAATAATTGTATTCATGTTATTTTTTGATTTATAAATTTTAACACTGCTTGGTGCTGCCTTGAATACATAAATTCACTTTTCTCTGAGAAAACATTATTTCTACAGCTTTTCTCATATTCCGCACTGCAGTTTTTAAAAAAATGGCTTACAGTAAACTAAAGTAACTTCTTATGATATATTGTACAACAAATACAATTGTTGCACATTATATAAAGATATATGGTCCATAAACCCTATCAATGAACTCAACCTCCAACCTCATTCCTCTAAATAACCACGGAACTCGTCAGTGACTTGCAGTATACGTCTAATGTACGGTGATAAGTATTTTTTTCATATATAATGTTAACCAGGACTCCTAAGTAGGTCATGTTCAGTTCTCACATTTGTTGTTAGCCCTTGTACCCTAAAGAAAATACTCAGATCTACCAATATACATATATTCTAAACATATGCCAATTGATGGAAACTTACAGGCACGACATGATGTTAAGTATGGTTATACATTCAATGGTGATTCTGTGAGATCCTTACAACAACATTGAAACAATAACATTTGTGTTATAAAGGTGAAATAATGATCTTCATGCTATAGTGACTAAAGGTAATAAAGACTTCTGGTAATTCACGAATAAGTCTTTAGAAAATCCTCCTTCTCTGGTGGGTTATATAATGAAGAAATACATCTGTGCTCATTCCTAAATTGTAGATTTAGTCAAAATTGGGAGGGAGTGAAGTTCAGAGTTTGGGACCACATCTAGACAAGGATGGATTAAGACCTTCTGATCTGTGGGTCTTCTACAGAAGGAGGTATTTGCAGCACAGATCACAAGTACTTTCTGAGATGTGATCTAAAAATCTTTGAGAATCTTGTGGTGCAGGACTGTTTAATGCAGTTTATTTTGAATGAGTGAGGCAGTTCAACAAGTTCAGGCAGACAGTTTATTATGCTCATAATTGATATTCTGATGAATAGTGAATGGCTCTTTCTAAAACAAGTCTTCATTTAGGGCAACTACCAGTTTCCAGCTCCCGTGTTCTAATGTGGAAATGATAAGTGTCTGTACCACTGTGCTACCATTTTCCCAACTTGACCTTTAATCATCAATGGTAATTGTAGCTTGAACTACATTCCTTTAACAGTATTTGTGATGCTGTTGTACATGTAAAGCATCAAATCTGCAGTAAGCCAAGAAATTATAATCAATTGCAAAGAAAGGGAGAGTGAGCATATATTAATGAAAAGGGGGTAGCTGGTAAAAGTAGAAATTCTGTATTTGTATGGTTTAGTTCAAGTTACAGATGTAATATCCATTTTCACTGATTCCACGACGTAGGCAAAGAACTGTGCTTTTTCCAATCCCACTACAGATAGCCTCGCTGTCTTTAGCAGACAACATTGTATCCAATACCAATGCTCAGGATCATAATTTGATGGCTTTTTTGTCAGTCATAGTTCACTCCTTTTGTAAGAGTGTCTTTCCTCCTAGCTCTGTATTTGTCCCTTCCCTGGAGCACAGCCATTTTACTCTTGCTTTTTATTGACTATGGTGTAGTCTTCAACTGCTGGTGCTGTGGAACAAATGTTGATGTTTTTTAATGGGATATGACATTACATCTTTAGCACTTCATTGGAGTACATGCAATTTCTTGTTTTCTTCCCTCTGTGCTGCTTCCCACTTCACTTCCCTTTGACTTCCTCTCACTGTCTGTACTGCTTTCCATCCTCTCCCTCCCAGTTTGTAAATTGTTTTCTTCAACCCTTTGCATGCTGCTTTTTAAAAATATTTTCCCTCTCAATCTGGCTCTCTTGTTGCTCCCTGCCCCTCATCACCTGGTGCAATCTCCCATGCCATACCTCTCCCACTCTTTTCCCTCATGTAGTAGCCCATGTGTCCGCCGGTGCATCTGTGCGAGCCAGCCTTGCGCTGTTGTTGTAGGTTCACCAGTTCTATCACCAGTTACCAACCCACAGAAAATGCTAAGGAAAAGGGCACATGACGACAAGCTCTTGCAGGCTAGAAGCCATGCACTACTGACAGAGCAGCGATCACTCTCCTGAACGCTTACTGCTCATTAGATGGTGTGCGAGCCACCCAAAGACACTGTCACTCATCCTGAGGGTGAGTACACTGTGGGGAGTTGCACCAGTCTCTGGAGGGAAACTATCTCATTACTGCTGTTGGAGAGAAGCCTCGCTGCTGATGGAGATGGGGTTGCTGTTGCAACTGAAGGCTGTCCACCACCATGGTAATAACAGAACAGAGGGTCTCAAACAAAATTCTCCTGTACAAACCACTTCTTCATTTGTGGATTTTCCCATTGTAAGGACTGAAACTGTCCTTTCAGATCAGGAACTGGTTTGCTGCCAAGCAACAGCCCCTTACAGATACTGGAAGTGGTGTGTCTTCATTACCAAATGATTGCCTCTGCTATATACACCATCCTTCCTTTTCTAGTTGCAGTAACTGTTGCTGCCCTTCCCAACCTAGAACTAGTTTGCTGTCTAATATCTGACCCATAAGGCAACTATGAGCAAGAGGTCTCCATGAACAAAGGATTGGTAAGCTAGACAAAACACTGCTTGTTCTAGTGATTTCACTGTTATAGGGACTTGGGCTATGCTTTTTACTTCCACTTGTGCTCACAGGCTAAAACTGTAACCGCCTTCTCCTACCATCCAGCTCCCCATGCCCCTGTCAAATGCTGAAAGTAAGCCCCCCTTGTTTTCACCCTCCTCCCCCACTCTTCACCACCAACCCTTCTTCCCCATTTCCCATATCAGTACAGCTAGCAGCATGGTGCTGGGACTGATTATATAGAATAGCCAGGGGCAAATTGTAAAACTACTAATGCTGAAAGCAAAAATGATTGAGTTCCATGGAGATGAAATTATTTGCAGATGATCACACAATGGTTAATGGAGGAAGCTGTGATATTGAAATCAGATGTTCTGCTGCGACAGACAACAAGTAGTATAGCACAAAAGTTGGTTCCCAGTTTCCTTTCTCCCCCTCTCCAACTTAAAAGGTTTTCACTCACTGCACTTCATCATCCAAAGGCAATAATGAATGTATCATCAATATAACATGCTTCTTCAAGGCACTAACGACCTAGGCATCTTAACCATAAAGGGGCAGGAGTGATGGATGCCCCCAGGAACACTGTGACTGAATGGACATTTTAATCACTGCAATCCAAGGGAGTCATTCATTTTGTTCCATTGGCTTTATGATTAGGAGGTTGTGAAGACAGAGACAGGGCTTTTGACATGCATTCACATTTAAAAGACTTGTTTTATTGACATATCTGCACTTCTCTAAAAAGAACTATCAAGGAATCGGCACTGGCTAAAATGCACAACACTTTGACTGAAATAAATACTGCATGTAGCAAGGCAGCAGCCAATCTTGTAGGTATAAAAAGCAATGCTTTCATTGCCTTTTATACTTTTAACATTCCAGTCAGTCATTGCCAAAGCTGATCGTGTTGCTTGCTCAACATTGGTACACAAGCGCAATTGGCTTTGCTATACTTGTTTACTTTCAGGTTGAGTTGTATGACATTTCCATATTTCTGCATTTATGTTCTAGTTAACTGCTGTGTCTCCTAAGAGTTCCATATAAATATTGAATAGCTTTGAAGAGAGACTATGGGTCTCATTACGATGGCGGTCGGACGAGCATCCGGCTGCCATTGTTTGGGCACTGGACCGTCCGACAAGGAGTTAGTGGTCAGACAGCTCAATTACAATACGACCGCCGTGCAGGCGGTCATAAACATGCCTTTTTCTATTGCAGCTTGTGCTGCAGCCCAGAACAGGGCTGCAGCACAAGCCGCAATAGAAAAAGGCATGTTTTCAAACATCCATGCAGCACGTGGTGCCTGGCACATGGTGCATGGATGTTTGGAGGGGCACCACATGTGCCCCCATGGCCCCATAGCAGAGGCCCACGGAGGACAGGGTCCTGCTAGGGGCCCCCCCAAGTCCCTTTCCGTCTACCTTTACATGGCGGTGGGACCACCATGTAACGGCAGAGGGAAAGGGACATCTTAATCCCTGTGGCTGTGCCTACGCAGGCAATACCTCCATTTTAGGGATTAGGCTCCGACTGCCGCCCCGACGGGCTCCTTGAGCCAGTCGGGTGTGGCGGTCTTTCCCCCAGCCCAAATTGCTTTGACCGCTGGCATTGTAATCCGGCGGTCGGACCAATACTTTGGATGTCGGCTGGATTGCCACCGACGGCCTGTCAGTGGCGGTCTGCCTGACATCCTAATCGGGCCCTATATCACTATGGTACTCCTAATGGCATTGACATGAGGTGGACTTTTGAGTATAAATATTTGAACCTTTGCGAAAAGGTGATTTAAAAAATCAATTTCTTATGGTGATGCGTATTTTTCATGATACTTCATGATACAGCAGTACTGTGTTGAATGGTACTGACAGCTCTAGCAGGATCAAGAGGCAGGCATCATTGTGGTCCATAATGTATGCATTATGTGTGACTTATAAAATAAAATAGTATACTTATTTTCTGATTATCTGGCCTCAGAAGGAAATTATCCTGATGTGTCTGAAATATAGTAGACCAAGAAGGGTGTTATGTATAGGCGTGTTACTTGCCATTACTGACACAAGAGGGGAAATCCTCCTTCTGTGAAGGATTCATTGACTAACTTGAAACACTTTAGTTTTTCAGGAGAGTGGGTGGAAGATGGTCAGCAAAGCACACTGTTGATCTGACGTATGAAATATTTGTTGATTTGCAGCTTTTCACGCCATCTTGTTGATTATTACACTCCTACGTGATTGGACAAGATGATTATCATTCCAATGTACCAAACCTTTTTATAAAATAGTGAGCAGTTCCATGGTTTTACAGATTGGGCTTGATGTGAATTTACAGGTTGAAATACCTTCGGTTTTCAGATGTGTTGTTTTGAACATTATGGTATTTTACTTTGTTTCCATATCAAAAATAAAGATATAGATAAGTATAATTTCCTTGAAATGGTACAATTTTATAGCTTTTAGACTTTTTTTGTGCATTAATGTAAGATGAATGTGGTGCCATTTGCCTATGATTTTCCTTCTTATTGTCAGGAGTGCTAAACATATTTTACTCCAGTAACTGGCTTGTGTAACTGGTGTCTCCGCTGTCAGAGCCTGACTGGAAACCAAAATAAGCTGTGGCAAAAATGGTCAAACCAGCTGCACACTGCATTAACCTCAGTTACAAGAGTGCCAGAATGGCATGGTTAGATTACAGCAGTCCAATCTGCTCTGAAAGCATCCTCCTAGCCAGCAGCATTCTGGGAAATTGCCAGTACGGCACAATGGCCAGTCCGCCATTGTAATTTGTATGCATATGTTTCTCTGTCCAGAATGGATCTTAAAGAGTATAACAACAATCCAAGGAACTATATTAAAAGAATGTGACCACTTATGTTCCACTTGCCTATGATTTTGGACACTAAGGGCCACATGTTCGAAGTTTTTTCCGGTCACAAATGAGCCAATTCACAGAATCGGCTCGTTTGCGACCAGAAAAATGCATTTTGGTTTACAAAGCCCAAATTGCGATTCAGTAACTTCTTAGCAAATCAAAAATTGGGTTTTAAGATTCGGTATTTTGGAGGGGCGTGTTTAGGGCGTCCCTTCCAAATACCGAATCGCATTGGTATGTACGAATATTTTGTGACCAAAATGCAGTCGCAAAACATTTGCACTTTACCACCAACTCAAAGTTTATGGTAATGCATTCGCAAATTGGAAGTGATCCCCATGGGACCCCTTCCTGTTCGTGAATGTTGGGAAATGTTTTTTAAGAGCAGGCAGTGGTCCCACAGACCACTGCCTCCTCTTAAAAAAATCTAAACAAAACGTATCATTTTCAAAAATGTCAAAACAATTTTATTGTGTTTTTAAAATATGCGGCATGTAATTGGGAAAAAGCAGAGAGTTTACACCATAATTGAAGACAGTCAGGATTCTATCAACATTTTGCATTTGAGTCTAAGAGTAAATCACATATCTTGATCAAAAACCGAAAAGCAGTAAAAGTGTAGTCTTGTTGTGTCACTCAAAAGGCACATGTGCGTAGAGAAGGAGAGAGAAGGAGGAGGGAAGAAGGTAAAGAGTGAAAAAGAGAAGAGAGAATGCAGGTAGAAGACTACTGAATTCTTATGTTACACGAGAGTCTTATGATGCGGTTCATGGCGGGTTAATACTAAATCCAGTTTGGACCATAAGAGGGGAGAGGACTTTTTGTTAAAAGGCTGGTTGTGTAGAAGGTTGCCTGCACTTCTGGTAAAATATATCCAGGCCCACCAAGTGTGGTATGAGATGTTGTTAAAATTTTTACAATTGGCAAGGATCGTTTTGATGCCAAGTACAAGTAAAATATCAATAAGGAAACAGTCCCAAGTGGATAGTGCACACAAAACAAATGAGAGGGGCCCCTTGACCACCAAAGGGGTAGGGCACCAACTAGACCGTAGTCAAGAACAAAACCCCTTTAGGTATATTTCACAACACAAAACCAAACCACTCTTCCCATCCAGACTATCACCAAGGCATAACACCATCAAGGGCTCAATACATCCACAATATAAAAATGTTTTATTAAAATTTCAAATATTCATGAACATGAGATCATTATACAAAGTTAAAAAAGATAAAATTATACAATCATGAGAAATTTTTCAATTGATCGTAGGGAGAAATTGCTAGAAAATTCTTTCTAATCATCAAAAAAAGCAAAACATTAGATCAAGATCATCTGTGAAACATTAGCCGCCTAATACATTTGATATTGACAATTTCACAAATGTCACCACAATCTCTAGTTCGCCTTTTCTAGTTAGCGTCGACGCGTTTCGGTGGATATCTGTATTCAAGAACCACCTTCCTCAGGACAAAGATATTATCTCTCCCACATGGACAAATGGATCTGTAGCGGATCTGGATACACATCTAGCTGCAGCCGCAATACAAATTATTTGAAGGCCACAGTACAGGAATTCTAAAATCTCACAATAGGGCATCCCATTCGGATATACGAGTCAATCTTAAAGTTTGAGAACAATCCTCATAATACAGACCTCGTTATGAGCCGTAAATCCCTACCGCTTCAGATTATGTGACAATGTTTAGCATGGCATATTCGTCGGTACACTGTCCATTGCTAGTTAAAAACACAATGACTTCACGGGTTCCTTGAAGCCTATCCTCTCCTTAGATACACGTTATATGACCCAGTCAAGCACTGCGTGTTGTTTCTTATTCCACGCGATATGGCCACAGTCCGGGGCGCGCAACCTCCGAAGTCGAAAAGGGTCTTTGTTCTTGACTACGGTCCAAGTGGATAGTGAACTTCGTGTGACCGAGTCTGATGCAGTGGTTAATGTGTTTGCAGTAAAATAGCAAATGTTCTTGGTCACCTGTGGGGTGTTGGCAGTGGCAACAAGCAGCTGAAAGCAGAAGACTGTGCTTATTTAGCCGTTCAGGAGTCCAGAATGCTCTATATGTTGTCCATAGTTTGCATTGTAAGATGAGAGGCAAGACTTTATGTAGTAGCAAAGATCTCCAGATGTTGGGCCATTGTGATGGTAGGATGGGGTCAATGTTGTATTGACTGTATGATGCCTCCCATGTCCTTTGGACCTCGTCTGTTAATGTTGATGATATTTTTTTTAATGTTTTATAAATTATGGAGACTTTATGGTATTCCGACATTAGGTTTTGAAGAAAATGTAGACAGTCTGGTTTGTGTTTTTTTTTAAAACCTCTAAGAACAACTTTAAGGGACAGAAAGTTGTAAAAATCGATTGGATGGAGGTCGAATTTATAGGTAAGTGTAGCAAAAGTTAGCGGGTTTTCAGAGTTGATAATGTCTTTGACATATAGTATGCCGAGTGAGGCCCATCTTTACCAGAAAAAGGGGTTAGAATCAAGTTTTACGGTTGGATTAAACCATAGGGAGGCAAGCTCTGAGCCTTTGAGTCTGTGAAGGAAGCATTTGTCCGTCCAGTTTTTTTATACCGGAGATGGAGTCTTTAATATTTGGTAAGAATGAGGTACCTTAATATGTTTTGTTGATAGAATAATTATAAGCGAGAGAGTGGAAGTTAGGTCCACCTCTATGTCTACCCAAGTTAGGCGATGTGACACGGACGGGTGCATCCACCAAATGGTTGATCTGACTAAAAAGGCGGTTTGGTAATATGTGAAGTTAAGGAGAGTAATGCCACCCTTTTTTTTGTTTGACAGTAATTTATGAAGAGAAGTTCTTGCCTTTTTTCGTTTCCATATAAAGGTTGAAAGAATTGAGAGATGTAAAGAAGTAGGTGGAAAAGTGGAAAAGTGAAGTGGGATCATGTTGAAATAAAAGTTGATTTGAGGGGCAACCAACATTTTAACTGTTTCTGCCCTGCCCCACCATGTAATAAACTTCAGAGACCAATTGTTAGAAAAGGGATTTCTGGTTGACTAGGGCATACGCCTAAGTCAGGCAAAAACCACCACTCTAGTCAGGGTAAGGGAGTTACACGCTGAAGATAACCCCTGCTCACCCCCTTGGTAGCTTGGCAGAGCAGTCAGGCTATTCCAGAGGCGATGTGTAAAGCATTTGCGCAACACACTCACACAGCAGCGACACACTAGGCACACCACAATAGAAACTCCACACAAGGTTATATAAAAATAGCCTTTGTATTATCCATAAAAAAGCATTCGAACATAATCACTTATATCACTGTGCCACTAGGCACTTGTCATGACCTCAAAGGAATTACATAAATCACTTAGGCCAATCGGGCCGCTGTCATAGACATTACAGTTAGGGACCATTAGCTACAGGTAGGATCACCTTTCAGGATAACGCATTATGCATAGACAACATCAGCAGCAGTTCACCATAGTAAACACTGGCCACAGTACACATATCATGAGCACTTCTTGCCCACCTTAGACATATGCCAATCACCCAAGTAAAAACTTGGGACGTGCGTAGGTTATAGAAAGGATCTCCAAAACATAATCACATCAGGGCACACCACTTCAGGGAATACACTATCCCAGGATAACATAACTGTTAGAGCGCCACCCGATCTCCTATGACGATACCTGCTGTCCCTCCTGTAGGCTTCTGGGCCACTTGCCTGCCTACAACAGTAAGTAAGTAAATTTATTTGCATAGTTAATTAAAACCGTTGCAATACAAAAGAAAAATATATTCAAATAAAAGATCTGTCATATACATACATAAAACTTATTCCTTCATAATACTCATGTCTTAAAACCATACTAAAAGAGCTTGCTGCTTTTGAACAACTATAGCAGCATAGTAAAATGTCAATTTTATCTGCTTAATTATATGTTAAAAATATCTTCAGACTGGCTTGCACATTAACTTATGTTATTTCTGACTGGATTCTTAATGTCTCCATTTCTGGCATTTTGCTTCCGCACAGTCTCAAAAACTTTACTGCTCTGCAGTTCAATTGTGGATTGCTAGGTGCAAAACATGCCAGCAGGGCTTGCCTCCTTGTTCAAATCCCTCGTCGATTAAACAGTTGTTTCAACAATTTCTTTCGTTCTTTGAGGAGTTCTTTGCAGGAGCATAGTAAGTGCAGCAGGTCTTCCCGAGCTGTTCCGCATAGTCGGCACACAGATCCTGCTTTATTGCGTAGCCATGGTGGAAGATGCTGTGCGCAGGGGAGCAGGCCAAATCTATATTTCATAAATGCAATTTTTATATTTTTGTCATATCCCAGGTTAAAATAAGCTTGGGCGCCCGGCTTCGTATATGTATTCAAGGTCATCCATCCATGTGCTCTCTTTGAAAGTGCAGCCTTGTCCTCCAGCCATGAGAGTAGTTTCACCGTCTTCCAGACTGTTTTTTTGAGTATTAGGGTGGTTGTCGATGTTTCCCAGAGTTGGTTTAGCCCTAATTTGTGTATACTGCTGTGAAGATATTTCGCAGCTGGTAATGTAGTGTGCGTTTGTAGCTCTTTCCACAGCTGTTCGTTTAGCGTTCCCGAGGTGTTTTTCGCACTTTATCCCATGCAGTGATGAAGGCCCCTTGTCTGGCAATTGATTGTTTTGAGACGCCAAACTCAAGCCTAATTTGCGCGGGTGAAGTGTATTTCGGCAACCCAAAAATGACCCTGTATGCCATTATCACTGTGGCATCGAGTATTTTCGCATCCCTGCCTTTCTGTACCTCGCTACCATAGGTGATTGTTGGTAAGAGTTTAGCACGAACCACCTCATCCAGTGGCCAGATCGATGGGCCAAATAATTTAGAGTTTAATGTTTTTAGGGAGATTGCGATTATTAAACCTTTATGCCTTATGCTGTTCTTCTGTGCCAAGATATGACCGCCAGTATCCATCTTCACGCCGAGATATTTATGTTCTGTTGTGTCTTCGATTCTGGTCTCTCCCCAAAACCAGGCTGCGGTTTGTCGCCTTTTTTTCCCGATTCTCATTGTTCTTGTTTTATCCAGGTTGATCGATAAATCATTTGCTTGGGAGAAGTCCCACGTTGTATTTAAGAGATGTTGTAGCCCTACTTTTGTTTTGCTGATCAGGACTATATCATCTGCATAAAGGAGGCAGGGTAATGCCGTGTCACCTAATTTCGGATTGTGTGAATTGCAACTGATTAGGAGCGGGACTAGATCGGCTATATACAGATTAAAAAGGGTGGGAGCTAAAACACAGCCCTGTTTCAGGCCTTTTTCCGTGGGAATGTGTCTTGACAAGAAGGTTCCATTACCCAGCTTCACCTGTAGCAACGTGTCCGTATGCAGATTTATGATCAGGTTAAGTAGGGGCTGAGGAGGCCCCCAACGATGTAATTTCGACCAGAGTCTGATACGATTAACATGATCAAAAGCGGCCTTATAGTCGATAAAGCAAAGGTATAGAGACGTCCGTGTAGCCTCGGCCTTGTCCATAAGCATAACCATGCTTAATATGTTAGTTGTTGTCCCAACTGATTTTATAAAGCCGGTCTGTTGAAGAGGAATTGCAGATTTTTCTTTCACCCATGCCTGGAG
Source organism: Calotriton arnoldi (assembly GCA_963921515.1). Classification (NCBI taxonomy): domain Eukaryota; kingdom Metazoa; phylum Chordata; class Amphibia; order Caudata; family Salamandridae; genus Calotriton; species Calotriton arnoldi. Next base: position 1,689,737 of record CAWUFW010002830.1, on the reverse strand, counting down.
GTCCTCCAATAACAAGCCTGCAAAGAATTTCGCTTAGTTATCTAATAGAGCCACTAATCGGTAATTTTGTGGTTCTGACTTGTCACCAGATTTGTGGATTGGGGAAATAATTGAGCCTCCCCATGAACTGGGCAAGATGTTCAACGTTCTGATTTCTCTGAAAAGTGGACCCAGTGCTTCTGCCCAGAAAGTTGTCTCCTGTTTGTAAAGTACTGGTGGGATTCCGTTTGGTTGGTCTGTCCCTGATTTCGCAGAGACGGCGAGATTGATTTCGGGCCAGGCCTTGAGTGTCATTTGACAGTCGGGTTCATTTTGACATGCTTGGCACTGCACGTTATATTCAGTGCCTTGTTGAAAGTGAGACCTGAGGTGTTTTGCCCAGACTTCTTCTGTGATGTTTGAGGAAACGCTGTCGTGATTGTGGTGAATGAATTGGTTTATGGTGCTCCAAAATCTGGTGCTGTTATTAGGTTTGACATCAGCATGTAGTTTGACCCATAGATCCTCCTCCATGGCTCTATTTACGTCCCTTTTTAGTTTTTGAGGACTGCCCTTTGTTTCCGTAATGCTTGTAATTGTGTTTCATCGCTGGGCTTGTGTCGAAGGTGTCTCAGAAGTTGTTGAATCCTTTTTTTTGCAAGCTTAATTTTTTGCTTAGCGCTGTATAATATGGGCTTCGTGCCGCTGAATCTTTGCAGGTTTGGTGGTTTGGTCTTAGTCGCATGTGCCTCCATCGCTAATAGGAAGTTTCTCCATTTCTCCACTTCGCCATCTCCGACCCTCGCAGCGAAATGTTGTTTTGCGATTTCAAGCATCTCGCTTCCTGCGGCTATCTTGAATTTTATTCTTCTTAGGTTGATGGTGGCAATTACTCCTTGAGGCTCCCGGCAACGTTCGAGTGTTGGAGTGACTGCTCGCAATTCTATTTCTTGAGGCCGATGATCACTTTCGCCTTTGTTACCCAACTGGAACGATGCAATTTGTTGAAAGAGGCCTAGGGAGACGAAAGTATAGTCCAGAATCGAGCTTGTATTTGTGGAGCTGTATGTTGTCACGGGGGGCTGTCTTTCGCAGATCTACCATTTAGTGCCCTCAAATTAAGATGTTCCAAGTCCTCCACGGTCGTTTGTCCTATCTTGGTTTGTTTGTACGCTTGAGATTTTCCTTGCGGCGGGATATTCCAGATTGCATTACAACAGGAATTGTGATAAGTCCCGGGGATCCCTTTACATCCAGGGATCGGAGGCCTCCGTTGAGGTTTTCCCCGTGGTGCTCAAGGGAAAAAGGCAATGCCCCCAATTTAGGCACTCCAGCAGCTGCCAGTGGCTATGCGGTGCAGCTGTGACCTCTTTTGGTCTGTCTCCCAATGCACGTCCCCTCGGGGGATCTCCCTCTCGCCCCCTTACTGGTAACACAGCAGTGGCTGTACGTAGGAAGAGCAACATGCCCCCTCCAACGGAGCTCCAATGTTGGTCAAAGCCTCATGAGGCTCCTCGCTGGTGCGGTGAACCATGCACGGCTCCACGGGACTCCTCTCCTTCGCTGGAGGCACGTCGGTCCAGTGCAGCTGGGGCTGCGGGTCACCAGCGGCTTCCAGGGGCGTAACTGGGTGGTGCTACGGATTCCAAGCTGCCGTGCTGGTAGCTTAGCAGTGCCCGGGGATCTCCTTCAAACCAGCTTCCACTTTGAGCGTGGCCCCACCCACAACCAGGCTTGGCCTCTGCCTGGCTTCCGGCACCACGGAGCGAAGTCTCTGTCGGTGCAGGCCCTCAGGAAGGCAGAGTGCCCTCTACGCTCGTGGGAAGGCGTGCCAATACGCGCACTGGCAGCTTCCCTTGTTCTCTTCTTCTGGGCACACGGTGCGGTCACGACACCTCAATCAATCAATCAAGTGTATGTTAAAGCACGACTACTCACCCGTAAGGGTTCAAGGCTCTGGAGAGGAGGGGAGGTGCAGGTTCCAGTCGATCAAGGAGGGGGTCTGTCGAAGAGCCAAGTTTTGAGGTTTCTTGTGAAGATGGGGAGTGATGTTGTCTGTCTGAGGTGGAGCGGTAGGGCGTGCCATGCTCTGGCCGTGAGGAAGGAGTAGGAGTGGCCTCCCGATCTGGTTTTTCTGGCACGGGGGACCATGGCGTAGGAGAGCTGGGATGATAGTAGGGTCCTTTGGGGTGCGTGGAATTTGAGTCGGCTGTTCAGGTATGCCGGTCCGGTGTTGTGGAGGACTTTGTGTGCATGGGTGAGAATCTTGAAGGTGATTCTAGCCTCGATGGGGAGCCAGTGGAGTGTGCGCAGGTGCTGGGAGATATGGCAGTGTCTTGGCAGATTGAGGACCAGTCTTGCGGCGGCGTTCTGGATGTTTTGTAGCTTGCGGGTGAGGTTTTTGTTTATTCCGGCGTAGAGTGCATTGCCGTAGTCGAGTCTGCTGGTGACAAGGGCGTGAGTGACGGTCTTTCTGTGCTTGAGGGGGATCCATTTGAAGGTCTTACGTAGGAGGCGGAGGGTGTGGAAGCAGGAGGATGCGACGGAGTTGATCTGGCGGTCCATTTTGTGGTCGGAGTCCAGGATGATTCCAAGGTTGCGTGCGTGGTCCGTGGGGGTGGGTGGGCGTCTGAGGGTGGGGGGCCACCAGGTGTTGTTCCAGGCGTCGGGGTGTGGGCCCATGATGAGTACTTCTGTTTTGTCAGTGTTGAGTTGTAGGCAGCTGCTTTTCATCCATTTGGCGACGGCTTCCATGCTTTTTTGAAAGTTGTGTTTTGCTGCGTTGGGTTTGTTGGATAGGGAGAGGATGAGTCGGGTGTCGTCTGCGTATGAAACAATGTTGAGTCCATGGGTTTTGACGATCGGGGCGAGCGGAGCCATGTAGATGTTGAAGAGCGTGGGGCTGAGGGAGGGGCCTGTGGAGTCCCCCAGGTGGTTGGTGTAGGGTCCGAGAGGAAAGGAGGGAGTCTGACCCACTGCGTTCTGCCGGAGAGGAAAGAGTGGATCCAGTCGAGGGCCTTGTCCTGGATCCCTGCGTTGTGGAGTCTGCATGTTAGGGTGCGGTGGGAGACTGTGTTGAAGGCCGCTTAGAGGTCGAGGAGGATGAGGGCTACTGTTTCTCCTCTGTCCAGGAGGAAGCGGATATCGTCTGTTGCGGCGAGGAGGGCGGTTTCTGTGCTGTGTTTTTTTCTGAAGCCAGATTGAGAGGAGTCGAGGATGTTGTGCTCTTTGATGAAGGTGGCGAGTTGGCTGTTGATGGCTTTCTCAATGACTTTCGCTGGGAACGGGAGCAGGGAGATGGGTCTGTAGTTTTTGAGGTCGGTGGGGTCCGCTGAGGGCTTCCTCAGGAGGGGGTTGATCTCGGCGTGTTTCCAGTCGTCGGGGAAGGAGGCGTTTGCCAGGGAGCGGTTGATGGTGTGGCGAAGCATGGGTGCGATGGTGTCGGCGGCTCTGTTGAAGATGCGGTGGGGGCAGGGGTCCGTGGGGGCCCCGGAGTGGATTGACTTCATCGTCTTCAGTGTGTCTTCGGTAGTGAGGGCTGTCCAGCTGTCAATAGTTGGCTTCAGGGTGTCGGGGGTGGCTGGTGAGGGTTCAGTGTGTTGGTTGTCTTCGTCAAAGTTGTCGTAGATGTTCTTGATTTTGTGGTGGAAGAAGGTGCTGAGTTTATTGCAGAGGTCTTGTGAGGCAGGAATGTCAGTAGACATGCTGGTGGGTTGGGCGAACTCCTTGATGATGCTGAAGAGTTCTTTGCTGTTGTGCGTGTGTGTGGAGATTCTGTCTTCGATCGCTGTTTTTCTCGTATTTCTGATGAGTTGGTGGTGGGCGTTGGTGGCGGCTCTGAAGTTGTTGTGGGCTTCTGTGGATTTGGAGTTCCACCAGGCCTTTTCGAGGCGGCGGCATGTGCGTCTGGACTCTTGAACTTCTGTGGTAAACCATCTGGCTTTCTTGGCGTGTGTGTTGTTGTTCTTATTGAGGGGGGCTATGGTGTTGGCGCTGTCGGAAATCCATCTGTGCAGAGTTCGGGCTGCGGTGTTGGGGTCATCGTCTTCCGCGGTGGTTGGGGTGGAGTTGCCGAGTGAGGAGGTGAGCTGGTCGTCAGTGATTTTGGTCCAGTTTCTTCGTGGGAGCAGGGAAGAAAGATAAGTAGCACTCCACACGCTTTCTCTCTGTTTGCAGGAGAAATAGGGCAGCACTTCTCCAGCGCTCCCAGCTCCCCTCGCAGAAAGTGCTTCACCCGCGCTGAGCCTCCTCAAGGCCAGGGACACACCAGCAAGGCGCAGGCTGGTAGGCAAGCACAAGGGTCCCTCAGGGCAGCGCTGCAGTCCGCTCCCAAGCCCAATGGGCAGCAGGTCAGCAGTCCAGAGGGGCAAAGTCCCTAGGCGGTTCCTCGAGGCTTACAGCAGCCTGCCGGTCACAAGTCCCATGCAGTATCTTCAGTCCCAAGAAAAACTCAGTTCTTAGGGGTCACAGCCCCAGTACTTATAGTGCATAAAGTCTTTGTCCTCTGCTGGCACAGGGCTCTGAGCCCAGTCCAAACCACTTCTGGGGGTCACTTAAAAATATCCTTACAGTGCACAACACTCCCCATTGAAAGTGTAAGGCTTGGCTCCAGACACACCACAGGGGGGCGGAGCCATCATTGTGGAATGCAGGCACAGCCCTATTCAGGTGCAGGTGCTACTCCTCCCACCACTCCAAATGCAGACCAGGCCTATTCAGCCTATCACTGACTCATCCAGACTCTCTGGAGCCACTGCACCTCCCCAGCCCCTGTCACTCCAAAGCCAGACAGTCAATACACAACAGGCAGGCACAAAGACACATAGCACACATAAATTCCCACTTCTAAAAGTGGCATTTCTAAAATAGTAATAATAAATTCGCGAACACCAGTAAGCAGCATTTATCACCACTATTCCAAACATACCAAACTTGATCACGCTACCCCTCTCAGATCAGGAGTTACCACTGAAGCACATATCAGGGAATCCCCAATGCATTCCTATGAGAGGGCAGCCTCACAGTAGTGAGAATCCAAATAGGCTGTTTGTCACTACCAGGACATGCCACACAGTGAAGGCACATGTCCTACCTTTTACCTACACCGCACCCTGCCAATAGGGCTGGCTAGGGCCTACCCTAGGAGTGACTGATATGTAGTAAAAGGGGAGTCACAGATGTGGCAACCACTTTATGTGCCACGTCACAGCGGCAGTTAAATGCACGCGCAGGCCCAGCAGTGGCAGAGGCCCGAAACAGGTTTGAAAGGTTACTTTTGTGGGTGGCACAAGCAGCGCTGCAAGCCCACCAGTAGCATTTAATTTACTGGCCCCGGGTATATGAGATACCACTGTACAAGGGACTGATAGGTAAATTAAATATGCCAAACAGGTGTAGACCAATTGTACCAAGTTTACAATAGAGAGCACATGCACTTTAGCACTGAACAGCCGTGATAAAGTGCCCAGAGTCAGAAAACCACCAACAACAGGTCAGAAAAAATACAGGAGGAAGGCAAAAAGTTCTGGGATGACCATGCAAAAAGGGCCAAGTCCAACACCAATCCTCGGTTAGCTTTTTGATTTTTGTGAGAAGGGAGGTTTCTATGTGAAGTTTAGTTTCTGAAATAGAGCTTGCAAGCTCTATTCCCAAATATTTTAATTTGTTGAGTTGCCATTTAAGGTTTGAATCCGAGACCATAAATGGGAGACAGAGTATATTGAGGGGGCAGATTTCAGTTTTCTCCTTATTGGAGTTATAACCTGAAACTTTGGTGTAGTCTGTGATTACATCAAGAATGGCACTTTCTGCTTCAGTAGAGAAAATTAGGACATCCTCAGCATATGCTGCTTATTTCTGAGATCCACTTTTAAATGGAATTCCTTTTATTTTTGAATTAGTTCAAATAGAATGTAGTAGGGGTTTGATTGAGAGGAGGAACAATAGAGGAGACAATGAACAACTTTGCCTCATTCCTTGAGCTAAATTAAAAGCTTCCGAAATGTGCGCATTGAGTTTAAAGCGGGCTATTTGGTTACAGTAGATTGCCATGGCCATATGAATAAATCTTGAACGTAAATTAAATTTCTCTAAAGTGTCTTTTAAGAAGGGCCAGGAGACCTTGTTGAACACTTTTTGTGCGTCCAGAGCCATAGCAATGGCCGGGGATAAAAGTAGTTTTGCTTTTTCCAGAACTTAGGGAAAGGTTCTAATATTATCAGCAGCTAACCGCCCATTCACAAACCCTGTTTGAGATGGATGTATGAGTAGAGGGAGCATTTTCTCAAGTCGGAGTGCCAATATCATAGTATACATTCTATAGTCAGTATTTAATAATGAAAAAGATCTAAAGTTTTCTGCATCTAGAGGGTCTTTCCCCTCCTTGGGAATGGCAACAATATAAGCCTCTGAGAACGAGTCTCCAAGTTTACCCGTAGAGTCAAAAGTATGGAAGAGGGTAAGAATATAAGGTGCTAATAGGTGTTGGTAGCTCTGGTAAAGGGAAGCAGGAAAACCATTTGTGCCAGGGGCTTTATTTGGTTTTAAGGATTTGATGGCTATACAGATCACTTCTTGTGTATTAGAGTTATTGAGGGGTAACAGTGCCTCTTTCTGGATTATGGGGAGTTGGAGAGGATCTAAAAATGATTCACAGGCTTCTACACATTCATTATATCCTTTCTTAGTACGATTATATAATTGTGAGTAGAAGACGTGAAATGTAGTTGCGATTTTTGTGAAGACTATTTGTAAGCAGCTTGTTTGACCTTTAATGGCCGTGATGCTGACAGATTTTTTAATATTCTTGAGGGTGAGAGTGAAAAATCTCCCAGCTATATTGCGTTCTAGAAAGGTTTTGGTTTTTAGTTTGGATGACTAAACATGTGCCCTTTGACTGAGTATTTTGTTATATTCATATGTCAGTTGTTTAATTTTGGAGGTGGTGTTAGAATTAAGGTCTTTAATTCTGTCTGTTTCTAAAAGTTGGATTTGTTTCTCTAGGCTATATAACTTGGTGTTCAGCTGCTTGTTTTTATTTGCCTTTAAACCAAGCATCTGACCCCTAAATGTGGCTTTCATAGCATCCCATTTAAGGAATTTGTTAACTTCTAAGGCTTTGTTATCTTTAAATTGGTAAATGCCTGTGCCACTGAATTTCGGGAGGTGAGGTCCTCAAGAATCTCATTGTTCGTTCTCCAGGATCTACCTTTAGGAGTAAGTCAGAGATATTTAGAGCAATTGTGATGCATGCATGGTCCGATACAAGAATAGGCTCAATGGTGGGATTAGATACTGACTGAACCAGAGAGTTGCTAATAAAGAAATAGTCCATTCTGGATAATGAGTTATGGATATGTCAGTAGAAGGTGAAATCAATCCCAGTAGGATTATGAAGGCGCCAAATATCAGTTATTTAATTGTCTTCGGTAAGTTTATGAACCAGGGCATGTGAACGGTTGGACCTGTAAGTATATTCTGATAATCCGTCCAGGGTGGTGTCAAAAGGTAAGTTAAAATCTCCGGCTAAGTTAAGTTTGTTATTAGGTGGGATTTCAAGAAGTTTACTGTTAAAAGAAGACCAGAATGTTGGGTCGGCCATCACTGGGGCATAGATGTTTGCAATATAAAAAATTGAGTTATTTTTTGTAATTTTGGAGATAAGCCATCTGACTTGATCATTGTGAGCAATAGTATCAAGCTGACAGCCTGCATGTTTTATAATCAAGGTGAACACACCATTCTTCTTGTGGAAAGCAGGAGAGCAAGAGTAGTCAGATAGTCAATTGTGTAGCATGGTACGAGCTGCAGTCAGCCTGGCTTCTGTTTCTTGGAGTAGTAGGCTATCACGTTTTAGCTTGCGGCAATAGTCTAGAATCTTTTTCTTTTTATAGGATAGTTTAACCCCTTGGTGTCAAGGGAGACAATTTTAAATGATATCTGAGACATATCTTAAACGTGAACTTGAGTGGACAAACAGTGTGTGGGAGGAGGAAACTCCAGACAAAGAGAGGGGAACAGAAAGTACAAAAGGTGAAACAAAATGAAAAGCATAGCACAATATGAGTATTGTATTAATGGAAGACGTGAATTGAGCAACAGCGTTGACCTGACTTTCAGTATAATTAAACAAAACCGCAATAATAACAAAATGAAAACAACTCCCAGCCACCCCCCCAAAAGACCCACCCTCCAGCCCCGAAACAAAAAGATGAGCCATGGAGGCCTCGGAGCAGAGAATATAGCCCAGGCAGTGGGTCCGGACTTGAGCAGGATTATGATTGTGTGGACACCTATAATGTGATATGATAACACTTTTAAACCCTTTATGAACCATTTTTTCCAACACAGAAAAGAATAAAATATACATCCTATTGTGTACGTTTGAAGGAGTTAGGGAACTGACACTAGATTTGGCCTAACACGCTAGAAGAAGCCAGACTAATCTCTAAGCAGATAATACAGCACTGTAAAACCTGTACAGAGAGTAAACAGAACAGTGCAAAAGTCATAACAAGACCTAGAGAGTGAAGTAAAGGGAATCCGCCCATGCGGACAGGAGAGACGCGGGAGCCTGAGATGACCTCCATTTTAGCCAACATAGTACACATGTCGTTGTAGGGGAAGGCACAACATTTCCCTATTTAACTGGAACACAGTGCATACCATGGGTGGTATTGTAGAGTAAGTCGATATAAACTAAGTCACAGAGAAACTTTGAGAGAAAACATATTTAGACTGAGCCAGAAGAGCATACCTGAAGAAATTGTTTATATCAGGGGGTGATATTACAGAGAGGTAAGGAGCATCATATCATTTTAACCAACAATTAGTAGGCCATTTGATTGTCAGTTATTTGGTGTATTAAGGTTTCCAGATCCTTTGGGTTGTCAACAATATGTGGAGTACCTTCAAGGATGATCCTAAACTTTGCTGGTCCAATAAAGGAGAAAGTTATGTTTAGAGATTGGAGATCGGGGTGAAGAGCTAGGAACTTCTTTCTTCGTTCCACTGTAGGTCTTGCATAGTCTTATGCATGCCAAATTTTGTGGTCTTTCCAGATGAGGGTTTTAATTTTCCTCATACGGTCTAGCATCTTTTCAGTATGTTGGTATCTTAGAGGTCTGAAGATGAAGGCCCTTGGTTTATTGAGGGAGATAGAGTTGACATGTTGGAATCCTGTGGGCCCTTTCAATTTCAAAAGTTCAGTCGAAGGTTAGTTCAAGAACCTAGGGGATCCAAGATTTCAGGAAAGAGACACAAGATTTTTCATTGTCTTCTTCGTTTTCTGGTAAGTCCAATATTCGAAGGGTGCCTCTTCTGTTCCTATTTTTCCAAGGCTGATATTTCTTTTTCCTAGAGAGATTATTTTCTGCTACATTATTTCAGAGGATTTTGCGATGGAGCATTATTGTCTTTGACTTTGCTATTGAGCCCATTTCCAATTGAAGGTTCTCGTTACTTTTGTTGACTCAGTTAGATCATGGAGAGCATTGAGTTTCAATAGTATAGTGTCCATTCCATTTGAGAAGTCTTGTTTTCTCTTAATTGGGGAATCTAGTGTCGGCAGACCCTGCTTGGTTGTTTTTTTATCTAGTTTTTGTTCCTTGTGCTCTTTAAGATCCTTGCTCCCACGTGATTAAATTCTATGATCTTTTTCTCTTGTGTTTGCCATGCTCATGAGGCCCTGTACATTGAGAGAACTCTTGTTGACATTCCACTTGTTGTTTAGAGAAATCTGATGTGTACGGTTGTAGCACTACAAAACTGGAAAATTCAACGTGACTTCTGGGATGATATTGGAGACACCGCGCAATCTCAGTAGGTAGATTCGAAAAAACCTGGCACTGTAGACTATTGGTAGCAACCGCTGAAGATATTACACTGATGGGTTAAGAGCACTGTTCAGATAGAGTATCTGGCGTCTATCCAACATTACATACGTGACCATAGAGTAACAATCAGGTACATGGAGGCACAAGCAAGATCTTTGCTATCATGCTGATCATAGACAAATGTAATGAGCACTGTTCAAATGCGTTGCCAGATGTGATGGAAACAAAATCCAGAATTAGTTTTCAGGGACCTTTGGATGCAGACAAAAGATCACTTGTGGTACAGAGCCTCCAACAGTGAACGATAGTGATCGAAAGTCAGAGTAATGAGCCATCACTCAGATCACTTTAGGCCACACACATCAGGGCTGCATTAGTCTCAAAATCAAAGTCCTGAGCAGACGCTGAAATAATTGTGCGGAGAACTTGCAGTCACCACTAATTGCAATCCCCTCTATAACACATTGAGCAGTTGTAGAGCACAGCAGCTTTCCTTTGTTGTTTTCCCTCTTTTTTTCCAAGAATGTTACAAAAAAAGGCACTGTTGTTTTAAAAGTCTTCGCCACAGATCAATAATCAGGATAGGTGAATTCTCACACAGAACGTGCCTGAATGCCACACTAGATGTATTAAACGGAGCAGGCGCTGAAATGAGTGTTTGGGGTGTGTGGAGCTCTAGCAGTCGCCATTATATTCCAGTGAGCATTTATGAAACAAAGCACTTTCACTCCAATCTCGCTATAAACAGACTCACAGAAACGGGGTTTTAAACCTTGAGAGATTTGGAAATGTTGTGCCGACTTGTGGGTCCGTAGGGTCTGGATTTAGACCCTGTAGCACATTGTATGAGGCAGCAACATCGGCATCTGAGGAGAATGAAGTAAGTGCCATTTTAAAGAGCGCTGCACACGTCAGATGCCAGGCTCATTCATTAGCTTGATATGTGATGGAGCCCACAAACCCTGTGGAAAACACTCACAGCTGCATGAGGGATGCGTGAAGTACTTGGGAGATTGTTTTCAGGACAGGGTGTCCTTCTGGAAAAGGGAATATTCGCAATAATATTCTGTTTGGGTCCAGAGCTCCGCACCTCTGCCGCCATCTTCGTTGGGCGCTAGCCACGCCCCCCTCCCCCCCAAAAAATGTTTACCATTTTTATTGTTGAAATGCATCCTGTTTTCCTATGAGGAAAACGGGATGCATTTCAGCAATACATTTATCCAAAGGCAACCCCAGACATGGTGGTTTGCTAACCTCAGCAGGCCACCATCCCTGTGATTGCTGCCATTCCTAATGGGTCACAAACTGTGATCTACCTCATTAGTATTCACAAGGTAGGTCAATTTGTGAGCCACTAGGAATCGCAAGTATCAAACAAAAAGTTTCATACATAAGGAATAGCGATTTCCAAATAGTGATTCCAATTAAATCGCTATTTGGAAATCGCAATTCCTCGTCTTTGTAGATATCTCATTCCCAATTCAATCTAATGCTCTGCTTAAATTCATCGTGGGAGGTTCGCTTACATTGTAATATGTGCCTATTTTAAGACATATGGTATTAAGTTTCAAAATCAGTGCCAGCACCCACCCTAGGCATTGAATGGACTTAAAGAAATGCCTGAGCTGAAACATGACTACAGGGACCAGTCATGAACCATGATAAGCATGACTTGAACAAAACAATTAACTTCTCTGATTTCACACGTATACATAGAAGTACTCAGAAATACTGTATCCAGCCTGTGGTGCAATGTTGTTTATTTCTTTGCTGTGGAGCCCCTTCTGGGCTTCCTGTACGTAGGCATGTTGAGAAGCCATGTGACTATTTCATTCCATGACCATGGTGCCATTACTGATAAAACTTTATTTGCGCCTTAGGGAGAACAATGCTCATTTACAAACTTCTTAATCCACTTACTGGAGTAGATGACTTTCACTACACCTTTCTTTTTATCTCCCATGGCATTTAGAAGAAACAAGAAAAAAATCCCTTCCCACTATTTGTCGCTGAACCTGGGGTCTCCAACATAAAACAGCTACATGCCATACTGATTCACACTGAAACGTACTCAAAGTAATGTCATTTATTGTACTGTAATGTTATGGTTTTTGTTCCTTCACAAGTTCTCCGACACTCCAAATTATACTTGGATCACGTTACACTTTATAAGCCAAGTTTAAATAAAATACAGTTGTGCATTCAGCCTTCTATTAGTGCACCTTTGCCCTCTTATTCGTGTTGTTTTATTTTCTGTATGACGTATGTGACTATACTAGCTATAAATATTGCAAAAACATAAAAAGTCGTGAAACTCGTTCTTCTATGTGTGTATGCTTTTTTGTTGTTGCAGTTTTATGTAGCCGAACTTGATCCGAAACGTTTTACATGAGCAGCAGTTATAAGGATTCCTTGTAGGTACGGGGAGGTTAAGTGATTTGCCCAGAATCACAGGATGGTGAGCTGACGCCGATACGGGAACCTGGTTCCCCAGCTCTAAAGTTGGCTGTTCTGGCCGTTACGCCACATCCTCTCCCTCTCTCTTTGATAAATACACTGGGCCCGTTCACAAACACACATGAACCTACACTTGATGGCTGCATGGCTGCAGATGTAGGATTTAGTGGAACCCACAAAAACATTCCAGGAGTACGTCTGAAATGTTGTGTGTGTTGCATCTCTCCAGTTACACTTCTGAGAAAGTCCTGTGATGTTTGGTACTTCATTTGTTTTTCTTTTCTATTTCCCCAAGTGCAATTTTACGCATAATACAATTCCACACTGTGGAATGCCAGGGCCTCTCGGCAATGGCACCTTTTTTCTTTTTGTTTTGATCTCCCAACTCTTCCTCCGCAGCCTCCCTGAAGTTTTAGGAGTGTTCCTTTCCCATCCCGCCCTGTGAAAGGATTTACTCCAGCCATTGATTGTAGTAAGTCTCGGAGCACTTGCGCGAGAGGAAATAGAGAACACTATGAAAGTAGATATGCGGTGGGTTGTACTCGCTCACTGACTTTCCGCAGTAACCACGCATTAAAATGTACACTCACCCAGGAGCTTGGAATTTATTGCCTTGGAATATTATGCAATCCTGGATTAATTTTCCACTGGAGTAATTGGATTTATAATTGCAATGCTACCTTTTCTTAATTCCTTGCAGTCGTAAATCCAGTCATTTGTGTTTGTAAATCTGATTTACAGGTGTAAAAGCATTTTACAGAGAGCAATGATAAGCTTAATCCGCTTTTACAATTGTGCTGCTGCCACTTCTCATCTTGTCGCTAGTCCTGTAGTTTTATCACAAAAAATCCAACTGATTAAACTAAAAGCCCAGTGGCAAACTCGTCCTCTGATGATGTATTGATTGATCTTTTAGTGGCATAATGTATATTCAATGCCCTGGACATTTTATTATCCAAAACAAAAACAGAAAAAAGACTAAGAGCCAGGTTTACTAAGGGCTTGTGCAGGGTCAAAGTGGCACAAGCTCCTGCAAGGGTACTTTCTTTCCAGTGCATAAGGTACTTTCTGCTGGACAGGTGCCCTTTTCTCAGCATAAATATAACTATGCTCAGCTTTGGCACTTTGCGTCAAGATGGCATCTCTTGGATGTAACTTGAGCAGGTGAGTGCAAATATTTGTTACAAAGCCCGATCTATGAAGATAGCCAGACCGAGCTTTGTGGCAAAAAATAACACGTTTGAAGCAGACGCAAAGAATGAGACTGCATACAATGTGTGGAACGTTTTAGAAATTGTCAAGGCATAGGATTTCATACTGGAATGATTTCTTTTCAGGGGAAATCCTATGCTAGGCAGCAGTCACGCACACGTGCACCATGGTGTAAAGGTGTGTGGTGCTAGGCAGCCTGTTTGTGTGACAGTGCAGGGGTAGTGAGCAGCAGTAGGACATTCTCAATAAATATATAGCTCTGCGCTGTTTTCTCCAGCTTGCGCAATGCAGCACAGGGCTGCAACTTTGGTTGCTGTACTGCCTTGTGCTAAAAATAATAAATATGTCCCTTCAGGTTAGATCATGAAATTGCCCAAGTTTTGGCGAATTTGCACTGAGTCTGGGCAAAAATGCACCAGTCTTTGACTAACATTTCAAATGAATGGAACAAAATGTGGATGTTTCACTGGAGATTCTAAGTGCAGGGCATAGCTATCAGACGTGTAGGAAGCGCAGGAACTTGAGGGGTCAACGGAACTCCAGTTATGCCTGTTCTTTACATACAACGAGGCATTAGAGAGTCCATTTCCGTTTTCCAGTTAGGGCCAATAGCATCCTTACTATGCCACAATCTGTATATATGTATTTTTTACGTTACTCGTCAGTACATAGGTCACTCTAAATTGTTTAGCAGCAGTGCAAAACTGCAAGACACCTCTACACTTTAAGGGGCATATTTACAAGCTCCTATCGCCATGGGAACGTCACTTTTTGCGACGTTCCCATGGCGATAGGGGCTTCGCCTTATTTACAAGGCAGTGTTAAGCCACGCTGCCTTGTAAATAAGGCCCCCTTTCACGCTATGCTTAGCGTGAAAGGGGTGGGCAGTGGGTGTTGTGGTGGGAGTTCCTCTGCAACACCCATTGATTTTGACGCTACCCCCTATTTAAAAGGGCAGCGTAAATAGGAGGCAGCGCCAAAATTAAGACCAGGGAAAACCTGGTCTTAACTTGGCGAAAAGAGGAGAAATGCTTTATTTCTCCTTGTTTTTTCTTTTTCCATTGTGCAGCACACATGGAAAAAGCAAAACGCCTTGGATTGTTTATGTTCAGGAAGGTGACCCTTCCTGCATATAAACAATCTTTAAAAAAAAATTACATTTTGTAACTTCCATGTGTGCTGCATTAAGCAGCGCACATAGAAGTGACAAAACGTACTGTGACAAAACGAAGTGTACATAAACAATCTTCTCCTGCACGCAGACACCCTTGCACTATGGTGCAAGGGTGCCTGCATTGGCGCTACACTGCTAAGTGCAGCGCCAGAGCAGGGGAAAACGCAGGGCTGCACCATATTATTGTAAATATGGTGCAGCCCTGCGTTTCTAAAGTGGGGGAGCGTGTTATTAAGCCAAGGAGGCTAACGACAAGTTCCGCTACGTCTGTTGTAAATATCCCCCGGAAGTGTTTTGGTTCATCCTTAAAACACTAAAAGTTTTTTTTTTATCATAGGAAAGTTGAACCAAAGCCACTGTTGTATAGAAAGAAAAACCATCCTGGTTGGTGAAAATCGTAATTCAGGGAGAACAATATTCACTTTAAGAAGAATTCACACACTATATAAGGGTTTCTATGCACAATGAATTATAAAAATATTTAATTTGTGCACAATATGCAATCTTTGAATTATTAAATGTTTCTTTTTATGAACACTCAGTCAAACAAAAAGAGAAGGAGCACGATTGCCATCAAGAAAACAAAGACAAGTTCTGGCAGTTTTGATTTTCCAGCAAAAAAGATCTTAAAGCGTAGTTACTTCATGTCACTTGGAAGCTAAGAAGGTTAACGCCTTAAAAAAAAACGCTGTAAGATTAAGTAATTCAGCAACACTCTGGGGCCGATTCCGATCTCGGCCGGTAGTGCTCCGAATCGGATTCGGATTTACCGGATCCGATTCGGAGCCCTGTTTCCCCACCGAATCGTACGCGGGTCCGGCCGAGCGAGTACGATGCGAGCGCACGCGAAATCGCCGACCGACTCGTTCACGGGTCCGAACCGCACCGACCGACTCGCTCGGACTCGACACGCACCGCGCTATGGAGACGCTTCCCGGCCGGGTAAGTACGATGCGCGCCGCGAGCAGTCCGACCGACTCGCGCTGTCCGGCTTGAAAGAGCTGTCGGAGCCGGACTTTGGGGGTCCGCGTCGGACCCCCCTGTATGCGTAGGCGCGCGAGTCGCACACAGGGGGGAACCATGGGTCCCCCCTACCTGTGCATGTACGCCGCGATGCGCATGGACGTGTACCCGCTGTAGGGGCGCCCTTGTTCGCCTCGCACCCATTGGAGTCAATGGGAGCCCGCGTACGCGTTGTACGACCGGCTCCCATTGACTTCAATGGGAGTCCGACCGAATCGAGTCCGATAGCATGCGAATGCATCGTACTCGTCCGGTCGGACTGCTAGGGTCCGATTCAGTCGGAATTCTCTCCGGGTCCGGCTCGGTCGGAGAGATTTCCGGCCGGAATCGGAATCGGCCCCTCTGTCTCTGCAAAACGTGAAATCTCCACCTTAAATCAAACCTTTAAATTGCTGTGCAATCACTTCTACGGCATGGCGGTCTTTTTGCTGAGCACTTTCAAGAAAATGACAGCCTGATATGCCTCTTCCGGTGCTTCGCGATGTGTGATATGTTACATCATTTTCAGTGGTAGGTAAAGATTTTGACAAAGTTGTCCAGTTCACATGATTGTTGTACAATAATGGAATGACTGAAAGGAAGGGAACGCTCCTACAAATGGGTGCTTCAAAGTTCGTGGCTCAAAAACAACAAATTTGGAATTTACTGGGCAACATTATGTGTCTCCATAGTGACACTCTGACATGGCTTTAGATTTTATAAAGTGGTTATTATGTTTAATACTGGCCTTGGTGAATTACTCTAATAAACGTAAGCCACAAATCTTTATGATCTCAAAGGGGCAAATTACACAGACTTTATTTGAAGTGGTTCGATATTTCACCAACATTACTGATTACATATGTTGAACTGCTGCAGGTTTACATTAGCGTTTTGACCCAGCACTTCAGAATGCCCAGGCAAGACAGCAGCCTTTGTCCAGCACTTAGTAATGGCCTTTCAAATGACCTATTTATTTATCAATACATGTTAATAGCTGCATCAGGCTAAGGGCCTTATTATGACAACGGCGGTCCATCAGACCACCGTAGCCACGGTGGCAGTGCAGACACTGCCGCACCGGCGGTCTGACCATCCGATTACGACTTGGGCGGTCGGACCGCATTGGCACCACTGCAACCGCCAGGGACCAGAGATCCCTGGTGGGGTTACAGAGGTCTTGAAGCCGCAATATGTTTGGCGGGGCCGCAGCATATTACGAGTTTCCTCTCTGCCATGGTTTTCATGACTGTGAGCACACTTTGAAAAGTGTGTTGTAGAGGAAACCTCTGTGCCAGGGGATGCATGCAGGGAGACACATGGTGTGCCCCCCTGTCTGCATGCACCCCCAGTTCCTGCAGGGCATGTACTTGACAGACCATGGACTGCAGGAACCTACAATGGTGTTCCCATTGCGGTGCCTGTTACATGCTCTCCTATGAGCCTTTAAACAGGCTCCACTGTGGGCCAGCCGCCGCACGACCGCCCGAACTGGATTCCAATCAAAATCCGGCGGGCGGTCTACTTATGTCTTTGGTGGTGCAGGAGCGGGGGTGCTGGCGTAGCTGGCTGCTCCGACACCACAAAAGTCTTAATAAGGCCCTTAGTGTCCATTACCTTTATTGATATGTTATATTGGATTGGGAATGGCAAATGTTGCATCTTAAGTGTGTAGCACTTTCCCAAAGTTAAGTTATATTGGAGTGGGAATAGTAAATGTAGATTTTTTAGTGTCCAGCACCATCCCTGACTTATTTTATATTGGAGTCGGAATAGTATATTTAACCCTTTTAGTGCCCAAAACCTTCCCTGAGATATGTTTTATTGTAGTGTGAATGGTCAATGTTGCCTCTTTAGTGTCCAGTACCTTCCCTCAGTAAAGTTAGATTGGGGTGGGAATAATACATGTTGCCCCTTTCGTGTCCAACACCTTCCCTGACTTATTTAATATTGGAACGGGAATAGTACATTTAACCATTTTAGTGTTCAAAACCTTCTGTGAGACAAGTTTTATTAAAATGGGAATGGTAAATGTTGCTTCTTTAGTGTCTAACACCTTCCCTGAGTTAAGTTATATTGGAGTGGGAATAGTAAGTGTTGCCCCTTTTGTGTCCAACACCTTCCATGGCTTATTTTATATTGGAGTAGGAATAGTATATTTAACACTTTTAGTATCCAAAACCTTATCTGAGATAAGTTTTATTGTAGTGGGAATGGTCAATGTTGCCCCGTTAGTGTCCAACACCTTCCCTTAGTTAATTTAGATTGGAATGGGAATAGGAAATGTTGCCCCTTTAGTGTCCATTACCTTCCCTTACTTAATATCTATTGGAGTGGGACTAATAACTATAACCCTTTTAGTGTCTAAAATATTCCTTGAGGTAAGTTGTATTGTAGGGGTTATAGTGGATTTTAACTATTTAGTGCCATATTACAACTTTGGCGATCTTCCAATGGGACGTCCACCATGGCGGTCCCAGGAAGACTGCCAGGGCTGTGGTGACCCCTCCTGCCAGATTATGAGTTTAATCCAAAGCGGGCGGGTGGTGCAGTGGTAGTCTTATGACGGCAACTATGTTAGGCTCATAGGAGAGCCTTAACAGCATACTGCTGCTATGAGAGTGCCTGCAGCACGTTCCTACATGTTGTGGCATGCACCATGTCATGCATACCACACCGTGCAGGAACTAGGATGCAATTCCAGAAGGGCACAGATTCGGCCAAAGGCCCTGTTAGGGCCCCCTAACCTGCATGTCCGCCACCCTTTGCATGGCGGGGTCGCGCCATGAAAGGGGTGGTGGATATGCAGGTCGTAATATGTTCGGCGGTACCGGCATTGGCTCCACCATCATATTCAGGCTCCTTTACGCACTGCTGTGGAATCCTGGACCCCAGTGGAGGTGGTGATCCTTTGGCAGTCCACCGCCGCCATCATAATATGGTGGGCAGACTCGCAGTGGTGGTGGTGGTTGGACCACAACCATGAGTACAGCAGTCCCAGCACAGCCGTACTCATAATAAGACCATTAGTGTTATAAATATGTGTTTACTTTGTAGTGAAGTGGGACTAGCATGTGTTATGTTTGTAGCAGTAAATACTTTGTAAAAGTAGTTTTTGCATTGGTATGGTAAAATAGTGTAACGTTTGTAAGTCATTATTATTTTTACATTAGTGAGTATTAGAACACAACGTGCACATAGGTATTTCATATTTTTATTTGAAAAAAAACCTTATTGCACATTTTTTATAATTTTGATGCATATTTATTAGAAACAAAAATTGACAAATGTGTATTTAATTTTTTAATAGTTGTTTAACAGGTACAGAAAAAAGGTTTTTGAATACATTTTAAATAATATATATTTTGGTAAATAGCCTTTACAAAAAAGTTTTTACCACGTACCTTTACCATGCATTTTTACCACGCATGTTTTTAGAACGCATATGCTTTCACTACGCATCTAAGGTAAGTTCGGGTGTTTTGGGGGTCTCCCCCCACAAGTACACTGTTTCTATATATAAATATATATACATAAACAATACGTGGTAAAGGCATATGCTGTAAAAGCATATGCGATCTAAAAAAAGGTGGGGTAAAAAATGCGTGGTAAAGGCATGCAGAGTATTTCCTTGCATTGTTCCATCATACCACCAAAGAATATTTTCATATTTGTTTACTATTCTAAATTTTTTGTATATTTTTACAAACATATTTTACAAGAATTTTAGCACTGTTATTTAACAAACATTTTTAATATATATTAAATATTTTTATATATGTTACAATATTATTTAATATATGCTTTACAAAAATTGTAATACTTTTTGGACAATTGTTGTACATGTCTAATATTCTTTTACATTTTTAAACATTTTATTAAACCGTTTTATAACAATTTTGCTATTTTTCTCATTCAATTCTATGGGAGATAGTCTTTCTTTCACTTTTATTAGACAGCCATTTTTTTCTACCGCTAACTAAATGTAGTAATCTATTGGTGTGATCATTGGGTCGTTTATGGAAGGAAGAAGTCATGGTTGGGTGCTGCTCTCATCTGTAAGGGTAAGTTTATTTTGACCTATTTCCGAGGTGTTTGAAAGGTAGGGCGGATGTAGGAAGGTTGTGTATATGATGTGTGTGGTATGATTGCTAAGTATATTGTGTGTTTTACTGTTTTTTGTGGCGATTTGGACCGTCCATTGCTGAGCCGGATGCCGTGCTGGAACTTCTTTTGCATTCCCATTGTGGTGCCTGTTTTCAGGGCACCACCATGGGAACGCAAAAGAAAGGGCCAAAAAAGCCCACCAGACACGAGTTGTGCTTGTAATCTGATGGGCGGTCCTTGCATGGCTTTGGCAGAGCTGAACTGGTGCAGAGCCGGCGCAACACTGCCAAAGTCGAAATCGGGCCCTAAGTTCTTGGTAGCTTTGCTCTTTCTGTAAGGCTTCTAGTAATTTGTATAGCATAGGCTGAGTTCTGCCTAGTTGGATTGGAAGGCATTATGCCATCCTGCCACTGCGTTGTTTGTTTTTGCTTCCTGTGCCAAGGTAGACATTCCACCATGGTATCTGGAATTTTGGTTAGCATCTGTGTCCTGACCTATGCAGTCTGCCAACCCATGTATCCTTGAAGTAGTCCATTAGGGGAGTAAGTTTGTCTTCATTATTTTGGTAATAGGGACTTTCAATTAGGATGTTGTAATGGTTGGCTACTTATGTGACCGGGGCGTATGCTAGTGCAATAATTTTTTAACTTGAAAGGCAAATTGGCTGTGGGTGACATATTCCACACTTAGGGCCTGATTCTGAGTTTGGTGGTCTGACCGCCGAACTGCTGTTGTGGCGGTCGGGAGAACCGGCATCCCGACTGCGGTATCACGATAACACCGCCAGGCTGGCAGTGTTGTGTCAGAAGTGCCACGGCGGCGGCATGCTTCAGCTCATAGAAAGAGCCTGAAGCATATGCCGGTGCCATGGCAGTGCCACTTGCACATCGGTGCACTGTGTGCCATGTCGAGCATGGCACACAGTGCACACACAACAGTGCACAACCCCCTATGGGCAAATTCACCCTGTTTGGGGCCCCTTCCCTGCCTTTCTACCGACCTTTTCATGGCGGGGTCCCTGCCATTGATTACCACTTTTTCCACCACCTCACCGCCGGGATCCAGTATCCTGGTGATGCGGTGGTCTTGCATTAGGCTTGTGGCGGTCCGACAGTCAACCTTGTAATCCGGCGGTTGGACTACCACCACTTTAGTACAGTGATCTTGGGACCGCTGTACTCGTAATCGGGCCCTTAGTGCAGATTTCTGTAGGTGAGGCCATATATATTTTGATTAAAATGGAGGTAACATCCCTGTATGGCTGTGTGGGGGTATATTTTTAGGATAGATTGGATCATAGCTTGCTCAAAGTCAATAATAGTTTTTGGGGGATAGTAGTTGTTTGTCTGTTGCTTAATGTGATTTAGCATTTCAATGTAGGTACTGCCTTGTTTGTTTGCAAGTAATGCATACACAAAAGGTATATTAATTTTTGAAATTTTGAAATTCACCATGTATGGTGTATAGTTGATGGAATGGTTTGGGACACATTTTAAATGTGCCATCCATCATCTATGTTTGACATTGGGCTTTTTTCAGTAAGTTGTTATGGGTAGCAAAGAATAAGATACGTTTGTCATTACTTTTGTTATCACTTAATAGGAATTGTTCCTCTCTATGGGTCATGGTAAGGAGTGGTGTGATGTCTATATCCCAGTATGTTTTAAGAGCAGGTGGGGGATCGCTGGTGGCTCTTTTAGTTCGTTATGAGGTGTTTTAAGGTGAATATTGATGATAACTGGCCTGTCATATGTTCTGGTACGTGGCGTAGTATATCTTTCAGTATTTGTGCGGTGGGTTCTTGGGTACTAGTCCTTGCTTTTCTTCTATTTTTTTAAATATACAGTTTAATATACATTTTCTATTTTTTCCAAAATGTTCTTGTATGTTGTTCAGAGAAGGATTGCGTTCTTGGAAACCTTTCCTTCTGCAAGCTTCTTTGTGAAACAGGTGTTTTTTTCTGTTGGAAGAGAAAAAGTAGTTTTAATGATTGCATATATTATATATTTGATGTTTAATGACATTTAAGTTATTTTGACTTTTAACTGTTGCAGTACATTTGAATCGGTTTTTTAGATATACTTTTTTGTGGTCTTGATGTTTAGTTGTTGATAGAGTTTAGTTGAAGTTTGGATAATCTGTTGAAAAGGACAAACGTTAAAAGCTATGTTAGTAACTGTTTATTAATAATTGTTTTTACAAGTTCAAATTATTTAACTCCGTAGTTTAAATATAATTATTACTTACTTGAAGAAGTGGATGTATGGTTGTATATGTTGCAGGCTTGTCTTTTGCAGGGAAAATCCGGCAGAGTTTCCTCCTCTTTCAAATATTTGGCGTTTTTTGATATATTGTTTCTGTTATTACTCTGGCTTTTATAATGCTTGTTTAATTGGTTAAGCTATTTTATTGGTTATAGTTATGTATGGTTTAATATTATTGGTTGTTTCAGCTTCGTTTATTTTTTTTTCAGTTATGTCCTTATTTGAAACACGCCAATTAATGTTTTTTATGCTCGTATTCAAGATAACTTAATTAATTTATTATTATATGTATTTATTTTAAGAAAAGAAATAATATTGTTTGTGAATATAAAGATGTGTTGTATGTAAGTGGGATGTAAATATGTGTAATATATAATTTAGAGGAGTTTTCTGTTCATATACTTTAAATGTATTTTTTTTGATTAAGTAAATTATTATAATTTATTTATATATTGTAGGTATTATTGTAGGATATATTGTTTGTTGGTTTAAATTTAAATAGTATATTTTGTAATTTTTACTTTTATTTATTACTTGTTTTAATGATATTTATGTAGTCGATATTGTTAATTTCGATATTTTTGACATAGTCTGTGGTTAGTTATGTCACAATATTTTTGTTTTCGATATTTTTTTCAAGATCTGTTAGATTAGTTATTTTTGACTCTCATATTTATGTGTACGATATTAGTGATTTTTTTAATTAAGTATAAGGACTCAATATTTTTGTAAACATTATTACATTTTCAATAAATCTGTAAGTCAATGTTTTTGGTCTTGATAATATGTCAGTGATCCAGTCTGCTGGGATGAAAGAGGTCATGACTTCTCCCACTCTTGCAGAGACATGACCATAATTTTTAGAGATCTGTTTTGTGGAGAAGTGGGAACTGAGAAGAGGATCTCTGTGCAGTAAAGAGAACTGCCAGCATGGTGGCTGCCTTTACAGCACTGATGGTTTGCTGAGCGAGCACCATGTTGAAACTCCTTGCTCAACAAACTTTATGTTCAGAGAAAACAAACTACCAAAATAGAGGCTCTTTCTTTTTTTTAAAAACATTTTTTGGGTTCACAGATCCTTGGCAAGCTGCCCTGCCACTGTGGGGCAGACCTGTGTACGTTTTCCTGGTTGGTGCCAGATCTAAGGATCCTCAAATGAGCAGATGATTCTCAAATCAACATGGGAGGGCCTAGCTGGGATCCATGGATCCATCCGCTGAATCTGCAGTTCCCTTGAGAAAGTCAATTTTTAAAAAAATTGTATTTTAAACAGACGGGAACAACGCCCATCATATAAGCCTGGGGGTCTGGGAGTGCTTACTCTGCCCTTATATGTCCTTTAAAAAAAAAATCAGGACTTGGAACTGAATCCCCGAGTCATGTAATGGCTGCCCCAACATTTTCTTTCAAGGTTGTGACAGCTAATTAGATCCTTTTGGAGGATATGTGGATCTAAATGTCTCTAAAATATTTTAAGCTCTAACCAATTTGTGCCTAACTAGAGGCCATGTTTAAGAGCAAATTTTTCGAAAGGTACCATGAAGGATCAAAAGTGAATAATTTTTTTGGGATAGTTTCATGTAGAATTGTTTAACTGCACCACAGTTATTAATACAAAACAAAAAGGCATTTCGTATGGAAACTTTGATCTAATCATAACTAAATTTGCACTATTAGGGTTCAGTGAAATTCCAATTAATCACCACAGTAAAGCAAAAGTGACATGAGAAAAACAGTGTACACTGGCTACAGGCATCATATTACAATGACATTACAAGGAGGAATAACTGCTCTAATACCCATTAGACCTCTTCAAACTGATTTTATTTTACTGCACACATTTAACCCTTTCAGTCATGATTTTGGTTAAAACAATAACCAGATGTAGTTAGGTATGATAATAACAACTTAGCTTACGCTAAGAAAACAGAAATTCACTGGAAAAAACAACGTAGCTTACGCTAAGAAAACAGAAATTCACTGGAAAAAAACAAAATTTAAAGTGACATTATAGTTAGGTGTTGAAAAGAGGTGTGCAATATGAAAATGGCGAAGTGGGTTCAGCGTTTGCACACACTGTCTCCGTTCAAGCCTCTGAAGAGAAGCATGTGGAGCTTCGAAACGCGTCAGGCATTTCCATTACGGAGCAGCTTCTACAAGAGGATCCTCGTCCCTACCTATCATAAACAAAACTGCTGATCGAGTGCTACTCACCAGGTGGACAACCTTTGGAGCAGAATGTAATACGCGGCCGTCCTGCCACGGAGTGTGCACCACCCCGTAATGTTATGGGGGCCACCCGACATGGTAACTATCATGTCGGCTATGTGGACCAGCAGCTGCAAACAGGATTGAGGACGAGTCCACTTGCAGGGTCCATACAGGACAAGATTTGTGTGCTATCCGGACCACATTTCCCACAATGCACAGTCTCATTCGAGCTTCCCATTGGTGGGTGTGCAATATGAAAATGGCGAAGTGGGTTCAGCGTTTGCACACACTGTCTCCGTTCAAACCTCTGAAGAGAAGCATGTGGAGCTTTGAAACGCGTCAGGCATTTCCTTTACGGAGCAGCGTCTACAAGCGGATCCTCGTCCCTACCTATCATAGACAAAACTGCTGATCGAGTGCTACTCACCAGGTGGACAACCTTTGGAGCAGAATGTAATACGCGGCCGTCCTGCCGCGGAGTGTGCACCACCCCGTAATGTTATGGGGGCCACCCGACATGGTAACTATCATGTCGGCTATGTGGACCAGCAGCCGCAAACAGGATTGAGGACGAGTCCACTTGCAGGGTCCATACAGGACAAGATTTGTGTGCTATCCGGACCACATTTCCCACAATGCACAGTCTCATTCGAGCTTCCCATTGGTGGGTGTGCAATATGAAAATGGCGAAGTGGGTTCAGCGTTTGCACACACTGTCTCCGTTCAAGCCTCTGAAGAGAAGCATGTGGAGCTTCGAAACGCGTCAGGCATTTCCATTACGGAGCAGCTTCTACAAGCGGATCCTCGTCCCTACCTATCATAAAAAAAACTGCTGATCGAGTGCTACTCACCAGGTGGACAACCTTTGGAGCAGAATGTAATACGCGGCCGTCTTGCCGCGGAGTGTGCACCACCCTGTAATGTTATGGGGGCCACCCGACATGGTAACTATCATGTCGGCTATGTGGACCAGCAGCCGCAAACAGGATTGAGGACGAGTCCACTTGCAGGGTCCATACAGGACAAGATTTGTGTGCTATCCGGACCACATTTCCCACAATGCACAGTCTCATTCGAGCTTCCCATTGGTGGGTGTGCAATATGAAAATGGCGAAGTGGGTTCAGCGTTTGCACACACTGTCTCCGTTCAAACCTCTGAAGAGAAGCATGTGGAGCTTTGAAACGCGTCAGGCATTTCCTTTACGGAGCAGCTTCTACAAGCGGATCCTCGTCCCTACCTATCATAGACAAAACTGCTGATCGAGTGCTACTCACCAGGTGGACAACCTTTGGAGCAGAATGTAATACGCGGCCGTCCTGCCGCGGAGTGTGCACCACCCCGTAATGTTATGGGGGCCACCCGACATGGTAACTATCATGTCGGCTATGTGGACCAGCAGCCGCAAACAGGATTGAGGACGAGTCCACTTGCAGGGTCCATACAGGACAAGATTTGTGTGCTATCCGGACCACATTTCCCACAATGCACAGTCTCATTCGAGCTTCCCATTGGTGGGTGTGCAATATGAAAATGGCGAAGTGGGTTCAGCGTTTGCACACACTGTCTCCGTTCAAGCCTCTGAAGAGAAGCATGTGGAGCTTCGAAACGCGTCAGGCATTTCCATTACGGAGCAGCTTCTACAAGCGGATCCTCGTCCCTACCTATCATAAAAAACTGCTGATCGAGTGCTACTCACCAGGTGGACAACCTTTGGAGCAGAATGTAACACGCGGCCGTCCTGCCGCGGAGTGTGCACCACCCTGTAATGTTATGGGGGCCACCCGACATGGTAACTATCATGTCGGCTATGTGGACCAGCAGCCGCAAACAGGATTGAGGACGAGTCCACTTGCAGGGTCCATACAGGACAAGATTTGTGTGCTATCCGGACCACATTTCCCACAATGCACAGTCTCATTCGAGCTTCCCATTGGTGGGTGTGCAATATGAAAATGGCGAAGTGGGTTCAGCGTTTGCACACACTGTCTCCGTTCAAGCCTCTGAAGAGAAGCATGTGGAGCTTCGAAACGCGTCAGGCATTCCCATTACGGAGCAGCTTCTACAAGCGGATCCTCGTCCCTACCTATCATAAACAAAACTGCTGATCGAGTGCTACTCACCAGGTGGACAACCTTTGGAGCAGAATGTAATACGCGGCCATCCTGCCGCGGAGTGTGCACCACCCCGTAATGTTATGGGGGCCACCCGACATGGTAACTATCATGTCGGCTATGTGGACCAGCAGCCGCAAACAGGATTGAGGACGAGTCCACTTGCAGGGTCCATACAGGACAAGATTTGTGTGCTATCCGGACCACATTTCCCACAATGCACAGTCTCATTCGAGCTTCCCATTGGTGGGTGTGCAATATGAAAATGGCGAAGTGGGTTCAGCGTTTGCACACACTGTCTCCGTTCAAGCCTCTGAAGAGAGGCATGTGGAGCTTCGAAACGCGTCAGGCATTTCCATTACGGAGCAGCTTCTACAAGCGGATCCTCGTCCCTACCTATCATAAACAAAACTGCTGATCGAGTGCTACTCACCAGGTGGACAACCTTTGGAGCAGAATGTAATACGCGGCCGTCCTGCCGCGGAGTGTGCACCACCCCGTAATGTTATGGGGGCCACCCGACATGGTAACTATCATGTCTGCTATGTGGACCAGCAGCCGCAAACAGGATTGAGGACGAGTCCACTTGCAGGGTCCATACAGGACAACATTTGTGTGCTATCCGGACCACATTTCCCACAATGCACAGTCTCATTCGAGCTTCCCATTGGTGGGTGTGCAATATGAAAATGGCGAAGTGGGTTCAGCGCTTGCACACACTGTCTCCGTTCAAGCCTCTGAAGAGAAGCATGTGGAGCTTCGAAACGCGTCAGGCATTTCCATTACGGAGCAGCTTCTACAAGCGGATGCTCGTCCCTACCTATCATAAACAAAACTGCTGATCGAGTGCTACTCACCAGGTGGACAACCTTTGGAGCAGAATGTAATACGCGGCCGTCCTGCCGCGGAGTGTGCACCACCCCGTAATGTTATGGGGGCCACCCAACATGGTAACTATCATGTCGGCTATGTGGACCAGCAGCCGCAAACAGGATTGAGGACGAGTCCACTTGCAGGGTCCATACAGGACAAGATTTGTGTGCTATCCGGACCACATTTCCCACAATGCACAGTCTCATTCGAGCTTCCCATTGGTGGGTGTGCAATATGAAAATGGCGAAGTGGGTTCAGCGTTTGCACACACTGTCTCCGTTCAAGCCTCTGAAGAGAAGCATGTGGAGCTTCGAAACGCGTCAGGCATTTCCATTACGGAGCAGCTTCTACAAGCGGATCCTCGTCCCTACCTATCATAAACAAAACTGCTGATCGAGTGCTACTCACCAGGTGGACAACCTTTGGAGCAGAATGTAATACGCGGCTGTCCTGCCGCGGAGTGTGCACCACCCCGTAATGTTATGGGGGCCACCCGACATGGTAACTATCATGTCGGCTATGTGGACCAGCAGCCGCAAACAGGATTGAGGACGAGTCCACTTGCAGGGTCCATACAGGACAAGATTTGTGTGCTATCCGGACCACATTTCCCACAATGCACAGTCTCATTCGAGCTTCCCATTGGTGGGTGTGCAATATGAAAATGGCGAAGTGGGTTCAGCGTTTGCACACACTGTCTCCGTTCAAGCCTCTGAAGAGAAGCATGTGGAGCTTCGAAACGCGTCAGGCATTTCCATTACGGAGCAGCTTCTACAAGCGGATCCTCGTCCCTACCTATCATAAACAAAACTGCTGATCGAGTGCTACTCACCAGGTGGACAACCTTTGGAGCAGAATATATATATATATATATATATATATATATATATATATATATATATATATATATATATATATATATATATATATATATATATATATATATATATATATATATATATATATATACAAAAAGCATGGAATTTCGCCAGCTATAATTTAATACCTTAAGCCCCTGCCATGCACTGCTTAAAAAAAAACTGGCATATTACATTACTCAGGACATGTCAATTGACATCACTGATGACAGATCAAATGACATCACTGATGACATCACTGATGACACATCAAATGACATCACTGATGACATTGTATTCATGTACAGCATAGGGTAGTTGTGTGTACGCCTGCGGGTGCCTTGAATGGAAATAATGTAAGCCCTAGAGGTACATGTAGTTTTGCATATTAAAAGTAATATTTACAAACCAGTATTATAGGAAATGAGGTTGTGGCTTAAAGCCTGTTGAAAAAATCTGTGAGAGAAGCCAGAGCTTCTGTTGGCAATAGATTGGATGGCTGAGCACATGCCCATGTTAAATAGTTGTAATACAGTGCTGTAGACAAATTCTATGTAATAAGGCCATTTATAAGGTCTGGGTTTATATTCCCAGAACGTTTCTGAAAAGTTTGAGTCATTGAAGAATGTTGAATAATGTGGGACATATGTGTGAACCACTTAGAAGTGGTTTAACACACACTGGTTTTTTAAACATAGTTCTAGGGGTGTATGCCATTGTGCTCATCTCAAGAATGGTCTGTAGTGTATTTTAGCAAACTGTGGAGGGCTGTCCATATGCCCTGGCATAAGGGCTCTTATCGGTTGTACATGCATACCTGTCAACCTCTTGTCCTAAAATTGTGGGTCATGTGAATTTTTTAAGAAGATGATCACATTAAGGTAAAAAGAGTATAATTTATTTTTGCAAGGATATATGTTGCAAATTACCATCTTTTCTGTGGCATTCAGCCATTCTTTGCCTTATTTTTTATGAACCATTTTGCTGGCCACAGCACTCTGCCAACTGTACTCCTGCTAGCCATAGTTGTGCTCTCCTCGTTTAACATGTTCGAATTGGCATATCCCTAGTTGGCACATTTAATTTACTTGTATATCCCTAGTAAGCAGTACCACATGCTCCCAGGGCTTGTAAATCAAATGCTACTAGTTGGCTGCAGCACATAGCGTGCTAACCACTAATGTAGCACTGTAAAACATGTCTCCAGGCCTGTCACTGCAGCCTGGATGAGCAGTTTTAAACTGTCATTTCTACCTGGCATTACAAACCTTGTGGCAGGCCTAAACCTTGCTTTTTAATACTGGTAAATCCCCTCGAAGGTAGGCCCTAAAAGCCACTCGGACAGGGTGCATGTATGAAAAAAGGGGGTTTGTATATTTAATGGTTTACATGTCCTGGAAGTGAACAAATCACCTACGTTTTCTTTCACTGTGGCAAGGCTGGCTCTCCAGTAGGGTAACACTAGTTTACACTATTAACTTTACTTACTTGCTTTTGCCTTCTAAACCTTCTGGGGTATAAGTCATCAACAAGGATTCTCCATCGTTGGTCCTTGGAGCTCCAGATCTTCTTTAGCTGAATGAAGGCAGCCCTTGCGTTGCTGATTCTTGCCTTGACGCCAGTGTCAAATTTACTAGCTATTCCCAAGCTCAATTCAGCTTCAGCCACGGACGCGGCAGGTACGAGCGGTAGGGCGGTGGGGCCGGCTGTTTTTTTTTTCGAGAGACAACCACGAGGGAAAATTAATTATTTATTTAATTTTTCCTTGTGGTCGTCTCTCGAAATCCTCCCCCCCCCAGCTAGCCCCACTGCTCTTACCCGCGGATGTTCAGCACATATTAAAATATTAACAGTAATATGTGCTAAATTCAGTTTGAGAATAGCTAGATAAATGGTTCAAGGGATCGCTTTTTAGTACTTTAAAATCTAACTTAATAGTCAAGTCGGATTTTATATTACTATTTTGGAAATTAGACTTTTAGAGAGTTGTTTTTTTCCTGCCAGTGTCAGCTGGTACCTGACCCCTGATGGCTCCACTGTGGTGGGATGTGTATTGCTCCCAGGACGCAGAAGGGTCTGGGTGTTGGTAAATGATCTCGTCCCTTGACAGGATGACCATGCGGGCAGTGCTCCACCCATTATTGAACTTCAAAGAATGCCTATCTTGTCACTAAACGATGAATCTCATAACTAGGTCTGCCTCTCCATTTTGTCTCTCTAGTCAGGCTGGCACAAAAACCCAGTGGAAGTAGAGGATGGACAAAGTCTTAGCCTCCACCCACCAGCCGGCAAAGGGCATAAAAGTGGACCCCATAGACCTCATCTCCGAACACTCCTGAACATGTGAGGAATCGGAAAAATAACTACCCTGCTGTCTGAGAAACCGGAAGGAAGACTGGACCTGTATGTCTTGAACCTAGGACCCCAGAAGTGACTCCAAGGGTCAGTTGTCTGACCTCCTGTGTGAACTAAAGGGACACAACAAACTTCCATAGGCCTCTTTCCATGCTACTGCCCAGCTGACCAGCTCCACCTGATCCTGCCTTGTACCCTGCTGCTGACCTCTCCTGGAATGCCCCCACTTCTTGGACCCTTAGCTGGGGTGATAGCATGCTCCTCTTGTCCCCAAACAGCACAAAGTGTAACTTAGAAACATTTTCCAACTTTCTCCTACTGCAGAACCAAAGCAGTTCGCCATTGAGGCCTTCCTGGACACAGACTCCGGACTTCGCCCACTCAAAGCTTTCCAACCTATGTCATCAATCAAACTGGGGTCCTGAGCTTCAACAACCCACTGATTTAACTTGCAGCTTGCCCCGCTGACAACTCGTTGACAACCACTTTTTCTCCATAAAAGTTTCTAAGTCAGAAGGTAAACTTTCCACCTGGATGAACCTGATCCCTGTACCTCACAGGCAATCAATCGCAGTCAGCCTCAACTTTTAACTTTGACCCGGTGTAGTGCAACCAGATAACCGCGGTTGGTGATTTGTGATTTTTGACCCTATTTTTAATTCAAATGTTTAAAAATTCATAACTCCAGTTCTGCTTATTGGATTTTCATCATTTTGGTGAAATTGTAATTATTGAATTATTCTTTGTTTTTCAAATTTTGTTTAGGAAATTTCTTGTGTTGTATTTTCACTTTATTACTGTTTGTGTACTGCATTAATACTTTACACATTGCCTCTAAATTAAGCCTGACTGCTTTATGCCAAGCTACTGGAGGGTTAAGCACAGGTTTATTTAGCAACTTTAGTGGTCACCCTGACATGGATTCTGATTATTATTTGATGTGGGTTCTCACCCTCTGGACTAGTACTCCAATTTCTTACAGTATTAAGTGTTTATAGATGGGGTATGTAAGGAAACAGGCTTTTTGCTGGTGCCTCCCCACATGTTTTACCCCCATTTGGACTACTAGCTGGTGTTTTTTTTACTTTAAGAGTGCTCTGAGGCCTGGTGTCCAGACCTGAGTGCCAATGTTTTGACCCATTACAAAAGGTACGTTGAATTGGATTTCCCCAATGGCAAGTCCCTAGCATATGGCAGAGTGTTTACCCAGGGCTGCAGCACTGCTTGTACCACCCTGTGTGTGACAAAGTACAAAATGGTCCCAAGCCTGCCATTGCAGACTGAAAAGGCAGTTGTCACAATGCTAGTTCAAATTTGCCATTACCATTAATGGCAGAGCCACCACTTCCTTTATTATTATATGTAAGTGTCTCCTAAGGAAGGCCCATCGAGCACTATAGCAGAGAGCTATATATTATTAAGCAAGACATATAGGTTTATACATGTCTTAGTAGCAAAACCCTTAAAGTTTAGCCCCATTGGCTAACACAGGGTTGCAGACTGGCATCCCAGCTTGGATAACTTCTGAATGGAACTACCTAACTGGGTGCTGTAAAGTATCAAATTAAATGTGGCATTAAAACCAACTTGATGCCCAAGTCGAGATTAATGTTAGATATTAAAGCTAAGCGACCTTTAGAAAGTTGCCACTCTGTGCCCCAGCTAGTTCAATGGCCTCACACAGGCCCTGACACATGGATAACTTTCTGTCTGCCTAGGCAGATGTGTGAACAACTCCCAGGCTTAGGACCAAAGGCTGTTGCTGCTGGGTGAGGTGCAACCTCCTCTCCCAGGAAGACCGCTCGGTATGTTACCCCAAAAGGCGAGCTTCAAAGGGAAAGCCGCCTTTGAAGGACCGCCTTTGACAACACACCCAAGCAGGACGCCTATTGTTCCTACAGACAAGTTGGAGACATGGACAGAGAGGAAAAATCCATCCCCAAACCGGTTTTCCCATGGGCGTGTAGCACTTAGGTAGCTACACCTTTGGGTTGGGCTACAAAGCTCCTCACAGGACGGCTCAGACTGTCACAATTCACTCCCTGTGCTCTCGTTCCCACCACCAGGGGGCCAAATTGTGGGGCTTTCCAGTATTCTAATATGCTTCCAGACACTCCCCTGTATGCATATCCTGACTTCCAGGCATTTGGACATCATTTAGGAATTAACATCCATTCCCAATCCATGCCGGGTTTTGTGGAAGCCAGCCTGCTCATGCTGGAAACTCCATTACCTATAATCCCTTGCTCACTGCTTTGTCTCCACCCCTGCAGGCCAAGGATGGGTGGAGGAATTCAGTTCACCTGTGGCTGGCTGCTGCTAGCCTGCTCACACCTGATGCATGTGATTACTGTGAGCTCTTTTAAGCCCCAGCTCCCTTCAGCCCAGGGTTGGTCATTGTAGCTGTATATCGGTGAGGCCGATCCTTGTTTCCAGTGTTTCCTGAGCTTTTGATACCCTTGTTTCCAGTGTTTCCTGAGCTTTTGATATTCCTTGATTCCTGAGCTATAGTTAATCCTTGTTCCTTGATTCCTGAGCTATAGCTATTCCTTGTGCCAGAATTAGCACTGCCTGCAGTGCTACCTTGTTTCCTGAGTGCCTGAGCTATAGCTATTCCTTGTGCTTGAATTAGCACTGCCTGCAGTGCTACCTTGTTTCCTGAGTTCCTGAGCTATAGTTATTCTTTGTTCCTGGGCTTCAGCTATTTCTAGTTCCTGATTTGCACTGCTTGCAGTGCTCTCTTGACTCCTTGTTTCCTGAGCTGTAGCTATTTCCTGTTTCCTTGAACCAGTACTGCCTGCAGTGCTACCTTGACTCCTGAGCCTTAGCATTCCTTGTTCCTGACCTGCAGCAGTTTCCCTTCTCCTGAACTAGCACTGCCTGCAGTGCTACCTTGACTCCTGAGCCTTAGCATTCCTTGTTCCTGACCTGCAGCAGTTTCCCTTCTCCTGAACTAGCACTACCTGCAGTGCTACTTTGACTCCTGAGCTTTTGCTCAATTCTTGCTCCTGCCCAGCACTGCCTTCTATGCTACTGTGTTTTCTTGATTCCTGAACCTGCACTATTCTAGTATACCCTTGTAGCCTCCCCTTCTATATATCCTTTTCTAGTCCCTGCCTTTCTTCCCATATCCTTGGTTCCAGTTCTAGTTTGCTGTCTTTCTATTTCTGCTGTCTTGCTTCTGTTACCTTGTATGTTTGTTACCTGCTTTCTGCCAAGTGTGCCCTGTGATTTCCTTCCTTTCCTGTTAAGCACTCCTCCTTGCTAGCTCCTTGTCTATTGTGCTTGTGTTTAGTTCTACCCCTTTGCTGTTACTGCCTTGCGTGTTCCTGTTTGATCACCAGGATCCATGGGCACAGCTGACTACCTAGGTGGTGTTTCTTGTTCACTGTGAGTATGGTCTTTGAGTTACTGTTATAACATCGCCATAGGTATAAGCTCCACAGACCCTGCCTTTGCATACATATCCTATATGTGGGTATTTTCAGTCAGTATCTGTAACAGCAATTGTGGGTGAGGAACTTACTGAGCTTCAGTCTTACCGTGTGGAGCTCCTGAGTACTTTACCCCACATTCCCTTTATTGTTAATGTTATATTATATATATGTCTTGCACGTCCGTCCTGGGTGTAGTTAGTCTGAATGCTAAATTGCCTTGTGAGTGCCCTTCCTTTCTGAGTCTTAGCCATCTTGTACAGGCTTCCCCTTTGGATCCCTTTTTCTCCTCTGACTCCTTGTGTGATCCTGGGCAGCACTGTATTACTCTTTCTGTGCACGGTACGTTTTCTACCCAGTCCCCAGTCCTTGCTCAAGTCCCTGACTGTGTTCCCGACCTAGTCCCGGACAGTCCCTGACACAGACATCTTGAGAGTGGTAAGAATATTGCACTCTGGGATTGCCAAATGCCTCACATTGTCGGAACTTTGTCACCAAAGAGGCGGGGACTGAACTTTAGTACAAATTGGAGTTGGAGAGAGGACCGAGAGAGGAGTGTCCTGCTGCCTTTGAAGTTGCATGAAGGGAGGCTGCACCATCGGAAGGACTGCACATGCTGCACTTTGGGCTAGTGAGTTTGGGCTGTGCCTGTTGCTCTTGGCTCATGGAATTGTTGATCCTTAGATTGAAGCAGTGACTCCAAGGGTCAGTCGGCTGGCCCCCTGGAACAGAACCAGGGATATCAAAACTGAGGAAGCCCAAACCGGCAAAGCAGTAGCCACTTCCCAGAAATCACCACTGACCACCGCTGGTCACTCTGAGAGACAAATCCAACATAGCCAAAAGCTGCACCTGAGTCTGCAGGACCCACGAGTGCTATCAGAGACTGGATTTGTTGTCCAAGGGGGACAAAAGAATATTCGTGTGACTGCTGTGTCGCGGGATCAGTAGACCAGCTGCAGCTTGCCTTCTACTGTCGCAAAGAGGACATTGCAGGACCACAAGTGCAATGGTCAAAGTTGCCCCACCTCACTCGTGGACCAAGGACTCAACTTCACTTTAGCCCTCATCAAACACTCAGCTCCAGGAGCAACATTGAGCATTTTTTCTGCCTGTATCCCCAGCATCAGGACCCTTCCATTGTACTCTTTGGCTGTCATTTTCTAACAGCTGGAACTGGACTGGAAAAGGACCAGGTTACTATCCAGAGTAACCTTACTGGACTCCTAGACCTCCTCCCTGTTGGATTTGGCTGCCCAAGATGGGCCAGAGTCGCAGAACTATTTCAAACTATTCAAAAGTTTGCAAAGTTTTTGTTGACCAATGCTTGTTTGTGGTTGCATTTAAAAGTATTTATATCTTTAAAAACCTGTATCTTCAGGACCCTCTGGTGGAGTTTGATGATCAAGGACTCTAGAAATTCATTAAAATATTTTCTATTTTTATAAATTGTTGTTGTGTCTCTTTCTTGTTGTGTAACGTTCTTATTCTGCTGTTTGGTTTTGTTATATGCTTTACACCAAGTTCCTTTATTAAGCCTTGCTGCTCAAAGCCACAGCTACCCAGGGATTATCTTAAGGTTTGCAAATGAGCCTGACTGGACTTAAGACAGTTTATGTTATTCCAGGATAAGGCCCAACAGCCATATCATATAATACACCCAAATCCTCACAGGGTGTCTCCATTAAAATCTATGGAGGCATTGCTTTTTCAGTACATTTCTGTTTTTATACCATATTTGAACTTGAGCATATGCCCAATGCCCTCAAGCAACCGGCAGCAGGGCCCTAAACCCAACATCCCATGGCTGTTGAAAAACCATTGCAGATCGCTTTCATCGGATTGCGGTGGTGGGTTGATTGGAGGGTTCTGCCTTCAGCCACGCTCTGCATTCAACCCCCTCTCCCTGCAGGTGCCCACTTCACCTTCTGGTATTAAGTACCCCACTGTGCATGTCTTTCAGCTGCAGGCAGCATGGGGTTGGCAGCAGTGCCTGGCCTGTGGCCAAGCCCTGAACCCATCCACTCCACAGGCTGCCAACCCTCCATTGGCACCCAAACCCCTGCTGTGCATAGCCTCCAACCAGGCATGGCAGGGTTTGGCTTTAGGGCACCCAGCCCTACCCCCCCTGGTGCCCAAACCCCACCATTCTGCACAGCCTTTAGCATGTGCAACCAGAGGGGTTGACCACAGGACCTGGTCTCTTTTTAGGCCCTGCGCCCATCCCCTCTCAGGTGCCAAGACTCCCACAGGCTTGCAACCCTCACTGGGCACAGCCCTGACCTGAACCCAACCCATTGTAGATGACTAACCCCCAGTGCTCATGATCTACAGCCAGCACAATGGTGGTTGGCCACAGGGCCAGGTCTATAACCAGACCTTTGTAATTTTTCTAATTGCTTTTTGGTACTGCAGTAATGGTACCAATACCATGGTAACACAGTGGGTGCGGTGCTGGTAGCGCAGTACCACTGATGCAAAATAATCATAATCTTTCTATGTAACTTAAGGGAGGATTCCTTTGTGACCCCCCCCCCCCCAATTGGTCCTGGAGGGTATGGGTATGCTCACCCCAACCCGTATTGGGCTTTTTTCAAAAATAAATTCAGGATTTGGGGACTAAGTTTCCATGTCCTGTAATGGCTGCTGAAACATTTTCTTCAGTGTTGCGGCTAGCCAATTAAATCATTCGGTATCAGAGTACCAAAATGACCAACGCGAGAAAAGGTTTCCTCAGCCAATCATTTTGGTATCACTGGAGTCCCACAGGACTCCCATGGAACCGACTGTCCAGATATGCCTATCTTTTTGTGAGCATGAAAACAATTATGCCTGTTAGAAATTGGATTGTTGGTTGACTGGGGCGAAAACCTTAGTCAAACAGCAACCACAATCCTAGTCAGGGTAAGAAGCAGGCAAACCCTAAATTAACTGTGCAACATTTCAAACAGTAAAACAGTGAAAACACCACACAAATAGATTCAGCACCCGGTTAGAAATTAGATCTTAATTTAATAAATAAAACAAGATCAAAATGACTTAAATCCAATAAGTAGAATGTGAGTTATGA
The DNA here is from genome assembly GCA_963921515.1 of Calotriton arnoldi. Taxonomy (NCBI): domain Eukaryota; kingdom Metazoa; phylum Chordata; class Amphibia; order Caudata; family Salamandridae; genus Calotriton; species Calotriton arnoldi. The sequence continues at coordinate 1,652,797 of CAWUFW010002830.1, read as the reverse complement.
ATTTATAAAGAATAAACTGTAAAATAGGGCTTAGAAGCAATACATGCTTACTTGGGATATCTGGTAACGCCGAACCAGGCCAACGTCAAAAGTTCAGGCCGACTGCGATGTAGTGCGGGCCAGATACAGGGACCCAGGGAGACCCGCAGTACAAAGGTACCTTAATCCTAGTTGCTTCAACATCAAGGATGCGGGTGGCAGATGAGGCAATGCACTGGTGCTGATCTACACAGAGGCGGCGATGCACTGGTCTTGATTCACACAGCGGCAGCGATGCTTCATCTCAGGTGAGCGGGGTGCTGCAATGTGGAGGATCTGCGTCGTTGTGGAGGCTGCTGTCAACGGGGATGCGAGGACTTTGTGATGGATAGAGCATCATGCAGTTGTGGTTCTGAAGGTGATGCATTGGGTCCAATCCACGCAGCAGAGGTGATGCGCAGGTACTGATCCATGCAACAGTGGCGATGCCCCAGTTCAACAGAAGATGCATGGTTTCTGCTGGAGCAAACACCTAGGCCCACTTCCAAGGGTCCAGGACTGGGGTGGCACCACTTGGCAGGGGAGGCTCACAGATGGCAGAGTTCAAGTGCAGAAGCAGAGTGGTTAGAAGTCTTTTATGTCCCTGAGACATCAGTTCAGCAGGCCTGACAGGTAGGCCTTAGAGTAACTCTGAGTTCAAGTTTTGCAGGTCCAGTCCTTCTCACCCAGGCAAGCAGCAGAGCAGCACAGCAAGGCAGGAGTCAGCATAGCAGCAGTCCAGCAGAGTAGCAGTACTCCAGCAGTCCTTTTTCCTGGCAGAGTCTTCACACGTACAGAAGTGCACTGCAGTGGTGCCTTTGAAGTGGGAGAGACGTCAAAGACAGGCCTTTGAAGTGCACAGAGATCCTCCCTTCCTGCCCTAGCTCCAGAATCACTACAGGGTGGTATGCAACCCTTTGTGTGGAGACAGGACACAGTCTATTCAGGTGTAAGTAAAGCTGGGGCCAGCTCCTCTCTCCCACCCTGCCAGGACATGCACTTTAGCTCTGGTTAGCCGTGGTAAAGTGTGCAGACTCCTAATACCAGCAACAATGAGGTCAGAAAAAGCAGAGGAGGAAAGCAAAACAAAGGGGGGAAGACCACCCTAAGGCTGTCTTGTCTAACAATACCCAACCTGAGCTCCTCTTTCCATGCTAATTTCTTGAAAACAGCTAAACGGATACACACTAAATCTCAACAAAATGCTTTCTGAGTAAAGTTCTAAATTTTGGCAAATTTGGTGTAATTTCGTTCAACTGTTTTTCTGTCCCAGAGCGATAATTTTCATATGGGAATTAACATGGGAAATTACATTTTTTTCCCCTCCCCTTTTTTTTTGGGCCCCCACTTGACGGATCCACCCAAAACTTTTGATGAAGGAGCCGAGGTGGATGAACTTTTTTTGACAAGTTCCGGGCAGATTAGTCGAATGTCAACCATGTTAAATCTTTACTCAGAAAGCTTATTTTTTATGATTTGGAGTAAATCCGTTGATCCGTTTTTGAGAATTTACCATTTAAAGAGGTTGGACATGAAGTCGTTAAAAAGTTAGATATATCTGGACTGTTGGTGTTCAGATATGCTCTGATTGGCCATTTAATGGGGCCTAGCCAAACCTGATTGATTGAACAGTACATTAACAATATGTTGTGACAACCATTACAGGACTCAGGGACATGGTATCTACATCTTGAAAATGATTAAAAAAAATATAAGGAGGTAGGTTGAGAATACCCTGACCCCCAGTGCCATGTGTATGGGTCCCCCACTTTGAAAGTCTGGCTACAATATGGATAACATGTTCTTGTAGCTATTACAGGACTCGGGTCATGATCCCTATTGACATATATTATAGTGAAAGCTTATTTTTGAGGGTCCCATAAATGAACAAATTTGAAGAGTAATAACTGATTTTAACCACAATCTAAATCATTTGTTGGTGATGTTAAACTAATTTTCGGGATTCTGATGAGTTCTCAGGTAATTTTTGTTCACCTTCTGCTGAGATTTGATGAACCATATTTCAGAGAAAACTGTTTTCTCTCATAATTTTCTCATAGAGGTTAGAGAAGATGCTCCAGAAGCTAACAAGAGAGCACATTTATCTATACATTCACAATATCTTCCTCATCCATGTGAGAATAAAGTCTAGTATGGTCAGTGAAACATGTTCTTTACACAGCAACAGTAGCTTGTTAATTTATTTCCAAATGTTCTACTGCAACTTCCCACAGTGTTGTCATGAGCAAATAGAGCACTAACATGTATTTATGACAAAAGGGTAACAGGCCTAAACCCCATCTTGATGAAATCAAGCTGTAAATCTTAAAATGTTTCCTTTAGAAATGAACAAAATGAGGGAGTTCATTTTGTCAGAAATTAATGTTAGTGTTCTAGAAAGCTAACATGGGCCATTTTACATTTTCTGAGTTCTCAGATGTCTTAAATGTCTTTCTCACCAATGCAGGCAAAACAGTCTGACATAAAGACTAAAACATATACTTTTAACACCAGGAGTAGTCTGTCAGTTATCTGCTTAGTGACCAACTACAGCTTTACCACATTGTTTTTTTTTGTGTGCAAAATATTTTATTGAGTTTTCATAATAAACACTAAACAAGAGACAATACAAAAAATAGTACCGAAAGAAACCTAATTACAATTGAAAGATAATGAAAGAATAGTCATTAAGTTACAATAGGTAAAAACATTAAACATAATATTCCTAAAAAAACAAAAAAGGGAGGGAAAGGAGCAAAAATGAATCTATATAATGATGAGAATAAAATGAAGCTACTCCAATATGAAAACTAGATTAATGTAATAACAATTAACTACTGGAATAAATACGTACTTAAGAAGATAAATATATATCAACAGGTTTCCAAAAAGAATGATAAGAAATAGAATTATGATTAATGCCATTCAAAGATAATTGAGCTCCTCTTCTAGTAAAGATAACCCATGACCACCAAACATGAACAGATAATAATGAAACGTCTTTCCAACAAGCTGTAATGGATTTAAAAGCTGCTGATAATAGAAAATTGAAAAGTTTACCTTCAAATTCATTTACTTTTTGTGAGAGAACAACAGATTGCAGATTAACAGTTTGAATGAGATATCATCATGAATATTAAGTACTTGTTTAATAACATCCCAAACATCGGTCCAAAATTTAAAAACTATAGGACAATCATAAAGTATATGTTGTAACGAACCAGTATGTAAATTACAGTGCCAACAAATTGAAGACGGAAGGAGTTTTGCTTGAAATAAACGTAGTGGAGTCCATAAACAGTTATATAAAATATATGAATTAGTTTGATAGAGCTGAAACAGGTAACCAACCAGAAATGCTATTAAGCCAAATAACTTTCCATATATCAATAGAAAAAGAGGTTGAAAGCACATTATTCCAAAATGTTGAGATTATATCAATGTTGGAACCTTGAGAAATAGACATTTTTTTATATAATACAGAAATGCCATGAGATAAAGTAGAAACAGTTTGAATATATATTGATAAATCTGATTTAACATTAGAAGGAATATTATGAGGAAATGAATCTAGAATAGAATTACATAAAGATTCATATTTGACAAAACCAGAAGAAGGTAAAAGAAATTTTGTTTGTAAAGCTTCAAATGATATAAAAGCATTATTGCAATAAACATCTTTAAGGTAAAAAATGCCAGCTTTGATCCATGAATACCAAAATCTAACATTTCTATTACGTTTTATGACTGGATTATACCATAATGACATGTCTTCAGTAGTGGATATAAGTGATTGAAAAATTAAATCTAAATCATTCAAAATTAGTTTGGTGGATTTTAAAATAACAGATTTATGGAGAAATGGAGATTTATTAGACATAGTTAGCAAAGTGGGTAGAAGAAAAGGTTCTATCAAAGTTTTTTCGATAAGAAGCCAATTAGGAGGATTACTCAAAAAAGAGTGGTTAAACCAAAAAGAGCTTTGTTTTAAAATAAAAGCTTTGTGATAAAGAAAAAAGTCAGGTAATCCAAAACCCCCATTACATTTGGGTATTTTCAATTTTGTATAACTGATATGAGCTGATTTGTTAATCCAAAGAAATTTGGAGAGGAGCTTGTCAACAGTTTTATAAAAACTTTAAAGGAAATTGAGTAGGAATCATAGCAAGGGTATAACATTTTTTAGGTGCAATAGTCATTTTTATAGAGTCCAGTCTACCCCACCATGAAAGATGAAGTGAAGACCATTTGGAGATTTTATCTTTAATATAATTTAAAATGGAGTCACAATTTATAGATATTGTTGATTTCATAGAAGAAGAGAACATAATACCAAGGTATTTAAATGTATCAGTTTGCCAAATAATTTCATTCAAAGGTAGCATATCAGGAGTACAATAAATATTTAAAGGAAAGAATTCCATTTTATTGGTATTTAATTTATATCCAGAAACATTGGAATAAAACGAAATAATTTCCATTAGGGAAGGAAAAGAGGATAAAGGATCACTAATAAATAAAAGTACATCATCTGCATAAGCTAGAGTTTTAATAATAAAATCTTTGATATTGATTCCAATAATTTTGTCACGTTTTCTAATGGAAGTAAGTAAGGGTTCGATACCGAGAAGAAACAAAAGCGGGGAAAGGGGACAACCTTGTTTTGTACCTCTGAAAAGAGAAAATTGATTTGAAATTTGGCCATTAATAAATAAACGAGCAATAGGTGAAGAATATAAAGCAGAAATCATGCGGATAAACATGTCACCAAAATTAAATGATAATAAAGTACAAAATAAAAATTGCCAGTGAATTTTATCAAAAGCTTTCTCAGCATCTAAAGCAAGAATTCCCGATGGTAAAGATAAAGTAGATCCTTGTTCAATAACATGTAGCAAAGTTCTTGTATTATTAGTAGAATATCTATTCTTCATAAAACCAGATTGATCCGGATGTATAACAGAGTCTAACACAGAGGATAATCTAGTTGCAAGTATTTTGGCATACAACTTACAATCTTGGTTTATTAAAGAGATCGGACGATAATTTGACACAAGAGTAGGGTCTTTATTAGGCTTGGGTAAAACAATAATTAAAGCCTCAGTAAAAGACCCGTAGAACCAAAAAAAGTAAAAAGTTGAAATAAATGAGGAATAAGTTGTAGCTGAAATTCATTATAAAACTCAGCGGAAATACCATCTTGTCCAGGGGATTTATTTTTTTTGAGGGATTTTATGGCTAATAAAATTTTATCTTGAGTAATGGGCGAGTCAAGTTCAATTTTATCAGATTGGGAAATCTTGGGTAATCCACATTTAGCTAAAAAAAGTATCAACCAAAGAGGCATCATCAAAATCAGGTTTATTATATAAAGTGGTATAAAAATCTAGAAATTCATTAACAATATCAATTTGGGATAGAGCAATTTTACCATCAGAGCCATGAATTGAATTTATTTGTGCTTTATCATTTTTAATGCGTAAATAATTGGCTAACAATCTTCCAGATCTGTTAGCATTAAAACTAAATTTGGCTTTAGAGTTTGATAATTGAATACCAGCTCTTCTGCTAAGGATTGAATTAAATTCATACCTAAGTTTTTGCAATTTAAATCTATATTGAGGATCATTAGATGAAATAAAAAGTCTTTCATATTTTGCAATTTGTTTCTCTAGATTTTTAATATTTGCATTAAAAGTCTTATTTTCATGGGCCATAAGAGAAATAGAAACACCTCTAATATAGGCTTTAAAAGCGTCCCATCTATTCACCATGGAAGTAGAGCCTTCTGGATTAAGAAGGAAGTAATCATGAATAGCATTTAAAAGTTTAGGTTTATTATGTTCATTAAGAACAATACTTGTATTCATTCTCCATCTGGATTGCGAAGTAAAATTTGATTTCAATTTCAAAATAAAAGAAATGAAGGCATGATCCGATATATCAATATTACCAATAATAGGAGTGACTACAGAGTTAATTAATTGTCTGGAAATTAAAAGATAATCAAGCCTGGAGTGAGAGTTGTGAGGGTTAGAAAAAAATGTAAACATTTTTTCTGTGGAAAGTGTAATCGCCAAATATCAACTAGTTTTGTAGTTTGAAGAAATGATTTAAAAGCAAAAAAGGCTTTAGGAGGTCGAAATTTAGTAAGAGATAATCTATCTAATAAGGGATCAGATATAATATTGAAATCTCCTCCAACTATAAGAGGAACTTTACCCAATTTAAGAACTTCTGTTGTTAGAGTGGACCAAAAAATAGGATCATCAGCAGTTGGACCATACACATTTAGTAAAAACACAACTGAATCGTGAATTTTAATTTTAGCTATAAGATATCTGCCATCAGTATCAGAAAATGTACTCAAAATTTGGCAATGTAGCCTTTTTGCAAAAAGGATAGCAACACCATTTTTTTTGCCATTTGCAGGAGAAGAGACAATACTATCAACCCACTTTTTTTTCATATAATCTAAGATTTTGTCATCAATATGAGTTTCTTGAATAAAACAAATATCTGCTTTACAACTGCCTAAATAATCTAAAATCTTTGTACGCTTAACTGGATGGCGTAACCCTTTGACACTAAAAGAGACTATCTTGATTTATGAAAATTAGCCATAAGAATAAAGAGAAAGAAGAAGATCACGAAGAGGAGAAAGAAGTAAAGAAAGAGAATGAAAAATAGTAGCTCCAGAAACAAGTGAAAAGGAGAGAATAGGTAAAAAAGAAAACAAACAAAACACGGAAAAACGACAAACAAGAAACATTAATAACAGGAATGAAACGCACACACGCTTTACAAGCATGACCGGCACCGTTGGAGCCCTATGAGAAAATAAACCATCAATTTGTCAGAATATACGTAATAGTAGTATTCAAGTAGCAGAGTCATGAGTATCCATTGAGTGCTGTGAATGTTGATCCAGAAACAGTTTTAGTTCTTCAGGACGATGGAAGGATTTTGAGAAATTATCTTTCCAAATACGCATTGTTGATGGATCAAAAGACCATATTTGAAACCAAGACTTCTTAGTTGAGGACGAAGAGCAGTGAATTCCTTGCGAATTGAAACAGTCTCCTTAGCAAAATCTTGGTGGATAAATATTTTATTTCCATTGACCATCAATGAAGGAATTTCTCGTGCTGCTTTTCTGATCAAGACCAAATGGTGGTGACGGAGAACTTTAAAGATAATTTGTCGAGGCTTTGTGTGATGAGGGTTTCGATGAGAAGGAATCCTGTGTGCCTTATCAATTTCAAATTTTTCTGGAAATTTCATGTTTAGGAGGCCAGGAATCAGATTTTCCAAATACAATCTGCAATTGGAACCTTCAACATCTTCTGGTAAATTGAAAATGCGTAAGTTATATTGTCTGTTATGATTTTCCATATCTAAAAGGAGTGTAGACATAGGTGATATTTTCGCCACAAGTGGAGTAAAAGCTTCAATTTTAACTTTATTATCTTGTATTTTAATTGAATTATCAGAGATTTTCATTGATAAACTAGCCATGTCTTTGCGCAAGTTTTTAATCTCTGACGCAATTGTATCTGTATTAGCACGAAGTGCCTGAATTTCATCCAGAATTAATGTTAAAGAAGATTCAGTTGACTCTACCACTTTAGATTTAACTGGAGGAGGTGAAACTTGCTGTCTCCTTTTATTATGAAGAGAATGAGTATTTTTATTATCCATTTTCTCATAGAAAGAATTAAATTTGCAGAACAATATAAAGTTAAGGAGAAGGCAGAGTATTGTTTGAGAAAAAAGCCTGAAAATGACTGGTGCAGCAGCTAAAATAGACTGTGGGAGTGGTTAGGCCAAAGCCAGGCCCTCTCTTGAGCACTTACTCCGCCCCCCTGACAGACAAGCCGGGCAATACCTCGATGCAGAGCTGGGTGCTGGAGCCTGAAGGAAGAAAACACCACTTCCGCTGACCAAAGACGCTGGAAACACTTCACAGCACCAGGTACTGGCTTCAGAAACACAGCGACCTCATAGTGGAAACAATTCTGACTGAAATTCATTGTGTTTTAATTAAAAACGGGCGAAAACGAGCTGGAGCTCACCGGGAGGCGGCCATCTTGGATCGCGCGCTCGCGCGTCTCCCTTTACCACATTGTTTTAATGGGCAACTACAGAGCTAACCTTATTAATGACAAAAATGTAGGATACCTGAACATCAGCTTCATGGAATCAAAACTGTTAAACTGGCAGCATTTCCTACAAAGGAAACTGCAGTAAAGGAACAATATTAAGGGTTCCTTTGTCATAGCAATTATGGTTTGTGGTCCAGAAAGCTAAAATGAAGAAACATTTTCTGTGAGTGCTCAAATATCTTACTCATTCTTATCAGTAAAACAGTCTGACATGCAGAATGAAATGTACTTCCAACATCACAATCAGTTTCTCAGTAAATACCCCTAGTAATCATATGCAGCATCACCAAAGAGTTCTAATGATTCAATTTAAATGTGAGGCACTCCTGGGTGCAATATTGTGGGAATAGGAGCTGTGGAATTTACAGCCTTTCTTAAGGAGCAGATTGATATAAATGAGCATTAAGATGTTAATTCAGGCATGAAACCAGCACTTCAAAAATTGAGGAAAGGAATGGGTTTTTAGTAATTTGAGACATGTTTAGGGCATAATGTATAGGGGCTAAAAAATGTTAAAGAGAGAGACGTTTGGGTATGTAGATCATCCCCTTTCCAAGTTTGTTTACGCAGTCTACCTATCTTATCAGTCTCTGAGCAGCAATATATATATATATATATATGTATATATATATATATATATTGATGTTTGATTTAAGTGCTAAGACCTTATGTTAGAAAAATAACACTCACAAATTCACTGGAAAAGTAACAGTTAAAATAATGTTTGTTAGATGCAGGAATGAGTCATGAGCTAAAAGAAAAAAGAAAAAACAGAAAAATACCAATTATAGCTAAGTGAACTAACTACAATTTGCACCTTGCATCGCTGCTTATGACCTTACATATTACATCACTCATGACATGTTAAATGACATCATTCAAGATGTTTCTCATGACATCTCAGCCATAGCCTCTGGCCAGACTGTGCATCCACTCTGCATCAGAACTTGGACTCAGTGCTTAAGCTCCAGAAAGCTCCAAATCCAAGCCTCCAGAAGCATTAGACCTCCACTGCACAGGAGCTTCAGGCGTGCAGGTAACAAGTTTGACACAGTGCATATCCTTAGGCCATGGTCTGCACCCACCCGTGTACAAGCAGGCAATACCCACCATACTCATGCATGTACCATACAAAGGGGAGGTTGTCTGCAAGGCCAGGGGTCACAACAGACTCTGTACTGAACAGACAATAGAGGTTGGGCAGTGGGTTTACAATATGGCCAGACCCTGTGCCCAACCCTCCACAAGTGACTAACCTCACTGTGCATGGCCATTGCAGGAGGATTGGCCGCATGCCCTCCCCTGTGGCCAGGCCCTGCACCCACTCTTCTATGACCACTTAACACCCTATTTGCTCAGCCTTCAGCCCTTCACAGCAAATGTTTGCCAAAGGGTCTACTTTTTGATGATGTTAAGCAGTGAGCTCTCTACAAGTGGCGTACCCCTACTGCACCCATCCTTTGGGTAACTGCAAGTAAAAAAATACAATGACATCCATCAAGAGTACTTCACTTCTGAAATACCCAATTTCTTTTGCATCTTTCAAAAAATTGCAGACATGCTGAAAAAACTCCAACCATCAATTAAGGTTGTTGTATTACTCTTCATTCACAAAATCTATAGCACACTATCAGAATCATTTATTGATCTCACTAGTAATTTCAAGAATGTTAATTAGTGTTGTCATCAATGATGTGATTTAACATATCATGACTGATGTAATATGTGTGGTCATAAGCAGTAAATTATGTGGGCACAAGTTATAGTTAATTCACACAAACATAATTAGCGTATTTTAGTGGTCTTTGGATTTTTTAACATTAGATCATTGTTAGACTTGGCACCATTGGCGTGGGTCTCCCTTCCATTTTTTTGCTGTTGCCTCCTGTGTTTTTGCTGGTCTAGGTGCTTTGGGCACTTTGGCACTGCTGTTCAGTGCCAAAGTGCAAGTGCTCCCTTTGTAAAGTATTGTTGTGGATTAGTGATTCCATGATTGGCTGTTTGATTTACTTGTCAGACCATAGTACAGTGCACTATGTGTGCCCAGGGCCTGTAAATCAAATGCTGCTGATGGGCTTGCAGCACTGGTAGCGCCACCCACATAAGCAGCTTGTAAAATGTGACTCAGGCCTGCCATTGCAGAGCCTGTGTGCAGTCTGGGACTGCCATGTCGACTTGGCAAGTGCACACACTTGACAGTCCCTAAACCTTCCATTTTCTACATGTTAGTCACCCCTAAGGTAGGCCCAAGGTACCCCTGTGGGCAGGGTGCATAGTATGTGAAAGGTAGGACATGCCCTGATGTGTGTGGCATGTCCTGATAGTGAAATACTGCCAATTTCGTTTTTCACTATTGCAAGGCTATCTGTTCCCATAGGCCAGAATGGGGAGTTTTGTTTATAACATCTTATAAACATAACTGACCCTAGGAACAAGATAGAAAAATAAAGTGTAATATGCCTGAACTCAGAATGTTAAAGTGCATCTTTTAGTGAGGGTGATTTTTACATTCTGTGTTTGAAAATACCACTTTTAGAAAGCGGGTATTTTCTTGCCTAACCATCCAGTGTGCCTCTGCTAGGTTTGTGTATTGCATGTCTGGCTTTTGGATGACAGGGGGCTGGAGAGGGCAGTTGGCTCGAGAAGTCTGATGAGTCAGGGCTGGGCTGAATGGACCTGGATTGAATTTATAGTAGGGGGAGGAGATTTCCTTTCACCTGCCTGGGCCTGGTCTGCCTTCAACAATGCTGTCTCCACCTCCTGCCAGGAAGGTGCACCAGTGAGGACAGAACTGGTTTTGGCTGGGTACAGACACTCTCTGCCTTCAGAGGACAAAGGATTTGTGTGTATAAAGAGTGGGGCCCAGACCCCAGACTTTTAGATCACTTCTGGGAAATCAAGAGGAAACCTTTGCCAAGGAGAAGAGCCGGAGAAGCTGAAGAGGAGAGCTGCCCCTGTGCTTTTTGTTGTCTGGGGTTGGCCTGCAGTGGCTGCCTGCTACCAAGGTAAGGAGAAGAAGGACTTTGCTGTTTTGCTTTGTCACCTGCTTGAAGAAATGATCTCCAAGGGCTTGAAACTGAGCTTGCCTCCTATTCTGAAGTCTCAGGAACACAAAGACTTCACCCCTTCTGTCTTCCTGCATCTAGAACTGCTGTTTTTGCTGCTACAGAAGGAAATTTCAACACCGTTGCCGGTGAGCGATGCCGTAACCTGCCCGAAGCCGTGAGCGCTGCTCCGACTTGCGACGTAGGCTCACCGCCAGCTGGCGTGCCACATCGATGCCAGCGAGCGACGCCGTAACCTGCCCGAAGCCGTGAGCACTGCTTCGACTTGCGACGTGGGCCCGACGCCTGCTGCTGTGTCGCATCGACTCCGAAGCCGACTTCATCAACGCGGCGCCGATCCTCGACTTGGGTGACCCCCGAATCCATCGACATCGTGCCATCGTAAGGAACTGATGTTTCGGTGCCATCGTGACGTCACCTCCCCGTCTCAGTAAGGAACAGTCTTCTCACCTCCCTTGCGCTGCAGTAAGGAACAGAGGCTTCACCTCCCCTGGGTTCATAAGGAAGCGACGCAGCGTGGCGCCATCGAACCATCCCCTCCCCGACGCCGTGAACTGTCTTTGTTTTCATCATTTCCAAGGTACTGTTCTTTGTGGGTCTGCTTGACTCCGGGCCCAACGTCGCGCACTTCGCGGTCGGCGCCGTACTTTGGGATTTCCACCGGTCACGACGTCGTTATAACTCCAAGTGGAGTTACTTGTTGCTTCAAGCCTTATTTGAGTGAATAACCTATTTTTAAGGATATCTTGATAACTGTATTGTGAATTTTTGTTGTTTAGTCTTGTTTTGGTTTAGATAAAGATTATTTATTTTTCTAAACTGGTGTGGTGTCCATTTGTAGTGTTTTCACTGTATTACTGTATGTGTTCACAAATGCTTTACACACTGCCTTTGAGATAAGCCTGTCTGATCGTGCCAAGCTACCAAGGGGGTGAGCAGGGGTTATTTTAGGAGTGTATCCCCCTTACCCTGACTAGAAGCAAAGGCCCCTATTTGGACAAAGGTACCTACCTCTGCCAACTAGAGACCCCCATTTCTAACATTGGTGGTCAGCGGTGAGGATCCTGGACTTGCATTTGTGACTTACATACAGTGATTGGTGTACACTACTAGTGAGTGCAGACCATTACGCGACCACATACATTTTGGTAGAGCTTTTCCTTGGAATTTTTTGCATCTTGAGAAATGCCAATTTTCACCATGAGCAAACAAGGATCCATTGCATCTGTGGATATTGACTTTGAAGAAGAGAGGGTTGATACCTACACTGTACCCCAACTTAAAACTATCTGCAAAAAATTTAAAATCTCCATAAGAGGCCTCACCAGGAAGGAGGAGTTCCAAAAGGCGCTGAGGGCCTGGTTGGAAGCAAGGAATGCCAGTGGGCAGACCGAGGATCCTATGGTGGAGGGGGAGAATTTAGCAGGGCAGCAGGATGGGTTAGTGGGCCTAACTGGAGGGGGGAGTGCCTCCCAGGGAAGGCAGCAGTGTGTCTTCAAGGGGTCTGTCTCCAGAACAGTTGGAGGACAGGGAAAAAAGCAGAGTGCATGAAATGGAGCTTGCTAAGCTCAAACTGGGGAGCCAGGGTAACATAGAAAATAAGAAATTGGAGTTGGAGAGCAAGAGATTGGCCATGGAGGAGAAAAAGATGCTTTTAGAGCATGAGAGAGTGTTGCGGGAGCTGGAGCTAAAAGCGAAGAGCTTAGAGATCAGTCCCTCTGGTGGCAGCACACCATCAGTGCCTGTAGAAGGAAAAGTGTATATTCCCAAGGATGTCATTAAGGATTTCATGAAGCAAGAGGACATTGGGCAGTGGTTTAAGGCCTATGAGGTAGCGATGAAGTCCCACCGGGTTCCTGAGAGAGATTGGGGAGCAGGGTTGTGGGGCCCCTTTATGGGTGAAGGAAGGGAAACCTTACTAGCTCTGCCCACTGAGGATCAGATGTCCTATGCCCCCATGGAGAAAGCCTTAGTGACCAGGTATGGGTTGACCCCAGAGCTTTATAGGCAGAAGTTTAGAAATTGCAAGAAGCTGGAGTCTAGTACCTGGGTGGAGTATGTGTCTTTTTTTGGCAGAGCCTTGGATGGTTGGGTGAAGGGTAGCAAGGTAAATGATTTTCAGGCGCTCTATGATTTGGTTACATGGGAGCACTTGTCCAGTAGTTGTTTTCCAGAGCTACGCCAGCACCTGATTGACAGTAAGCTGACTGATCCGAGGAAGCTTGCTGTGGAGGCGGACCGATGGGTCAGTACCAGGGTTCACAAGGGTCATGTGGGAGACGCCGCCAAAGGTGGTCAGGGTCCCCAGCAGAAGAGTGGGGGGGGACAAGGGTAAACAAAAGGAGTTCCAAAAAGGGCCCCAAAGTAATCCCCAAGGGAACCAAGGTAAGGGTTCCCAGCCTCCCACTGAAAAGAAACCATGGGTCCCGCCAGGTAAGCCTGGCAGCCGGTAAGGGCACTCAAGAGGACCTGGAGCCTGAAAGAGTGGCCCAGGTGCCTGCCGGGAAGAGAAGAGGCAGGGGGCGCGGGAAACCGGCCCCCGAAGTTCCCACGGTCCAGGAGGAGGTAGACCCTGAGGGGGATGCCCTGGAGCCTACAGAGGAACAAGTAGCTGAACTGGGGGACCTGCCTGAGCTGACCCATTGGCAGCAGGAAGGTGGCCCCTCCAGGGAAGAGTTCTGCGAGGAGCAGAAGAAGTGCCCTTCTCTTGTTGGTTTTTCGGCAACAGGCTGCAAACAAGGCAGCAGGTGATCAGTCCGGACCACATTGGATATACTGGGAGAATGGTCTCCTGTATAGCGAGCCTAAGGTTGCTGAGCCTGGGTCAGCCCTTGTACTGGTGGTACCCCAGTGCTTCAGATCCTTCCTACTGGGTTCTGGCTCATGATGTGCCTTTAGCAGGACATGTGGGGCAAGACAAGACCTTTGAGAAGCTTGTCACCCACTTTTACTGGCCCCAAATGCACAACAGTTCTGATACTCATTGTAGGACTTGCCAGACTTGCCAGGCAAGTGGTAAGAGTAGGAGGAAGCACAAGGCTCCTCTCCAACCTTTCCCTGTGGTCAACACCTCCTTTAAGAGGGTGAGTATTGACATTGTGGGGCCTCTGGATCCCAAGACAGCCATGGGCTACAGGTTCATCCTGGTCTTGGTGGACCATGTCACCCGGTACCCCGAAGCCATCCCTCTCCGGACTGTGACGGCCCCCGTGGTAGGTCGTGCGTTGATGGGGATTTTCTCCCGTGTGGGGTTCGCCAGAGAGGTGGTGTCCGGCCGTGGTACCAACTTCATATCCAAGTATATGAAGTCCCTGTGGCAGGAGTGCGGTGTAACCTATAAGTTCACCACTCCTTACCACCCCCAAGGTAATGGGCTAGTTGAGAGATTCAACCGGACCCTGAAGGGCATGATTATGGGTCTAGAGGAACCCATGAGACGTAAGTGGGACGTCCTCTTACCATGCCTTCTGTTTGCTTACAGAGAGGTGCCACAGATGTCCTTAGGGTTCAGTCCCTTTGAATTGCTGTACGGCCATCCTGTGAGAGGCCCTCTGAGTCTGGTGAAAGAAGGCTGGGCGAAAGCTCCCAGTAAGCCTCCCCAGGATGTATATAGCTACATGCTGGCCTTCAGAAACCAGACTAAGCGCTTCAGACAACTCGCTCAGGCGAATCTGGAAGCCAGCCAGGAGGAGATGAAACGTTGGTATGATCAGAATGCCACTCTGATCGAGTTTCAGCCTTGACAGAAAGTTTGGGTCATGGCCCCAGTGGAGCCTTGTGTGCTCCAGGATAAGTGGACCGGACCATTTGAGGTGGTGGAGCACAAGAGTGACGTCACCTACTTGGTGGACTTGCAGTCTCCTAGGAACCCTTTGCGGGTCCTACAGGTGAACCGCCTGAAGCCCCACTTGGAGAGGTCCGAAGTGGGCATGCTCGTAGCAACAGATGCTGGGATGGAAGAGGAGACCGAGCCTCTTCCTGACCTCCTGTCTGCAAAGGAGCAAGATTGGTCAGTGGACGGTGTGAACCTCTCTACAGCCCTGACCCCTGAGCAGCAGAGTGACTGTCGCCAACTGTTGGGACAGTTCTCTGACCTGTTCTCCCTGACCCCCGGTGTCACTCAGTGGTGCGTCCATGATGTGGACACTGGGGACAGTCCTCCAGTAAAACATAAGATTTACAGAGTGACTGACAGGGTCAGAGCTTGCATCAAGGAGGAGGTCTCCAAGATGTTAGCACTACGGGTGATTGAGTCCTCATACAGCCCTTGGGCCAGCCCAGTGGTCTTGGTCCCAAAGGCTGCCGCACCCGGTGCCACCCGGTGCCACACCAGAACTCCAGTTCTGTGTGGACGACTGAGGGCTCAATTCAGTCACCAGGACTGACGTGCACCCCATCCCCAGAGCTGATGAGCTCATCGATCAGTTGGAGGCTGCCCGGTACCACAGTACGTTTGACTTAACGTCTGGGTACTGGCAGATCGCCTTGACTAATGGGACAAGAGAGAGGTCAGCATTCTCCACACCAGATGGGCACTACCAATTCCGGGTAATGCCCTTCGGGATGAAGAATGCCCCTGCCACCTTTCAGAGGTTGGTCAACCAGGTATTGGCTGGGCTGGAAGATTTCAGGGCCGCCTACCTGGATGACATTGCAGTGTTCAGTGCCACTTGGGAGGAACATCTGCACCACCTCTGGGAAGTGTTGAAGGTGCTGCGGAGGGCAGGCCTCACGATCAAGGCGAGCAAGTGCCAGATCGGGCAGGGTTCTGTGGTGTACTTGGGACACCAGGTAGGGAGCGGCCAGGTGGCACCCCTACAGCCCAAGATTGATACCATTCTAGCTTGGGAACCCCCCAAGTCCCATACAGAGGTGAGAGCCTTTTTAGGACTCACCGGGTATTGCAGGAGGTTTGTGAAAGGATGTGGCAGCATTGTTGCCCCCTTGACAGAGCTGACTTCCAGGAAGAAGCCCAAGAAAGTGAACTGGACTGATGCCTGTCAGGAAGCTTTTGATGCCCTGAAATCTGCCATGTGCTTCAGGCGCCCAACTTCTCAAGGGAATTCATTGTGCAGACAGATGCTTCAGAGCATGGTGTGGGGGCTGTGCTCTCACAGCTGAATGAAGAGGGACTAGACCAACCTGTAGCCTTCATTAGTAGGAGGTTACTTCCACAGGAACAGAGGTGGAGGGCACTGAAGAAGTTGAGACCATACTTGTTTGGGACTCACTTCCAGGTTCAGACGGACCACAGGCCCCTCAGATGGTTGATGCAGATGAGGGGTGAGAATCCAAAACTGTTGAGGTGGACCATTTTCCTACAGGGGATGGACTTTACGGTGGAACACCGCCCTGGTACAGAACACGCCAATGCTGATGGTCTGTCCAGATTTTTCCGCCTTAGTGAAGAGAACTCCCAAGAGAGTGGGTAGTTCTCCCCACATTTCAGCTGGAGGGACACATGTTAGACTTGGCACCATTGGCGTGGGTCTCCCTTTCATTTTTTTGCTGTTGCCTCCTGTGTTTTTGCTGGTCTAGGTGCTTTGGGCACTTTGCCACTGCTGTTCAGTGCCAACGTGCAAGTGCTCCCTTTGTGAAGTATTGTTGTGGATTAGTGATTCCATGATTGGCTGTTTGATTTACTTGTCAGACCCTAGTACAGTGCACTATGTGTGCCCAGGGCCTGTAAATCAAATGCTGCTGGTGGGCTTGCAGCACTGGTAGTGCCACCCACAGAAGCAGCTTGTAAAATGTGACTCAGGCCTGCCATTGCAGAGCCTGTGTGCAGTCTGGGACTGCCATGTCGACTTTTCAAGTACACACACTTGCCAGTCCCTAAACCTTCCCTTTTCTACATGTCAGTCATTTCACTATTGCAAGGCTATCTGTTCCTATAGGCCAGAATGGGAAATTAGTTTATAACAACTTTTAAACCTAACTGACCCTAGGAACAAGATAGGAAAATAAAGTTTAATATGCCTGAACTCAGAATGTTAAAGTGCATCTTTTAGTGAGGGTGATTTTTACATTCTGTGTTTGAAAATACCACTTTTAGAAAGTGGGTATTTTCTTGCCTAACCATCCAGTGTGCCTCTTCTAGGTTTGTGTATTGCATGTCTGGCTTTTGGATGACAGGGGGCTGGAGAGGGCTGTGGCTCCAGAAGTCTGATGAGTCAGGGCTGGGCTGAATGGACCTGGGTTGAACTTAGAGTAGGGGGAGGAGATTTCCTTTCACCTGCCTGGGCCTGATCTGCCTTCAACAATGCTGTCCCCACCTCCTGCCAGGAAGCTGCACCAGTGAGGACAGAACTGGTTTTGGCTGGGTACAGACACTCTCTGCCTTCAGAGGACAAAGGATTTGTGTGTATAAAAAGTGGGGCCCAGACCCCAGACTTTTAGATCACTTCTGGGTAATCAAGAGGAAACCTTTGCCAAGGAGAAGAGCCGGAGAAACTGAGGAGGAATACTGCCCCTGTGCTGTTTGTTGTCTGGGGTTGGCCTGCAGTGGCTGCTTGCTACCAAGGAAAGGAGAAGAAGGACTTTGCTGTTTTGCTTTGTCACCTGCTTGAAGAAAAGATCTCCAAGGGCTTGAAACTGAGCTCGCCTCCTGTTCTGAAGTCTCAGGAACACAAAGACTTCACCCCTTCTGTCTTCCTGCATCTAGAACTGCTGTTTTAGCTGCTACAGAAGGAAATTGCAACACCGATGCCGGCGAGCGACGCCGTAACCTGCCCGAAGCCGTGAGCGCTGCTCCGACTTGCGACGTAGGCTCACCGCCAGCTGCCGTGCCACATCGATGCCAGCGAGCGACGCCGTAACCTTCCCGAAGCTGTGAGCGCTGCTCCAACTTGCGACGTGGGCCCGACGCCTGCTGCTGTGCCGCATCGACTCCGAAGCCGACTTCATCAACGTGGAGCCGATCCTCGACGTGGGTGACCCCCGAATCCATCGACATCAAGCCATCGTAAGGGACTGAGGCTTCGGCACCATCGTGACGTCACCTACCCGACGCAGTAAGGAACAGTCTTCTCACCTCCCCTGCGCTGCAGTAAGGAACAGAGGCTTCACCTCCCCTGGGGTCGTAAGGAACTGACGCCACGCGGCGCCATCGAACCATCCCCTCCCCGATGCCGTGATCTGTCTTTGTTTTCATCATTTCCAAGGTACTGTTCTTTGTGGGTCTGCTTGACTCCGGGCCCGACGCAGTGCACTTCTCGGTCGGCGCCGTACTTTGGGATTTCCACCGGTCACGACGTCGTTATAACTCCAAATGGAGTTACTTGTTGCTACAAGCTTTATTTGAGTGAATAACCTATTTTTAAGGATATCTTGATAACTGTATTGTGGATTTTTGTCGTTTGGTCTTGTTTTGGTTTAGATAAAGATTATTTATTTTTCTAAACTGGTGTGGTGTCCATTTGTAGTGTTTTCACTGTATTACTGTATGTGTTCACAAATGCTTTACACACTGCCTCTGAGATAAGCCTGTCTGCTCTCGCCAAGCTACCAAGAGGGTGAGCAGGGGTTATTTTAGGAGTGTATCCCCCTTACCCTGACTAGAAGCAAAGGCCCCTATTTGGACAAAGGTACCTACCTCTGCCAACTAGAGACCCCCATTTCTAACAATCATGTCTTATTCCAACACCGAAATATAACAACACTGGCTGTGACCAGTGGTTCTGTGCACCAATCTCCCCCTGCACCCATTCCCATTGACCCTTATATTTTTATGTTTCTTTCTCTTTTTCAACAACCTCTCTAAGATTTTTTTAAATTATAATAGATTCGTAGCATTTTGTGAACTGAGACTTCATCTTCACAAAATCACTTACTTAAATGTGGCATCACTGAGCATCTTATCCAATTTCATGAATACAATCGAATATTCACTTTCTTTACTTTTGAATAAATCATATGTTATGACTGTCAATACCATGTAATCTTACTTCACCAAGAATGTGGACCTTTATATTCATATAGTAATACTAAAACACCAATGTGTATGTGTTCAACGAATGTCTTTGAGCTGCTTTTTCCCTCCTTATAGTCCACAGTTATCAACAGTATTATTTTGATCCTGTACCGACCACATAGTGTCCTGTTGTTTATCACTGTGATTCAGAACCGCTACATGCCTTGGCCTAACTTGCAGATGACATCCAACTTTGTGCCTGAAAAGGACTTATGCCAATTTCAATCTACTGTATTCACAATTCTTAACAATTTCACTCAATCCTGTACAGATGTCACAGTCATGTTTTTTTACCCATGCAATTCAGAACCACTATATGCTTTGGCCTACCGTGCAGATGTCATCTAACATTTTACCTAAAAGAGAGCTGTGTCGATATCAGTTTAATGTAGTTTTTTTCTTGATATCATGTATGGTTATCATGATCCATCTCAGCATTCAAATTTGATTGTTCATGCATCTCTAATAACTTCATACAGACAATACCATCTACACTACACAAACTAGGTTTTACCACTCAACATGTAACTGAAGGAATCAACATGCAAGCCTTTTTTTTCTACCATTACAATACGGCTGCTCTCCTTAATCGGGCCTACTATAAATGACCTTAACTGGATCAATAATTGATATCTCACTATGATCATAGGCATTCCACATTTATCCATCGATCACAACTCATAAACATTTATTAGGTAGATGAGAATGACCTCTACCTTAACAGCTTCACAGTCAAGGAATTCTCTGATGTTCCCTTTTAAAAATCATGACACCTTTACTACTTGATGCAGATTCTTTTGTTAATTGATACTGACCCTAGAACCCTGTGACCTGCACACTTTGACCAGGAGCACATTTACTAGACATTACACATACAGCTAGCAAGAGCAGCTTTGATGGAACTCTGTCTTTCAACATGATTTAGTTTCATTCTCCCATACCTAGTAAGGCCACCGCACTTCACTGCCAGTATTATCTTCAAATGTAGCAACATTTATTACAGATCAGATTGGCCATAATAACATTGCCAAGGGGGTATATCTCAGTGGTAGAGCATTTCATTGCATTATAACATTGACACGACCCTGTAACATCCCCCATCCTTTTCTTTTTTTCACCTAACATTTCTTTTGGGCAACTCATTCCACCTTAAAATGTTACATTACCAGTCCTTTAAGGTATGCAATAAACTTTGAATCTAATACTCAGGTATAGGTTTCTAACCTATACTTTACACCCTTTTACGAATGGCATATATGTTAACGCCTCTTCCCATTGCCCCCCACTCCCTCACCTTACAAAGGAGTTAATATTATGCTGACCTCCTATATGTCTTCCCGATACTGTTTCTCACTGAAACTGTCTAAGCTGTCAGCCTTTTTAAAGAATGGAACATAGTATTCAATCTCAATATCTTGTAATCTCTAACTGACATCTGGCTTTCTTATTCACTTTGCACTAGGCAAATATATATCTACAGCTTTGGGAATCCTTATCGCCACAGACACATCATTTCACCTTCCACTCCACATGCTGCAACTTATTCCGCAGCCCTGGAATAAACCACACTGCGCCACCTGAGATATTATAATGACCGGTAAACATAGTTTATTTCTGACCTTTTCATTGGAATCTCTCCTAACCCCTTCTGTACCTTCCTCCATTTGACATTGTGACTATATGGAATAAGTCTTGGATGTACAAAAACAAAGCAAATCCACTGTACTTTAATCTACACCCTATACCACGTCAATACACTCTTTCTTTTTGCATTCTACTTTCTTATTAGATTTGACAATTATAGGTAGTTACAAGCTACATGGTTTATCACTGTCACAGCCTCTCCACTTAGCTCCATAATTACCACCATTCAATTACCTTATTTCGTTCATGTTTGCTACGCTGTACTGAATAGACTTCATAATGTGTATACATATTTGCTGGTAACAAAACTGATGACTGTTTTACTAATATCATGTGGTTACAACCTACCATATGGCTATTATGTAGCTACTCCAGCCTCGCAAAAGCCCCAGGTCTGCGCGCCACTAGGGTCCAAACAAGTGTTGGCTGGACATCATGAATTGCTGTACATCAAGAAACAATAACCAGACTTAACGAAAGATAATAATGAGCACTAATCTCTTCAACTGTGTCCTTGCAACCAGCAGACTGTGTATACCTATTACAGATGCTGACAATTCCAACAATACTGTACTGAATGTGACATTGGTTAGGGAAAATGCATTTCCCGCCCATTTTCCAAGCAACTTTTTTTCTGAATTGTGACTTCTTTCAGGGAACTAAATATAGGTTTGTAAAGCAGCAGAGAAGTTAACCAAGCTGTGAAATGATTTCAGTACTTAAGCGCCTCAGTCAAGAATGTGTAATTCAGATTAAATTTATGGGAACAGATCACAACACATTTGTGGCTTGCTTGATTTCATGCCCTGGTAGTTAAGTAAGGCAGAGCTTGAAGCAAACACCTTTCATCACTATTTTATAAACTCAGAGCTCTGGAGGTGGTAATATGTGACAAGAATGCTTGTAAATATTTTTTGTATACCATCTTGTTATGGTGGTGATCTGTTGTGTTGATTTTGTGCTTTTGCAATGTGAAGTTATGCTTTACTGTGGTTCTTTTATTGCATTCATGTTTTGTTCTTTTGCACAGTCTATGTTTTAATTGTGTCGTTATGTTGCTTTGTGTATGTTACTGCAATATGTTAATTTATTTACTTTAATGGTGTCAACAAATGTTGCAATATTTTCAGCCAAATACAGTACGTGCTTTATAAGGTTCATGTGATAAGAAACCATTTGCCAGTGTCTAAGGTGGTAAAATAGTGATGTCCAAGCTCTTCAATTATTTAAGACACAAATCAGTCCAAATCTGTGGCAGAAACATGTCTTAAATTAGCTATCCCAATGCAAACTTTATGTGACATTGACCAATGTCTTATATTGGTGCTCCCATTGCTCACTGACTAATGGGGTAACCCTGTGTCCCTCAGAACCTGGGCATTCATAAAGCAATCTACAAACGGTTCTGTCGGGTAAGCAGAACCATTTGTAGATTGCCCCCATTGCTCACTGAGGCCCAGATTTAATATGGCTTCTGCTGTTGTAAAGTGATGTGAAGGGATGAATTGAAACTTACTTTCCAGGCAAGTGTTATTTTGCACAGGCAGGATGCCCTTTTCTCAGTGCAAAAAGTGATTTGCACCGCTTTCCATCACTTTCCATCAAGGGGGATG
Source organism: Calotriton arnoldi (assembly GCA_963921515.1). Classification (NCBI taxonomy): domain Eukaryota; kingdom Metazoa; phylum Chordata; class Amphibia; order Caudata; family Salamandridae; genus Calotriton; species Calotriton arnoldi. The sequence goes on along the minus strand of CAWUFW010002830.1, from coordinate 1,630,320 downwards.
TTACTGGGGCTGTACTTGGCAGATCACTACCAACACCATAGGTTTTGACATAAAGCCAGATCTACTGCAATAGACCATGCTTCGCCTTCCTTAAAGCAGCTGTTAACAGGGGGAAATTGTTTCATTTTTCATAAAAGTACATGCGTTGCATGGCTGTTGATGTGCTCAGCACAACATTGAATGCATGGGATCCTTCTGAATTTGTCTAGGCATCAGACTTTTTACAGGAAGTGTAGGCTTTCTGTAAAAATCCTATGTTAAACAGTGCACACACCTCTGCATCATGGTGTGAGGCTGTTAGTCAAGCATAGTAGCCTTGTTTGAGTGCCAATGCAGCTAATGACACCGGGCAGCCTTCTTTGGGTGCTACTGTAAGAAATGACACCAGCAGGAGGTCAACCTTCGGAGATATGTGTTAGAAATGTGGTCTCTAGTAGGCAGAGGTATGCACTCTGTCCAAGTAGGGACCACAGTTCTAGTCAGTGTAAGTAACACCACAATCCTAAATTATCATGTGCTCACCCTCTGGTGGCTTGGCACAGAGCAGGCAGGCTTAACGTAGAAGGCAATATGCAAGGTATTTGTTCAATAATTCATACAGTAATACAGTGAAAATACCACAAAAGACTCCATAACAGTTTACAAAAATAGAGAAATATTTATCTGAGTAAATTAAGACCAAAATGACAAAAACCCAATGTGTAGAACCGAAATATTGAATTTTGAAGAAATAAATGCAGTAAAGCGCTTAGACGCACGTAGCGCAAAAAATGTCACTTTATGTCGCGTTGGACCAGGACAAAGTCAAAGTTTGGGCTGACTGTGATAGAGCGCCTGCCGGCTACAAGATCCACACAGGCCCTGGTTGCAAACAACAAGATGTGTTGATTTTGAGTCCGGCAGGCGCACGATGCGTTGATCTTCTCCGCGCAGTGAAGGAGATTTGTCAGTTCCGAAGATGCGTTCCTGGAGCTGAGAGGCGCTGAGCGATGCTCCGGATTCTGCCACGCAGACAAGGAGATGTGTTGATCTCACCAAGCTGCAGCGGTGGTGATACGCTGTCTGGAGGCAAAGTACTGGTTTTGATGCGATGTGCTGATTTTACTCCTGCAACTGGGTTGATGTGCCGGTTCTGCTCCTCACAGACAGATGAGTCAAAATCCATGGTGTAAAACAGCTGGAGAACCTGCTTCTGAGGCCCAGAACTTGGAGAGTGCACCTCAGGTAGGGTAGAGTCAGAAGGCAGAGTCAAGCACCACCAGCAGAATTGTAGAAAGTTTTTTGTGTCCCCAAGACTTCAGAAAACAGGAGGAAAGCCAGCAAGCCCTTGGAGATCGCTTGAAGGGAAGGCGGAGTCCAGCTCTCCTACAGCAGAGTCCAGGAACAGCAGGTAGCAGGTCAACAGGCAGAAAAGTGGTCCTTCCAGAAAAGCAGAACAGTTGAGTCCTTTAAGTAGCACAGCAGTCCTTTTGACAGAGGTTCAGTTCAAGATCCAGAAATGTATGATTTGTGGGGGTTAGGGGCCCAGTACTTGCACCCAAAAGTGCCTTTGATGTGGAGGTGACATCAAAGGCTGTCCTCTGAAGTGCACATAATCCCTTTCAGACCAGCCCTGCCTGCCTGGCTAACTCGGGGGTGGGGGGGAAATCAGTGAATTGTGTGTTGAGAGGACACAACCTACTGAAGTGTGTCAGCCCGCCCCTCCCAGTCCTCCCTGGCCCAGAATACCCATCAGAATGCAGATGAATGCAGATGAGTGCTCAGAATGCAGATGAGCCTCGCCTTCCTGTCTTTGTGGCTGTCTAGAGGGAATTCACAAAGTGTAGCTGTCACCCAACCCAGACGTGTATTAGAGACAGGCTGTAAGGCACAAAAGAGCTAAGAGCAGAGAAATGTCCCCTTTCTTTAAGTGGCATTTCAAAAACAGTAATGTTAAATCCAATCTCGCCAGTAAAGAGAATTTATCAAAACCATTCCAAATATATGAAACATGAAAAAGCTACTCCTCTCTGATCAGGAATTACAGCTTAAAAGTGTATTAAGGAATTCCCAATGCTAGCCTATAAAAAGAGAATGTCTCACAGTAGTGAAAAAAAGAAATAGGCTGTTTGTCACTACCAGGACATATAAGCCATAAAAATACATGTCCTATCTTTTACTTACATAGCACCCTGTCCTTTGGGTTACCAAGGACCTACCTTAGGGAAGGCTTATATGTAATAAAAAGGAGAGTTTATGACTTGGCAATTAGTTATTAATGCCAAGTCGAAGTGGCAGTAAAGTGCAATGCCAGGCCTGAGACAGGTTTGAAAGGCTACTTTTGTTGGTGGCACAATCAGTGCTGCAGGCCCACTAGAAGCATTTAAGTTACAGGCCCTGGGTAGATGGTATGCCACTGTACAAGGGACTTACATATAAATTAAATATACCAATCAGGTGTAAGGCAATCATAACATGTTTAAGGGAGGGAGCACATGCACTTTAGCACTGGTTAGCAGTGGTAAAGTGCTCAGAGTCCTAAAACCAGCAAAAACGAGTACAGAAAAATAGAGGGAGGCAGGCAAAAAGTTGGGGGAAGACCACCCTAAGGGTGTAAGTTCTAACAATACGGCTCTGCACTGTGTGTTCCCTCCTGGCAAAGAAGGATAGTACATGTGGTTGCTGCACTGCATTGTGTGAAAAATGTGTACCTCTGGCCATTGTTTCTAACATTTCACAAAAATGTAGCAGGAAGAAATTTTACAGCCCATAAATATAATTTAGTTCATGTGTTTATTGTCCATATAGTTAGTAATATTAGCAGTTCCTTTACTGACCTTTGGAAAAAAGTAACTCAAAGTGCTGAAATATTTCACACTTTAATAGTGAATATTCAAAAAACGTAATTCCAATTTTTCTATGGTGTATTATCACAATCACGTGATAATTCCATTACATGCTCATTTATATGAATACCCTTTCAATGGAAAATGACCCACTGCATTTTAGAAATACATGATAATGTTCATTGTGATTTGTAAAGTTTTTATAATTCAAGATTATTGTTAAAACTTCAGAATTGTATTTAATTTTGGTATTGGAGAGATACATTTGTAGACTGTCCATCTACTACCAAATATCGCCTTCATATTGGAGCAAATGGTGACATACACTTTGGATAAACCTGCTTACCTACGTGGGACGTCAACATTTGCCGTTCAACAAAATACATAAGAATAATTTTTTATGGACATTTTGTAGCGACACCGGGGCAACTTGAGATTTATAGAGTTTACTCAGCATTACAAAATGACAATTATGACATTTTAACTTTGCGGTTCGTGATCTAAACAAATGTATGTGATCCAAACAAATGTAAATTGCGCTGTGGCTGGAAAAGTTTTTCAATCAGTTTTTCCCAACTTTCACTTATGTGATTCATGAAAAGTTTGCCAAAGATTGCATAACAAACTCAATAAATAAAACTCAAAAATCTAGTTTTAAAAGTGTGCTTTTTTGTTGGCGTGGAAATACATTTTGCACTGTGGGTCCCTAATGTGCATAAAATTATACAGCAGATTCAAAATCTGATTAATGACCCAAGTATCTGATGTGACAGCATTTAAAAAAAATTAAAAGCAGAGTAACCAGAGTCACAAATAAAGAGCTACAGGCACCTTAAGCAAAATGTTTGCTCTTTATAAAAACCTCGCTTGCATAACTAAAATGTGTTCGCGTTTATAAACTCTGAGCTGTATCCTTGCAATACTGATTAATTCCTATGCTGGAGCGGACTGGATACACTGTGTCAGAGTTATCTGCAGCATCGCAATTACAACGAATGTTTCCATTAATCCTTAATAATAAAACTTAAAAATTAATGAAGTGAAAGGTAGTTATATACGGAATGCAGAAAGATGGCTTTAGCATGCAAGTAAACTGACACCTCTTTCCCTTTGGCTTTGCATAATAAAATTCAATTAGTGCCAGGACTGGAGACTAAAGCGAAGTCTCCAGCTAGGAAGGCATGTCCTTGAACCGCATAGGAGCTGTGTAAATAACATAAAACCCAGCCTAGCGTGACTAATAACTGAGGGCTGCAAACATCTTATGGACTCCCTACACGAGGTGTACAACTGTGCATCTTTCTAATTAGAATGAGACCAGTGGCCTTTAAATATTCACGGCAGGCGAGTCGATGTTTCAGTGGAAGGGTTGAGTCGCCGCTGTGTAGAGAAGATCGATTCCAGTGGTGTGGAAAGGATGCCATGTGCTTGAATGCATGCAAGGAATATTAAGTCTGACCGCTTCCTTGATGCTGACATTGGACTAAAATTCGGATGCACATCTCCGGAGGCGGAGCCATGTCACCTGCTGCCCCTATGCAACTATGTAAATAAAGTTGTAAGCACTATGATACCATTATGCAAAACTTACAATTCGACCACCTTGGTCTATTAACATTTACAGCTGTTCCTCAATTTTAATAAATCTGTAACTATGTTTCTCTTTAATTAAGCAAATAAAGCTCTAAAACAGTACCAGACTGTTATGACAACATGGATCTAAGCCCTATTGTGACGGTAAGCAAAGAGTGTTATCATTTAATAGCACCGCTATGGAAATATTGTATTTTCCAGCCCTACTCTTCTCAACAAGCAGTTGTAAGACAGGATTTCCCAGACGAGATTGCATACAAAAACAAGCATTTGCAATGCAATCGGTCTCGCCTTTGGGACCTTATAAGTATTAACGAATCCGACATTTTCTGTGCAAAGTGATTTACGGCTTCCAGTGACAGACAGCGTAAGAGAAGCTGTGCGCCCCTAAAAGTTAGTGCAACTAGAACAGAGGCCCAGTCAATTAGTTATGCTGTATATTATGTGGCATGGAGCCTCCCTTCAGATGGACGGGTTTGCACGCCGAGTGAAGGAGGCACCAGTTTGGTACAGTGGGATGATGTCTACATCTGCATTTGTGAATTCACGCTTTTCATTGACCAGCACACTGCTCATACAAGCATACACTCACCCGGGTAATGGCATGCTGGGGGTACTTGCACGTGTGCACACGCAGGATTCCACCGTTTGGAAGGGAATGCGTGAGCCCCAATGCCTGAGAGGGGTATGAAGGGTAGTAAGGTAGGTTAATGCTTGTGCTGCAGAGATAGTAAAAGGGTGCAATCCCGGCAAGATCGCACAGCGGGGCCTCTTTTTTTTTAGGCTCTTGGTTAAAGGTCAAATGCTAGTCAGTGCAGTAAGGTGTCTGATGCGGAGATCTGTGTGCAACCTATGGGTCTCAAGATCCAATCCAATGAAAACGACACCCTGGGCTAATGCACCAAAGCATCGCGGGATAGCAAAGAAAACAAGACACTATAAATTAACATGAACAAAACAAAACAAAAGCAATTATCAGGAGGAAAAAAAAAGCGAGCCTGGCATCTTAATAAAACAAGAGAGTAGTCACTGTTTACACACTTGATGGGAACGGGCTGTTGACACGGCTATATGAAAGTGCGTTTGCTGTAGTCTGGCCAGATCTATGGCGCAAAGTGTGGGCGAGGGCGCAGAAGGAGCTGCGTCGAGTTGATCCGCATGGCATGCGCTCTTTGGTTCATGTACAAAGCAGCAGTGGGCACGAAGCCTGCACCCCTGCCAGGGCTGCGAGTTTACTGGCCGAGAGTCCGGGCCCCAGCAAGCAGCCATTGTTTGCTTTTCGTTCTTCAGCCAAGCGGGTTGGGCACTGAGTGGGCTATGAGGAGCCCGGGGAAAGCACTGGGAAAGTTGCCGGAGGTTAGAGGAGCGGGAAATAGAGGTGGAAAAGACGAGGCAGGATGAGGGTGGGGGGTGGGTTGAGATATTCAGAGGAGCTACAATTGCCATTGATATGGATGCCATATTTTCAGCCTGCATTTTCTTATGTGCTCAGAGGCATGCAGCCGCTGTGAACGGCATCTATCTACATACACTCTTCAGCTTCAGTGGAAAGACAGACACTGCGTGCCTTACAGAGACAGGCATGGCCTAACATGCTGCAGACGGCGCCAGAGACCACTTTCTCAACACTAGTACGGGTACGAGCTGGTGGCTGGCTGGAAGCATCAGCGGTGACATCTCGGAGGGGAGCTGGGGGTGGGCAAACACGGCACAGGGAGACCAGCCTAATATAAATTAAACAACAGCGCGCCGCGAGTGGTGTGACGGCGCCAGAGACCACTCCCTCAACACTAGTACGGGTACAAACTTGTGGCTGGCTGGAAGCATCAGCGGTGACATCTCGGAGGGGAGCTGGGGGTGGGCAAACACGGCACAGGGAGACGAGCCTAATACAAATTAAACAACAGCGCGCCGCGAGTGGTGTGTGCGAGCGCTGGAAACCAAACACCCTCCTGTCCACATCACTTCCTGTTTTTCCTCGTGTGAGACTTTTGGCGCTTGCGTACGATGTAAGGCATCGCGCGCATGTTAATGCGCACTACTTTAAAAACAAGCATTTGCAATGCATAGAACTCGCATTTACGCGAGTCCTATTGCATTTGAAACAGGAGTGCGGGCGGGCAAAAAGGCACAAACGGGAGTGCAGGGGGGGGGGTGGTGGTGGCCAGAGAAGTCACGGACTGCAAAAGGGGAGGGGGTGAGCCATGGGAACAAAATAAAGGGGCCGATAGCCATGGAAGTATACAAATGACGACATGGCTGTCGGGAGGAGGGACTAACAAGCTGAAAACCAATCAGAAGGCAGCATTTAGGATGTAAGCCAATCAAAAAGATGGGCGGAGAGTGGGTGGAGCTTAGACGAAGCTTCCCCGCTATAGTATATACTACCTGCCTCGCAAAGCGAGCAGCGCATGTGCTGCAACGCTAGGCGAGACCTAATGAAACTCTACGGGTCAGTTTTTCTAACATATTGCACTGGGTTTGTGGCACAAAAGTGACACAAACCCGCACAAAATGTTTTTTTAGTAATTTTGCTTTCCAGTGCAAAACCTGTGTTGTGCTAGAAAGTAGTCTGAAAGTAACTCAAACCAGTGAGAAGCGCTGCTTTGTGTTACTGAGGATCAAAGGGGTACAATGCTACTTGCAAAACACGCTAGAAAAGAAAATGCTGAATGCACATAAAATGTTTGCTTCTTGACCACACTATGAACTTTGTATGAATGAACAAATAAGTTGCTTCTGTAATTTGAAATATTCTCAGAGCAGAATGTTTCCATTTACATAAAAATCCATGCTACATATAACAGATTTTTCTCGATTAATGAGGTAATGAATAGTTCAAACATTGAATTGCAAAGTTTAAAATGTGAACTTGACTTTCTAACCTACTTAATTTTCCCCCTCCATGATGCTCTATTAAATAGATGTTTCAATTTGTGCATAGTTTACTGGTTAGAAGCTGATATTAGAGAATTAAATAACATCGTATATATGTGAGAAAGCCAGCATGAAAGAAGTGGACTCCATGTGAAGCATAGTTGATAGCATATTATTGAGAGGGCAACATGATCATCTGAGGACTTTGTTTGAGAAGATAAGGTGGGATACTGTTCCAGAAGAGCATTGAACGCTGATTGGCTGATGGAAGGCGAAATGTGAAACATGTTACACATTTGTGAAACGTGAATTCCATAATAGTGCGTGTTCCTAGAGTAGGTTACCCACTCTCTTACTTGTCTTTATGACTTTCCTGATTCATTTACCCAGACATCATTGCATTAAGACTCTACTGAGCTTCTTGAGCTACACTATATGGGGAGTTCTTGCTTTGATGTTTTTCATCTAGTTAAGCTGATTTACATGCTGAAGCGTTATGCTTTCTCTCTCTCACACTCACTCAATTAGAACCTTTTATGGACTCTGACTAACTCAGTTTTCAATTCCGTTCTTAGAATAAGGATTTATTCCTTTATGGAACACGCTTTGATGCAATATTTCTGCTGATTTGATTAACCATTATTGGTTTTATTTTTCCGTCATTTATTGACTATTGAGATTAATCTGAATTTAACTTGTGATTTTCAGTAAAGGTGATCTACTAAAAGATTTAATTTATAAAACCCTTTAAACCTCAACAAACTTTCATTATTGATTAAAATTATTAGAATAGTTATTGTGATTATTATTGATGAAATGGTTTGACCCTCTTCATTTTTAATACAATGGAAGATATTCATTGCAAGGTCACAAAGAGGCTGGGGTTAGCCTTGTTGTTAGTATACCATGTTTTTTAATCGCTGTTTCCGCTTTAACAATCCTATCTACTAACAATAGTAGACAGGGTTTTGCATCAAATATTATTGCAGCATTGCATTTCCTCAGAGTTGTGCCCTAATGGACTTAAAACTTGCAGGCATAGCCCCTGGACTACATGCATCAGCCGCCTTTGAGGCAGGGATGCCGCCGTCGTCACTTTCAACTCCAGACAGGGGCTCATAAGCGCCGCTGCACTCCTGTGGCACAGGACTTCAAACTTGCCGGCAGGGCCCCAGAACTAAATGCTCCAGCTTTCTTTGCTGCAGGGAGGCTGCCCTCATCACTTTAAGTGGCAGGCAAGCGCTCATAACCAGAGCTGCACATCCATGGCGCGGGACTTCAAACTTGCCGGCAGTGCCACCGGACTACACGCACTAGCTGTCTTTGCAGCAGGAACGCCGCCCACGTCACTTTTAGTGCTAGGCACATGCTCATAAGCACTGCTGCATCCCTGCAGTGTGGGACTTCAATCTTGCTGGTGTGGGCCCAGGATTACACGCACCAGCTGTTTTTGTGGCAGGGAGGCCACCCTCATCACTTTCAGCACCAGGCAGGTGCTCATAAGCACCACTGCACTCATTCAGTGTGGGACTACCCCTGGTGCGTGCTAGGACAAAGACAGAGACAAGATCAGGCCCGTCTTTGCACGTCACCGCCCAACAGCAGCTGGGCTAGGCCACTCTACTGGCCCTTCTTCCTGAGATTTGGCAGGTACATTCCTTTCCTCTTTTTCAAGGCTGTTGTGTTATTTTGTTTACCTAAAGCATGGGGAAAAGAAAGGCTGCCCTAATAAACTTCTATCTCCACCCTTTGCTCCGAGAATCACAACTATTGACGTGCTGTGGGGGAAATTTCAAAAGAGATTGATACTTGCAGAGCACCACCTGCCTTTGTCAGTGGATGGTCTCTATTCCCAGAATTCGAGCACGATTCCCCCTTTGGACGATCTCCCCCCACGCTTTGTGCAACACGATCTTGAGCCTCTTACTCTGCCTATTGTGCCCACCCCTCAGCTGGGCCTATGTGCCTTGCCTGAGCCTGATTTATTAACTGGACGGTACAGGTATCCATCTGGGAAACAAACTCAGGGGGAGGGCCGTTGCCTCTAAACTTACCCTGATCAGCTCGGAGTCACAAACAGAGGAAATATTACGCCTGGGCCTAACTTCAGTGGGGGATCTGGTTGACTTACTCAGGGCAGAGTTCAATGCTGTACCCAGCGCCAAGCTTGATCCCATCATCTCCAGATTAGTGACTATTGAGGCCAGATTGAATACAATCGTGGAGCAGGAGGGAGTAAGGCCTGAAGTCTCTGCCACATCAGCACCTCCTGGTCTGGTCAGACACGGAGGTCATGCTCACTCTATTTCTGCCTCTGTGTCTGCCCCTGGCTGCCCTGCTGAACCCACAGCTGGTGGTTGTGATTCCGATGAGGGAATTCTCAACTGGATTGCTGCCTCAGAAGCCTAGCCTCAAAGGACTGAGATCACTGTCCCTCCAGGCAGCACTCATCCACAGGAATTTAGGATAAGGATGCCATCAACCAGGGAGGGGGACTTCGTATTACATCTGCCACCTGAATCCGGCCCATACATGATTGTTTTGGCAAATGTCCCTGTGCATACCTCGGGGTCTGCTGAATCTAGTATTAAACTAAAACACAAAGTCACCCACTGGCTAAACTACAAATCCAACTCGCCTGTTTGTTATGCTGATGATATTTTAACGGTACATAGAGTTGGGTGGGTGGACTCACAACCAAAATGTTTTGGTGGAGATTGTGTAGCGGTCAACTTTTGACACTTCAGGACTGTTGATGTCTTCAATGGACAGCACTAGCAGTAATGACTCACTAAATAAAGGTGACGCTGGTGATTATAATCTCAGCTTGCATCACTGGAACATTGAAAGGGTCAACGTGAAGCTGTTTTCACAGGTTTGGCTAGACTATATTCAGCAGTTAGACATTGTCCTATTTCAGGAGATGTGGGCTACGGAGCATGTCCTATGTGATGGTTTTGTATGCTTTGCCCAACATGCCTTAAAGTCATCTTCAGGGCAAGCAAGTGCTGGTCTTCTAGCCTGGGTTAAAGGTACCCTTGATTATACTACAACCTGCATTAAAACAGGAAGTAGACTCTTTCAGACATTTTATTTAAAATGGGTACTAAGTTTTGGGTTCTTTGCTTTGAACTTCTGTAACAATGACTTTTCCTCTAGGACCAACAATAATTTCATGGCTCTTTCTTCTTTTATTGATTCATTGTATACTAGTCCTCTGTGTCTTGGCAGAAAGCTGTAATCTGCTGCTCGCAAAAGATTTTAATGCGAAGCTGGGGATACTGTGTGCTTTGCCAACTTTCAACACTCTGACCTGTTCTGGTGTCAGTACTCATGTCTGGACCAGGATGCTAGGGGTGAGATTCTCTTCTCCATGCTTTTTATTCACAACTTGTGCAATGCTTTTGACTCTTTTGCTCATGGGCCTGCCAGGGTAGGCACTTTTACCAGAAGAGGCCAGTGTTCAACCATTGATTGTGTCTTTGTCATGCAAAACCTGTCCACCAGAGTTGTTGGTAGTGGAGTTATTCCTATGTCTTCAGTGACCACAATCCTCTCCACCTCTCTTTCAATCAATTAATAGAAGCTAAAAGAGGTGATAACGAGGTTAACTCTGGGTGAAGTGCAAAGGATAATTTGAGTAGACTTGTGTGGAGGACCACCAATATTGCCTGTGTTTTTGCCAAGCTTGTAGCCACAATCATACCTGCATCCTATACTGATGATTTCCTTAGAAGCTGACAGGCAATTGATAGTTGACTCCTTTGTGTCCTTGGGATTTGCTGTAAAAATGTTCTTAAAAAGAAGGTTACAGCTAATGATGTGGGTGTGGCACAATGGTTTGCTGAAGTTTGTAGAATGCATAAAGAAGACACCAAAAGAACAGGGAAGAAATTGCCAACTGCAGGAATGAATATACAAAGGCTTTGGTTGAGCTGAAAGCTGAGATGAGAATCTTTCATTGGGAAAGTCTGGTTCAGACATGCACCCTCAAAGAATATAGATGAATCTAGAACTTCGGCAATAATTATTCCCAGGCTGTCAAACCCAATCAAGCCCTTAATTGTAATATTGCCCCAGGCGACTGGGAGAACCTCCATAGGCAGATACAAGCCCTGAAGGATAGTGCCCATAGTGGGTCGGAACCCGCACAAACTGAATTCCCTATAGAAATCTCCTTTTCCCTTGCAGAGGTTACAATGGCTATCCTGCAAAGCCCTGGTAGTAAAGCTCTAGACCCTGATGGTGTCTCAATGGACTTGTACAAGGAGAATGTTAACTTTTGCCCCCCCCCTTGCAAACGATTCTTTTTAAACCTTCCTGTGTTGGTGGGGTTCCCTGAATCCTGGAAGTCTGCAATCATTGTAACTGTTTGAAGGCAGAACAAGATGTTAAACCTGTGATGACATTGATGGTCAAGGGGTCAAGCTGTATGTGGTATCACTGCCACTATTCTTGCAATTTGGTGAATCAAATGTACACAAGCAGATTAATGATTGAATTACAAAAAATTGAACTGTGACTCTCGGCGGCCCCCTAAACTTTGGACATTGTGCTTAATATGCAGTGGCGGCTCCTCCGCTACGGCGGAGGAGCATTGCCCCCCCACCAGCCTCAAAACTTGTAATATAAAATGATAATAAAATAGGTTTATTGTCATTTTATTTTGCAGGTTCTAAGAGCTGGCAGTCTTGGGGGCAGGGCCATCGCGAGAGCAGTGCAGTGACGAGAGGAGTGGTGGCCACTCTACTCAGTGCGCATGTCGGTTTGGCCGGCCATCTCAGGACGGCCAAACTGACATGCGCACTGAGCTGTCTCCAACCTAGCTGCGTTGCTGGGTTGGAGACAGCAAAACACAGGCTTCCAGTCTCCCTGGGAGTGCAAACTCTCAGCACCCAGGCCAATCCTGATGCTGCTTTCAAGCATGAGAGCAGCATCAGGATTGGCCGCAGGGCACACTGGGAGCCTGTGCTGCAGCAAGGACACAGAGCACAGAAGCGTTGGGTGGCAGGTAAGTTCTTTTTCTCCTATTTTTTTTAAAATGTTCTACTCGTCCGTTCTCCCCTCCCCGTCATCCGTCGTCAACCCCCACCACTGCCCCCACTCTGCTAACAGACTAGCCGCTACTGTGAAAATGACAGCCTTTCATCTTACTTATGAACTCTTTTGTAGCATAGTATTGCACAGAAGTACGTCGCTGGAAGTAAAAGTGCAAACATTTGCAGAGTACTCTGCCTCTTGGATCACAGCCAACACTAGAGATTATGGGGAAAAAACTGTTAATTCAAGACAATGTCATTTTAAGATTCCTAGCACTCTGGAAATTCTGCAAGCACCTTGTCCTCCGTCACTGCTTCTTTACACTTGAGAGCGCATTAAAAATTAGCTATTCAAAGTGATCAATATTGTTTCTATATATGAAATATATATGAATATGACTATATTTGAATATATATATATAAAATAAATTGTTCAAAATACTGGTAGTGCTTGAAAAGTCCCATGGAGCTTTAGCTCACATTAAACAAAAAAAAAAGAACGAAACCTCAATCAAATTAGGTGCTGCTAAGCTCAATGTATCACAATTATTTTGAATACGATAATTATAATTAAAATTCAAGACTTCAGAAAACTGACATAGCAGCCTCCTTTGGATCAGTGAATGACACACGCTGTCCAAACTTGTTCAATAATAATGCATTATTCAGTTATTCTTCGCCCTCCTAAGATTTTATTTCTCATTGAGGTATGACTCAGGTGGGTTGAATTTTGCTGATGTTAAACTGTCTTTAGAAATCTATGATTTCAATTAAATTAAACTTTTGGGTCACATCATGGAAATTGCATTGGTGATGGGTAATCTTGCAGTGGTTTCAGACAACAACTTTGCACAGCAGCGGACCAAACTTTCGATGACCTTTGTTCAAATGAGTAGTGCAGAAGGTCAATTTAGTTTAACTGATCAGTGCAAATGTTGTTTCGGAACAGTTGCAAAATTGCCTTTCGGTAGTCTCAACATGAATGTCTTGGATACAATTTTATGATCTGGTCTCTTGTGGTATTGACCAAATATCCATGAAATGAAGACATTCTGAGGTCTTATAAATTCTTCACACTATGATTATCGTTCAATGGCATGCTGACTGATATATTCCAAATGTAACAAAATGAGAACTATCTGCTTGTAGGAACTTTAGGCCCAATGGATTAGTTCCCTTTTTAAGGCTTTTTTTTTGCCTAGTATCCACTGACTGGCACTAGACCGGATCTCAAGTTAATGCTTGCCAAGTGACTACTTGCAGGAGCTCACGAGGACAATAATTGCTGCCTGTTTACTTTGCTATATAAAAACTGCATGTGCTGCACTGAGTATGGTAATTCTGCCTAAAAACACAGGGCCTCATTTATGAGGCTCCTTGCGCCGCTGGAACGTCACTTTTTGTGACATTCCGTGGCACAGGAGTCTGCTCCATATTTACGAGGCAGCACTAAGACAATTTTTTGGCTTAATGCTGCCTTGTAAATGTTAGCTAATATTTATAGAGCGCACGGCTTCTCCCAGGAGTGTCCCGGCGCTGTGAAACATAGACCACATAACGTCAAACAAAGCAAACCATTGCTACGAAGCTCACAACTGAAAGAGCCACGTTTTCAGACTCTTCCTAAAAGTAGAGAGGTCAGGAATCTGTCTAAGGGAGAAGGGTAGGCTATTCCACAGCCGAGAGGCCACTGCTTGGAAAGATCTACCCCCTACCCGGGAGAGCTGAATCTTCGGGGCAGAGATCAAATATCGTTCCCTTTAACAAGGAGCGTGCAGTGGGTGTTGCTGGGGGTGTTCCCAGCAACATCCTTGGCTTTTTGACACTGCTACAGATTTATGAGAAATCGTAAATCTGAGGCAGCGCCAAAAATGCCTCTTGTGATTGTTTTTGTGCAGAAAGATTTCCCTTCCTGCACAAAAATAATCATCCGCGCAGCGCAGGCACCCTTGCACCAGGCTGCAAAGGTGCCTGCTTTGGTGCCCTACAGCCCATTGTGCTCCAGCGCAGGAGAAAGGGACAGGCACTGCCCTACGGCAAAACCTCATAAATGAGGCCCACAGTGCCTCCTGTGATGAAGGGATCTGCACATGGAATTCCTTTGAAGGGAGTTATGTGACTGTGGTACTAAAAGAGACAGGTGTAGGAAAACAGCAACTAAACCTTTGGTACAGTGGGTAGTTCGAAAGGGCAAAACTCACAAGTGGAGCATCTGTATGAGGAACAGTTCGAGATTTGGGGGCTGGGAAGTTATATCGGTTAGGGTGGCAGCAATATATTAAGGAGATCTGTGCATGTGGACATTTTAGAAAAGAGAATGACAAGGTTATTGGGCAATACAGATATGTCTATCTGGTCTTGAGGGGAAAGTGCATGTGAAAGGAAAAGGAAGGCTTCCGTGGCACCCGAGTGAGTCAAGGCTGAGAAGTCGACACTCGGGGAGATCTATGACAGGACTATCTAGTAAGAAAATTGGAATTGGTACACCACAAAGCGTGTTCTGACACACAGCATCAGCCTTCGTTCAGGAAATTGAAAAGAGAAGCAGGTAAACGTTAGAAAGAGACACTGACTTAAAGCCTCTACTGAAAAGTATTGACAAACATTAACGAGGATTGGAACTATTTAGGCTCCAAGATGGAGAAATGAGGGTAAGAACTTTTAATTTCTCCTCATTTTTCCTAGTACAGTTTGGTACTGGACTCTAATTGAATCAAGAATAGTTGTGGCAACTAACAGGGCAATGGAAGTTTGGGCTGTAAGGAATGTGGCTCACATATTGGTACCCACACAGATTTATTTCATATATTCCAATCAAACTCCTACACTAATTTTATAGTTAAATGTGACGCTTCATGTATTTCAAATGGAAAGAATTTAATTTAGAAATATTTAACGTATTCAAATTTTTCAGGTGGAGAGCAGCTCCTTTATATGGACACTCTGAATCTGCTCAACTCACATACAAACTATTTCCACAAGGAAAGAAGGCATGCACTCTGAGGCAATTTGGCTCAGACTTAAGCCTTTGTCAAGGTGATTGTCACCACCTTTCAAAATAAATATAAAACCGAAACCATAGACAAAATAGTGCAAAACATGACTTATTTCAGATTCATAATGATACACAACTATAGAAATCATTAAGTATATATGAATCAAGCTGCAATAATATACATGCAGAAAAACATATTAAGAAATACTTACACCTAGGTAAATAAATACGCATAGTAAACAGGAGAAACATTAGCTGCATGATTAATGAATGTGATAATCAGTCAATCTACCAAAGTGAGTAACACATGCTCAAAATCTTCAAGTGATGGAATTCATTGGGAGTCAAATAATGGCTAAATAATTCATTTGGCTTGACATGTCGTTGTTACTAGAGATACCCCCAAAAGAATCAATACGGAATAGCATGCCTAATTTGCTAAAGCGCATTTGTTACCCAGTCCAAATCAGTCTCACTATCCCAATAAAAGAAACTCATCCAGTGCACTAATCGAGAAACCAAACGAAGGGGGGGTTGTAAGTGTAGAATCTGCTAGAAGAAGCACATAGTGGCATTGTTCAAAGTAATGCTAACATGATGGTGAGGTCGTCCAAGTATATCGCCTAAGTGGGCATACTAGTGCACTCCATGTCATGATAATATAAGGCAGTCACCTTTCTCAAATATACACAATAAGTGGGAGACACAGTGACCTATGGACCACTGGAAAATCCGGTTTATAGTGTGATGCTTTATTTTTGCCCCTGTGAGCTCTCCCCTATCAGATTTGAGTCCAAGGGCTTAAGTCAAAATCTATGGTATAGGTATTGGAAGGTTTTTAAGGACAGGAATTTTTCAAAACATGGCTGCTCACAATTTAAGTAATAATGAACACTAATTACCTAAGGATCAAGTGATATTAAAAAGACAAATCTGATAAAGAATACCACAACAACAGAGGGGGGGAGTTTACTGTGTGTGAAGATTAGTGAAGTCTATTTACATATAAATATATTACGTGGAGGCGGTCACCATTGAGAAGTTATAGTTATGATCATGTTTCCATAGGAAAAGCATTTTTGGTTTGCCTATAACTTTGGTGCAGTTTCATAAATCTTCACATAACTTTCCAAAAAAAGACTCCTCCAATTCAGCTCCTTCCTGGAAAGTTTTGGAGTGATCCGTCAAGCGAGGGCCAAGAAAGAGGGAGTGTGCCATAGGAGAATTGAAAGGTGATACAGCAAAAACTGCTAAACGGAATTACACCAAATTTGGCAGAAAGGTAAATCTTCATCCTGAAAGCGTCCTTTTTGCAATTTGTAAATCCATTCAGTAGTTTTTGAGAAATTAAGGCTAAAAAACTTTTGAACATTTTACGTTGTGGAGGATCTGTGCAGTAAGATAAGATCTGACTTGCTGCCACCACATCAACAAATATGTGGCAACAGCCATTTCTGGACTGAGTCCCCTATTCTGGAAATGAGCTTAAAAAAACATACAAGGATGTAGGATATGGATATCCTGCTCACCTAAGCCTGGTGGGGATACCCATCTCACCTAGGCTTGGTGGGGATACCCATCTCACCTAGCCCTGGTGGAGGTGGGGGGGTTCCCAGAGGGACCCCCACAACCCAGAGGCCAAGAATGATTTTTTTTTTTTTAAATACTGCCAATTTGCATAAGATCTGTGGTAAAATTAAAAAAAATAAAAGTGCAGGTTACTGTGCTTTAAGAATAAAAAAACCCAGTGTAGGCCAGGGGGTGCTGTAAAATATTCTGAAAGAAGAGATGGTATTCGGCCCCCCTGGGCCTCTTCCAGGCCCTGGGACCTCATCCCCTAGTGCTGATTTATTTTAAAAGAAGAGGGGGTGTGCGGGCCCCCTCACCATACTATTTCGAGTCCCAAGGACCCCATAGTCTGGGCCTGAGTTAAAACATATGGGGAGGGCGAGTGTGACCCCCCGAGCCTAATTGAGGCCCCAGGGACCCTATCCCTCAGGCTGGTAAACATAATTGGGGACGGGGTCTTGCAGCCCCCCCCCTTGAGCTTCCTTGAGGCCACAGAGACACCATCCACCGGCTCCGGCACACCGTATTTTCCCTGCTCACAAGAGCATGGGCAGGAAAGTCTTTTGTGCTCTCACCTGCTGGGAGCAGAAGGCTGCTCCCACTGGGTGGGAGCACAAAAGGTTCTCCTTGCCCATGCTCTCACCAGCAGGGAAATATAGAATTGTTCTTGCCCAGCAGGAGCAGAAAGAAAAGCTGCTTCCGCTGGGTGGGAGCAATGCTGGCTTTAGGGTTAAGCGTACTCTTGTGTCGCTTAGTTGGGAAGTGGACTCAGAAGTTAAGTTGGTGATCTCAGAGATTTCTTAGAAGTACTTACAGAGGGTCACAGTCAATGGGTCTCTGCCATGTCTTTGCAGTATACCTGTGCCAGCCTGAATCCAGGGGTCTAAACAGCTGTCTCCCTCCAATGTTATCTTCGAGCTGTAGGTTGCAGAATGTCAATGGGGGAATTTGACTGCCCTATGGCGATGGCCTCCTTAGAGTGAGGATATTTGGCAAGAAGAAGGTAGCTGTATAGCTCTGATTACCTATTGATTGCCTATAGATTGCATTCTTTCCAGCAGGAAGGGAACCAGCGGGTGAAAACATTTGAATTGCCCTACCACAGGTTTCTAAATGTACTGGCCCTAACGTTAGGGTGTAAGGACCCATGAAGGAAGTAACCAGTAGGAGGCAGCTGGCCCATGAAGTGGAAGAAAGGGGTTAACTGCTCTGACTGGAGAGCATGCAAAGACTTGCACTGTTGAGGCCACACCTGTCCATGAGGTGCTGCTTGCATTGTCAGAGAGACAAGAAACAGCAGATGTGGTCCAGGGGATTCCTACATTGCACAGACTGAGTGTGCTACACTCTGGAAGTTCTAGGCTGCAGGCAAGTGTTCAGCATTCATTGCTCGAGTTGAAGGTCAGAGTTAAGGACTAATGGCCAAATTTAGACATTAGTGGACAGAACACTCAACCACTAACATGGCAGACTACCCTGTTCATCAAACCTTCAGTCCACTTGCTCTATATAGAGTCGGGCAGACAGTCATCTTTCCAATGGCAGTTGCCCCACAGGCTCCACCACTGGAAAGTTTACTACAAAGGAATGATGAAGTAAGGCCCACCCACCCGGAATGATGAAGTATGGCCCACCCACCCTGTTTAGAGTGGACAGAATGATGCATGTTTTTTCTCCCTATGGCTGACAGGTAAAACAAGAAAGATTACCCCCAAACCATGAAAGAAAATTCCCAGGGTTTGAGGGTCATTAGTCTTTCTGTTTTCTTTTAGAACTTCCACTTTCAGAGGAAACACTATGACAGCTGTTCATATGAAGGCACAGAGCTCACTACTGAGCCGGCAGTGATCTCTAAATATGGCAGGCAGAAGTCTCATTGAGTGTTGGCTGTAATGTCCTCTGCCTCTCTGACAGTTGGAGGGCTGTCTTCCAATCTTCAAATCAGGCCCTAAATCTGAAGGTAAAATCTTTGAACCAGGCAACTAGCTTAATGTATCTGGCCTCCACTTCATCACTGTCAGGCTGAATTTATGCCTAGGTCATGGTCAATCACAAACAGCTTTTTTCAATTGTGCTCCCCATTATTAGTCCCATTTTGCCTTAAAACTTTAATAATTCATATCTATTTTTGTCCCATAATCAGTTTTGAAGATCTTGATGTCTTATTGCTCATTACATTTTTCTCTATAGTTCTAATTGTTTGGGAATTGTATTGTGTTGTTTTCTTGTTTTAACCATCACTTCCCTGGGGAATTGCCTTGTTGAGCAGAATTTTTTTATTTTGGACTAACCACATTGTGTTTTAATAAACTGTTTTTGGTCACCCCGCCCAAATGAATAACCTGATTCCTGACAATAGCAAAGGCCATTTGAATCTCAAAAACGAGGTTGTGACCAAGAATAGAGCCTAGAAGTCTATTCTGGCCTTCAATGTTGCCACATAAAGGTTTACCACATAGAAAAATATTACATCCGCTGTTTATCTCAGTTATTACTCATGCTGCAGAATCTTCTCTGCTGCTGTTATGTCTTTAAGTGGAATTGTATTCCTACATGTAACGTCTGCAGTTGTTCAGCTTCAAATCAGGAGACATCCTTTATTATCATCAAGCCGGAATCACGCTGTGTCTTTACAGCGCCGGCAACAGAACGAACGCATTCATTTAGCATGCAAGTCGTTACAACGTCTTGCTTTAGGGGTAGCATTGGTGGAGTGGTGTTGGATTTTAAGTCCAACACCTTCCCTACTGTTGCGCAGACTGGAGTTGGAATAGTAAATGATACTATTCCAAAGTCTAGCGTCCCGCTAAAGCAAGTCGTGCTAATGGAATGCGTCATAACGACACATACATTCTAATGCCGGCGTTGTAAAGGCATGTGTGCTAAACGCATGTGGGATTCCATCAAACAACCCATCAAATGGCATGAAGCTGCATTTCCCTCTTCCTCACTGAGTGAAAGAATGAAAGATATAGTAAAGCATGGGATGATAATTATATGTAAACTTTTACAGACGGGACACTGGCTTTTTAAGTGTAAGGATCTTTACAAAATATCCCACAACAGTTCAGTGAGTACAACAAGTGACCATGATTCTATGTAAAACATATTTGATAAAAACCATGATTTGTAACTGTGCAGCAGCTCTTGATGTTTAAGGCAGTTGTCTGCCACCCATCAGTTAGTTGCATTAAGACACCATGTATATCACTTGTGGCTACTTTTAATGTAGGCATGTGTGTTTTTATGAGACATACACGGCACAAACTTAACAATAGAGCAGAAAACACCTGAAAAGAAAGAGGATGCAGACATAAAGGGGCTTATTTACAAGCTCATTGCGCCGCTGTTGAGCCACTTTTTCCCATATTAAAAGTGGCGCAACTGCGGTGCAAGGGGCTTGTAAATAAGCCCCAAAGAGTGTAAAGGCAAAGGAGTGACTAAGAGTAGATAAGGAGTTGGGGGGCTTACATTATGATGAGATGAAAGTGAATGAGAGAGAGAGACTGCCCTCGGGCGAGTGGAGTGGATATATAGACACAGCAGGGCACAAGAGGCATGGCACTAGATAGCAGGTTAGCAAAGAGGTCTAAGTTAGTAGGGGAGGCAGAAACTTCAGGAGAGTTCAGCATCCGGGATGTCACGAACGTTTGCATAAAGTTCCAAACAATATAAATCAACAATAAAAAAATCTGATGGTGAAGCTATGCATCACCATAAATAGAGGACATGCTATATCTGACTAGAAGTCTGCAGCATTCTTGCATTATGTTCTCTTGTAAAAGAAAAACACAGTGACCACTATCAGACACCACTCGACTCAACACATTCAAAACAAAGGCTAATTTACAGTGCATCATGGTGAACTCTGTTGAATTATACTGATGAAAATGATTAAGGTGGGGGCGTGGCTTGCCGCGGAGAGCAATGGCTTCCTGATTGAATGGCTCCGTCAGACCACCCCAACTTCCCCCTATAAATCCGGACAATTATCTGAAACAGGGGTGTGAATGAGGTCCTTATGACTCGCTTAAAGTAAGGGTGCAGAATCAGCTCGAAAGAGCAACAACAGACCTGCAATTGAGGAGGGGCAGTGAGAAGCCTGCTGACGATCGGCATCCCCCTAGCTAGAGTGCCGGAACCAGGGATCAGCGCGTGCTGCAGGCAGCGGAATGAACCCGCGGTAAGCCCTGCCCAAACAACACACTGTCCGCCCCAGTGACAGTGGAGGCGCCAGCCGGCGTCGTGCAGCAATTGAAGGGACAGGAGAGGCTCGACACCGTAAAGCACTAGTGGGACACCGTGGGTTTAAGTAGGAGATCAAAGCTTGGGATCCGAGATACGCTGAAGGACGATCCGGGAAACCTGCAGTCACGAGTGCCAGGCCCACGCAGGAACTGTGGTAAATGGCAGGTGAGATACACGACCTCAGTTAATGCAACAGAGTGAGCCAAAAATATACCAGCTACCCTGGTAGAGTGAAGGGGCAAGGGGGGGTGAGGCATCGGTGGTGGCTGCAAATGAAAGCGCGGCCATTTTGGAGGGGCCTGCGCCGCACAGCTAAATAGAAGCTGGTCTGGAGAGCCCTATCCACAGCGGAGAACAGTGTGAGCATGGAGGGACTCTTATAACACATACATTTTATGCTGTAGCGACATCCGGAGGACCCCCCCTGGGGTGCCAGCACTAAATTTAGCTCTGGGATCTCCCACCCCAGAATCATCGATGACAACAGGGAAGGGAGCCACTCTTTGAGCCACAGGATTGGCGGTGCGGTGCAGGACTCATTAACACTTGGCCGAGCTGAAAGCAGACCATTCAAATTGGGATGCACCTAGCTGTGATTAACTGGGGACCCATCAATAAACTGGCATAGTCCGCCGAGGTACCCCCTTCGTGCAATCGCGACTGCTAGTATGACAGGGGGCAGAGGAGCTTGTACCCCCCACCAGATGAAGCTGGACAGATATGCTATGCCTAAAGACCAAACAACCACTCCAGACGGAACGGAAGTAGCTGGGTCACAAACGGTAATGTCCCAGACAGAGACCCCAGACCCCACGTTGCAAGACATTATGGCTGCTATACAAGGGATAAAGTCTGACCTGGCGGGGAGGATCGATGCTGTTATCACGGAGGTGTCACTGGTGAGAGCAGATCTCAGCAATATGAAAGACCGAGTAACGGAGGTAGAAGGAACGACAGCAGAGCTGATTACCAATACAAAGACCCTACAGAAACAAGTTAAAGAACTAACACAGATGACGAGGGAACTGGAATACAAGCTGGAAGACCAAGAAGGGCGCTCCCGCCGAAATAATATCCGCATAATTGGGGTGCCAGAGAGAGCGGAAGGACAGACAGTGGACCTATTTGTAGAGAACCTTCTAACTAATTCATTACAGCCCAGAGGGCTATCGAAATTTTTCTCGGTCGAACGAGTCACAGAGTTCCGGGTGTGCGACCGAGACCAGGCGCCCGCCACAGCCCCTTATAGCAAAACTATTCAATTACCGAGATCGGGATGTAATACTCCAGGCAGCTAGGAATGCCCCACCATACGAAAATGCCCTTATCTCCTTTTACCCCGACTTTACGCAGAAAGTCCAGCAAAAGTGACAAAACTTTTTGAAATTAAAAAATCTCTACGGGCGCAGGATATTAAGTACTCTATACTTTTCCCGGCAACCCTTAGAGTGATAGCAGAGGGCAAGATATGGAGATTCACAACCCCTGAAGAATTGCACGACTGGCTGGACAGCTGGAGAACGGCCACAAAGTTGAGACATCTGGAGTGACAATTCTCTATGAGACTCTATAGGGAAAAGGCGTTTTTGGCGCTGCCTGCAGACCATAATGGACTGGAGCAGAAGAGATGCGATAATCTAAAGGCCCACTGAGAAAAGACCTTGTTTACAGATAAGATTTATGTCTTTCTATAGTAGGAAGAACTGGGTTAAGTTATGATGTTACACCTTCCTCAATACATGTTGTAATAGCACCTACATGATCTAGGTTGTGAGGGGGGAGGGGGCAGATGGACTCTCTGGCCCAGGACGACCCAAGTTGGTATTGTTATCATGGGGCGACAGGCACTCTGCAAATTGGGGGGGTGGGTGGTTCTTAACCCACAGTGCAGGGCAGCAGGGAGGGGGGAATGTTTGCAATGTTTTTGTGGCCATCAGAGAGATGGCTTAGTTTTCCTGTTGTACAAGTTGGTAACCTGGCGGGGAGCGGGAAAGGGACGTGACACATCACAGAGACATAAAGAGCGGGTCAGATCCCTAGCATGCAAATGGAAGCACGGATATGTCCTGAGTAACCAAACCCACACTTATGACGGATACAAATCGAGACATAGATAAGCTACGGGCCTAATCCCAAGTAAACACTAAAATAAGAGCCTTGACCTGGAATGTTAATGGACAGACTTGGTCACAAAATAAAACACACAGTGGTATTGCAATACCTCCGTAGACAGAACCCAGACATAGTATTACTACAAGAAACGCATCTCAAAGGTAACACGTGTAAACCACTTGACAGATTCGGGTACAAACTAGTAGTGCATGCAGGATTTACATCAGGGTCGAGAGGGGTTAGGATCCTGCTTCGGACGACTCTCCCCTTTACACCGGGGAAAATATGGCATGATCAGATGGGTCAATACATGGCTATAACAGGAAGGTGGGAGGGCAAAGTCCTTAACATACGCTCAGTGTACGTACCACCAAGGCTGCACACAGACACTTTAAATGACATCAGCACCCTTTTGGTAAACCTCCCAGAAGGAATATTAATTATGGGTGGGGACATGAACGCAACAATAAATCCAGGGATGGACAGAATATCGACCTAAGACAGAGACAGGGGACCCAACCCACTACGGGATTTTGCTGGGGTGATGGGGCTGGTGGCACTTTGGAGAATACATAATCCAGAAGATCAGCAATATACGTTTCACTCAACCTCACACGGGGGGATACTCCTGCTTAGACTACCTGATGACACAGGAAATAAACGCACACTGGTTCACTGGAGCAGAACATAAGGCAAGGGGAATCTCTGACCATTCCCCGGTAGAAACACTGCTAAAGGGTCCCACGAGAAATTATACCCTGCCCCCTAGAATAGACCCCTGGTTCCTCCGAGACATACAGATTCGTGAAAATATTGGACAGTGCACAGACCAATACATTCAGGACAATGCGGGAACGGTGTGCTCAACCTGCACACTGTGGGAGGCATATAAGACGGTGGTTAGGGGACATGCCCAGGCCATAGTTGGAGGGAAAAAGAAGGAGCAAAAAATTCATTATGACACAAGAGCAGGATATTTTACAATTGGAGAGTGACGCCATGGGTGACAGCGAGGTGGCGGCACAAGCTAGGCAGCAGGTCCATATCAAACAAAAAGAGATGAAAGACATAGTTGAGGAAGCAGCTAAGACATATGCCAGAGCGGCCCAAAGGCGACTATGCGAGGTAGGGGAGAAGGCCAATAAGCTATTGGCATGGCTTGAAAAGAGAGACAAGGAACGGAACTGGGTCTTAGAGATACGCACTCCACAGCGGGAGATTAAAAAGACGGGCGAGGAAATTGCCTCGGCATTTGCTGATCACTATGAGGCTTTCTACAAATCCACATCTGCTAGAACGAGGGAGAAATGTGCGGAGCTACTTAAAGATATTCCTCTCCCAAGCCTGTCTAATGAAGACAGGGAAACAATGGATATGGAATTTACATCAGATGACATAGCAAGGGCCATATGTGATTTACAATCCGGTAAAGCAGCCGGTCCTAACGGCATACCGGTGGAACTTTATAAGGGAGTGGCTTCGAAAGTGGCCCCGCACATGTTAAATATGTACAAAGAAGCTCTTGATCGAGGTAAGCTGCCAATTGATCAGAGATTTGCGATCATAGTTGTAATACCAAAACCGGGTAAACCACCGGAAGAATGTGGCTCATATCGTCCAATATCACTACTAAGGGGCCGATTCCGATTCGGGCCGGAAATCTCTCCGACCGAGCCGGACCCGGAGAGATTACCGACCGAATCGGACCCGTGCAGCCCGACCGAACGAGTACGATGCGCACGTATGCCATCGGACTCGATTCGGTCGGACTCCCATTGAAGTCAATGGGAGCCTGTCGTACAACGCGTACGCAAGCTCCCATTGACTCAATGGGTGCGAGGTGGACAAGGGCGCCCCCTACAGCGTGTACGCGGCGAAGCGACTCGCGCCGTACACGCACAGGTAGGGGGGACCCATGGGTCCCCCCTGTGTGCGACTCGCGCGGATACGCGTACGGGGGGTCCGACACGGACCCCCAATGTACGGCTCCGACTGCTTCTTCGAGCCGGACGGCGCGAGTCGGTCGGACTGCTCGCGGCGCGCATCGTACTTACCCGGCCGGGGAACGTCTCCATTGCGCGGTGCGAGTCGAGTCCGAGCGAGTCGGTCGGTGCGGTTAGACCCGGGAACGAGTCGGTCGGAGCGGTCGGGACGCCCGGACGAGTCGGTCGGCGATTTCGCATCGTACTCGCTCGCCCGGACGCGCGTACGAATCGGTCGGGAAATAGGGCTCCGAATCGGATCCGGTTAAGCCGAATCAGATTCGGAGCCCTACCGGCCGAGATCGGAATCGGCCCCTAAATGTGGAAGCTAAGGTATTAGCAAAGGTGCTAGCTAATAGACTTGCTACTGTCATCACCTCGGTAATACACCCAGACCAGTCAGGGTTCATGCCCCATAGGAGCACTAGGCTCAACCTGCGGAGACTATACGGGGTGATGCATGCAACCAAGATCAACCCGAGTGAAGACGCCGTGCTGTTGTCATTGGACACATGCATAGCATTTGATAATATAGAATGGTCGTACCTACAGGCAGTGTAGGAACGGTTTGGACACGGCTTCTGCGCATGGGTGAGCCTCCTCTATGTGGACCTACTAGCGAGGGTACGGGTGAACGGGGTGATCTCGAGGACAGCCCAGCTACACAAAGGTACGAGGCAGGGATGCCCGCTTTCGCCAATGCTGTTTGCACTGGCATTGGAGCCCTTGGCAGCCTGGGTCAGAGCAGACCTATTAATCTGGGAAATAAGCAGGGGTGGACATTGGGAAGAAAAAAATGTCCCTCTATGCTGACGACATATTGCTATATGCTGCCAACCCTAGGTTGTCGATAAGCCAAACTATTCACATATTCCACTTGTTTGGAAGCTATTCGGGGTACAGAATAAATTGGAACAAATCCCTGTTATACGTCCTTGCTGGTACAACTCTGAGTTTGCCAGATAGTGCTTCCTCCCTAGCAATAAAAGATACATTCAAGTACTTAGAGATAACAAATTCCTAGAAGATAACCTACTTCCCCAACTGGATGGCTACGTAGAGACATACAACACTGATGGGACGTGCAGCCCTATTTAAGATGATGGCTTTGCCAAGACTCTTGTATATATTGCAAAATACCCTGTGCAAAATCTCAGCTAATTTTTTTAAGCAGATAAACACAGAACTAAGGCTGCTCCTATGGGACGAAGGTCAGGCCCGAATTGCCTTACATAAGTTGCAACATAGTGTTTACGAGGGAGGACTGGCAATTCCAGATATTAAGAAATATTACTGAACAGCTCAACTGATAACCATCAATGGGTGGGTGTTGGGGGGGAGAGAGGAGCCAGCATATAGAGCGGATCAAAACCACAAGGGAGAGGGAGGATACCTAAATGCACTGTACCATCGGCGTGCGAGCAGCACATTGCCTGCACATACGGAAGTGTCAATACACGTATGGAGGGAAGCTACCACATTCCTAGGTTGGAAAGGTAAATTGTCCGAACGTACGCCGCTATGGCACTCTGACCATCTACGGGAAGTGGGCCAACTAAAGGGATTTCGTAAATGGCAAACCATTGGGATAGAATATCTAGGGGACATATGGAGGGGGCAAAAATTGATACGTTTTGAGGATCTAAAAGTGGAGTATCAAATGTCTGACAAGGAGTTCCTCCGGTATTTGCAACTAAAACATGCTTTGAAGGAGCATATCCCGGATGGAGAGCAATTGGCGGAATATACTCCACTTGAGGATAAGCTACTCATGGATCACATGTTGGAGAAAGCTACCTCTTTAGTGTATAAAAAACTCACCCAACCCCCTACTAGCTCTGAGAGAAGCCTGGACGGAAGACTTAGGGCCCGATTCACAGAACTAACTTACGACAAAATCCTAAACTTACTACCATTTTGGTATTCACAGAATGAACTTACTCATTTTGGTATTCACAGAATAAACTTACTCATTTTGGTATTCACAGAAGACACTTACACATTTTGTGTAACTTACACATTTTGTGTAACTTACACATTTTGGTATTCACAGAAGGCACTTACTCATTGATGAGTAAGTGCCTTCTGTGAATACCAAAATGAGTAAGTTAATTCTGTGAATACCAAAATTGTTGTAAGTTCATTCTGTGAATACCCAAATGTGTAAGTTCATTCTGTGAATACCAAAATTGTTGTAAGTTCATTCTGTGAATACCCAAATGTGTAAGTTCATTCTGTGAATACCAAAATTGTTGTAAGTTCATTCTGTGAATACCCAAATGTGTAAGTTCATTCTGTGAATACCAAAATTGTTGTAAGTTTAGGATTTTGACGTAAGTTAGTTCTGTGAATCAGGCCCTTAAGACTTAGGGACACTAGAAGACGAAGATTGGACAGAAGCGATACAGAGTCCGAGGGCGGTAGCGATTAAAGCACGATTACGACTGATACAGTTGCGCATACTCCATAGGTCGTATACTTCTAAAGTGCTTCTACACCAGATAGGACGCAGTGATACTGATCAGTGTGCACGGGGCTGTCGGGAAGTAGGTACATTTTTCCATATTCTATGGGCATGCCCAAAAATACAATTATTTTGGAAAGAAGTAATACAGGTCATGTCGGAGGTAGTAGATCAGGAGATACCTTGCGAGGCTAAATGGCACATCACCTTTGTGTCGGGCGATGAGACTTGGCCAAAATACACCAAGATATGGCTCATGACAGCGGGCATAGTAGCCAAACGAAATATAGCGAGGGAGTGGGGTGCGAGTCAACCACCGAATGTTACAAAATGGAAAGAAGATCTAGACTGGTGTTGCAGTGCCGAAAAGGTGGTGTTCCAGGGTAGAGGCTGCCCAAAGAAATGGACAAAATATGGGGAAATGAACACAATACAGAGGACTTGGAATTATTGGTCAAGTGAAACGGGTGAAGTAACAATGAGGGAATGCCCATTGTACCGCATTACTGTGGCTTAAGAGAGGTATTAAGGTTATGATTTTGTATGATATACAACAAAATGCATGGGTGTAAAGACAATAGTAATGCAACTGTATTGAAATATTCGTTGATTGAAGCACCGCCAGGTGCCGGTTACTTACTTAATAACATTTTTTTTAAAAAGAGTTATTAAAAAAAGAAAATGATTAAGGTGAGGAGTTAGTGCTGACACCGCCTCCTTTATCCTAAGTACAGTAAAGCTCTTTTAGTAAGGATGCCAACACCATACATAACACTGACCCTCTGGAAGACCACTGCATCCCATTCACCTTTCTTTGCCCTCGGTGAAAGGAAAAGGTTAGTTGGAAGCCATATCCAGTTCTCAACTCATCTTTCAATGTGTGGGCAGCAGCATTTGTAAGTTTTCACGGCCCCGGCTTGGAAAGCCACAGCGCTGTTTCAAATTCTCATCAGGATTTCTAATATGGTCCCAATTTCAAATCTATCATTGCACTACATCTACAACACCAATTATTAAGATACTATGAGAGAAATTCAATTTCAACCCGTTGTTGGCATTCAAGAGTCAAATATTGATTTCTTGTAGCATTAGCAGTAGTTTCTAAATGGAAGACCCTGGCATCTAATGTCATATTGTTTAATCCAGGTGATTCTGTAGCACTTTCCAAGAAGCACAAGACTTCTTTTTCAGCTTCAATATTTGGTATTCTTAACAAAAAAGAAAGGTCCCCTTCTTTTTAGCTGTTATTGAACAATAGTAGAATGCAAATCTCTCCAGTACTTACAAGACAGCAATAAACTCATACTGATTTCCTTGTTGTATCTCACAATTTAGGAGATAAAACAGAAGGTTTGTTGCTTTTTGCATTATCTGGATATTCCTGTCCATGCTCGACAGGCTGCAACCAAACATCCATCCCTGAAGAGAGGATAAACTATGGACATGCAAAGAACCATAACAGCCATTGGCAATCTCAAGATACTCTGGGGCATATTTACAACGAAATATGGGAGAACGGAGCTGTGCCAAATTTGGCAGTGCTGCGCTCCGACATTTTCAAAATGCAGGGATGCACTGTATTTACAATAATACGGCGCACCCCTGTATTTTCCCTAGTACTGGTGCAAACATTTGCTGCCTAGCGCCAACGCAGGCACCCTTGCACCATAGTGTAAGGGTGCCTGCATTGCAGGGAATGATTGTTTATGTACAGGAAGGTGCTCCTTCCTGCACATAAACAAATATTAATGGCATTTTGCAGATGGCAGCAGACATAGAAAAAGCAAAAAAACGAGTATTTCTCCTCATTTCGCCATTCTAATGCATGCTCTTCCGCTACCTCAAATTTACACATTCTTGTAAATCTGGGGCAGCGTCAAAAAGCAATAGGTGTTGTGAAATGCCCACAGCAACACTCATTGCATTACCCTTTCACGTTAAGTGACGTGTGTAAAGGGGCTGTATTTACAAGGCGGCTTTAAACCATAAAATGTGGCTAAAAGCCACTTTGTAAATATGGAGAAGGGCATAGCGCCACCAGAGCGTAGCTGAAAGTGATGTGGAGCTTCCAAAGCTAGACCTCAAGGGCTGGAACAATGTGAGAATTTCGGGATTTCAAACAGGCAACACATTTGAATAACTGGATGGATTCAGAGAAGTGAAGTGGCTATCTTAAACATGTGCTCAATTGTGTCTCTGATGTCTGGACTTGGACACCTCTTCAGAACACTTTTATCTGGTGTATTCAGGACACCAGGCATCACCCATTAATGTACATATGGTAATAAGCTTATAGTGTTGCAACTAATTGTGATCATGCAAGCCCAAATCATATATTGGAATGATTTGGAGTATGTGCACAACAGTTACATTTGACGTGGACTATAGAAGGACAACAGCAAATGCACATCAAACTATTCTCTGATATTAAGTAGCCTGTGGCAGTTAAGAAATATTGCATTACTGCGCTATGAGAGCTTAGCAGATGTAATAAGATAAACATGTGCATAGTTATGTGTGTTGAGGCATCATTTATAACATACTTCTCGCATGACATACAAAGGGACCCGACAAAAGATCCACAAAGTGAACAAGGGTTACCTTGGTCCTCTGTGCCAGAGCTGAGAGAACGCTGTATGATGGATTTAACCCAGATCTGTGACTGGGGGTGAATGTTTGATTAATTCAGCATTCCATCCATCATCTGTTCTTTTTGTACTCAGAGAGACTGCAGCCGATTTATTCTCCAGTGCTCCATGTTTACCAGCTTTCAGTACAGTGCATGAAATCAGTGAAAATGACATCACACGAAGTACCATCAATTGACTATTGTTGTGCGACTTTGTAAAAAGAAACTTTCTTGGTGATATCAGTGAAACAAAAACAAATATTAACACTAATAATTACATATATTTTAAATTTCAATTAACTGGAGATACATTATATTAGTCACACTGAATGGAAAGGTTTGGCATAGGTCTCACTTATAAGTTCAATCACTATTATCAATTTGTTTCCATATTAGTGCATTAGATATGTATAGGTGTATGTGGTATTTATATAGCGCAAGCCAAACCAAAAGGCTGCGACATGTGATAGGAGGAGTAGATGGTTTGTGGATCGTGACTGCATCATGATTTAGTGTTTTTTTTAAAGTTGAGTATTCGTGTGTTTCCTAAATTGGAGCTGACTTTGGGCTGTCCAGATGGATACGGAAATAACATTCCAGATCCTTGGGGGATAGATGGGATAGGCCTTTTTTCTTGTTTTTCTACTTTTAGCACATCATCGTCTTCCATTTGAAGGAGTCCTTGCTGCAGATGTGTGAAGAGCCACTGAAGGTGGTAAGCTTGTCATCCAAGAAGGCAGGGGTGTCAGTCGAACAGTACAAACCTAGCCAAAAGCAGTGGAGCACTGCACAGGGACAATGGCAAGCATAAGGTCAAGGAGTGATGGGAAAGGTAGCTGGTTTGTGGACTGTTAACGCACTGCAATCGTTTTGCTGATAATGAAGCTAAGCTTGAAGATGGTAAGGGATGGCAAGCAGGACCTCTGGAGTTCCATCACGGTGTTATGGTGTGGTTATATTTCTTCATGCCCTAATGAGGTGTGATGCAGCATGTACAATGCCCATAAGGGGGCCAGTGTGGATTAAAGGTCGGTATGTGCAAAAAAGATATGAAAGCAAATGAAACTGTTGAAAATAGGTTGAATTCTATTAAAGCAAACACAAGGAGATGATGGACGGAGTGCTGAAACTTTTCAGTCACTCACCCCAGTCACGGATCTGGGTTTAATCCATCATCGTTCTTTAGCTCACGTCGCCACCCCAGTTCTGTGTTTGCTTTGCAATAGTTTTGCTGACAATGAAGCTAAGCTTAAAGATGGCAAGAAGGACCTATGGAGTTCCATCACGGTGTTATGATGATAAAAATAGGTTGAATACTATTAAAGCCATCACCGTAGTCACTGAAAAACATCAGAAACTACCAGAATACAATCATATGAAGGCTAAAAGGGTTTAATGTCATGGGCCATGAGCTATGGCCACAACACCCCTATTAACGTCCTCCGAAGCCTTTAAATGTTCTGATACTCATAATTGGTATACACTTACATGGTTTCAGAGTGCATTTCATTTTGTAAATTAGCATGATGCAGTTCAGTTAACAGATTTGAGATACTTCCCCTCTCGATTTATTTCTTCTGATTTTGGACAAGACCCAGAAAACACACCTTTAAATGCAATTAAATAATACTGCAAGCCAGGTCCACTAACTGATCCATTTCCTAGGGACTCACAGTGTTGGACTATGGCTGCAAGGCCCATGGAAGAGAGGCCAGACCTCTAGGGTTGTGTCTGGTCAGTAGTTTACCATCATAGATAGCATTTGCTTGTTTAAAACAAAACAAAAAAGCAAAAAATCTCAATAGAACTTCTAAGGATATGACAATATAGAACAAAATATTCGTGTGTCATCAGCTAAGTAAAATCTCTCAGATTGTAAGCGCACAAAATATAACGAGAAATGCTGTAAGTAGAGGTCTTCAAATTGCGGCAAGGCTCCCATGGTGGACCTAATTTATCATAGGGGCCCTTAGCAGTGGCTAAGAATAATTGACATTTTTCATCCTTCACTTTTTTGTATACTTTAGTGAGTCTCCCTAAGTGGGATGGGTATGCCCAGACTTGGGTCCTGTGCACACTGTCACTGGAACCAAGCTATACCTGGCTAATTATCCCTAATTATGGCAACTCCTGTGCTGGGTTGCTTGTGTTCTGGGTCAGGGAGGACCTGGCCTGGTAGTTCAGTCTGGACTGCTCAAATTGGAGCTGGGTCAATACTGATTTGCATATGGCTGGGTTCCAAACAGGTGGCATGGTGTGCAAAATAACGATGGAGTGGGATGCAACCTGAGTAATTACTGGTTGCTGTGATTAATTCATGCATTCCATGTATCACTTTTTGCATATTTTTTTGTGGACAGTAAAATACAACCCTAATTTGAGCACATTGGACCCGTAACCACACGAGGCCATGGTCCCACTGCACTTGCTGCACTTTTGATAGCTATGCCCTTCAAATGGGCCTCTTGTCCTGGGCCTTGCTGCCATGGACCAGTGCTGCAAGGCTGAGAATAGCAGGCTTCCTCTCTTGGGCCTCTCAGCACTGGACCATGTCTGGTAAGCCAAGGGGAGGATGGACGTTTCCTGACATTCGCAGCTCTGGATCATGGCTGTGTGGTGCATGAGAGAAGGAACAAGTGGCATAGTAATGTAGCCATGGGTCCTGAATCAAGAAAATGATGCCGGACAGTAAAACGTAGCCATGATCTGGGTGCACTGAGTCCAGAACATCCATAAGCCCTGGTGCCACTGCACCTGCTGCATCACTGATAGCTACACCCCTGAGAGAGCCCCCAATGAGACTCACAGGCATACTCCTGCTGCTAAGCTCATGGACTGGTGCCTCCTCTCCTGAGTGTTTAACCATGGCCGGCTGCAATGCCCAGGGGAGGAAGGGCCTCTCCCAGGCCTCACAGCTCTGGAACATGGTTACAATGCACATGGAAGAGAGGCAAGTAGCACAGCAATGGTGCCATGGGTGCTGTTGCAAAGTACATGTGTGGAGACACATTTTGTGTGCAGAGACTTCGGAAGATGTTTATTGGAGAGCAGGGGAGCTAAGAGTCACATAGCAGATTTTTGGGGTTTCATTCTAAGTCCACCCTCTAAAACAGGTGATGTTAAAACATAACTCAGCTGAAGATTAAGATTATTGAGCGTGATTACTCTTCATACTATATTTGATTTCTAATCTCTCTACCACCTCCTGGAGTAATCCTTGAATGCTTGCAATTGCAAATTTTGAGTGAAAAATTTAGAAAATGAACCTTAGTATTCAAACAGAACTAAATAGTCTTAAGCTTTGCAACACCAGCGGTAAATATCAGTATCTACCTTGCATACTATCCAGTAAGTACCCACTGCCAAAATACCTGGTCCAACTGGTACATTTTAACCATGGAACTAGGATATTTGACATCTAATCTCAGTTTTATGATGGAAATAATCAACATGTTCTAAAGCTGAGCAAGGCCAATAACAGAGTGGCGATTCCCTGGGTGGGGCAGCCCCTTCGCCTTGCCATCAGAATCACTGACACCCCAGTTGTGGCCTAATGGACTAGTTGGAATATGGAACCAGGAGACACATTTTTTAATCCTTGCCTCCTATTTGGCTAAATTGTGTGCGATTATTTTTCTGAATTTATTGCCCACTGGAATTATGCGATTGTGTGGCTGCTGCATTTTTTGTATGATTATAGATTTGCTGCATTTGCCACATAATCCATCATCTGCTGCATAATATTCTGGTTTTAACAAAAACATGTTTTGCTTCTAGCTCAAATGGTTCAAAGGTTCCTAATAACACGATGACACATGTTGCCACGGAACCGAAGATCTTTTGAAAAGCAAGACTGGTTACCTTTCTGTTGCTTATTGATACATTTGGATGTTAAACTGGTACTAATTAAATGCAGCTAATGCCCAGGCAGTGTTAACAAGTGCAAAAAGGACAATATAGTGAAGCAATATTATCATAAAATGTGCCAAATTACACTGCATAATATGTCTTTTCTTGGTGCATAATTTACTCATCCCTGCCACACAATTAAACTCTCCTCTGCTACATATTTCCAGTGGCCCAGCTTATTGCTCTGCTTCTCCCTATTTGGCAAGATTTGGATCATTTTGATTCAATATAAAAACTGTTAGTCATCAAGATTTTTAAAAATGTTCTAAATATTTCCTGAGAGAAGGGAGGATATCAGTCATATGTAATAGTCACCTAAATGTAGTGCAATGGTAAATATATAACCTTTGTACTAAGTAGCAGTGTACTGCAGCCCTGGGTCTATCAATTTGGCAAATTGTTTAATCCTGGGCAAATAATACTAACCCTGGGCAGGAACTCCGCTCCGCTGGCGGTGCTTGTGGATTTTTGCATACTCCGCGTTCCGCAGAGAACGCGAAGTTCATGCAGAACTTCTGACTCCACAGCGGAGCGAAGTTCAGCCCCAGACCCTCCTGCCTCCACCCCCCTCAATAAATATTTTATAAAATAAAAATGAAAATTAAGGTTAATAAAATACACTTACCTTTATCGCGGCATCCCGGGGCTGCCCTCCTCCTCCTCCTCCTTGCCATGTTCCTGCAGAATCCCCTACGTCAGACGTACATCATGGTAGGACTGTGCATGCGCGCGCAGTCCTACACGACGTACGTCTGACGTAGGGGATTCTGCAGGAACATGGCGAGGAGGAGGAGGGCAGCCCAAAGACGTGCAATAAAGGTAAGTGTATTTTATTAACCTTAATTTTCAGTTTTATTTTATAAAATATTTATTGAGAGGGGGTGGAGGCACAGAGCGGAGCTCCACAGAGTTTTTGCCCAACTCTGTGGAGCTCCGC
Source organism: Calotriton arnoldi (assembly GCA_963921515.1). Lineage (NCBI taxonomy): Eukaryota > Metazoa > Chordata > Amphibia > Caudata > Salamandridae > Calotriton > Calotriton arnoldi. Next base: position 1,595,141 of record CAWUFW010002830.1, on the reverse strand, counting down.
GTAGAGCAACTCTGCCTGCTCCGCCCGGGGTTAAATAATACTCTCCCTGTGCGACGTCCACTGATCTGAAAATGTGGCAGCACTTTGAAACAGGCTTATGTGAGAAATAGACACCAAAGGCATACTCCCTGACTCTGGCTCAGCTCGATGTCCAGTTCGAAGCACAAGTACATAAAGAGATGAGCTTTTATGTGGCTTCTGCCTGTCACCCTCCGTCTAACCAGGATGTGGCATTATGTCTAGAACTGCAGCAGTTGTAACTGGGTAATATGGTCCCAGTCTTGGCGTCAGCTCAAGATCCTGTGATTCTGGGTAAATCTCTTAATCTCCCTGTGTATAACAAAACAATATGTCCTTGTGTAATGTAACCGATTCTCATGTAAAGTGCTCCAAAACCTTAGGGTCGATTTTGCGCTATACAGAACTGCAAAAAATGGGCTTCATTCCTCATTCAAGGTTGTTTTCATCTAGGGTTGCCACCTGACTGTTTTCTGTCCCATTCTGGTGGTACAAAAATAAGCAAATCACCTGAAGCCGTTATTTTTAGCCCTTATCTGTACATAGTCAAACCAGCAAATATAAACAGAAAACACATTTAAACGTGTTCCAGACCCGCGTTCGATCCCTGAGTAATAATTAAGGTAGGTTAATCAAAAGGGGGAGAAAGAGGTACGTAGTGGACCTAGCCTCCTGTATCATACAAACAACCAAAGGAAGTCCACTAGAAAAAGCACTGAAAATATCCTTCCAGACTTGTTGGTGATCCCTAAGGGAAATTATATTTTTTCTTAAAATAACCCTCACCCACCAAAAGGTCCCTTGGTGGCATGCTTCATCATTGGGTTCTTCCCGCCCCACTGCGGGACGGGGCGTGCTACAACCGACGGAGACGTGGAAGCACTTTGTGGAAGGTGTGGGCTATATTGCTAAAGTAGGAGTGGAAGGGTCAGAGAGATAATGAAAAACATTAAAAATACCTGGCCACTTGGAACCTAAACTTTAAGGAATCCTGTGGCTGGTATTGTTAAAAAAGGGGGGTTCAGGGAGGTGCACAGAGTAATGTATGTGTAACTCCGGGTAGGTTCCAAGTGGCAAGGTATTTTTTAAACTTTTTTCACTATCTCTCTTTGGATAAACTCATGGGGACTATTAGATTTCAGTAGCTTGGCACTTAGTGAGTGTGTTTTTAGAGCCTATGGCTTTTTAGCACATTTATGTAAAAATCATGCATTAAAATGGACTAGTAAACCCCTTTTTTCAAAAATTTCTTAGGGAAGAAAAACCCCTGCCCTTTGCTTTCCCCTAGAGGAATATATAATATTATTTATGCAATTATGTAACTTCATCATTGTTAATTATTGTGATGTAATCAGGATTAAGGTTATGTGACATCACTTCTTGGGACAATGCAGGGTCCAAGGTCATATGATGTCACTTCCTGTGACATCATTAAAGTCAAAGGGTATATGATGTCACTACCGCTACCCCTGGCATTTTAGTGAATCGATGTCCATGGATAAGTGACCTTTGATTTGTGGCGAAAACAGATTTACACACTCTATACTGTCTGCAGCACGTCATGACATAGTAAGTGAGAGTTTTTAAGTAAATGGGAGAATTTCAAAGCATTATTCACATGTTAGCAAAATACTTTTTATATTCTGTTATTTAACATTTACTGTCCTCAAGTAAAAAAAAATATTAAAAGAGCAGTGCTTAAAATAAGCTGGTGGTTTCCAGTGCTCAGCACTGGTACTTAATCATCAACACTGTGCTTTTCATGAGCACCGGTTAAGGACACATTCATTTATAGTAGGCATGTGGACAATCAATGATTTGCCCAGAATCACAGGATGATGAGCCGACGCTGAGACTCAAACCTGGTTCCCCAGCTCCAAAGTCAGCAGCGCTGGCAATTATGCCACTTCCTCTCCCCACTTTCATGGTTAGTTTGGTTCTGTTTTAGGCGGCACTAACAGGAGAAATGGGTGGGTGCAAGCTGGCTCCTGACAAGAGCCCCAACACCTATTTTTTTTACAAATTAACCACTGGGGAAGAGCACATAATACAATTGATATTGAGCCACAGTCTCAGAGAAGATGTGGATGATAATGTTTAAAGGGATAGAGTCAGGGTACAGACCCGTTTTCATCAGGATTAAATTACTGGTATACTGCAGTAATTTGTAAATGTGTAGTACCTGTTGCGGCATGCATGAAAAGAGGAAATCTAATGCCAACATGAGTGGGAATGACAGGTGAACTTGAAACAGCAACACCTGAGTGACATGCCCCTGTGCATTTCTGTAGCTGACACACTTTTAAGGTACTCAATTGCTAGGCCTTAGACATGGGGTGTAACACATACCTCGAATAATAATGTGTGAAAAGAATAAGGTTTCATAAAGATCCTTTAGTTTGTGTGTACATGTGTGAGATTTTGTGTGTTTGTGCTGGTGCATGTTTGTGCAAATATTTAGTCCCAGATTTTTCATGCAACACAGCAAGACACCTTGCTGCGCTGTGTGAAAGGAATAGGGAAGGAATTCACAAAATCTATCAAGATATGGTCATTACTGTCCTCTGCTTGCGCTGGTGCACTCAATGCAGCTTAGTGCCAACGCATGCACCCTTGCTTTGTGGTGCAAGGGTGTCTGTGTTAGAGGTAAGATGGTTTTCATGCAGGAAGGGACACCTTCCTGCATGTAAACAATGCTTAGAGGCATTTTCTTTTTCTAAGTGTGCTGGAGAATGCCTCTCTCAAGAAGATGTACAACTCCGATGCATTCCCAGTTCTACCAGTGTTGGTAAATCTAGGAATGCTTCAGGATACATGGGTGGATGCGTGGGAACACCCACACTCCACCCATGTAATGCCTTCTTGGTGCAGTGTAATGCAAAGCAGCAACTTTCACTGCCTTGCGTAACACCAGATTTAGCAAGCCATGCATGGCCACACAAGACGCCTCCGCATGGCATGGTAAAACTCATTCAAGGTTTTGCGTCATCTTGCGTAGTGCAAGGGTGATGCACAACCTTGATAAATGTGGGCCTAAATTCAGGTTGGATGCTTCTTGTTAGCCAAGTAAAATATTAATATGTTCAATGTGATAAAAGCGATATCTTAATTAGGCTATAAAACATTATTTGTGCGATTTCGCTACCAATGAACCAATTCCTCAAGCTGTTAAAGCTATTAATGAAGCTTCTTTTTAAAAACTTGCTAGACTTTCAGATGAAAAGTGGATGATAATGGAAACATGGCTTAAAATATACTTCAAATCTGAAATTTACTCCTTCCTCAAAGGGGCTCATCTGAAAAAGATTGAAGAACAGTGTAGTCCATTCTATTTCGGTTCAGCCTAAATATTTACGGTAGTGGCTGCTACCGGATGGGGGTGGTGTTTTGGGGGGTGGTGTTTTAATTCAGAAAAACAACATTTACCTCGGAATGGATGGCTGCTGCCTCCCCTGCGTCCTCTTCCTTTCTCCAGTCTGACTGGCAGCAGGATGCACCCGGCACACACGCTCCCCTGAACTAATCAGTGATTGGTCTGACTGCCGTATTTAGGCACTCAGACGAGAACGGGGAGCCTGTGCATGTTCCTGACCAGGCTGTGTAATGCAGCCTGGTAGCAACATGCAAAGTGAGCATGATATGTTTGGTCGGCTCAAGAGAGCTGGCCAAACAGTTCATGTGCACTTAGGGAGTGCACACCACTCCTACCCTGCTCTGGCCAGCCCCGCCCCACCTCACATTGAACAAGGCCACTGACTGCATGCAATTTATTTTTCCTTTTTGAGCAGTGGGGCAACGCTCCTCTGCCTTAGTGGAGGAACCACCACTGAATATTTGCAGGAACACTGAGGCCTTCATCTGCAACGCTTTGAATAGTCCCCTTGATGCATGAAGTGGGGCTTTGGGGGCCCAGGGAAGGCACTCACTGGGGTCCTACTTGAATCCTTCTGAAAGGTCTGTCGAGCTGAGTTGGTTACAGTGACCTGTCAGATTAGTGCCGCTGAAAGCTCAGTGGGCTTTGAAGTGCTTGTTATATGCTAGATTTGCCACAAAGTCAGCCACCTTCCAGGATTATTTTAAGAATGCATAAGTATAGGGCAGTGCAAGCCTCAAGCCAGTTTTGCCTTTGAAAGGATGGGGCCGAGTTGTTCATATGTTAAGTTGGTGCCACTAAATGACTGCTTGGAATGGATGCTTCTAGAAAAACTTTCTTTTAAATTCCCAGTTAGCCACATGTCGGTCAGTACATTTAGAAACACTGCTTGATCAGGGGCACATTCAATCATCTGTAAGTCTAATGTCTCTAAGAGGCCAGTACGAATAAGGTACAGGCACAGTCATCTTTTGTCACCTTTGTGCCTCTTAGAGGTTTGTTGAGTTGCAAGGATTCAGTGACTCAGTGAGGAAAAACAACCTTTGCAAAAAATGAAGAGATTTCAAATTCCTCCTGAAGCATAACGTTGGAATACAGAAGTAAAACAATTACGCAGAAGGTTCTGCACAATCGCATGTTTGAGGGGAAATAGCTAGAAGGGAGCATGAGGGAAGTGCCAGAGAGTTTTCAAGGTCGTGGCATCGATTATATCATACAAACTGTGCCTGCAGATATGAAACTTTGGTTACGGAACAGAGGTTCGGACACCAAGAGACCGGCTGCTGATTTTGCAGATAATTTCAGCATTCCAAAAAAAGATTAATGACATAAACTTCTGAAGAAGAGGACTGGAATGTAAAACCTGTTTCCAAAATGACTGCACTAAAAATTCGGCACTACCACAAGCCCGATGAGAGAATAGCAACTGTAAAGAGGAAATCTTAAAATATTATCAACGATTAAGGCCCTCAGTACAGCAGTGCTTAATTGTAGGCAGTGGCTGCTGGTGGGGGCTGCCGGCATTCATTTTTGGGGCCAGTGGGGGGCACCGGCACTCATGTTTGGGGACTGGCACTCATTTTTCCTCATCCAACATTTCCCAACAGCAAAAGAGGGAAAGCGCACAACAGAGAAAGTGAAAGACCATCACAAAGGCAGAAAGCAGGAACCTGCAAGAGTGAGATAAAGGGGCAGGGAGTGTCTGCAGTCAGTTAGAGAGGCATGAGGTTGATCCTAGACTGTGCAGCCTTGGCATTCTATGTGCAGGTGTCAGCCCCGGCTTCTAAGCAGAGATGTGGCACTTATTCTTCAACAAATTAAGCACTGCATTTCAAGTTACATCTTAACAGATGTGATAATTACAGCAGCAGAAAAAATCAAAAACTGGCCTGTTCAAAATTTATTTGGTTCATTCTGTATTACCTATTCTGAATTTTGGGAGAATTACATTAAGATTTTGGTGCTTACTACATGAAATCCAAACGTTGTCGAAATTACTAGGCCATAAATTTTAGCAAGTTTGACATCCCGAAATTTACTGTGGAAATATTGTGGGGGGGTGTGGTGTTAGGTATAAAACTCATAATTCTGATACTGTGCACACACAGTTTTGTCAACTTCCCCTAGCCTACTCCTACTTGGATGACTTTTATTGAATATAGGAGTTCATGTGGTCACAGGCCACAAGCTGCTCGGTGACGGCTGTCATCTTTTTACAATTTCCATTTATAACAATTCCTTGGATGACAGTCTTAAGTTGATAACCCTTACTATCCTGCTGTTATAAGTAACCCAAAGCACAGCTGTCTTTATTGCCTTATGAGTGATTGCTTTATTCTGAGTCCGCAGGTAATTAGTGCACTAAGGTTTTACAAGAATTGGCATCTGTTTGCGCAGACCTCTTTTCCATATCAGTTAATTCCATACCTCTGCCCTGACCAAAGACAGTTTGAAGCACACAGCACTTTGAAATCTCACGTATTTTCAATCGATAATGATACCCGAGGACAGGTCATTGGCACATATTTTGATGTGTGGCCATTTTTATGTAAACTTAAACATTTTAGTTATCTTTTAGCTAGAAAACTCAATTGGCTTTTGAAATGTTTGCCTGGGAAACATCCTTTACCCCACAGGCAGAACCACGACCTGCTTTAAATCCACATTCACAACGCCGACTGCGACATTACCACACATTTCTTAACCACGCAAGTCGTTACAGCGACTTGCTTTAGAGGGTGCATTGTTGCACTGTGTCAGATTTTAAGTCCAACACCTTCCCTACTGATACACTAACTGGAGATCATACATCCATTTGCTTGTATCCTTCGATTTGCACTAAACTTAACATATTATTCTGCATAGAGCATAGCACTTGGTAAATCAATGCAGTACTGTAAACAACAGTGTTACCTTTTGTATTGCTGTAGGCATCGATAGAGATAATTAACCTTAACCAACTAACGAACATAGCCTTAGAAATTCCGGGCCACAATTGTGGACCTGTTGAGGTTTTTATTAAATAACTTCATGATCATTAAGTCACTGTTATTATGCATGTCTGCATTTTTATATTGGACATTGCAACCAGTCTTTTATGTGCTTTAGAAGTTTGCAATTGGAATAATGTGCTTGATTTGTATTTTTTTTTTAAAACGTTTCTGCTCTTTAACAGGCGTGATTGTCCAAATAAAGTAAAGTAAATTGAATTGATACTGTTGTACTTAAGTAACCACATTTACTTGAATTTGATGGGCCATTTATATTGAGGGACAAACAGTTTACATTACAACAAATACAGAAATTCTATCCTTCCAAAGACGTTTCTTTCAGAAAGGATTTAGAAAAAAAACAGTGGCTTAGAGCTTTAGTGTGACTACATTATTGCTCATGGGCCTGTCTGCTCAAAGTGCAAATGCGTAAAGTTAATCAAGAAGAGAACGTTTACAGGAATAGAGATGGGTATTTATCACTCACATGTGAAAGAACCTCTTGCCATGGAAAAGCAGGCTATTGAAAGGCAGCAGCTAGAAAATGGGCTACTGGTTGACTGGGATGTGTCAATGCAGCTGTGCAAAGAGACGGGCTGGCGTCAGCTCGTACTGATTTTTGGTGCGAGCAGCATGGTTCCGTTGCAAACAAGCCTGTTTGTGGTCACGAAGAGCTCAAAAGTTTGAATTGAGAGCCCACTGAGCCACACCAAGGATGCAGGACCTGAGGGGCACCACTTGGGGGTCAGGAACTTGCTGAAGACGGGTCCAGGAGCCTTTTATGTCATTGAGGCTCAGATCAGGAGGCCAGCAGACTAGCCCTTTGGGTCCTGGGTTCAAGATGGTTCGCTGGTCCAGTTTTTCTTCCCAAGGCAAGAGGGCAGAAGGTAACATGTAAGCACAGGAGGGCAGCATTTCCTTTAGAGCATCAGTCCAGCAGACTGACAGTCCTTGTGACAGCACAGCAAAACAGAAACTCCACAGGTCCAGAAGTGTACTGAAGTGGTGGTGCATGGGGTCCTTCATTTATACACAGTTGTGCCTTTGAAGTGGGGAGAAACTTCTAGAGACATGCCTTTGAAATGCACAGATGCCCTGCACTAGCTCCAGACTAACTACAGGGAGTAAGCAGCCCTTTGTGTGGAGATAAGACACAGCCTATTCAAGTGTAAATCGGAGTGTGCCCAGCTCCTCCCGTCCATCCTGCCAGCGATTGCCCATCCAGTCAAACCTAAGCTTCCATTGTGTGTGGCTGTCTAGGAGGAATACACAAAGCTCAAATGCCAACTATACCCAGTCATGCGACCAGATACAAGCTGCAGTCACCAAATGGCTAAGTCAAGAAAATACCAACTTTCTAAAAGAGGCATTTTCAGAATTGTAATTTTAAATCTGACTTCAAAATAAGTTAGGATTCCAGAGGCACCAAACATGAACCGGTTATCTCTCCCATTTGGAAATTACACTTATAAAATGTAAAACTCCAAAATTATCCTATGGGAGAGATAAGCCTTGCAGTAGTGAAAATTAATTTAAGAGTGTTTCACTACCAGGACACGTATATCTTAAAATTATATGTCCAACTTTTTAAATACACTCCACCTTGCACTTGCGGCTGTACAAGGCCTACCCTACCAGTAACATATATATATATTAAAAAGGAGCCTAGCAAGAGATTTGTTTTTCCAGATCGAAATGGAAGTTTAAACTGCACACACAGGCTCTGTAATGACAGGCTAAGACATGTTTAAAGAGCTACTTAGTGGCACAATGAGTTCTGTAGACCTACTAGTAGCATTTAATTTACAGCCCCTGGGCATGTGTAGTGCCGCTTTACTAGGGACTTACAAGTAAATTAAATGTGCCAATTGGGTATAAGTTAATCTAACTTAAGCAGAGAGCACAAGCACATTAGCACTGATTAGCAGTGGTAAAGTGCACAGTGTCCTAATGCCAACAAAAACGAATTCTGAAAAAGTGGAGGGAAAAAGGCAAAAAGTTTGGGGGTGACCCTCCAGAGAGGGCAAGGTACTGCAACTGCCATTGCTTTTTAAGGGGATCAGAGGTCAATTGAGGAAAGTAGATTGGCACTTGAATGTAAAAAAAAGATGGTGTGAACTGTAAAGGGCAGGTATTGTCTTATAGTTTACGACGACATGGTTCCTTTAAAAGGGACGTCATTGAAATGTAACTTTGCCAGTTATAGCAGATGCTTCACCTGTACAGACTCTGACCCTTGCCTTTCAACCTCCAGCTCAGAGTTATAAGATTGCAGTAGAATATAGCAAACATGGCTCTGTAGGAGTCATCTCTTTGATCAGGCCCATAGACGCCTACTGCACTGATTAGTGGCTTCCAGCACTGAAATAGGCTGCAAGACAAAAGCTTCAACATCAGGTGATAAGAAAATGTAACGTGTAGAAATCAAGAGAGGGGAAATTACAAAATAGAGATGTCATGTGTACTGTTGAATGAGGAGGGTCTACCCTTGATATTAAAGGAATTTTGCATTCAGCCTGACATATTAATTTCATGAGATGGTTTGTTTTCCTTTCTTCTTAAGGTTCCACATGCTTGGGGCAGTCACCATCAACTTCGTCAGACGCTAGCCACTTCAATTTCAACTATTCTGAGGAGGCTGAGTTAAAAGCTAAATGCACAACAATGATTTATTTGAATGTGAACAACCCAGCCCAGACTTTAAAAACAGATAGCAAAGCCCAACCTCTGCAGAAACAAATAACGCTTTCAGTCAAACCCTCAAAATATGAAGGTTTAAGTCTTCCTTACTCCCTGGTCCATCTTTCTCATCCAAGTTACATATCTGGAGACTCCTCACCCCAAGACATACACCTATGTTTTTTAACTAGTAAGATGCCTTTTTCTCTTCTGAACTTTGGAGTAGTGCTTCTTCCTTCTCTAGGGACACACTTTCAGTACCCATAAACCACAGACCCCAGAGGCTCAACCTGCTTTCATTATTTCCATCTGTAGATGATGAGCCGCACTCTGAGGTGAGTGTTTCTGTTGTGTTTCATGTTTACGTACTGTCCTGTAGTTTGTATATCTTTGGTGGCATGTCAGAGCTTTGCTCATCCTACCTAAGTGCTGTAGTTTTATATGCCAGTGGGCTGCCTTGCTTAGAAAGCTCCTGTCTCTGGCCCCCAGTTGAGGTGTTCCTTGTGAACCCCTATGAGGGATAAAGCACACACTGTTCTCTGCCCAACTTTGGTATCTCCTGTGTGGGGCATCACAGTTGGTGGTATTTTCAGTGTTTCGGTCCCTGATTTAGTGGGACTACGATAATACTAGTGTTTGGGGTCCTGCTCTTGTAGACTCAAAGTTGACCCTTTCTCAGAGTTATGTGCCACCTTTTGGGTTTGCTTTAGAGCTCTTTTACTTGCATCATGTTGCCCTTCCCTCATCCTGCCATCTCTAGGCTGTGTCTTTGCAGGGTGACTGGGACAGCTGGTTCTGCAGGACTGGGTGCCCCTGGCCTATTTTTCGGCCTTCCATTCCTCAATTGTTACCTGTGCCTGGGTGTCTGTTACATGCCATTCCACTTTCTTTCTGGAATCCACATCTTGGTGGCTTTGATTGGTAGCTGTTTCTAGTGTTTCCTATGCTGCATTTTCACAAGCCCTGGCTGGGTACATCTTGGATTGGGTCATTGTGGGTGGTCTCCTAGAGCAGGCTCATCATGATCTAGACCTTCTAGTGGGTGCTGATATGTCTATTTCAAGGCTCCTCTGTTGGCTGCTGCCCCAGGCTCTTGTGTCTAGTTCACTATATTGGAGTCTAGTAGCTTTGATTCCTTTCGGGGAATCCAAGGTTTTCTGTGCATTAATTCACTGGATATGGTTTACTTTTGGCACAGAGTGCCCTATTTTAACTAGTCTGAATTCTGCCATCACATTCATCAATATATCTGGGTGACCTATTTTTGTCTTTTATTCTGACTGGGATAATCTTCCCTCCTTTTTCTCTTGAGGGGCTCTATCTTTTGTGACACAGATTTTCCAAGAGTTTCCACCATGCCACCTTTTTTGGCTTTCCTGTCCAGAGTTGGCAGTCTCCTAGCTCCTGTACTCAATGCTGTTGTTGCCCTGATACAAACCTGCTTTTTCATCGACTTGTCAATGCAGGTTTTTCTTCTATCTCATCCATGACAAGTTTATGGCTCCTATCTTTTGCATACAGAGTGCCATGAGTGCACAAATAGGTATGGATTTTTGTGTAAATGTAGGAGGGACAACAGGGAGTGGCTGGGAAATAGGGAATATCAACTACTAAGAGGGGAGAGAAAAGGGAAATAGGAGGGACATAGAGGGTGATACAACGAGGGACAAGCAAATACAAAATACACCTTTGAAATAGTATCCATTTGTTATTTCCAAGAGTTACACCCACATCTACTCCAGTAGTACTACAGCCCAACCAGGCTCAGATCTATTCCAGTCAATCATTTAAGTAAGTCAAAGACAAATACAGGTACTGCAAAGAGCGAAATACAAATCAGTTGAGGCAGGGAATAATACTACCAGCACAAATTGAAAATAGAAAAAAAGGCAAATATTTGTATTGAAAAATATACACAAATATATTGGTACTAATATATATTTTTAATATTTCTATATAATTAGATTTTTAAAACACACCTTCATACGAAAGTAAATAAAGGCAGTCATATTAGAGAACACATATATATAAGGCTATATTTACATTCACCACACCTGTAAATACAAGGGTTGGGGGCATCAAGCCCACCATACATATCAGCAGGTGGAATTCACTACTCCATAAGACAACAGCCTACCTTAATAAATAGGCAAAGCACAGACAAAACATTTATTTCACCATATCAGTGAAAGTCATTGTCGATTTACTCTTCTTCTAGAGGAACAGTTACTTGGAAGCAGAAAGTGGATGTACAGGCAGCAGATCAACATTTTTGATGTGTCCAAGCAAGCAGCAGTAGTAATGTACCACTTCTCCTGTGATGTAATCCATAAAATGGTTGTAGATTGGGAGCAGGAGTTCACTTTACATACAGCCCTCTCACAGGCTATTCCTGTTCATGTCAAATTACTAGCTGCACTCCAATTCTTAGCCACTGTATACATCCAGACAACCACAGGGGCCATGGTGGACATCGCTCAGGCAAACAATCACATTGATTATGCTAGGAACTGAGATGTATCTCTAGTCGAGTGCATACAGTATATCGCCATTCCACAGTTACTAATAAAAAGGCAATTTGCCCATAGCACACTTCCTTTGGGTATCAAGTGCCATTGATTACACCGCATATCAATCTAGCCACACAGTGACAAGGAACATAGGGGTTGATTATGATGGCGGAACGATCGCCACCGCCGGTCCGGCGGTGAGCTCCGCCGGCCCTGCGGACCGCGATTCTCAGACCACCGGATTACGATGGTGGTGGGATCTAGACAGCGACCGCGGCGGAGGCAAAGCCGTCCGCCACAGAACCGCCACAGGCAATCGTTACGATTGCCTGGCGGAGTGGTCAGCATGCTTACAATGGTGGCGGAGCCTAGCAGGCTCCATCCGCCGAATTACGATGCTGGCGGAAGCCAGCCTTTCCGTGGCGGTTGAACCGCCATTGAAAGGCTGGCGGGGATTGGTTTCGAGGGCCCGTCGCGGCCCCCCTTGTGTTAGGGGGAGGTGTGGGTGCACTGGGGAGTACCCATGGTACCCCCTGCATTTCACTGCACCATGTGGCAGGCACAGTGTAGTGCCTGCCACGTAGTGCAGTGAAATGCACAACATGCTCTTTTCGACATTGCGGCGGTGCTGCTGTCTTCAGCCACCACAGCAATGTTAACAGTGCGGAATCTGACCGCAGCGGTGGTGGTCCCATCCTAATCGGGTAGGCGGGACCGCCGCATGCATGGCGGATGGTCCCAAACACCGCTACGATGGCGGGCGGACTTGCGTAATCAGCCCCATAATTTCCACAACAGACACCTCTGGCACTTCATCAACATGCAAGCTGTCTGTGAAGCCAGGAGCTGCTTCACTTAAGTGCCTGCAGCATTTCCTGGGTGCACGCACACAGCCTACATTTTCCCAGAGTCCACTATTTCACATCAATTTCTTTGCTAGGGATTTTGGTGACATAGCTCTACAAGAAAAACACTGCATGTGCTTCTGAGAAATGGCTTCACAAAAAAAGGACTTTCATATCTTCATTCCCTCCCACATTGCTAGTATGAGAGTATGCAGCTTTAACATGGTAACAGCATTACAATAACTGTCCAATATCGATGTTGCATGTCATGATTGATATGCTCCCTGTAGGGAATTGTATTACTGGTTATGGGGGGGGAGTGAAACCCTACTCAGGCATTGTTAGACCTGTCAGCCTTAGGGTGGTCTTCCTCCAATCTTTTTGGTTTTTGCCTCCGCATTTTGCTGAATGTTTTTGTTGGCCTTAGGACTCTGAACATTTTATCACAGCTAATCAGTGCTAAAGTGCATATGTTTCTTCCCTAAACATGTGTGTAATTTGTGTATACCTCATTGGCCTATTTAATCTACTTGTAAGTGCCTTTTAAGGTTGTACACAATGTGCCTGTAAATTAAATGCTATTAGTGGGCTGCAGCTCCGATTGTGCCACCCACAGAGGTAGCCTTTCAAACATCTCTCAGGCCTGCAACTGTGGTGCCTGTGTGTGCAGTTTGCTGCCACTTTGATTTGGGCAGGGTGCTATGTAAGTAAAAGGTAAGACATATATTTTTATGTTTTGCATGGCCTGGTAGTGACAAACAGCCTATTTCATTTTTCACTGCTATGAGGTCTACTCCTCTCATAGGTTAGCATTAGGAATTTCTTAATACACTTTCAAGCTGTAAATCCTGTTCAGAAAGGAGTGGCTTTTTCATGTTTCATATGTTTGGAATGGTATTGATAAACCCTACTTACTGGTGAAGTTGGAATTAACATTACTATTTTAGAAATGCCACTTTTAGAAAGTCAACATTTGTCTGCACTTACTGCTTTGTGTGCCTGGAAGCTTGTTTCCAATACATGTCTGGGGTGGGTGACAGCTACACTTCGGGGCCGAATCCGATCTCGGCCGGTAGGGCACCGAATCGGATTCGGCTTAACCGGATCCGATTCGGAGGCCTGATTCCCGACCGATTCGTACGTGCGTCCGGCCGAGCGAGTACGATGCGAGCGCACGCGAAATCGCCGACCGACTTGTTCGCGGGTCCGAAGCGCTCCGACCGACTCGCACGGACACGACTCGCACCGCGCAATGGAGACGTTCCCCGGCCGGGCAAGTACGATGCGCGCAGCGAGCAGTCCGACTGACTCGCGCCGTCCGGCTTGAAAGAGCAGTCGGAGCCGGACTTTGGGGGTCCGTGTCGGACCCCCCTGTACGCCTAGCCGCGCGAGTCGCACACAGGCGGGACCCATGGGTCCCCCCTACCTGTGCATGTATGCCGTGAGTCGCTTCGAGGCGTACCCGCTGTAGGGGGCACCCTTGTTCACCTCGCACCCATTGAGTCAATGTGAGCCCGCGTACGCGTTGTACGTCCGGCTCCCATTGACTTCAATGGGAGTCCGACCGACTCGAGTCCGTTTGCATGCGTGCGCATCGTACTCGTTCGGTCGGACTGCCAGAGTCCGATTCAGTCGGAAATCTCTCCGGGTCCGGCTCGGTCGGAGAGATTTCCGGCCTGAATCGGAATTGGCCCCTTTGTGTATTCCCTCTAGACAGCCACAACACAGGAAGAATAGGTCTGTCTGAGGGTGCACAGACAGAATATCGAGTTTTTAATTTCGACCTACCATAATATCGAGTTTTAAATATCGTAGGTCAAGAATATCGAATGCAAGAATATCGTGGTACAGAATATCGACAGTAAGGTAAGAAATATCGTTTTTAAATATCGAAGACAGTAATATCGTTTGTAAAAATATCGTTGTTAATAATATCGATGTTTATATTAGTGTTCTGTATTTTAGTATGTGTGTTAAAAGTATGTGATGTAATTTTTGGGTATAAGTGTAGTATTTTTTTTAATGTATGTGTTAAATTTTTAGCAGTAAATACATTTATGTAAATTAATTTTTGCGTATTTTAGTTCTGTAGCGGGTTGTGGGTTTATAGGGGAATAGGGTGGGAAGCAATTTAATTATAAAAAAGTAATTATTAATTTTTATTCATTATTACATATAATTAATTAATTATTAATTAATTATTAATTGGTTATTAATTAATATTAATTAATTATTAAATAATTATATAAATTGTGTTATTTTTTTAGGAGCGGGTTGTGGGTTTATAGGGGAATAGGGTGGGAAGTAATTTAATTATAAAAAAGTCATTATTAATATTTATTTATTAGTATTTATAATTAATGTACTATTAATTAATTACTAATTGGTTATTCATTAATGTTAATTAATTAATAGATAATTATATAAATTGTGTTATTTTTTTAGGAGCGGGTTGTGGGTTTATAGGGAATAGGGTTGGAATTAATTTAATTATAATTAAGTAATTATTAATATTTATGTATTAGTATTTATAATTAATTAATTATTAACTGGTTATTAATTAATACTAATTGATTAATAGATAATTGTATTAATTGTGTTATTTTTTAGGAGTGGGTTGTGGGTTTATAGGGGAATAGGGTGGGAAGTAATTTAATTATAATAAAGTAATTATTAATATGTATTTATTAGTATTTATAATCAATTTATTATTAATTAATTAAAAAATTGGTTATTAATTTTTTATTAATTGATAATTATAATAATTGTGTTTTTTTATGAGTGGGTTGTGGGTTTATAGGGGAATAGGGTGGGAAGTAATTTAATTATAATAAAGTAATTATTAATATTTATTTTTAGTATTTATAATTAATTTAATATTAATTAATTATTAATTGGTTATTTAATTTTAATAATTATTTAATTGATAAGTATGTTAATTTTAACCCTCTGCTATCCAACACTTTCCCTACTGTTGCACTCTCTGGAGTGGGAATAGTAATTTTTACCCCTACGCTATCCAACACTTTCCCTACTGTTGCACTCTTTGGTGTGGGAATAGTCATTTTTACCCCTACGCTATCCAACACTTTCCCTACTGTTGCACTCACTGGAGTGGGAATAGTAATTTTTACCCCTTCGCTATCCAACACTTTCCCTACTGTTGCATTCACTGGAGTGGGAATAGTAATTTTTACCCCTCCGCTATCCAACACTTTCCCTACTGTTGCACTCACTGGAGTGGGAATAGTAATTTTTACCCCTACGCTATCCAACACTTTCCCTACTGTTGCACACTGTGGAGTGGGAATAGTAATTTTTACCCCTATGCTATCCAACTCTTTCCCAACTCTTGCACTCTCTGGAGTGGGAATAGTAATTTGTACATCTCCGCTATTCAATACTTTCCCTACTGTTGCACTCACTGGAGTAGGAATAGTAATTTTTACCCCTCCGCTATCCAAAACTTTCCCTACTGTTGCACTTATTGGAGTGGGAATGGTAATTATTACCCGTACGCTATCCAACACTTTCCCTACTGTTGCACTGTCTGGAGTGGGAATAGTAATTGTTACCCCTACGCTATCCAACACTTTCCCTACTGTTGCACTCACTGGAGTGGGAATAGTAATTTTTTCCCCTTTGCTATCCAACACTTTCCTAACTGTTGCACTCTCTGAAGTGAGAATAGTAATTTTTACCCCTATGCTATCCAACACTTTCCCTACTGTTGCACTCTGTGGAGTGGAAATAGTAATTTTTACCCTTACGCTATCCAACACTTTCCCTACTGTTGCACTGTCTGGAGTGGGAATAGTAATTTTATCCCCTCCGATATCCAATATTTTCTCTACTGTTTTAGTTAATGTAGTGTAAAATGTATTTTAAAAAGATTACAAATATTGTAATATTTTAATTTGTTATATATATTTTTATTTTTTAATTTATAGTATTGGTGTATGTGTATATATATGTATTTCTAATTTTTAATATGTTTTTTAACAATTCATAAGTTATTAAAATAATTATTTAGAAATATTAAGTAAGTATATATATTATATTTTATACATATATATGTTTAATTGTTTTTACATTATATGTATTACTTATAATTTTAAACATTTTATAATAATTGTAACTATTTTTTTTATTATATGTATTATTTACTTTATTTTTTATACATTAAAAAAAACGATATTTTTAACAACGATATTTTTAACAACAATATTTTTTTATCGATATTTTTGTACTTACCATTGTGTAGACGCCGAGCAGCTCACCGCCTCCCTCAGCCAGAACACACCCACCGACACAACGGACCCAAACGAAGCAGCCAGCAACCTCGCCAAGTGGCTGACCGCCTGCGCCGACGACCTCGCACCACTAAAAAACCCTCCCAGCAGACCCGGAAGCAAGAAAACCCCTTGGTTCACCAACGAACTCAAGGAATCCAAGAAGAACTGCCGCACTCTCGAGAAAACCTGGCGACTCGACCAGACCACAGACAACATGACCGCCCTCAAGCACGCCACCCGCAAACACCACCAGCTGATCCGTGCCACCAAGAAGTCGGCACTCAAAGAACGACTGGACAACAACGCCCATGACAGCAAGGAACTTTTCAGCATCGTCAAAGAGTTCTCCAACCCCAGCGCCGGAAACAACGACATCACCCCTCGCAAGACCTCTGCAACTCACTCTCCGCGTTCTTCCACCGCAAGATCACCGACATACACAACAGCTTCAACGCACAAACAACGCACCCTACCGCCCGAACCAATGCCCGCCACCACCACCCTCTGCAACTGGACCCCGATCAACACCGAAGACACCACCCGCACGATGAACTCCATCCACTCCGGATCACCAACCGACCCCTGCCCACACCACGTCTTCAACAAAGCCGACGCCACCATCGCACCCCATCTCCGGGACATCATCAACTCCTCCTTCCGCACCGCCACCTTCCCGGAGAGCTGGAAGCACGCCGAGCTTACCGCCCTCCTGAAGAAACCAACGGCGGACCCCACCGACCTCAAGAACTACCGCCCCATCTCGCTCCTTCCGTTTCCGGCCAAAGTCATCGAGAAGACCGTCAACAGACAGCTTGCCGCCTTCCTCGAGACGAATGGATCCTCGACCCCTCGCAGTCCGGGTTTCGGGCCAACCACAGCACCGAGACCGCCCTTATCGCAGCCACCGACGACATCAGAACCCTAACCAACAACGGGGAAACAGCTGCCCTCATCCTCCTGGACCTCTCCGCGGCGTTTGACACCGTCTGCCACCGCACCCTAGTGAAGCGCCTCAGCAACATCGGAATCCGAGAGAAAGCACTGGAATGGATCATCTCGTTCCTCGCCGGAAGAACCCAGAGAGTCCGCCTCTCCCCGTTCAGATCCGAAGCCACCGAAGTCATCTGCGGCGTTCCACAAGGATCCTCACTCAGCCCGACCCTCTTCAACGTCTACATGAGCCCCCTCGCAGCCATCGCACGCCGACACAACCTCAACATCATCTCCTACGCCGACGACACCCAGCTGATCCTCTCCCTCACCAACGACCCCACCACCGCCAGAGCCAACCTGCACGACGGGATGAGAGACGTCGCCGACTGGATGAGGAACAGCCGCCTTAAACTGAACTCAGACAAGACGGAAGTCCTCATCCTGGGCTCATCACCCTCCGCCTGGGACGACTCCTGGTGGCCCCCGGCCCTGGGCACCGCACCCAAGCCAACGGACCACGCACGCAACCTGGGCTTCATCCTGGACTCCTCCCTATCGATGACCAAACAAGTCAACGCCGTCTCATCTTCATGCTTCAACACCCTGCGCATGCTCCGCAAGATCTTCAGATGGATCCCCACTGAAACCAGGAAGACCGTCACCCAGGCACTCGTCACCAGCCGACTGGACTATGGGAACACCCTCTACGCCGGAACCACAGCCAAACTTCAAAGAGACTCCAGCGCATCCAGAACGCCTCCGCACGACTCATCCTGGACATCCCCCGACACAGCCACATCACCGTACACCTGAAAGACCTGCACTGGCTCCCCGTCAGCAAGAGAATCACGTTCAGACTCCTCACCCACGCACACAAGGCCCTCCACGACCTGGGCCCAAAGTACCTCAACGACCGCATGTCCTTCTACACGCCCACACGCCAGCTACGATCAACCAGCCACGCCCTCGCCACCGTACCACGCATCCGCAGAACCACCGCCGGAGGAAGATCCTTCTCCTACCTGGCGGCCAAGACCTGGAACTCCCTCCCCACTCACCTTCGGCGAACCCAGGACCATCTCGCCTTCAGGAAGCAGCTCAAGACCTGGCTGTTCGAGCAGTAACTTACCCCCTCCCCCAGCGCCTTGAGACCCTCCCGGGTGAGTAGCGCGCTCTATAAATGCCGTGATTGATTGATTGATTGATTGATAGATAGGACTTTGATATTCTGGAAATCGATATTCTTGTGACGATATTGTTGTAGCTCGATATTCTGACTAGATATTCTGTCAGTGATCCCTGTCTGAGTACCCATCTACATACATCTGCATTCTGATGGCCTTCTCTGGGCAAGAGGGAAGGGAGGGGCTAACACTTCACTTGAATGGGCTATCTCCTGTCGTAAAGCAAAGTGTTGATTTATCCCCCTCCCCATAGTAAGCCTGGCAGACAAGACCAAACTGAAAGGGGAACCTATGCACTCAGAGAGCTGTTTTGAAGTCACCCCCACATCCAAGGCACTTTTGGGTGTAAGCACTGGGTCTCTGACCCCTTAAAATCAGACACTTCTGGATCTTGAACTGAACCTCTGTAAGAAGGATAATGTGCTGCTAAAAGGACTCAACTAGACTGCTGATTTGTGGGCCTGATGTTCTGTTTGTTGTCCTGCTGCCTGCTGCTCTTGGACTCTGCTGAAGGAGAGCTGGACTCTGCCTTCCCTCCAAGTAATCTCTAAGGGCTTGTTGACTTGCCCTCTGCCTTCCCTCCAAGTGATCTCGAAGGGCTTGTTGACTTGCCTCCTGATGCTTGTGACTCAGGCATTTCAAAGTCTCTACCCCTGTGCCTGCCTCACTGGAAGTGGCCAAGATACTTGCGACATGGATTTCAACACATCTCCTGTCTGTGTGCAACAGAACCGGTGAATCGACCCCGGTTGGGGGAGTAAAATTGGTGCATCGCATTGGACCCAGTGGTTTGCCTTCAGAGATCGACAGCGTATTGCCTCTGTGGTAGTTTGATGAGATCGCCACATTTCCTTGACTGCGTGGCAGAATCTAGTCCATCTCTTGATGCCTCTCGACTTCGTCACCATTCTTCGGATCGGACACATCACCTTCACTGCATAAAGAAGATCGACGCATCTCGTTGCTTGTGACCAGGAAAGGTACTTTGTTTACCTGGGTCTGTGTGGGTCCTGTAGCCGGCCTGTGCTTCCATGAGGCCGGCTCGTACTTTGACTTGTTTTGTTTGCAATATAACAACCTTTTTCTAGAAACCTGTGTGGAGTCTTTTTGTGGTGTATTCATTGTGTTAATGCGTGTGTGAAAAGCACAAATACTTTACACATTGCCTTTTTGATAAGCCTGACTGATCTATGCCAAGCTACCAGAGGGTGAGCACAGGTTATCTTTTAGTGTGTATCTAGCTCATCCTAACTGGGATTGTGGCTTCTGCTTGGACAGGGTGCATACTTTTGCCGACCAGAAACCCACTTTCTAACAGGCAGCAACCACAGTTCCTGTCAGGGTGAAACATAAACAAACCCCAAATTGGCCTGTGCCCAACCCTCTGGTAGCTTGGCACAAAAGCAGTCAGGCTTAGCTTAGAGGCAATATGTAAAGTATATATTCAGCACACAAACAGTAATAAAGTGAAAACACAACACAAGAACAATCCCACACTGATTTAGAATCACAGTGTACAATTTAATAAATTATTTGAGACTAAAACAACAAAAATCCAGTAAGTAGAACAGTATTTATGCAATTTCAAAGTTTAAAGTAAACATAGTACCTAAAAGCACTATGCTCCAACTGTGGTTATCTGGTCCTGCCAGACTGGGACAAAGTCACAAGTTCAGGCCAACCATGATGGAGCATGGGCTGGATACAAGGACCAAGTTAAGCCTGCTGAACAAAATACCTTAAATCCTGGTTTGCAGAGCATTGTGAGATCTCGCATCTAAGATGCATTGAGCATTGGCAGTTCAGAGGAATATGTGGTGCTGTGATGCAAAGTCCTTCACTGACATTGAGGATTCTGTCGATGAGGGGCTTGCGATACAAAGCCCTATTGCGAAGATACATCATGAACCGCAGTTCCAAAGAAGATGCAGGGCTGCTATGCTAACTCTGGAATCATCATTGAGAATATCATCAACAATGGGCTTGCAATACGGAGGGCATTGATGGTTCCACGGAGACTGCGACCTGTGCTGTGAAGTCTAGTATCAGGGATACATTGCGGCAGTTCCGAAATGAAGCTGCAAGGAGATGCACAATGCTGTGTCAGTTCTGCCCACTGGACCACAGCTGAGCTAGCAGAGCACCTTCAGGCTTACTTCCAAGGGTCCAGGACTGGGGTGGCACCACTTGGAGGGTAGGACTCAATGCAGCCAGAGTCCAAGGGCTGGGTTCAAAGTGGTTGGAGTATTTTCTGTCATTGAGGCTCTGATCAGGAGACCAGTCAACTAGCCCTTGGAGTTATTCTGGTGGTCCTGGGTTAAAGATGAAGGTCCAGTCCCTCTCATTCAGGCAGCAGGGCAATAGAGCAACAGAGTAGCAGTCCTTGCAGAGCAGCACCGCAGTCCTTCTGAGTCTTTCACAGGTCCAGAGGGATACTGAAGAGTTGGCTCTGAGGGTCAATTATTTATACCTGGTGCCCAATTCGAAATAGGAGAAGTTTTTAAAGGTGTCCACCCCCAGAGGTGCTTGGAATTTATTGCCTCTCTGCATTGGCACCAGCTTGTTTTGGAGTCACAATAGACTTGAGGCAAACCCTTTGTGAGTGTGCTCAGGCCAAGCCTTTGTGATGTTCAAGTGTGGGAGGTGACCGCTTATTCACCTTATCAAGTCAGGGATGGCCCATCCTGACAACACTTAATTCCCTTTTGTCTCACTGTCGGAAAGCAATACATAAAGACCAACTGCCAGCTACACCTAGTCATGTGACCCAGGATAAAGGCTGCAGGCACCAAAAAGTTAGGAAAAGAAAATGCCAACTTTCTAGAAGTGCCATTTTATAAATTGTGACTTAATATTGAACTTTAATATTAAGTGGGTTTTAAATTACAATTCTTTAGACACCAAACACAACACTCCCACCTGCATCCATTTGAAAATTAGCTTGTATTAAATTTAATAAGGTAACTCACTGTTACCCTATGGGAGAGATAGGCCTTGCAATAGTGAAAAACAGATTTTTCACCACCAGGACATGTAAAACGTAAAAGTACATGTCCAACTTCTTAGATACACTGCACCCTGCCCTCTGGCCTGTTTAGGACCTGCCCTAGGTGTGGCGTTTGTGTATTAAAAAGGAAGGTTCAGGCCTGGCAAAATATTATTTTTGCCAGGTCTAAATGGCAGTTTAAAAATGCACACTATGGGGCCGATTCCGATTCAGGCCGGAAATCTCCCCGATCGAGCCGGACCCGGAGAGATTCCCGACCGAATCGGACCCTAGCAGCCCGACCGAATGAGTACGATGCGCACGTATGCCATCGGACTCGATTCGGTCGGACTCCCATTGAAGTCAATGGGAGCCAGTCGTACGGCAGCGTACACGGGCTCCCATTGACTCAATGGGCACGGCAGCGAACAAGGGCGCCCCCTACAGCGTGTTCGCGTCGATGCGGGTCGCGCCGTACATGCACGTGTATGGGGGACCCATGGGTCCCCCCTGTGTGCGACTCACGTGCCTACGCTTCCAGGGGGTGTCCGACATGGACCCCCAAAGTGCGGCTCCGACAGCTCCTTGGAGCCGGACTGCGCGAGTCGGTCGGAGCGGTCGAGGTGCGCATCGTACTTACCCGGCCGGGGAACATCTCCATTGCGCGGTGCGAGTCGTCCCCGTGCGAGTCGGTCGGAGCGGTCGGGTCCTGCGAACGAGTCGGTCGGAGATTTCGCAAGCGCACGCATCGTACTCGCTCGCCCGGACGCACGTACGATTCGGTCGGGAAATAGGGCTCCGAATCGGATCCGGTAAAGCCGAATCCGATTCGGAGCCCTACCGGCCGAGATCGGAATCGGCCCCTATGTCTGCAATGGCAGGCTTGAGACGTGTAAAAGGCTACTTAAGTGGGTGGCATAATTAGTGTTGCAGGCCCACTAGTAGCATTTCGTTTATAGGATCTGGGCACAAGTAGTACCAGTTTACTAGGAACTTACAAGTAAATTAAATGTGCCAATTAGGTGTAAGCCACATTTACCATGTTTGAAAGAGAGAGCACAAACATTTTAGCACTGGTTAGCAGTGTTAAAGCGTGCAGAGTTGTAAAAGCCAATAAAAACAGTTTAGGAGGGTGAAGGCAAAAAGGTTGGGAATGGCCCTGCAGAAACGGCCAAGTCCAAAACCCCATCCCCACTCCTCACCCTGTTCTGAAGTCCAACCTCAAAATAAGAACCACAGGCATCATTGAGTGCTATTTGGCATCCACAAGATTCTCATCATATATTTTGATCATATAAAGGGGAGTGTTCCAGTAAAAGTAAGAGCACAATCTTTGTATTCTGTTGTGTAATGTAGCTTTTAGTTTGGTTGCAGAAACACAATAGTTGGACACTGTTGACTCAATAATAAATGATAGACTTGCAAATTCTACACATAATGTTTGTGTGCATAAACATCTCTCACAATTATTCAAACACATTCAACCATGCATCTACAATTAATCGCACACACAGGTAATCTCCCCACAGATCAGGCCACCCACCATATATTGTGCAGAGAAAGACACCTAACACATGTAGCATAATTTCTACGTATCTTACTTTACAAGTTTTACACTTACATTTTCACAGTGTGTCACTGGAAACCTTTGAGTATTACTACTAAGCAGCCATTCATGACTTCCAGCATGTTGTCACCTTCACTCTCCTTTTCCCTAGTTTTTATTATTAGGCAGTAGAGAACTATATAGAAGAGACCTATGTGGTAGGGATGAAGAAATATGTAATGAAGGAAGAGTTTTTGCTAGTTCTGACAAGCAGGAAGTTACGTACAGGAGCATCAACATTTTGTCCCAAGAGGACTTCGAAGTTACTTCTAAGGGGTCATCCGAAAATGTCCTTAACTCTATGGGGGACTGGACAACCCTTGAGCAATGTGGTGGACTTTGAAATCTGGTCTGACTTCACCAAGTACTGCAGTTGTTCAAATCAACACAACCAGGGAGGGCTACAAGCCATGGGGTGATCTCTAGTGTGGGGCACGCCTAAAGGCCAATGATGTGCTGGGGGTATTCTCCCAGCTCCATCAATGGTCCAGGCTAATCCTGCTACACAGGAGGGTTCCCTTTACAGCTTGGAAAGTCCTACTTGCTCAGATGTAGGCTTGTGATAAGAAGTACAACAGTGAATCATTCCATACAGAAAGTGTACTTCTTCATCTGCCGATTCCAAGTGCAGCTGCGTTGTGTCTCTCCGTTTATGGGACTCACCATGACTATGTCGTCTGCATTCTATTTATCAACCAAAATGTAAAATTGAGAGCACATGGTCAACATGCCTATTGTCTTAATTTTACAGCTTTTCTCAAATATGTATTGTTTTATATGCTACCACACAAGAACTTCATCATGCTAAATCATGTAGATTTTTGAAGATTATTCATGTTACCATGG
This sequence comes from Calotriton arnoldi, assembly GCA_963921515.1. Taxonomy (NCBI): domain Eukaryota; kingdom Metazoa; phylum Chordata; class Amphibia; order Caudata; family Salamandridae; genus Calotriton; species Calotriton arnoldi. Next base: position 1,570,876 of record CAWUFW010002830.1, on the reverse strand, counting down.
TCATATGTCCTAGTTTTCAAATTGTAAAACTTAGGGGCCGATTCCGATTCAGGCCGGAAATCACTCCGACCGAGCCGGACCCGGAGAGATTTCCGACCGAATCAGACTCTAGCAGCCCGACCGAACGAGTACGATGCGTACGCATGCAATCGGACTCGATTCGGTCGGACTCCCATTGAAGTCAATGGGAGCCGGTCGTACAACGCATACGCGGGCTCCCATTGACTCAATGGGTGCGAGGCGAACAAGGGCGCCTCCTACAGCGGGTACGCGTCGATGCGAATCGCGCCGTACATGCACAGGTGTGTGCGACTCACGCGGCTACGCATACAGGGGGGTCTGACACAGACCCCCAAAGTCCGGCTCCAACTGCCCTTTGGAGCCGGACGGCGCGAGTCGGTCGGACTGCTCGAGGCGCGCATCGTACTTGCCCGGCCGGGGAACGTCTCCATTGCGCGGTGCGAGTCGGTCGGAGCGGTTCGGACCTGCGAACGAGTCGGTCGGCGATTTCGCGTGCGCTCGCATTATACTCGCTTGCCCGGACGCACGTTCGAATCGGTCGGAAAAGAGGGCTCCGAATCCGATTCGGTTAAGCCGAATCCGATTCGGTGCCCTACCGGCCGAGATCGGAATCGGCCCCTTAGTATTGCTAGGTCCACATGAGACCTATGCCCATGTCTTCTACCGTGATGATAGACAGAGTGAATCACAAGTCTAAACCATTCTAGCATTGCAACATTTTCAAAATGTTCTGTGTCAAGTCACATACATAAAAGGTACACTTAGAATGTGTACTTAGACTCATCAATGCAACCAATGTTGGACATAGATCTCTCACAAAGATTTCTGATGGATGGGGAATTACCATGTGCTACAGCTAAACCTTTGTTGACATTTCTATAACTATTATGTGAGAATAATACCTTGTATGCACAGAGCAGTAGGGTACATGACACTGTCAATCTTTGTTTCAGTGACTATTGCAATAATGATATTGTGCATTCATATGCACTCATGAGTCTTTTTTCACCTTTTCTTTTCTGCACGCAGCTAAGAAGGAATCAGGGAACCACAGGCCTGCAGGTAATAAAAGTAATGAGTCTCAGCCACATGATAGAGCACCAGATGATTTGACTACCACAGAGGAGGAGAGTCGGGACACCATCAGGGGGAATGTTAGTTATGTTAGTTAGCTTATAAAGCGCACAGCTGCCCCAGCAAAGGGGCGTCCCGGCGCTAATGCAGAGTCTGAGAGGGCAAGAGCTAGGCTGTGGGAAACAGGTAGGTTTTAATGGCCTTCCGGAAAGATAGCAAGCAGTCTATACGGCGAGTCTGCACAGGAAGGGAATTCCACAACTTAGCAGCCAGGCAACGGAAGGACCTGCCCCCTGCCCTGATACGTTTCACTCGTGGGACAGTGGCCAAGAATTGTTCAGCGGAACGTAGCTGGCGAGCAGGGACATAGGGGACCAACAAATTGGATAAAATCTCCGGGGAAGAGAATTTGAGAATTTTAAAAGCCAGACATAATGTTTTGAATTCAATCCTCTTGGAGATGGGGAGCCAGTGGAGGCGGCGTAGAGCGCCTGACGTAGAACATTTTCTAGGGAGTCTGAGCAAAGCTCGAGCGCCTGCGTTCTGGACTCTTTGAAGACGGTTTACTTCGGCCTTGTTGGCACCTAACAGTAGAACGTTGGCATAATCAAGTCTTGATAGAATAGTCGCCTGGACTATCAATTGACGTGTGGCTGGGTCGAAAAACCCCAAAATAGGCCTCAGCCCCCGTAGGAGACCGAAACAGGTGCAGGCGATCTTCTTAGTGTGATCCTGGAATCCAAGAGTGGAGTCGAGCCAGATCCCTAGATTCTTAACCACCAGCTTAGGTGTTGGGGCGTAGCCCAAGGATGCCGGCCACCACTGTGTACTCCAAAGCCCCTTATCATTCCCCACCAACAGCACCTCAGATTTGTTGGCGTTGAGCTGAAGGCAGTTTGTGGTCATCCAGCGTGCAACCGCCTCTAGACCGTTCCGGAACTGTGTAGCGTCCCGAGGCTGGTCATCGGAGAGGGCTACCACCATCCACAATCCAGAGCACTTCAGATGGAGCCGGAAGACACTTTGGATGGGGTAGACCATGTAGATATCACATGCCAGGAGGGGGTTCAGGACAGGAATATCTGTGGTGATCCAGAAACATATCCCATCATTATTGGGGCCTGAAGCTACCGACTCTACCAGTGGAGAGAATCCCGAAGCACTTGGGCCTGCAACTTAACCCCCTATAACCACTTTACTCCAAAGAGGACCCAGGTGGAAGATTAGAGATCGAATGTGAGATTCACGTCAGACACCCCTACGACTCCTAGTGTCATCTAAACTCTAGAATTTCAGTACTTAACCATGGTGTTTTCCAAGAGCTATATGGCAATTGGTTGCTGATCAGCAGGTGCTCTCTAGAGGCCATACACAATTGGTGGTCACAGTTAAGGGTCACCATAGGCACAAATTGATGAGCATTGAGACCTCTGCTGCCTCCTGTCCTGATGGATAACAGTGATTTCCTCTCATGTGGGCAAACATCCCTCACCATCCACTGTTTTTGAACCCTAGAACCTCTTCTTCCTCTGCCATCAAACTACTCCAGTGTGTGATCCTGTTCATGTGTTACCAGATCCTGCCCCATGGCCCACAATAGTTGTGCAAGTGGAGGGAAGCCAAGTGGTCTCTAAAGTCAGACCCAGATTCTGACTGGAACATTTGCCCTGAACCCAGGACTGCAGTTCTGAGACATCATCTGTTTTAGGAGGCGGACTTTCATTTTACATTCGACATGTTGGGCTTTCATTTGGATTTGGACCAGGGGCGTAACACAGACCCCTGCAGCCCCTGTGGCGCAGGGGGCCCGCACTATTCAGGTTGGGCCTCAATCAGACCAAAGCCTAGGAATATTTGTGAGATATTGGAGACTTAGGAGCCCCATATCACATTCTGCAGGGGTTGCGGTATTTTGCATTACGCCACTGATTTGAAGATTACTTTGGGACTTTTGAACATTTATTAGGACTGTTGGCTTTGATATTTTACCTCATTTACTTCATTTTACCACACTGAATGATCTAAATAGAATTTTACCCTGATGTTTTTGACATTTTCCCACCGCCCTCGGAGTTAATTCTTCATCCTCCTCTGAAATTTGTGATTATTTCTTCTCCCCCCAACACATAGGATATTTTTACAACAACTCTAGAACTGATGCCCTAAAATGTTTTAAACATACATGGATGTTTTGAGACTTTTTTCTGAATGTATGGATTTGTTTGTAGAGGTATGTCTGTGTGAAGGCACCTTTTGCCAGGTCTAAACCTTCCTTTTTAATACTTATAAGCCACCCCTAAGGCAGACCCTAAACGCTCATAGGGCATGTTGCATGCTGTTTAAAAAGTAGGACATGTAGTCCTAGTTTTTATATACTATATATATCAGATAGCTTTTCAAATTACGTAAATTACTTCACCAATGACATAACATATTACCTTACCCCTAACATCATGAAGTACGCAACTATGAATACAGTATGATCTCTTAGTTTGCTTATCTCATGCAGTGTAAAGATGTGGTGTGAAGTTCTCATATAGTGCTCTAAATATTCTGTTTCATGGGCAATGGTTGAAAGAGCTAAACATAACTGCTGAATTCCATGTGCTTTTGTTTTTTTTCGTCACCATTACTACACTCAGCTGTGTCTTTTAAGTGAATTTACGAGGATTATTTTAAACATACTATAAGGTATTATGGCCGGAGCCAACCATAACCTCATATTGCAAAAATGTTTTTATAGAGTATTGTGAATTGTTGGTCAGTGGGTGGTCGGTAGAATGGCCCGAACCTGTCAAGAAAGAAATGGCAACGCCACTATATGTTTGAGTTTCGTCAAGAGTTGATCTTCATTTCAGATTTCTTGCCGTGCAAACTGTAAACTGTGCACTGTCTAATGCCTTCCATAAAATATTTATGCAAAGTAGTACTGAATTATGCAGCGATTCAAACGACTGACAATACAAGAAGGAACATTTCTCTGTCAAAGGTATTTACTTTAACTTTCCTGTAAACAAAATTCAGCTTTTTAGTTATGAAACCTGCGTGCAATAGCATATTTTATATCAACGATTCAAGGCAAAGTTTCAGAATTGCGCGTGCAGAAACGATTAGAAAATAGACTTGGGGTTTTTAGAATGCAAACAAGCTCCATTCTAAGAAGTCTGTCACAATTAAAAAGTGAATATATAGAAGAGAATAAATAGTTATAACATGCATTGAGGATGTTTTTTCTGTTTTTTCAGTGTCATTTGTTCTGAAAAGTTTGACATTTCTGAAGTTTCTAGTTAATTGGTCGGCTGCATTTCTGTTTACCACATATATTGAAATGCTTTCGCATGTGTTCAGTCACGCTGTTCTTTCACTGAGATAGTGTGTGTGTTGTGCTTCTTGGACCTCGGGAAAAGATATTTAAATATGCCCTCGTGCCGTGAATGAAGGAACGGAGTATGAGATACAGTACTCCATTGACTCCGCCATTACAAAAGCCCCTCCCTTGTTTTTATGAGCGTAGAGCCTCCCTCTTCAGAGGAATTCCAGCATACAAGCTGCTGCAAAGGAGTTCTATACAAAGTCCGATAATTCAGAATTGCTATCAAATTCACTCGCCTAAGTATAAGTCAATGAAATATAGCCCAATATAGCGAGTCCTGATGGATTAGATATTAAACTTGGCTATTGGCCGCCCAATTATACAGCTAAAATTGTATGTTTGAAAATAGTAATTTAACGTAACTCAGTTAACTTCAGAGATAAAAAGGGAACATTTCTGAGACTTTGGTTTAACACCTTTTGGTAGACTGGAGACAACTGATGGAAGCTCTCGGATTTGTGGAGACTGCGGACATCCTATGGATATTCACCAATAGGTATACATTGAACAAGCCATGAAGAACTCTTCCTTATGAACAGATTGAAGATGTCATATAGAAACGCTCCCAAATATATAAATAGAAGAACTCGAAAGGGAACTAACCCATAAAAGCAAATTCAAGGTATTATTTGGGAATCTGTAGCATATTAATAGATTGAATTCATCAAAGGGAAGTTTCCCTTAAGAACTGATGCAAGATGTCATATTGCATCTTTTCTTGAGACTTTAAAGGGTCTTCAAAAATATTACACAAATGTTCATCCAAACCACCTTGCACCCTTTTAGGTAGAATAATGATGATCTCTATATTAGTCCCTTCTTTCCACAGAGTGCTGCTCAATGAACAAGTTACTTAGTTTTGGTAATGCATTATCTGGTAGAGACAATATCTAGCTGCAGATTCCTTACCTTTGAATTTCCCAGGTGTCAGGCTGGAACCGGAAACTTTTGCATGAGCAGTACCTCTGCGTGACATTGGGTGGCTCCATTCAGCTCCATGTGACAGTGTCGGGATCGTTAGCGTCGATTATGACGTTGCAGTCACCTATATAGGCGACACCCAGGCACGCGGGTGTCAGTACTTTTCACTTTTCCACTCCAGAAGCGCAGAGCCATGAACTAAACTGACGTGTGTGTGTCACAACTAGGGTCCTGAAAAGGGAGCAACCCTAGCCCTATCAAATGAGTCCACAGAGCGGGGAGGCATGAGTCGGTCTGTAAGGAATCTCCAGCTAGATATTGTCTCTACCAGATAATGCATTTCGGGAAGGAGATCCCTTCTTCTGGGGCCTTCGAAGTAAACAATAAGATATCAGCTAATGTGGGAAATCTTCACAAGTGCAGGAACCTGACCTTGAGCTCTTACTCTACTGTGGAAAGCCTTTATATACCAAAGTGGTTCAACCCACACGAGTTACTACTCACTGTTTCCGAAGAGGAGAAGTATACGTCTATATGGGAAGCGTCTCATGTTGAAAGTGAAAGCCCCTGAAGAAGGGATCTCCTTCCCGAAATGCAAGAATGTTTTTGAAGGAACGCCAATCTTGTTAAACAAGAAAATCAGGAATGTTATTTTCAAAAGAATTACGATGTAGTTATTGTTATAAATGGGATTTCTGGTTGGCTAGGGCATGCTACACATCAGATAATGACGGGATGCACTCCCTTTTGCGCTATTCATTCCTTTTTTCGAATTCATCAAAGAGTGCGTGCATGCTGGGCTTGTGCCTTGCCCCAATGGCACATTAGACAATTCACCTGACCTTGTGAGGGCATATTTCACCCCACCCCAGCAGCACAGCGAGTGTCTGGAGTTGCTCCAATATTCAAAAAACGTTTAATCCATTTTTCATTCTTTAACAGAATTTTTCCATCGCTTAAACCATCTTGTATGCTTTTCATCCACATGTAAGGAATCATGCTCTCTCCCAACTTATATGCTCACGTTTTGCCCATCCAGGCCTCTTTCACGAACACAATGGACTCGCATGATTGTTCATAGCAGTAATCCTTTATTAAAAACCCAATGCATTTCGAGCTGTACCAGCTCTTCTTCAGGGGTAACTGCAATTATTAAAAATATTTCTATTACTATATTGGTCTACATTAACTATATTTGCCTATACATTTTATCAATTCTATGTCGATTCATCACAAATCTCGTAATCACTCCATTAACAAATACATCCCCAAAAGACCCAAGTGATTTCATTCAACCCTTCTCAATCCCCTTGGAATTCCCTTAAATAAACCTCCCTATATATTCCCCCATGATCACACATACTTTTGAAAGGCCTTTTCTGCCCATACTACGAATCAGGAATCCAGAGGTGACACCCACCATTCCCACTAAGTCCTCCCGTTATCTACGTGAAACATATTTCAAACTGACAGCTTTCACACCGCGCTCGCCTTCCCTGCACTCCCAATCTTACCCCCACCCACCTTCGCACTTCAAATGACCTTTCGCATCTCACTCTCATTCCTTACTCTTCTATTCCCTTCCCCCCACAGGCCTCCCTGCTTCCACTTTCCACGAATCTTTCTCTCTAACAGCTCACAGCCAATAACACATTAATGGCGCAATCCGATCATGTCAGTCTTCACCATTCACTCTCCACGCTCTTTCACTTCAAAATCACTCCCCCACTAGCACATTCTTAGCGCAAAAAAGCCGAGTCAGTCTTCACACTTCACGTACCTGCTACATCTGATTCACTGCATTCCCGTCATCCATTGCTTAGACAGGCTTCCTCTCCCCGTTAAACCCTGCTTATTTAAACCCAAAACCACTCCCAAACCATTCCCTCATTGGTGCTCGTTAATTGAACTACCACCAGCGCCATTAGTGACTACATTACCCATAAACCATAAAAGCTGTGATTACGAGATTTGTGATAAAAAGCATACAAGATGGTTTAAGCGATGGAAAAATTCTGTTAAAGAAGGAAAAATGGATTAAACGTTTTTTGAATATTGGAGCAACTCCAGACACTTGCTGTGCTGCTGGGGTGGGGTGAAATGTGCCCTCACATGGCTAGGGCATGCGCCTAAGCCAGGCAGAAACCACCACTCTAGTCAGGGCAAGGGAGTTACACGCTGAAGATAACCCCTGCTCACCCCCTTGGTAGCTTGGCAAAGCAGTCAGGTTTATCGCAGCGGCAATGTGTAAAGTGTTTGCGCAACACACACACACAGCAGTGACACACTAGGCACACCACAAAAGAAACTCCAAACAAGGTTATATAAAAATAGCCTTTGCATTATCCATAAAACACATCAGAGCATAATCACATATATACACTGTGCCACCTGGCACTAGGTATTACTTTACAGGGGATTATATACATTACAGGGCCAATCAGGCCACTGTCATCACCATTAGAATGTGCAAGTAGTGAAAATAAAACAACCAGTAACTACTGGCAATAAGCACCTAGCATAAACACATTATGCATACATCATGGCATTACTGAGAGAAGCATATTATGTAAAACATAATAACCAGCCATAGCGCAGTGCAAATTTCATAAACATAGCAGACCCCTCTTAGGGATCAAACTGCACCCTAGGTGATCCTTGCACCATATCCCCTCAGGCCCTCACCTAAACATAGGGGGCTACCATCAGGCCGACTGGCCTGCTCCTCGGGGGCCCATCTTGGGCTTCCCCGTAATGCCCTTTGTCCCAAAGTCAGGGCTTTCTTGGCTGCCGATGCAGTGTTAAATTTTGGGCACAATCCTCTCCTGGGAAGCGGGGGTGCAACTCACCCTTGTCCTCCCCAACCATGTGTGCCCCGCTTTGCAGCTGCCCGCGACCTGGCGGTGCAGCTGTGTAAACAAAAATCAGCACCAACAGTGTGCTCTCCCAGCCCCACTCACCGGGGCTTCTCTTGTTGCGCTGCGAGGAGAATGCCGCTGCCAGCGATCATGCGACGCAGCGGCGATCAGGCCAGAAATGTGGAGGAACTTTCCCCCGTGGCCTCCATCGAGGTTTCACCCCAGTTCCTCCCTCTTGGGTCTCCCGCAACCATGTGGTGCAGCCGCCCGGTAGCCAAATAGAAAACACGGGCAGTCGGGCGCGTAGTGAGGCCTACGTTGGCTCCGCCCACAACCAGGTGCTCATCGCCTGACTTCTTCTCTCTGGTGGCTTCCAGGCAACACGCGGGGCTCCCCCTTTTCTCACGGGAGCCCCGCCTACGGACAGGCGCAAACTTGCCTGACTTCTGGTCTTCGGGCCGTCTACATACGGAGTGAAGTCTCCGTCGACTTGGCTCCTTCCTGCTTCCTCGGGCAAAGCTCCGCCCATGACCAGGCAGTCCGCCTGACTTCCGGGACGCCATGGCTTCACGGAGCGAAGTCTCCGTTGGGGCCCCTCTCTGGCACTATGGTCAACTGGGGCATCATCGCTCACCACGCGCTACTACTGCGGCCCCACTTCGAAGGAAATTGAAGCGCTCAGCATGCGCTGAGGCCGATGAGCCCACGTCCAGGGCAAGGAACAGAGCCTGCAGTGCTCGGCCGGTCTCACCCCGGCAGATACCACCAGGAAACAGGCAGCACTTCTTTCCCAGAAGTGCACAGGCAGGCCAGCACACTGGGTCTCCTGGGCAGACAGCAGATCCTCCAACTGCCAAGCAGGGCAACAGGTCAATCCCCCGGTGGCGGTTCCTCCTGGCAGACCGGCAGCCTGCCGGCCCCAAGTAAACACCAAGCAGCACCAAGTTCCTGGGGTCACAGCCTCAATACTTATACCACTTGCTGTCTTTGTCCTACCCTGGCACAGGGCTTTGTGCCCGGTCTAAACCAGTTCTGGGGGCACTTAGGAACATCCTTTTCAGAGCACCAACACCCTCATTGTTAGTGTAGGCTCTGGCCCCAGACACACCACAGGGGGGCGGAGCTAGCATTGTACAAGGCAGGCACAGACCTAGTCAGGGTCAGGGGCTACTCCTCCCACTACTCCAAATGCAGATCAGGCCCATTCAGCCTAGCGCTGACTCACCCAGCCCCTCTGGAGCCACTGCACCTACCCAGCCCCTGTCACTCCAGAGCCAGACATGCAATACACAACAGGCAGGCACAAAGACACATAGCACACAGAAATGCCCACTTCTAAAAGTGGCATTTCTAAAATAGTGACAATAAATCTGCGCACACCATTACGCAGCATTTATTACCACTATTCCAAACATACCAAACTTGATCACGCTACTCCTCTCAGATCAGGAATTACCACTGAAACACATATCAGGGAATACCCAATGCATTCCTATGAGATGGTAGCCTCACAGTAGTGAGAAACCAAAATGGCTGTTTGTCACTACCAGGACAGGCCACACAGTTAAGGCACATGTCCTACATTTTACCTATATTGCACCCTGGCCATGGGGCTAGCTGGGGCCTACCTTAGGGGTGACTGATATCTAGTAAAAGGAGAGTCACAGACGTGGTGCCCACTTTATGTGCCATGTCACAGCAGCAGTAAACTGCGCGCGCAGGCCCTGCAACGGCAGAGGCCTGAGACAGGTTTGAAAGGCTACTTTGGTGGGTGGCGCAAGCAGCGCTGCAAGCCCACCAGTAGCATTTAATTTACTTGCCCTGGCTATCTGAGATACCACTTTACAAGGGACCAATAGGTAAATTAAATACGCCAAACAGGTGTAGACCAATCTTACCATGTTTAACATAGAGAGCACACGCACTTTAACACTGAAAAGCAGTGATAAAGTGCCCAGAGTCCTAAAACCAGCAACACCATGTCAGAAAAAAGACTAGGAGGAAGGCAAAAAGTTCAGGGATGACCCTGCAAAAAGGGCGAAGTCCAACAGTTATCTACACTAATGTATGATTTATTGAATATTGTTCTGTGAACAATTGTTACAAAAAAGTGGGAAGTTATCCACAAAAATAAAAATTACAGTGCAATTGATTTGAACATGTTTCCATTGAATGTACACTGAAGAATTTACTTGTCAATTTTGTTGAATGAACTTCAAGCTGTGCGGCCAGGTTACAAGTGATCTTGTACACTTGTTCTAATTACTATAGTTACATGAGGTAGGCAGCCTCATCACTGACCAGCACGCTAAGCACATACCATTACTGACAAACCAGGAGTACAAGTTGTAATCAACATATACATTTATTCCAAACAAGGGTGTGTGCAACACGACAGTTAATATCTCTTTTGGTTTTTTACCACACTGGAAAAAATAGAATCACTGCAGAGAGCAGGCTGTTCTGCATAGTATAATGATGCTATTGATTGCAGAGAGCAGTACGGTTTACATAGTATAATGATGCTATTGATTGCAGAGAACAGCACGGTTTGCATAGTTTAATGATGTTATTGATTGCAGAGAGCAGAACGGTTTGCATAGTATAATGATGCTATCGATTGCAGATAGCAGCATTGTTTGCTTAGTATAATGATGCTATTGATTGCACGGAGCAGCACAGTTTGCATAGAATAATGATGCTATTAACTGCAGAGAGCAGTATGGTGTGCACAGTATAATGATGTTCTTGACAGCAGAGAGCAGCATGGTTTGCATAGTATAATGATGTCATTGACAGCAGAGAGCAGCATGGTTCGCATAGTATAATAATGTCAATGACAGCAGAGAGAAGCACGGTTTACATAGTATAATAATGCTATTGGCTGCAGAGAGCAGTACGGTTTGCCTAGTATAATGATGCCATTGACAGCAGAGAGCAGCATAGTTTGCAAAGTATAAAGATGTTACTGATTACAGAGAGCAATAGGGTTTGCACAGTATAATGATGTCAATCAATCAAATCATTCTATTTGATTTATCATAATAAATCATAAAAACACATACAATATATGAACATTAAAAAACATCAATGATCAATAATAGCCATTTATCAGGAGGAATGGAAAGCTTCCTTTTAAAACCATGATAAGTAAAAATAAACTGTATAACTATCTAGAAGTTGTAGGTAAAGTAAAGTTGGGCTTGCTTGTGTTAAACCCAGTGGCTGCATTAAGAAGCAAATATATTTAGAGCAGAGACTACTAAAAATGGGGCAAATAAAAACAACGAGTAAAGTGTCAAGTAAACTAACATTGTCGCAAGAACAAGTTACAGATTCTGGGGGATTGTGCCAGCTGACTAACAAGTGGGGGAAAATCAAATAGAAGCACTCAACGACTTCCCAATAATCCATTTTATTCAGTTGAAATGGCAGACGCGTTTCGACAACAATATGCCTTTCGGTGTGTCGGGCGGCCAGGAGCCGTCCAATGCACCAGTGCTCATGTGCGTCGGACGACTCCCGTCCGTCCGCCTACATGACACGGCAAAACCCTCTGGTTCGGACACCAGAGGGATTTCCTTTTTGTCAAAACACCCTCAGGAGCTGGGGAAGAGCTTCCCTAGCTCCCGCCATTTTTCTGATCACTTTGCCGAAATGACGGTCGGCACACACGTCGTGCTGACGTCATTTCGGAGAAACTGAAGCTAAAACTCAGTTTCAGTTTCACTGCCTCTGTGCTCAGGGGGCTATCTCAGCCCCCCGAGCACCAAGATAGATGGGAGAGGTATCATTGGAAAGGGGAGAATCTCCCTAGTGGATCCCTGCTTGGGTATTGCCTCATGAGGGCAATCCCCAAGCAGGGATCCACCCACTAGGCATCAGGGAGGGGGGAGCGGCCCCTTGGGCAAGGGCTTTTGCTACTTCCATTATTTTGTGCATAAACACTCTTTCTGCCCCCCGGGAGACAGATAGGGGCAATAGCCCCCAATCTGCCCCCTAGGGGGCAGAAAGCACACTAGCCACCTGGGATTTTTTATTGTTGGCATATTTTGGGGTGGGGGCTGCCCGAGATGGGCATGTCAATGCCCCCAGCCCTGCCTAATTCCACAGTCTTTCTGCCCCCCTGGGAGGCAGATAGGGACAATAGCCCCCAATCTGCCCCCCGGGTGGGCAGAAAGCACACTAGCCACCAGGGATTTTTTTTAGTACATTTTGGAGTCGGGCCTGCCCGAGATGGGCATGCCAATGCCCCCACCCTGCCGAATTCCAGTGTGTCTGCCCCCCGGGGGGGGGGCAGAAAGGGCACTAGCCACCAGGGTTTTTTTTGTTAGTGCATTTTAGGGTGTGGCTGCCGAAGATGGGCTTGCCAATGCCCCCACCCCACCTAATTCCACAGTGTTTCTGCCCCCCCGGGAGGCAGATGGGGGCAATAGCCCCCGATCTGCCTCCTGGGGGGGGGAGAAAGCCCACTAGGCACCAGGGATTGTTTTTTATTTATACATAGGAGTGGGGCTGCCCAAAATAAGCATGCCAATGCCCCAACTCCCCCCCCAAAAAATTCCACAGCCTTTCTGCCTCCCCTGGGCGGCAGATGGGGCAACAGGGGTGGGGGTTGCCCAAAAGGGGCATGGCAATGTCCCCACCCCCTCATAAATTCAACAGTCTTTTTGCCTCCCCAGGAGGCAGATGGGGGAAATAGCTCCTGATCACGCCCCCCGGGGGGGCAGAAAGCCCTCTAGGCACCAGGGATTGAGTTTTTTTTATACGTAGGGGCTGCCCAAAATGGTCATGCCAATGCCCCCACCCTCTATAAAAATTAGCCACAATCTTTCTGCTGAGGCAATAGTCCCTAATCTGCCCCCCGGGGGGCAGAAAGCCCACTAGGCACCAGGGATTTCTTTTTTATACGTAGGGGTGGGGGCTGCTGAGAATGGGCATACTAATGCCCCCACCACCAAAAAAAGACTTTCTGCCCCCCAGGAAGGCAGATCAGGGCAATAGCCCCTTATTCACCCCCCACGGGGGGCAGAAAGCCCACTAGGAACCAGGGATATGTTTATGGGCATGCCAGTGAGAAGTCCCATAGGCAAGGGTCGCTCCCATTTTTTAGGCAAACATTTTGGCTGTTTCAGTGATATTTTTATTCTCATCTGCACCCAAGCGGGGGCAGAAAACCACTAGAAACCAGGGAGAGGATGTGTATGTGTAAACTGGAGTTTGGCTGACGGTCTGCGTGTACTGGCCTTTGGCTGACATTTTGTTGGCAGTGTGTGTGGACCTGCACTTGGCTAATGGTGTGAGTGGACTCGCGCTTGATGATGGTGTGTGAAGATTGGTGCCTGCCTGGTGGTGTGCATGGAGTGGCACTTGGCTAGCGGTGTATGTGTACTGGTGCTTGGCTGGCTATGTGCATGCATGGTGCTTGGTTGCAGGGCCGGACTAGCTGTAGCGGCCACCTGGCATTTCCCCAGTGGGCTAGAGGGGTGGGGAATGGTTTCCTGGCCGTGGGGGCCGGTTTTGTCACTGAGGGCCTCTTTTACAGCAGTGCTGCAATATCAGCCCCCAGTAACAATAGCGTTAGCGGTGCTTTTTACTAGCACACCCACTCTCCTCCCAGAGCTGGTCGAACAGCAATCTGCCAGGCTGGTTGCTGTTACCAGTCCGAACTGCTAGGCTGGAAGAGTGTGGGGATGTCGCTTGGCTGGTGGAGTCCGTGGGTAGCGCTTGGCTGGCAGTGTGCATGGATAGTGCTTGGCTGACTGTGTGCATGGATGGCGCTTGGCTGGCGGTGTGTGTGGATGGCGGGTGGCTGGCAGGGTGCATGGATGGTGCTTGGATGGCGCCCCATCCACACAAGTGAGGTATCATTTTTAGACTGAGGGGCACGCTGAGTGGTAGGACATTTGTGCTGTGCGATGATCCAACAACTTTAACACATAGATCAGCTAAATTCGAGGTTTGCAGGGGATTCTGGGTAGGAAAACGTTGGAGGATCCACCCAAGCCATACCTCCCTGGACTCTAGTTTTCAGAAATGTGTGGGTTCGGTAGGTTTCCCTAGATGGCCGCTGAGCCCGGGGCCAAAAACCCAGGTGCCCCCCCTTGCAAAACCAGGTAATTTTGTAATAAGTAATTTTGATGTCTCCACAATAGGTTTTGAGGCCTTGCCTGTCGCGGGTACTTGGCCCACCCACACAAGTGAGGTACCATTTTTATTGGGAGACCTGGGGGAATGCTGGGTGGTAGGAAATTTGTGTCAGCCCAGTGAACCAACAACTTTCCCACACAGAAATGTGAGAAATATGTGATTTTTTTCAGCTAAATTTGAGGTTTGCAGGGGATTCTGGGTAGGAAAACGTTGGGAGGTCCACACCAGCCATATTTCCCAGGACTCCCCCAGGTGTCTAGTTTTCAGAAATGTGTGGGTTTGGTAGGTTTCCCTAGATGGCCACCGAGCCCAGGGCCAAATACCCAGGTGACCCCCCTTGCAAAACCAGGTCGTTTTGTGATAGGTAATTTTGATGTCTCAACAATACGTTTTGGGCCCTTGCCTGTCACGGGCACTTGACCCACCCACACGAGTGAGGTACCATTTTTATTGGTAGGAAATTTGTGTCAGCCTGGTCATCCTACAACTTTCGCACACAGAAATTCAAGAAAAATCAGATTTTTTTTCTGCTAAATTTGAGGTTTGCAGGGGATCTGGGTAGGAAAACGTTTGGGGATCCACACAAGCCATACCTCCTTGAACTCCCTCAGGTGTCTGGTTTTCAAAGATGTCTGGGTTTGGTAGGTTTCCCTAGATGGCTGCTGAGCGCGGGGCCAAAAACTCAGGTGAGCCCCTTTGCAAAACCAGGTTGTTTTGTGATAGGTAATTTTGATGTCTCCACAATATGTTTTGGGCCCTTCCCTGCCACGGGCACTTGGCCCACCCGCACAAGTGAGGTACCATTTTTATTGGTAGACTTTGGAGAATGCTGATGTGTGGAAGTTTGTGGACCCTTGCTGTTTCCAGAACTTTCCATCACAGAAATGAGGGGAAAATGTGTTTTTTTTACAAAGTTTGAAGTTTGCAAAGGATTCTGGGTAACAGAACCTGGTGGGAGCCACACAAGTCACCCCATCCTAGATTCCCCTGGGTGTCTAGTTTTAAAAAATGTATAGGTTTGCTAGGTTTCCCTAGGTGCCAGTAGAGCTGGGGTTCAAAATCCACAGCTAGGCACTTTGCAAAAAAAGGGTCAGTTTTCACTGTAAAAATGTGGTGTGTCCATGTTGTGTTTTGGCCCGATTCCTGTCGCGGGCACTAGGCCTACCCACACAAGTGAGGTACCATTTTTATTGGGAGACTTTGGGGAAGGAGGGGTAGGTGGAATTTTGTGGATCCACGCAGATTCCAGAACTTTCCATCACAGAAATTTAAGGAAAATGTGTGTTTTGTGAGAAAGTGTAAGGTTTGCAAGGGATTCTGGGTAACAGAACCTAGTGAGAGCCACACAAGTCACCCCCTCTAGATTCCCCTGGGTATCTAGTTTCCAAAAATGTATAGGCTTGCTAGGTTTCCCTAGGTGCCTGCAGAGCTAGGGTTGAAAATCCACAGCTAGGCACTTTGAAAAAAAGGGTCAGTTTCACTGTAAAAATGTGGTGTGTCCATGTTGTGTTTTGGCCCATTTCCTGTTGTTGTTACTAGGCCTACCCACAGAAGTGAGGTGCCATTTTTATCTGAAGACTTTGGGCAATGTGGGGTGGGTGGAATTTTGTGGATCCACGCAGATTCCAGAACTTTCCATCACAGAAATGTGAGGAAAATTTGTTTTTTTTCTTTTACAAAGTTTGAGGTTTGCAAGGGATTCTGAGTAACAGAACCTAGTGAGAACCACTCAAGTCACCCCTTCCTGGATTCCCCTGGGTGACTAGTTTTAAAAAATGTATAGATTTGCTAGGTTTCCTTAGGTGCCGGCTGAGCTAGGGTTCAAAGTCCACAACTAGGCACTTTGCAAAAAAAGGGTCTGTTTTCACTGTAAAAATGTGGTGTGTCCACGTTGCGTTTTGGGCCATTTCCTGTCAGGGGCACAAGGCCTACCCACACAAGTGAGGTACCATTTTATTGGGACACTTAGGGGAACACAGGATTGTAGAGCCACTGTTATTATCTATTGACTTTCTATGCATTTCTGCCTTACAAATGTAAGACAATGTGTAAAAAAGAAGTCACTTTGAAAAATGTCCTATAATTCACATTCTAGCATGGGTACCCACAATTTCGGAGATGTGCAAATAGCTACTGATTCTAAACTCTATATTTTGTTCCCATTTCAGAAATACATAGATGTCCTTGATACCTATTTTTCACTCTTTATATTTTACCAAATGAATTGCTATATACCCGGTACCAATGAAAACCGATTGCAAGATGCAGCTCAGTTATTGGCTCTCGGTTCCTCGGGTTCATGGTGAACCTACAAGTCCTATATATCCCCACAACCAGAAGGCTCCTGCAGATGTAACGGTGTATGGCTTTCAAAAATATGTCATACTTGGAAAAAGTTACAGGTGAAAACGTTGGCACAAATGGCTGTTTTTTTCAACTAATTTTCATTTTTTCTTATTTTTAACTGTTAGTTTCTATAAAAAACCTAAAGGACCTACTCAAATGACACCTTGCTGAATTCAGAATTTTATCTACTTTTCAGAAATGTATAGATTTCTGGGATCTATTATTGCTTTCACACCCATTTCTACCACTAACTGGAAGGAGGTTGAAAGCACAAAAAGTAGCAAAAATAGGCTATGTCCCAGTAAAATGCTAAAACTGTGTAAAGATTTTTGGTTTTCTGACAAAAGTCTGCCTGTCCCTGAAAGCTGAGATGATGGTAATGTCAGCACCACAAACCCTTTGTTGATACAATTTTCAGGGAAAAAAACAGATGCTTTCTTCTGCAGCACTTCTTCCCCATTTCCCCCCCCAAAAAACAAAATTTAGCTATAATTTGGCTAACTTCTGTGTCCCCTCCAGGGAAATCCACAAACCTTGGGTACCTTTAAAATCCCCAAGATGTTGGAAGAAAAGTACACAAATTTGGTGTGGATACAATGTGTGGACAAAACGTTACAGGGGCCTAAGCGCAAACTACCCCAAATAGCCCAAAAAAAGGCTTAGCACAGGGGGGGAAAAGGCCTAGCAGCGAAAGGGTTAATTAAATAATTGCAAATAATTATTAATTATAATTTTCTTTACTTCCCACCCTGTACCCCTACAAACCCCACAACCCGCACCTAAAATATAACTTAGGGTCTCATTACGATGTCAGGCGGAAAGCCTCTTCCCGACAGTCGGATTCCCTAGACCGTGTCGGAACCCTTCCGACCGACTCGGTCGGTTTACAATTCACCTGACCAATTACGATATTCGGAGTCGGAAGGTAAACCACACGGTCCTTCTGAATCGGTTCCAACCGTCTCTCGGAGAATTTGTGTCAGTCGGAACCGAATCGTACAGCTCTATGGACAGCATTTCCGACCCAACAATTACGATGCCGGTTTCCAACAGCCTTTCTGATTTGGCCTGTCCGACACATCAAGGCTGTCAGAAACTGACTTTGGGGGCCCCTGGCAGGCCTCCCTTCATCCTGCGGCCTCTGGTTTGGGGCCAAGGGGGTACCTAAGGGACCCCTCTGTAAAACCCTTCACTGTGTGGTAGGCACCTTGGTGTGCCTGCGACAGGGTGCAGGGTTTTCCGCACACCCCCCATTTCCCCATAGGAGCCTGTGTTGTCGGACGGAACACGGGCTCCCATAGAAGTCAGTGGGAATCCGACTGAACAATGTTCGGACGCACCCTAATCGATCGGGCGGAACCGCCGACTGCAAGTCGGTCGGTTCCGATTCCGAGACGGAGACGGAGACAGGCAGAAAGTTTCTGCCCGACATCGTAATGAGGCCTTTAATGTACGGTTTTGCATTGTACTTCTAAATGTCAAGATAACGGAGAATCAGTTGTCAAATCAAATTTATTTTAATAGCATATTTTATTTCAGGTGTCAAAGGGAAGATATAATTCTGTCTTCTGTTCCCACCTGATTTAAGGTACACGTGGTGCAAGAAGGTTGTCTAGTTGTCTCTGTTTCAGATGGAGACCCATTGTGCAGTTGAAAGGGTAGTCAGTGATTGCAAGCTGTCTGTTCAGCCACACTTCACTGATAACTGCGTTTCAGATGCACACCTAATAGTTAGCTATTGTTTTGGTCATATTAGTCTGTGCTGCATTCTTGCCATCATGTAATAACCCAGTGGGTCACTACGAACAGGAAACAACCGTAGGCAAATCAGACGTGGTTATTCCCAAGAGGGAAAGGTCCAGTGCGTGCCCTAGTAGTTTGGGATGGACTGCCCCATTTTAGGCATGATCAAGGCTAATTTACATATGATTGAACCTCTTCTCTCAAGCTAAAAATCTATGGAATGGGCTGTACCTTTAGGAATTTCAAATAGTTCATGTGTATTCCAGCCTTCCCATCCATTTTTTTTCCCTATCTAAGTGAGTCATCCTAAGTGATGTGCTAATGATCTGGTGCACTTCCCGAGGTCGCTGTAACATATGCACTCAAGCTGCACTTTACACACGAGGACCAGCAAGTCGAAAACTGTAAAAAATAAGCATAATTGCATTGTTTCATATCCTCCATTCCTTCCTATTTTGGTTAATAGGGCCTACGGCGTAGGTGTTCTCATTGGTAGCATTTTTATTTCGTTAATTTCAAAAAATGTCAACCCTGTACGATTTACAAAATGAATTTCTTCAGGGGAAAAGGACCACAATTCTGTTTTGGGTTTTTTCTCAGGTGGTACTGGTAAAGAGGTTTGAAATCAAACAATGCTGTGATAAGGAAGTACAAATAAAAAGACATTACAAAACATGAATGTGAAAGATGCGGGTAAACTGAATGCTATTTTTACCAAACCCTAGAACAGGGCAACCTGAACTGATGCTAATACATTCCGTCCCAGCCTCTCAACATGAACAATTCAAGAGGCTATTCTTCAGTTACTACATTCAAATTCGAGCTGTGCAGAATTTAATTTCTATGACAATCTGCAAATCTTTAAAATAGGCATGGTATGAGACCATAAAAAATAATGTGTATTTTTCACTTTGAATGAAAGGGCTATATGTTCCACTGGACTATTGCATTTGCCATCTGTACTCCGGATAAAAAGCGTCCCTGATTAATACAAAGTCTATTATTGGAGGTCCTGTCCGGTGACATTAGAAAACATCAAATGAGTCATCTTCATCTGGCTGTTGTGAACACCTGAGCCAATCCCAAAAGAAGCTCCGCAAATCTCCCGCGTTGGCGCGTGTCCTTGGCCCCCTGTGTACTGCGGTACTGCAAAGACATTCCATTGCATGTGTGTCTGACGAGGATTCAAAACGAACAACACTGGCGAATACAAAGCCAGAAAGATTTCTATAGTTATTATGTGATTTTCACAAAGCATGATTGTGTGTCCTCAAGCATTGTTTTGGGTATTCAAGTCAATGCTCTTTTTCGTGTCGCCTCGGATAGAGCTCAAACTTCCATTCGCTACATTCCAGAAATGCAAAGTTAGTTTTCAATAATTTTGTGCGTTGCTAAGATCAAAATCTATTTCAAAACCAGTGTCATTTGCTCTTGGTTGCTAGGAGTAGGTGAAGTGTATTTTTTTTTCTACACCAAAGATGCAAACTTTTAAGATAATTTTTGGGCATATTTATGAAAAAAATGACGCAGGGCAGCGTCACTTTGCTGCGCTGCGTGATAGGGAAAGGGCAGGAATGCGCCGTATTTAAAATAATATGGTGCCTTCCAGTCCTTTGCTTGCGCTGGCACCCTTTTGGCTGCCTAGCACGAATGCATGCACCCTTGCTGTCGTGGTAGCAAGGGTGTCTGTGTTGCAGACAGAATTGTTTTTGAGCAGAAACGGAAACCTTCCTGCACAAAAACAATCCTCTGAGGCATTTTTCAAGAGGAAAATATGAAGAGAAATAAAGATATTTCTCCTCGTTATGCCTCACATGGGGAGGCATAGCTTTTTAACGCATTCCCAGGTCTATCAGTAAAGGAAAATCTGTGAATGTGCCATAATAAATGTGTGGATACGTGGGAACCCCCAATGCTCCACCCATTTAATGCCTTCCTGGAGCAGAGTAACTAACGCAATTCAGCAATTTGTGCTGCATTTAGCTATTCTAGATTTATCAAGCCATACAGGGCCATGCAAAGTGGCTTTGCGTGACTTGATAAATCTAGCTTAGTAGTTGCGTCGCCTTTGCACCCCTTTGCATGACGCAAGGGTAACGCAATTACTTGATAAATATGCCCCTATGTTTTTTCTCAAAGTGCACTTTGACAATCATCTGTGTAAAAATTGGATGCAAGGGAATACCTCACGAACACAAATCATGCAGCCACCTGTGGGAGACTAGTTCTAAAGTTAGGCACTGAATGTTGCCAGCAATGCACTCAGCACACATCCAGTTTCATAATTCCTACAGATGATTTCTGCTCTGACCATTCTTCAACAGGTGGAATTTACACCAAAGGGAGAAGTACAAAAACTGTGAAACCAAACAATCTTAAATTAGAATATATTTCGCTTGCACAAGCAAAATGTGACCAGGCCTAATTGATCTGGAGTGCGCATTTACAATTTGAAATAGATTTGATATCTGTGGAATGCTTTGTTACTAGTGAGATGAAAGGAAGACTAGAACGAGTTATTGTTTATTATTACCATTGATAGTAATTCAAATATCACCTCTACATTCAATTAATCATGTGCATTTGTAAAGCACTCAGCTTCTCCGGCAGAAGTGTCCCTGTGCTCAAAGGAGCAACTGAGAATGAACCGGCAGCATAGATCTAATTTTGGTGAAGAGCCTGGGGCCTCATTTACGAGGACATTGCGCAGCTGGTGCGTCACTTTTATTGAAGCACCGGTGGCGCAGTGTGCCTGCTCATATTTACAAGGCCACTTAAAGTCATCCTGCGTGACTTTTCATGGCTTTGTAAATATGGATCCCTTTCAAGCATTAATCTGCGTGAAAGGGGCGTCCCATGGGTGTTGCTGTGGGTGTTCCCGCGCTACATTCATGGAACCTGAAACATTCCCAGATTTACAAAGTTTTGTAAAGCTGGGAATGCATGAGAATCCAACGCCTCCCCAGGGGAGGCATAGGAGTGGGGCAACAAGGAGAAATACTTTTATTTCTCCCTGTTCTTTCCTCTTTCTATGTGTGCTACATTATACAGCATGCAAAGAAGGAGGAGAATGCCATCAATGATTGTTTTTGTGCAGGAATGTGTCCCTTCCTGCACAAAAACAATCATCTCTGCAATGCAGGCACCCTTGCAGCATGACGCAAGGGTGCCTGCACTGGCACATTTCAGCCCATTGTGCACCAGCACAGGGGAAAGCAAACGGACACGTTGTATTGTTGTTAATACGATGCATCCCTGTGCTTTTAAAATGACGCAGCTTGGCACAGCAAAATGCCTTGCAGTGACGCGGTGCATAATTGTTTTGTAGCTGAGGCACCAGGTTTTTAGCTCTTTTTTGAAGCATTGCACTGACTGGGCCATGCAAAGCAAATCTGGCAATACGCATAAGCTGAAGGTTACTGGATCTCAAAGATCTCACTTGTTGGTATCAATCAAGTCTGTTTCTCAAATAAAATGGACCTTTGTCTTCAAGGGCTCTAAAAGCAAGGGTGAGAGCCTTAAATTTGATCCTTTTCACCACAGGAGCAAATGTAGCTGCTTTAGGTGGGGTGAAATATGCTGGTGAAAGGGGACCTGCCATATCAGTCTGGCCGCCACATTCTGAATGATTTGGAGTCTGTGGGTCAGAAAAGTGGGTAGGCCAATATAGAGGCTGTTGGCATCGTCGAGACATGACGGCACGTATGCATGGACCACAATTTTATGGGTTTCATCTGGAACAAGGTGCAGCAGCTTCCTGACAGATCTAAGCTTCAAGAAGCAGATCGAAGAGATCTGCTTGATTTGTGTCATGAAAATGAGGTCGGAATCAAACAGGATGCCCAGGTTCCTCGCCAATGGGTAAGGCAATGAAGACGGGTCAAGTTCTTCAGGCCACAAGAGGTTTGAGAGGGGGCCATCTGGCTAAAAAGAGAACCTCTGTTTTGTCCGCATGTAGTTTTAAAAAGTTGGACTCCATCTAATTGGCTTCAGCTTTTAAGCACTCTTTGAATTTATGGAAGGCCGCTTTAGAGTTCTCCCTGAAAGAGAACAGCAGTTGATTCTCGTCTGCATAGGAAACCACCTTCACCCTCCAGGATTCGATCAAGGTGGAAAGTGAAGACATACAGAGGATAAAATGCCCCACAGACAAAGGGTTTGGGGGAGGAAGAGAAAGGGCGTAGAAAGATCCTCTGTGAGCATTGTTCCAGGAAGGATGTTCTCCAGGACAAGACTGTGCCCTGAAAGCCAAGCTGACTTAATCTATTCAACAGGGTGGGATGTGACACCATGTCAAACGCTGCTGACAAATTTAATACTGTCACCATAGCAGAAGCACCTCCATCCAGTGTTTCTCTAACAGACTCTGACACTTCCAATAGTGCAGTTTCAGCGCAGTATCATACACGAAAGCCTGATTGAGTGTCATGGAGCAGACAATTTCCCCCTATAAAGGATGAGAGTTGCTGGCTCACCAACTTCTCCAAGATCTTTGCTGGGGCTGGTAGAAGTGAGATGAGCCTGAAATTAATAAGCACACTAGGGTCTGCATTGGGTTATTTTAGAAGCAGAAGAAGAAAGGCTTGTTTCCAAGTAGCAGGAAAAATGCCAGAGTTCAAAGATGCATTCCAGATCATATTGAGGAAAGGATTCACATAGTGTGCTACCATTATGAGAATTTGAGGGTGTCTGGGGCCCCGGGTGAACCTGATTTGCATTTCAACAATTCCTGGGGTGAGTCGTCTTTGGAGATTAGACAGAACTCAGAGAGGACAGGTTTTTGACTAGGCATGGAAATCACTAGGTCTGCTGTACAGAAACCAGCAGGAAAAGTAGTATAAAGTTTTTTAATTTTCTAATCAAAGAAATTTGAAACCTTAATACTAAGATCAGGCGACGGATGGAAAATGCTTTGGGCCGCATCAGAGGACATAAAAGACTTGACAATCTTAAATACTTACCCGGAAGGATTGGGAGTGGCCTTAATGCACATCGAGAAGTGTTCTCTCATAGACCTCTGAGAAAGTTTGCAGAATTTTCTGAGAGCCGCTTTATAGAGTCACTTCACCTCGGGTCACCTTGTGAGAATCTGGTCTTTGACCACCACCTATCTATAGTAGTGAGCACTTGTTTCTGTTTGCTCAGATCACTGAAAAATCCTTGCCTTTCTTCCACAAGATAGATTCTCATGCAGCTGCTGTTTCTGCCTTTATAATGTCTAGAATGGACTATTACAGCTACCATTAGACTTGGGACTGGGACTGAAGCAGGCACAAAATGTCAGGTTTCATTGTATTCAGAACTATGCAGCAAGAATAATCTGCAAACTCTGAAAGAGTGCCAGAGTCTCAGAAGCAAGAAAAAAGTTACGTCTGCGTGTGGCTTACAGGGTCAAGTGTAATATACTGTGGATGACCCACAAAATGTTTAATAACGAGTTTACCCCAGAGTCATTGGCCACATTCTGTCCATTGAGATCAATAGCAATGCTATTCACAGAAGCACGATTCCAATATGCAGCAACTAAAATGTGGAATGAGCTCCCCCAGAGCTTCAGACTAATACCGAGACATCTATGTTTTAGAAAGGTGCTTTCTGGACAGGTTCCAGGTCTAATCTGAAGATAAATGTCTAAGCATAAATACTTACAAAACGTCCTATTGCGTGGTTGGCACTTTAAAGTTTATGCTACACCACTTGACACACTCAACAGCCCTTCTTGTCATACACTATGATTTAGGTGCAATTTAGTAGCAAACCTCCCCTTGAAGAGGGCAAAGGCATTCCTTACCTCCATGTGAAAACAATAGTCCGAACTTCTCAAGAGTCGTGGAGACCATGTGGCGTAGAAAACATTCTCATTGGAAGCTACCTCTAATGCATTTGCCCCTCTTCCTCTACTTTGTCATTTACTTTATAAAGGAGGACAATTGCCATCGACTAATTACCAGGAAACAAACTCATTTATGTAACTCATTTCTAACTGAAAAGTTATTACACCGTCAAACTCCCATATTTGAAAAAGTAAAAATGACAGTCAAAATCTATGTTCTGTGTGCCGTAGACAAACTTAAAGTTATGCTAAATAAATCACCTTAATCAAGACAGAGAGGCTATGGCATGCTAGGTTGCAGAAGTATATTTATGGTTTGTGAATAGTATTTTAAAAAAACACAAATTATTCATATCGATATTTATGGAGGCCAACTGGCACTTATATAGTTATTTTGTCAAATGAAAGTTAATAAAATGTAAAAACTCTCATTATCCTTCCCCGTACTGACAGTGCTGATTTCAATAACGGTAACAGAATTGGAAAATAATGCAAAAACAGTTTTCAAGGAGTATGCAGTGGCTGTGGCAATTAACAGGCATCAGTAGAGGCCACACTAGTCCAAAAAGTGAAGAACCGATGACGAGATCAGGGAAATTGGAATTCAAGACAGATGCTATTCAAGTTCATCATAGAACTTGAGAATGGAATTGAACAATGTGATTGACATTTGAAAGAATTCTAAGAAAACATGTTGAGGACAAAGCACAGGTGACTGAATCGAACTGCAACCTCTATATTAAAAAGTCAATAGGAAATATTAATATGTTAAAAACAAAATGTTCGTTAATATTATAGGAATGCACTCGGAACAGACACATCTACTGAAGTGGTGTACACAAGCAAATTTTTGAAGTATTTTTTCAGGTAGACAAACGAACAGTCCTATAAAGAATAAATCAGCAACAGAGAACCTGGACATATATATCAAATATATAATAATGTAACAATACTCAAAGAAAAGTCATGAAAATAGTCAACATGGTTCAACAATAAGAAAAATCCTGGCAAAATAATATTTTTAACATTAAGAAAAATCCTGGAGAAATAACAGGGAGAAAAATATTTTTACCCCTTTGCGTGATAAAGTTAGTGGGGTCACCAGTTAACGAAAAAGGATAAAATGGGTATATATAACTCCTTGGAACTTATTAGAGTTTACAGTTATAAAGGGTTGCTATGGGACTTTTTAATACAAATTTGGTAAAATGTTTCGTGATTGGGCTTGGCCGGTGAAGAAGCCGTTTTTAGACTTAGAGGAAACTTCAGTATGTTATTCCTTCTAGGAAAAGCATTCTGCAGGCTGTATCCTGTGAGAACCGTGAATCTGAAACCGATATCACGGTTGTACACCATTCCAACACATCGAACCTCAAGGAACTAGTACAACCATTTACAACGGATTTACCACTACTGTGAGGTAGCAAAACAAGGTAAAACACATTTCATTCACAACACATTTATGGGGGTAAGAGTGAGTAGGTGGTGGATGGTATACAGGGTTAGTAAATGGTGTTTAAGATTCAAGGATGGGTGGTGTTAAAGGGTAGTAAGGTTTTTTAGGTGTCATATACAGACAGATATATATATAAATGCACATATATATACATTTAGGAATATATATACATATATATATATATATAGATATATACATATGTATTGATATATACACACATACACAGATATGTCTATTAGTGTATGTGAGTAAAGCATTTAAAGTGCGTTAAAATGCATTTTTATGCATTGTGGTGATAAATGTCACTGAAGTGATGGTGTATGCATTGTAAGTGTAGTCATGGTGGTGGATGAATGGTAAGTGTACTGCGTGGCATTTGACTTTGTAGGAGTAACCTATACCTCTGGCAGCCAAGATAGAATGAAAGGTTATCAGAAGCAACAACAGTTTCATAGTTTGGTTCATGGTTACAAGTATAACAAAGTTTAAAACTCTTCAGCAGGCAATGGGGTTGGGGAGGAGCTAAACACAGTTCTACAGCCTTGTGGTGAAGTGGCAAAGGGGCTCAGAAAAGCTTTCAGGTTGACAAGTTGCCAGCTGTATCCAACACAACTACACTGTACATTGGATCCAGCCAGAGTTTCATTCTGGGCAAGCCAGAGTCCTTTGCATTTTGTGAATTGCATATCTCAGAAATTGAGGCAACAGTGTTGGTGGGAAGTACCAACACTCAGAAAATCTAAATTCTCATCAATATTTGTGTCAGTGTTTTCAACTGTGTACTCCTTCACTATAGCCACTAGGGAAAGCCTTCGAGAAGACAGACATTCATGTTCAAAGTAATATCTCTGCAAGTCCTTCTATGTTCCATTCTACACTCCACAGCTGTCAGCTCTATCGGCACCTTGACATTTCAGGTGTCCAGAAAGCAGGGAGTCAGCGCACATACACCAGGCAGGATGGTTAACAATCCTGGGATTAATTAAAGAAGCTGGCAACTCCAACATTGCAAGACAGATTCAGTTTACTGGGGACACTGATGCAGAAATGAATAGCCTTCCTGCTTCTTGTTGGGGTATTACAGGATAACTCTCCTCCAATCCTAATGCAAGGCTTGTTGGAAGAGCTTGATAATTCTAAAAAGGAGAGACACATCCCACTGTTGCATTCTGTATGCCTTTGGGTGCCCATCCTAGACATTAACTAAACTAACCAAAATTCAATATTTCAGCAATATGATTTTCACAACATCTTCAGAGAGTTGGTTTGGGTTTCTTAGTCTCTTTTAGAATGTCACCGGAAATTAAAAATGAAGCTTAGCTTCACATCCTGTTAGAGACCCCATTGTCCTACTGTGGTGGTGGAGACTCCCAAGGAAACAACAGTCATTGTTAATTGAGTTATGCATATTATAATCTACATCTTATTCAGTAGTCTAACTAATTAGCCGAGAGCAGAAGGTGTCTGAAAAACCTTGTGTATGAATTGGATTTCATGTTTACTGTCCCAATGAGAGGAAAGTGGATTCTGAATGGTTGTGATTTGTAACTTCCAACAAAACATACCTTGATAACAAATTCCATTATTCAATTTAATGTTTGAGATCCTATACACTTAACCTTCCCAAAATGGTAACTATCACAGCTACTACCTAAGAGATTGAAATATCCTAGTTATTCCTTATTACAGGAAATATGCACCATCACATGTATTTCCATTATGTGTCATTTGCTTATGCACAAATCGCAGATCAAAGCAAATGTAGATAAATTGGAAAAAGCACCTCCTGGCCTAGTCTAGTTGCACCCTCCCTGACACATGCTGAATCCGCTTACATGTGCAAGCACCTTTAGGGGTGAATTTTTAATAGAATATGCCCCCCTTTCAACTACATGGTCCTGTATGACTATGACTGAGATGAAGGTCAAGTGCAGTACAATGAAAACATATGAAGGCTGAGGCAAAAACGCACGACTTGGCCAGCACGTGCTTCTCATATTCCCAAACCAGAGATGAAAGTGCAACACTTACCTAACTCCAAAGATATTAACACAATTAGCCGATTAAAGTGTGAGTTCTGCTACCACCCACTTCTCCTTGGCCCTACAATTGTATTTTATGAGATCTGTAGATGAGGTTCTGCACCATGGATTACAAGGTCCATTTCAAGAAATTTAGTCGGTTATCCCAAGCTAACATATCCATCAATACTGAGTTCAACAAAGCCTGAAATTAATTAAAAGGGGCCTAAAGTCCCATGGCCAAACAAAAAGCTGAACAACACCATTTTATGAATCATGAAATGGCATTAAAGAATACTATCCAAGCAAAACAGAAAGAAATATAGACCTCATAGGCTTTATGTATGGTCCTCTTGATCAGGGTTCTACAAAGTCGGTCCTGGAGGGCCGGATCGATGCCAGCTTTTTAGAATATCCCCATTTATATAAATGTACTTATCTTAAAAATCTGGCATGGATCCTGCCCTCCAGGACCGACTTTAGAAAACCCTACTTTTGATGTACACGAACATCAATAGAAAATTATTCTTTTTGATGTTGCCATTGCAGCCATGTGTGATTTAGCAACCTCTGTACTGTCCAGCTGAGGTGGGATTTACTTAATCAAACATTCGATTGCAAAAGGCAATTCATTTTTAAAATTGACATTTTATTTTCTACTGATGTGATAGTTAAGTAGAATAATTTATTCTGTATTTGACCAGATTTCCTAGCTTTTAGTTGTATCTGTTTAGCATGAATTAGAAATGCAAATGCGCAGATGTCATCACTCCCTGAGGATTCTGGTTTTCTGGGGATGATCCAAGAACAGATTCCAGGTCATCCTGTCTTTCACGCATTTCAAGCATGTTATTAAACTAGGCATGTCCATTGTCCAAGGAATTCTGTTTTTGGAAATGATATCATCTGTGTGCCATAAGAGACTATTTGAGCCAGATTGTACTGCCAAGATGGTGAAGCTAACAAGATGAGCTCACTGCCCAAAATATCTTCATTTTTAGCTCTGCATTTTTGCATCTGATGGTCTGCACTGTGACATACTTTCATGATATTGTTTCAATGTAAAGAAATAGATAATTTACCAAGTGGTGGGCAATGTGTAAAATAACCATTACGAAAGTCAGTCGTTCTCAATTAACCTGCTGTTAAGGTTGCACTGTGTACTTCTCCCAGCATTGAAATCTCGGTACATCCTGAATGTCTTGTGCATTTTTATGGAAATTAGATATGTATTTTTTTCTGTTTTAATTGAGAACACACTTTCGATAATATAGTATAACAAACATCTAATGTAAACTGGTCATCATTAATCACAAGAAGGATGCATTAAAGTGCAACAGATTGCAGGCTTTGGAAGAGTGAGAAAACATGTTTGCAATGTGTTACAGCTACGTTAATAGTCGTAAATCAATTTTCAACCTAAAATGTGCACATTTCCTCTTCTGATGATTCTGAAGAAAGACGGAGCTTTAAAGGCGTAAGGCCCACCTGTGAATCGCATTCAGATGTATCAATGGTTTGTGACTGAAATTGAGATCGCAAACCGTTGATTGGATACACTCTTATGAAAGAGGGTGGTATTCAGTTCTAAAAGCTTCATTTTCCGCCGTGCATGGTGGGCGTCTTCAACATTTGGGGGCATATTTACGTTCCCTGGCGCATCCCTGCATATCAGCAGGGATGCGCCAGGGAAAATGCGTCACGCAAGTTTACCCTTGCGCCACGTCCGATGCGCCGCATTTATAATGCGGCGCATCGTGGCGCAAGGATAAGCAGATGCGTGACGCATCTGCCGGCGGAAGGTTGGCGCAGTGCTGAAGTCGTGTCGCAAGCGCAACGCAACTCCAGCACTGTTCCAACCTTCCCTATCCCTAACATGGTGCGTCAATCCTTACGCCTGCTTGAAGCAGGCGTAAGGATTTGGCGCACCAGCGTCGGAAAAGTGACTGCGTGAAATCTTGTAGATTTCACTACGTCACTTCTCCGAGGCGTACCTGCGCCGGAACGCCCCCTGCGCTGGTACGCCCACATGAAACCTGACGCAGGTTTCATGTGGCGCAGGGATTTACTACGTGACGCATCTCCCTAGATGCGTCACGTTGTAAATATAGCGAAACGCGGCGCATGGTTTGCGTCGCCGCTGCGTCACATGCGTGACGCAACGGCGGCGCAAAAGTGGCGCAAGGGGCTTGTAAATATGCCCCTTGGTACGCTGGCTGCAAGATACAGGGGGTGCAGACAGTGGTTCAGGGGGTCACTGCATTGTCCTCCACATGTTCTTTCATCACTTAATTGAGATTTTCAGCCCCAGTCTCTCCAAGGCACAGAAAATGTAATGTTGGCATTTTGCAATTTTGAATGCAATGATGGATATCTGCTCTCCATTGCAGGCCTCCATCCCTACATTTGCAGGGTTCAGATAATTAATGGGAATGGATTCGGCAAATCCTACCAAATGTCATAGTTGTGCTGTTACAAATTAGTACATCCATTTTTAAGCAAAATTATTATCTGGCTGCTTCCCAGACGCAATAGTGGAAATTTATTGCATCTGAGATGTGAGGAAGAATAGTACACCTTGCCCCTAGATTGAAAAGAAAAATGTTTAGATACACCATGCTAGATTCTGCAGTCAGAGTCCCAGGCAAGTTTTTATTTTATATTTGCAAAATGCATTTAACAGCAGGATCCTACAAGGCAGTAGAAGACACACATAAAGACAAGCAAAATAGAACCAGAAAATAAATACTGTATAAGTGCAGAGAACAAAATCCAACTAATACTGTGAGCCGGATAGACAAAGGTACATTTCCTTGGTTTTATTTACTCATGTGTAAATCTACTACTGCACCTACGTTTAAATACACACTTTGATATTCAGCAGTTTTGAGTGCAGACGATTTTCATCTAAGTATAGTCTTACATGTCTCCAAATCCTGTTAAAACCTCCTACAACAGGATTTATAAGTGAAAAGTTACTACTAGTAACTCTTCACAATAGGTGGAGGTTTCCACTGTCATGAACACTGTCACAGGTCTCATTAGACCTCTTCAGTTTGAAATAACCTGCCTGCCTGTAGATTCTTTTATCTCTTTTAGTAGAAAGTGTGAAGTTTTGTACACACATACCATAGTGTTGATATCATGTCTGCCTCCTATTTATGATTGCTGATATGTTTTTATTATTTTCATCATAGGAGCATATTATTGTCCACACGTAAATCGAGATGATACATTTATCACCATATTTATCTTGTCTTCTTCAGACTTTAGTGTCTGCAAATACTGTTATATTTTATAAATCTGAAATATAATTGGCAATCAGATACAAGAGAAACTCAAGTATCTGACTATAAGTTAGAGGGGCTTTGTGCTAGTGCTATCACACCAGAGGTCATGCAGGATTGCAGTGACAACCAGCCTCGATTGGAGGCTTCTTTGGAAGCAGCAGAGAAGTGGCCTTCAGCCTTGCACTGCTTATCATTCACAGGCATTACTATGATGTTTTATTACCAAGAAAAGGCATGCTGTGCAATACATCTTGAGAAATGTGATCTATAGGCCTCCTTTTATCGCTTCTGCTAAAATGTACCATAGCACTTAGAAATAGCAATAGGGTGTTAGAATGGAGGGGGTATGGCCTGAGGTTGATGGAATAAGGAGAAACTCGCAAAGGTCCTGGTGGGTTGCTGCCATCTGGCCCCATCTGGCTGAATCTACTAACCCCCCTGCTCTCCAAAACCTAGGCGAACGACTGGAGAGCAAGGTCCTTGAGTAGTCTCAAACATGTATTGCCGAGCTAGGCAGCTGTGGTTGCTGGCATGCCTACAGAGATAAATCAAGATGGCAGCCCTCGCATAACTAGAAGAGAAGCAGCCCGAGAACTAAAAACAGATCTTGCTGGGGGCCGCGAGGCAATGAAAGGGCACCAAGCAATGATCACCAAAAAACTGTGGTTGCTGCTGCTCACTTTGGAAAGGGAAGAGGAGGCACAGAGGAGGTTGAGACCGGTTGTGAGTCTATCTGTGTGAGGAACAGACAGACCCACAAGATAGGCGGCCTCTGATGCCCATATTTATTTGAGTGCAAGTCAGAAAATCTAAGATCTGGCAAGCAGTGGTGACAACCACCTGGAATGGCTCAACCACATAGAGTGGAAACACAGTAGGAAACCAGCAAACTCCGGCACCAGACAGAGATGGGGAGGAATACACTGTTGGGACTCGCCATATTGATGTCCTGCTGCCCAGTAACAGACATAAGTCTACAATGGGCTACTGGGAGTGGGGACAGCAGGCTCGTCTCTTCTCCTAGTGCCTTATAAAAATGGCCACATTGAGGGAGAGATTGAAATTGAAGTTTCTTGTTGGCCAAGGTGACTGGGGACACAGGTGAAGACCGGTGCTGGGGCTAGCTGGGAAGAATTCCCCTGTACTAGAGTAGTGCACTTCATCTGGTAGGCCTCCTACAGATAAAAAGCAGTGACTCAGGTGAGAGCACAGGGTCCCAACCCACATGCTAATACTGTGGTGCTCTTGGCTGCAGAGTGCAGCTAGAGTTCGAGGACAGAAGTGTCAAAACCGATGGGTGCAGTGCACCATGTGAGTCCTGCTCTTTGGGCAACCTACCAGGATCATCACAAGTTTCCACCAATTCTGTCACCACACTTGCTAAAAGGGAGGGGCACTAAAATGGTGAATATCCAAAAAGTGTAGCAGGGCAAACAGAGATATGGGGCAACACTCTAAAAGGATAACAAGTGACACAGAGGGCCAAGGCGTCGTGTCAGACAAGTGACCAGGAGGAATACATAAATCAGGCTGTGAAAGGTGGTGGGGAGGCTCAGGTGGATACACAGGACTCTATCCTAGTTGCTATTAGGGACACTTGAGATGTTCTTGAGTTCAGATATTGGGCTCCTGTGCAAGATGCCTCACAGAAATACTAAAATAGAACAGTCAATAGCTACACTAAAAGCGGCTACCGAAGATCTGATGGGACAAAAGAAGGACCTAACAGAGAGAGTAAGATTCCTAGATTATAGAGCGGAAGTTGTGGAGGAGCACAATAGGAGAAATAATATTCGAGTGATTGACTTGCTGGAATGCATTGATGGCAATTGTATGGTTTCATTTTTAGAGACATAGCTGAAACAAAATGTGGCTCCAGAATGGCTACACTCCATTTCTGCCTTAGAACACATTAATGCAAGAGACTCCCCTGACTAAACGAGAAGGTACTGCACTTACCAAATGCTGATGGGGGCAAGTATACTTCACTGAATACTCTTGCTATGCTCAGAACATTCATATATGTCTAGGACCAGGATCCTCTTTCAGGTATTGTCAGAAAAGAAAGATAAAGATGGTCGCTATGTCATAATCAGCAGACAATTCAACAGAAGAGAAATGACCATAGTGAATCTATATGCACCCAATTCAGGTCAGGCGTGGTTTCTGGATACAATTTCCCATTGATAGCACCCCCTACATGGAACACTCAGTGATCATTGGCGGAGAATTTAATTGTGTAACAGACACAACATTAGATAGATCAGATCTTCCACTCCAGGACTCGCCCTACACATGATTGGCAAAAGAAAATTCTTGATTGGCAGGTACACTGGTGAGTAAGAGTTTTGTGCAGAGTAATCCATACTAAAGTGTGCTCCTATTCTTACTTCTGGGCCCTTCATGATCTTCACATCCAGCTGGACATGTTCTTATACAAAGAAGACATGCACACAGAGGTAGCACATAGTGAGTATTTGGCTAGAACTTTATCAGAGCATAATCCTATTCTTATTACACTTACATGGGAAAAGACGCACACCTTAATACTGAGTGGAAACCAATAGTTGAAAATCTAGATAATTCAGCTTTTAAACAATGCACAAAAGGGAGTATATAGAACTATTTTGCCAAAATGTAAAGCACTGCCTCTTCAACCCTACTAGAACAAAAGGCTTTTAAACAGTGATCAGAATGCAATGTATAGCTGAAACAGTGGTAATTCGCAAGTTATTAGTAAACAAAGTAGTGAAGTAGGAAATGCCCTTAAGGTATATAGAAAAAAGGAGGCCTGGAAACCCAGGGCTACTTCTGTGCTGTTAGAGAAAAGAAAAGCTGACTGAACGAGTTGAACAGCTTCACTGTTTTGATTATAAGGAAGATATGGTGAGGGCACATGAAGAGCAGGATAAGGCAGTATCTCTACTAGCTTGCTTGGCGAGCCTTCATAAACAGGGCTCGAAAATCTTGGGTATTACAAATGGTCGAGCCATTAGGGTTTTTACAGAAATAGAGATAAATGAAGAATGCTTGGGAGAGCTGATGAGGCCATGCTGGAGTTTCTAGACGGCCTTCACTTGCCACGACTTACACAGGAAGAGGTGGATGAACATGGATGGGAGATAACTGGGGAAGAAATAAAAGTATCAGTTAAGGGACGTGCACAGGGAAAAGTAACAAGATCGGATGGTCACCCAATCAAGTTCTACTCTCTGTATATGGACAGTCTGGCTCCTAATAATAATAATAATACGCAACTTGTAGAGCGCACGGCTACCTCCAACGGAGGTGTCCCGGCGCTAGTAGTGCTAATTGACCTGGGCATATGGGCAAGGAGCCGAGTGTTAAGGGAAGAACAAAGAGCCATGTTTTTAACGCTCTCCTGAACATAGATTCAGATTTGATCTTCCTTAGATGTCCCGGCATAGAGTTCCAGAGTGTGGTAGTTTTAACCGAAAAGGATCGGCCTCCGGTTCTGGCCCTCGCAAATCGCGGAATGACCAGAAAATTCTGGTCATTTGATCTAAGTGCTCTGTTGTTGCTATATTTTCGAAGTCTTTGCCTCAGGTAATGCGGACCAGTATCGTTCATTGCTCTATGGGCCAAAGTGAGAGCTTTATACTCTATTCTTCTTTTCACTGGTAGCCAATGAAGACTGAGCAGATGGGGGGTTATGTGGTGACGCATTGGCACGTTCCGCACCAGCCTAGCCGCCGCGTTCTGGATAATCTGCAGCCTCCTGAGCAAATACTCAGGGAGACCCAGATAAAGGCTGTTCGCGTAGTCAAGCTGGGAGGTGACCAATGCGTGCACCACAGTCTTCCTACAGTCCATAGGAAGATAGTGAAGAAAGCTCCGTAGAGCCTTCAACTTCCAAAAACACTGCCCAGAGACATGGGCTATTTGCACTTTGCTAGACAGTTGTGTATCAAACTTGAAGCCCAAATTCCTGGCAGAAGTGGCTGGAAGGGGAGGTAGATTTAACTCAACCGGCCACCAGAGCTCTGGCCGTGGAGTAATAGATTGGTTAAAAAACAAGGCCTCCGTTTTATCTGTGTTCAGTTTTAAGCAGTTCTCTGTCATCCAAGATGAGATGTTCAAAAGACACTGCTTAAAATTAGCAAAGGCCATCTCACTGTGGTCTCTGAAGGAGAACACCAATTGCGTATCATCCGCATACGAGATGACCTTCACCCCATATTGCTCAATGATTGCAGCCAAATGGGTGAGATATACATTAAAAAGCATGGGACTTAAGGCCGAGCCCTATGGGACCCCACACACAAGGGGGCTGGTGGTCGAAGCATGAGGGTGTAGGGTCACTTGCTGTGTGCGCCCCTCTAAGAAAGAGCGAAACCAGGCCCAGACCGTTCCTGACACCCCTAGACCCTTAAGTCTGTTTAGAAGAATCCTGTGCGATACCGTATCAAATGCTGCGGATAGGTCCAACAGCACCAGCATCGCACAGCTTCCTTGATCGACGGTTTCCCGGATAGTCTCTGCGACTTCCAACAAAGCTGTTTCCGTACTGTATCCGGATCTAAAACCAGACTGGGAGTCGTTAAGATGATGGTTCGCGTCTAGGAAGTCCCTAAGTTGTGTCTGGACTTCCTTTTCTAGAATTTTAGCCGGAACGGGAAGGAGAGAGGTTGGCCTGAAATTTTTGGGCTCTGTTGGATCTGCATCTTCCTTTTTCAAGATGGGCTGGACAAATGCATTTTTCCAGCTGGGGGGTACACCCCCCTCGCCAGCGAGGAGTTCCAGATGGCATTCAATACTGGGTAGAGCCAAGGGACAAGTAGCTTAAAAAATCTGGCAGGACAAGGGTCCGCCGGGGAGCCTGATTTTATCTTATTAAGTTCCCTCAAACATGTTTCCAGACCTAGGGGGCGAAAAGCTGACCTAAGTTAGCAGAACTGCACTGCGTGGCATGGGAGGAATGATCCCTCCTCCAGACAATGAGGGAAGCTCTAGTAAGTAATCCCTTTACTCAAACCTGGGAAGAATCAGAAAGATGTGGTGGGGTACTGGCATTTATGGATGTTGAATGTCAATTATACAATATTGAGTAAGGTGCTTCTTAACCACTTATCCCTATGCAACGACTGATACACCCAGACCAAACCAGGTCTATCTTGGACACAAAGATTGCAATGAACATATGGAGACTCATAGATTTGTTAATGGAGGCCTGAATATCTGAGACAGAGTGCTAGTGATGGTGATAGATATTGAAAAAGCCTTTGAGAGATAAGAGTTGAGGTATATAGACACTCTCTTGGATAGATTAGGTTTAGGACAGGGGTTTCACAGGTGGACTGAACTGCTGTACACTAGGCCCACTGTGGGGGTTAAAGTAGGTTGCATAATTCCTGCCTGACAGTTACAAAGTGGAAACAGGCATGAACTGGGATTTCCAATGTCACCTATGTTATTTGTTTTTGTGGTCTAGCCCCTAACAAGAAGAGCATGACTCTCTGTATACTGCAAGGCAGCTAAAGACAACATACATTGTATATCATTGTATGCAGATGATGTGCTTTCTAAATGAAAGTAGGCATGACCCAGGAAAGGTTATTCTTCTACTGAACACACTGAGTGACCTCTCAGCTGTGTGTAAACTGGCAGTAAAAATAGCTTGGTCTGAATCAGGAGATATATATATATATATATATATAGATTAATAGATATATTATCTACTGGCGGTCGCCAGTAGATAGTTATAGTTAGGACCTATTTTCCATAGGAAATTCATAACATTCTATTTCCAATAACTTTGGCGCCGGTTGACGAATCTTCGAGAAATTTCCAAAACTCGTGGGGCGCTCCGGTCTGCTCCTATCCTGAAAGTTTCGGGGTGATTGGGCAAGCGGGGGCTGAGAAAAAATGGGGGTCCCAAACGTGTTTTCCCCATGCAATTTTCCATAGGAACCTTTAGTCGCAGCTACAGCCCGAACTGCTGAACGGAATTACACCAAATTTGGCAAAAAGGTAGCCCTTGGTTCAGAGTCGTGCCTTTTGGTTAAATGGTGTAAATCCGTTCAGTAGTTCCTGAGAAAATCAAAAGTAAAATCACATATATATCTGGGCGGAGCCTAACCACACATGTCATTGTGAGATCTGATTGGCTGTCAGCACTTCATCCTGGAATTGCTGGCAGCCATCTTGGGACCAATATACATGATAGTACCCCATTGAAATGCATTGTAGTGAATCAAAGATTTTGAGGGTTACCAAAAGGAGAACTATAAAGGGTGATAACAGACTTTAGTTACATTAGAATTCATTTGTTGATGGTACCATACTAATTTCAGGAATTGTGGTGTGTTCTAAGGTGATTTTACCCTGTGAAAAACCTTCTGCTGGGATATCATGAATCATGTTTGAGAGAAAACTATTTTCACATGCTTGTCCCATAGAGTTTTGGAAGGTGCTCCAGAAGCTAAAATGAGAGCATATTTTCTGTAAATTCACATTATCTTTCTCAGTCATGTGAGAATGAAGTCTGACATTCTCAGTAAAACATGTACATCCAACAAGGGCAGAGACTGTCAGTTGATTCCTTTGTGTTCTACTGCAGTTTCCCAGAGTGTTCTAAAGAACAACTAGAGTGCTAACAGCCTTACTTATGACAAAAGTATGGCACACCTGAAGCCATCTTGATTGGAATAAACTGGTAACACTTAAAACATTTAATTTAAAAAGGAACAAAAGGATGGGGTTCATTTTGTCATAGAAATTATGGTTAGTGCTGTAGAAAGAAAAATTAGGACGTTTCAAGTGTGATCTCAAATATCTTCCTGTTATATTTCAACAGGAACAGCCTGTCAGTTGATGCCTTTGTGTTCTACTGCAGCTTCCCATAGTGTTCTAAAGAACAACTAGAGCGCTAACAGCCTTACTTATGACAAAAGTATGGCACACCTGAAGCCATCTTGATTGGAATAAACCGGTAACACTTAAAACATTTAATTTAAAAAGGAACAAAATGAGGGGGTTCTTTTTGAAATAGAAATTATGGTTAGTGCTGCAGAAAGAAAATATAGGGCATGTTTTAAGTGAGATCTCAAATCCTCTTCTATTTCATTAGAAAATTCTACCATGCAGACTGAAACAATCACTTTCAATACCAGGAGCAGACTTCCAGTTAACTCCCTGGTGAGCAGTAGCTTTACTACAGTGATCTAATGAGCAACTAGAGTGCTAACATTCTGAATTTATGGCAAATGTGAGACACATCTGAATGCCTTCTTGATGGAATCAAAGTAAAAAACTGAAAGCATTTCCTACTGAGGAGACTGCAGTAAATGAGGAAATTAGGAAACTTCATAACAAAGAAGTCTTCCAAGATGGCCACCAGAGAAAAAAGAGCCCAAATGTAGCACAAATATTACCCAGATGTAGCCCACATACAGCCCAATGACAAAAGTGTGCAAAGCACTTTTTATTTTTAGTTTTTTTGCAGTTTTATGTAGTGCAGACTGGTCAGGTATTGGAGCGTTGCATCTTAAAACATGACCCCCTACACTACAAAAACACCACTGCACTACCCTAAACCCTAAAACACTACCCCAGCACGACCCCCTACACTACAAAAACACCACTGCACTATCCTAAACCCTAAAACACTACCCCCAGCATGACCCCCTACACTACACAAGCACCACTGCACTACCCTAAAACATGACCCCCTACACTACACAAACACCACTGCACTACCCTAAACCCTAAAACACTACCCCCAGCATGACCCCCTACACTACCCAAACACCACTGCACTACCCTAAACCCTAAAACACTACCCCCAGCACGACACCCTACACTACCCAAACACCACTGCACTACCCTAAAACATGACCCCCTACACTGCCCGAACACCACTGCACTGCCCTAAACCCTGAAACACCACCCCCTGCACGACCCCCTACACTGCCCGAACACCACTGCACTACCCTAAACCCTGAAACACCACCCCCAGCACGACCCCTACACTGCCCGAGCACCACTGCACTGCCCTAAACCCTGAAACACCAGCCCCAGCACGACCGCCTAAACTGCCCGAACACCACTGCACTGCCCTAAACCCTGAAACACCAGCCCCAGCACGACCCCCTACACTGCCCGAACACCACTGCACTGCCCTAAACCCTGAAACACCAGCCCCAGCACGACCCCCTACACTGCCCGAACACCACTACACTGCCCTAAACCGTGAAACACCAGCCCCAGCACGACCCCCTACACTGCCCGAACACCACTGCACTGCCCTAAATCCTGAAACACCAGCCACAGCACGACCCCCTACGCTGCCCGAACACCACTGCACTGCCCTAAACCCTGAAACACCACCCCGTGCATGACCCCCTACGCTGCCCGAACACCACTGCACTGCCCTAAACCCTGAAACACCACCCCCAGCACGACCCCCTACGCTGCCCGAACACCACTGCTCTGCCCAAAACCCTGAAACACCAGCCCCAGCACGACCCCCTACACTGCCCGAACACCACTGCACTGCCCTAAACCCTGAAACACCAGCCCCAGCACGACCCCCTACACTGCCTAAGCACTACTGCACTGCCCTAAACCCTGAAACACCAGCCCCAGCATGACCCGCTACACTGCCCGAACACCACTGCACTGCCCTAAACCCTGAAACACCAGCCCCAGCACGACCCCCTACACTGCCCGAACACCACTGCACTGCCCTAAACCGTGAAACACCAGCCCCAGCACGACCCTCTACACTGCCCGAACACCACTGCACTGCCCTAAACCCTGAAACACCAGCCCCAGCATGACCCCCTACACTGCCCGAACACCACTGCACTGCCGTAAACCCTGAAACACCACCCCCAGCACGACCCCTACACTGCCCGAACACCACTGCACTGCCCTAAACCCTGAAACACCATCCCCAGCACGACCCCCTACACTGCCCGAACACCACTACACTGCCCTAAACCCTGAAACACCACCCCCTGCACGACCCCCTACACTGCCCAAACACTACTGCACTGCCCTACACCCTGAAACACCATCCCCAGCACGACCCCCTACACTGCACGAACACCACTGCACTGCCCTAAATCCTGAAACACTACCCCAGCAAGACCCCCTACAGTGCCCGAACACCACTGCACTGCCCTAAACCCTGAAACATCACCCCCAGCAACACCCCCGACACTGCCCGAACACCACTGCCCTAAACCCGGAAACACCACCCCAGCAAGACCCCCTACACTGCCCGAACACCACTGCACTGCCCTAAACCCTGAAACACCAGCCCCAGCACGACCCCTACACTGCCCGAACACCACTGCACTGCCCTAAACCCTGAAACACCACCCCCAGCACGACCCCCTATACTGCCCGAACACCACTGCCCTGCCCTAAACCCTGAAACACCACCCCCTGCACGACCCCCTACACTGCCCGAACACTACTGCACTGCCCTAAACCCTGAAACACCACCCCCAGCATGACCCGATACACTGCACGAACACCACTGCACTGCCGTAAACCCTGAAACACTACCCCCAGCAAGACCCCCTACACTGCCCGAACACCACTGCCCTAAACCCTGAAACACCACCCCCAGCAAGACCCCCTACACTGCCCGAACATCACTGCACTGCCCTAAACCCTGAAACACCACCCCCAGCACGACCCCCTACACTGCCCGAACACCACTGCTCTGCCCAAAACCCTGAAACACCAGCCCCAGCACGACCCCTACACTGCCCGAACACCACTGCACTGCCCTAAACCCTGAAACACCAGCCCCAGCACGACCCCCTACACTGCCCGAACACCACTGCACTGCCCTAAACCCTGAAACACCACCCCCAGCACGACCCCTACACTGCCCGAACACCACTGCACTGCCCTAAACCCTGAAACACCAGCCCCAGCACGACCCCGTACACTGCCCGAACACCACTGCACTGCCCGAAACCCTGAAACACCAGCCCCAGCATGACCGCCTACACTGCCCGAAAACCACTGCACTGCCCGAAACCCTGAAACACCAGCCCCAGCACGACCCCCTACACTGCCCGAACACCACTGCCCTGCCCTAAACCCTGAAACACCAGCCCCAGCACGACCCCCTACACTGCCCGAACACCACTGCACTACCCTAAACCCTGAAACACAATCCCCAGCAAGACCCCCTACACTGCCAGAACACCACTGCACTGCACTAAACCCTGAAACACCAGCCCCAGCAAGACCACCTACACTGGCCGAACACCACTGCCCTGCCCTAAACCCTGAAACACCACCCCCTGCACGACCCCCTACACTGCCCAAACACCACTGCACTGCCCTAAACCCTGAAACACCAACCCCTGCACGACCCCCTACACTGCCTGAACACCACTGCACTGCCCTAAACCCTGAAACACCACCCCCAGCACGACACCCTACACTGCCCGAACACCACTGCACTGCCCTAAACCCTGAAACACCACCCCCAGCATGACCCCCTACACTGCCCAAACACCACTACACTGCCCTAAACCCTGAAACACCACCCCTCTGCACGACCCCCTACACTGCCCGAACAACACTGCACTGCCCTAAACCCTGAAACACCACCCCCAGCACGACCCCTACACTGCCCAAACACCACTGCACTGCCCTAAACCCTGAAACACTACCCCCAGCAAAACCCCCTACACTGCCCGAACACCACTGCACTGCCCTAAACCCTGAAACATCACCCCCAGCAAGACCCCCTACACTGCCTGAACACCACTGCCCTAAACCCTGAAACACCACCCCCAGCAAGACCCCCTACACTGCCCGAACACCACTGCACTGCCTAAAACCCTGAAACACCACCTCCAGCACAACCCCCTACACTGCCTGAACACCATTGCACTGCCCTAAACCATGAAACACCAGCCCCAGCATGACCCCCTACACTGCCCGAACACCACTGCACTGCCCTAGACTCTGAAACACAAGCCCCAGCAAGACCCCCTACACTGCCCGAACACCACTGCACTGCCCTAAACCCTGAAACACCAGCCCCAGCATGACCCCTACACTGCCCGAATACCACTGCACTGCCCTAAACCCTGAAACACCAGCCCCAGCACGACCACCTACACTGCCCGAACACCACTGCACTGCCCTAAACCCTGAAACACCAGCCCCAGCACGACCCCCTACACTGCCCGAACACCACTGCACTGCCCTAAACCCTGAAACACCACCCCCTGCACGACCCCCTACACTGCCCGAACACCACTGCACTGCCCTAAATCCTGAAACACCACCCCCTTCACTGCCCAAACACAACTGCACTGCCCTAAACCCTGAAACACCACCCCCAGCACGACCCCCTACACTGCCCGAACACCACTGCACTGCCCTAAACCCTGAAACACCACAACCCTGCACGACCCCCTACACTGCCCGAACACCACTGCACTGCCCTAAACCCTGAAACACTACCCTGCACGACCCCCTACACTGCCCGAACACCACTGCACTGCCAAAACCCTGAAACACCACCCCCAGCACGACCCCCTACACTGCCCGAACACCACTGCACTGCCCTAAACCCTAAAACACCACCCCCACCACGACCCACTTCACTGCCCGAACACCACTGCACTGCCCTAAACCCTAAAACACCACCCCCAGCATGACCCCCTACACTACCCGAACACCACTGCACTGCCCTAAACCCTAAAACACTCCCCCCAGCACGACCCCCTACACTACCCAAACACCACTGCACTGCCCTAAACCCTAAAACACTACCCCCCGCATGATCCCCTACACTACCCAAACACCGATGCACTACCCTAAAAAACTACCCCCAGCACGAACCCCTACACTACCCAAACACCACTGCACTACCCTAAACCCTAAAACACTACCCCCAGCAGTACCCCCTACGCTACCCAAACACCACTGCACTACCCTAAACCCTAAAACACTACCCCCAGCAGTACTCCCTACACTACCCAAACACCATTGCACTACCCTAAACCCTAAAACACTACCCCCAGCAGTACCCCCTACACTACCCAAACACCACTGCACTACCCTAAACCCTAAAACACTACCCCCAGCACGACCCCCTACTCTACCCGAACATGACTGCACTGCCCTAAACCCTCAAACACCACCCCCTGCATGACCCCCTACACTGCCCGAACACCACTGCACTGCCCAAAACCCTGAAACACCACCCCCAGCATGACCCCCTACACTGCCCAAACACCACTGCACTGCCCTAAACCCTAAAACACCACCCCCAGCACGAACCCCTACACTGCCCGAACACCACTGCACTGCCCTAAACCCTAAAACACTAGCCCCAGCACGACCCCCTACACTACCCGAACACCACTGCACTACCCTAAACCCTAAAATACTCCCCCCAGCACGACCCCCTACACTACCCGAACACCACTGCACTGCCCTAAACCCTCAAACACTCCCCCCAGCACGACCCCCTACACTACCCGAACACCACTGCACTGCCCTAAACCCTGAAACACCACCCCGTGCATGACCGCATACACTGCCCGAACACCACTGCACTGCCCTAAACCCTGAAACACCACCCCCAGCACGACCCCCTACGCTGCCCGAACACCACTGCTCTGCCCAAAACCCTGAAACACCAGCCCCAGCACGACCCCCTACGCTGCCCGAACACCACTGCACTGCCCTAAACCCTGAAACACCAGCCCCAGCATGACCCCCTACACTGCCCGAGCACTACTGCACTGCCCGAAACCCTGAAACACCAGCCCCAGCACGACCCCATACACTGCCCAAACACCACTGCACTGCGCTAAACCCTGAAACACCAGCCCCAGCACGACCGCCTACACTGCCCGAACACCACTGCACTGCCCTAAACCCTGAAACACCAGCCCCAGCACGACCCCCTACACTGCCCGAACACCACTGCACTGCCCTAAACCGTGAAACACCAGCCCCAGCACGACCCCCTACACTGCCCGAACACCACTGCACTGCCCTAAACCCTGAAACACCAGCCCCAGCACGACCCCCTACACTGCCCGAACACCACTGCACTGCCGTAAACCCTGAAACACCACCCCCAGCACGACCCCCTACACTGCCCGAACACCACTGCACTGCCCTAAACCCTGAAACACCATCCCCAGCACGACCCCCTACACTGCCCAAACACCACTACACTGCCCTCCTCCACGAAGGAATGAAGGCCGTCGCCGAATGGATGAGGACCAGCCGCCTGAAGCTGAACTCGGACAAGACGGAGGTCCTCATCCTTGGTTCCAACCCTTCAGCCTGGGATGACTCCTGGTGGCCAACATCACTGGGAACAGCCCCGCCACCCACCGACCACGTACGCAACCTAGGGGTCATCCTCGACCCCACCCTCTCCATGACTAAGCAGGTCAACGCCGTTTCCTCATCCTGCTTCAACATCC
This sequence comes from Calotriton arnoldi, assembly GCA_963921515.1. Lineage (NCBI taxonomy): Eukaryota > Metazoa > Chordata > Amphibia > Caudata > Salamandridae > Calotriton > Calotriton arnoldi. Next base: position 1,526,339 of record CAWUFW010002830.1, on the reverse strand, counting down.
TCCGAATGCTCCGCAGGATCTTCAAGTGGATCCCCACCGAAACAAGAAAAACAGTCACCCAGGCCCTTGTCACCAGCAGGCTGGACTACGGAAACGCCCTCTACGCAGGAACGACGGCTAAGCTCCTGAGACGGCTGCAACGCATCCAAAACGCCTCTGCACGTCTTATCCTCGACATCCCCCGACGCAGCCACATCACACCCCACCTGAGAGACCTGCACTGGCTCCCTGTCAACAAGAGGATAACCTTCAAGCTCCTCACCCACGCACACAAAGCACTCCACAACTCCGGACCAGCCTACCTCAACAGACGACTCAGCTTCTACACCCCCACCCGCCAGCTCCGCTCGACCAGCCTCGCCCTCGCCACAGTCCCCCGCATCCGGAAAACGACCGCTGGCGGCAGATCCTTCTCCCACCTCGCCGCCAAGACCTGGAACACCCTCCCCACCAACCTCCGACAGACCCAAGACCTACTGGCCTTCAGAAGACTCCTCAAGACCTGGCTCTTCGATCAGTAGCAGCACCACCCCCCTCTTCCCCCAGCGCCTTGAGACCCTCGCCGGTATGTAGTGCGCTTTATAAGTGACATGATTGATTGATTAATTGCCCAAACACCACTGCACTGCCCTAAACCCTGAAACCCCAGCCCCAGCACGACCCCCTACACTGCCCGAACACCACTGCACTGTCCTAAACCCTGAAACACCAGCCCCAGCAAGACCCCCTACACTGCCCGAACACCACTGCACTGCCCTAGACTCTGAAACACAAGCCCCAGCAAGACCCCCTACACTGCCGAACACCACTGCACTGCCCTAAACCCTGAAACACCAGCCCCAGCACGACTCCCTACACTGCCCGAACACCACTGCACTGCCCTAAACCCTGAAACACCAGCCCCAGCACGACCCCCTACACTGCCCGAACACCACTGCACTGCCCTAAACCCTGAAACACCAGCCCCAGCACGACCCCCTACACTGCCCGAACACCACTGCACTGCCCTAAACCCTGAAACACCACCCCCTGCACGACCCCCTACACTGCCCGAACACCACTGCACTGCCCTAAACCCTGAAACACTCCCCCAGCACGACCCCCTACACTACCCGAACACCACTGCACTGCCCTAAACCCTGAAACACCACCCCGTGCATGACCGCATACACTGCCCGAACACCACTGCACTGCCCTAAACCCTGAAACACCACCCCCAGCACGACCCCCTACACTGCCCGAACACCACTGCACTGCCCTAAACCCTAAAACACTACCCCCAGCACGACCCCCTACACTGCCCGAACACCACTGCACTGCCCTAAACCCTAAAACACTAGTCCCAGCACGACCCCCTACACTACACAAACACCACTGCACTACCCTAAACCCTAAAACACTACCCCCAACACTACACAAACACCACTGCACTACCCTAGACCCTAAAAAACTACCCCCAGCACGAACCCCTACACTACCCAAACACCACTGCACTACCCTAAACCCTAAAACACTACCCCCAGCAGTACCCCCTACGCTACCCAAACACCACTGCACTACCCTAAACCCTAAAACACTACCCCCAGCAGTACTCCCTACACTACCCAAACACCATTGCACTACCCTAAACCCTAAAACACTACCCCCAGCAGTACCCCTACACTACCCAAACACCACTGCACTACCCTAAACCCTAAACCACTACCCCCAGCACGACCCCCTACACTACCCAAACACCACTGCACTACCCTAAACCCTAAAACACTACCCCCAGCACGACCCCCTACACTACCCGAACACGACTGCACTGCCCTAAACCCTGAAACACCACCCCCTGCACGACCCCCTACACTGCCCGAACACCACTGCACTGCCCTAAACCCTGAAACACCACCCCCAGCACGACCCCATACACTGCCCGAACACCACTGCACTGCCCTAAACCCTAAAACACCACCCCCAGCACGACCCCCTACACTACCCGAACACCACTGCACTACCCTAAACCCTAAAATACTCCCCCAGCACGACCCCCTACACTACCCGAACACCACTGCACTGCCCTAAACCCTCAAACACTCCCCCAGCACGACCCCCTACACTACCCGAACACCACTGCACTGCCCTAAACCCTAAAACACTCCCCCAGCACGACCCCCTACACTACCCGAACACCACTGCACTGCCCTAAACCCTAAAACACTCCCCCAGCACGACCCCCTACACTACCCGAACCCCACTGCACTGCCCTAAACCCTAAAACACTACCCCCGCACGACCCCCTACACTACCCAAACACCAATGCACTACCCTAATCCCTAAAACACTACCCCCGCACGACCCCCTACACTACCCAAAGACCACTGCACTACCCTAAACCCTAAAACACTACCCCCCGCATGACTCCCTACACTACCCAAAGACCACTGCACTACCCTAAACCCTAAAACACGACCTCCTACACTACACAAACACCACTGCACTACCCTAAACCCTAAAACACTATCCCCAGCACGACCCCCTTCACTACACAAACACCACAGCACTACCCTAAACCCTAAAACACTACCCCCAGCAGTACCCCCTACACTACCCAAACACAACTGCACTACCCTAAACCCTAAAACACTACCCCCTGCAGTACCCCCTACACTACCCAAACACCATTGCACTACCCTAAACCCTAAAACACTACCCCCAGCAGTACCCCCTACACTACCCAAACACCACTGCACTACCCTAAACCACTACCCCCAGCACGACCCCCTACACCACCCAAACACCACTGCACTACCCTAAACCCTAAAACACTCCCCCAGCACGACTATCTACACTACCCAAACACCACTGCACTACCCTAAACCCTAAATCTACCCCCAGCATGACCCCCTACACTACAGAAACACCACTGCACTACCCTAAACCCTAAAACACTACCCCCAGCACGACCCCCTTCACTACCTAAACACAACTGCACAATTTGTTACAGGCGTTGCAACGCAGGCCTGTGGTGCTTACTGGAAGTACCTGGTGGGCTAGTTGGGCCCCAGGGACCCTCAGGATTCAAGCTGACCTAATCCCCCAACTTAAAACGCGCCACGGGGCGCGTTTGCACAGTGGTGAAGGGAGGGGCGGGGCCTCAGGTGACATGTGCGCAAACACGCCCTGTGGTGCGTTTTAAGTTGGGGAATTAATTCCCTTGAATCCTGAGGGACCCTGGGGGCCAACTAGCCCACCAGGTACCTTCAGTAAGCACAACAGAGTTGCGTTGCAGAGAGGTGAAAAAAGGTGCGTGGCCTCGGAACGCCTCTCTGCAACTCAGCTCTGTGGTCCTATCTGTAGGTACGTGGGGGGCTAGTTGGGCCCCAGGGACCCTCAGGATTCAAGGGGACTTAATCCTGCAACTTAAAACGCGCCACGGGCGCGTTTGCACACATGTCACCTCAGGCCCCCCCTCCCTTCACCACTGTGCAAACGCGCCCGGTAGCGCGTTTTAAGAGGTAGTTTTAATCCCCCTGCCCTATTATGTACTAGGGACTTACAGAGGAGGTCATGCTAATCACAGGGGTACCCCAACGCATAGTGTTCCCTAGTGTATGTAGGTGTTTTCACTGTATTCTAAGTGTCTTTTAGCATAGCACTGGCTCTGGTTAGTCAGAGTCAGTTACCACCAGTACCCGTCTGAAAAAGTTGTGGGCACAGGATGATTTTGCAACAAGGCCTCTTTCTGCTCCTCTGTTGGTTCTTTCTGCATATCTTTTGCTTCTTCCTGCACTTTTCTTCGTCTTTGTGGACTTCTGTTGCTTCTTTCTGCATTTCTTTTGCTTCTTTCTGTGCGTTTTTTCTTCTTTCGTCACATGTCCTACCTCTGTAGGCATAGTTAGAAACTAGCATTTAAAAAACCTTTGAAATTCACTTAAAAAAATCATAGGTTTCAGGCACGTTATAGTTAGAAATTAGCATTTAAAAAACCTTCGAAATTCACTGAAAAAAACATAGATTTCAGACACGTTATAGTTAGAAATTAGCATTTAAAAAACCTTTGAAATACACTGAAAAAACCATAGGTTTTAGGGACAGTTATAGTTAGTTGGACATTTCACTCGTACAAAACCATAGAAATTCCCCCGTTATAGTTAGTTCAGCTAACTATAACTCGCGCCCCGCAATGCACTGCTGATGACGTCACATATTACATCACTCATGACATGGTCAGTGACATCACTGATGACATCTCAAATGACATCACTGATGACATCATCCATGTGATAATTTCATGCATCTTCTCACACCCTAATATAACTTTTGATACACCCACTCTAAATTACAGACTGCCATTCTCAAAACCATACACACTCCAATACCAATAACTACATACCCACTCACTGATTCTTAGGTCTACACACACACACATCTACTCACTCACCCGTACAGTCACTCATACTTACAGTCACTCAGTACAGGACTATCATATGCACTCATACACCTATATAAACACTCACACACTGCCACTCATCCATAGAGGTACTCACACACCTAGTCAGTGATGCAAAAAATTAATCACACACCCATTTACTCACCTATATAGTTATACACACACCAGCTCACTTACTCATACAAATACTAGCACATTCTTACGCTCTTATACAATAACTGATACAAGCACACACGCATCCATACAGCCACTTTCACAGTCACACACTCTCACTTATAGCCATTTAAATTCTCTAACACACATATATACTGCCTTTTACATATGTAGTTACTCGCACATGTACCACTGAGATATACATTCACTCACTAACACACCCATACACACACTCACCCACCCAAGCAGTCCATCACAGATGCACTCTTGAAATTATGCACCCAGTGAATCACCCACTCACACATCTATGTACAGAGTCACACACACCCCACCCACACAAACACTCAGGCAGCCTTACAGATACTCAGAGAACCAATCAATAACCCATATAGACACTCATGTAGCTATTCGCAAATCCATGCATCCACTTACACACCAACAAACAGACGGATACAGACATTCACACAGTTTAGTCACTAACCCATGCATTCAGTAAGATACGTTTAATCACTCACTTGTAGAGTCAGTCACGCACGTACTAAATCATCCATTCAGACACTTATACACCCACTCATTCTTCAATACGCCTTTCCCTATATATATTAAACATATAACACACAGTCATCAGTGATGTCATCAGTGATGTCATTTGAGATGTCATCAGTGATGTCACTGACCATGTCATGAGTGATGTAATATGTGACGTCATCAGCAGTGCATTGCGGGGGCGCGAGTTATAGTTAGCTGAACTAACTATAACGGGGGAATTTCTATGGTTTTGTACGAGTGAAATGTCCAACTAACTATAACTGTCCCTAAAACCTATGGTTTTTTCAGTGAATATATATATATATATATAGATAGATATATATATATTAACATAGGAGCTGCTGTGACCACACTACAGTCAGGCGTAACCTCTGGAAATTAGCCACTGTATCTTTAGCTACAAGAGGAGGAATCACCAAAATGACCGGTTTACCCAGACTCTTCAATTTCTTTGCCACATTACCAGTGGTGATCCCAAGGGGAAAAGTTTGAGAAATAGATACCTTAATTACAAACCTTGCATGGGGTCTAGGCAGACATAGGGCGGCACTCGCTAAATTGCAGCAACTGGGTATGAAAGGCTAATTCTAAGCCAGAGAGTCACATGCTGCCAGGACTTAAAAGCAAGTGATTACTGTTAACTGTGAATTCACTCACCTGTGATCAAGGCTTTGCAGGAAGCTGAAACGCGTCAGGGAGCACATTATGCTGTATTCCTTTCTCTGAAATAAAATGCCGGTAGCATCAGGAATTGGGCTTCTGCATTTTGTGGATGTTTAAAGGGGATTCTCCGTTCCCCTTGAAGCTGAGGCCGCCCTGCGGGATTGGAGGCCCCCACCACGGAGACAATGTGTGTTGGATTTAATGGTTGGGAGCATGACCCGCTCACCTTTGTGCCTGAAAGTAAAGGATTGTCCTGGAATTGTGTGTACAGAGGTGAGAAAGGGACGGAAGAGGAATCCTTTCCTCTTCTCAGCAATTCCTGAGCCCTTTCGTTTTCGTGAGACATGACAGGACTGCAGCAGCACAATTATGGGTGAAATTCACAATGATTATGAAGTGATGTATGGCTGAAGTAAATGCACGTGACTACACTATGGAGATGAATGTGCACCTAATAATCTAATTTAATTTTGTCTGGAATAACAGAAACGCTATGCAGTCATAAAAGATGGCACTCCAGACCTGAGCAATATCCTTTAGGTGCATTCTGGGTATGAAAGGCTAATTCTATGCCAGAGAGTCACGTGCTCCCAGGACTTAAAAGCAAGTGATTACTGTTAACTGTGAATTCACTCACCTGTGATCGAGGCTTTGCAGGAAGCTGAAACGCATCAGGGAGCACATTATGCTGTGTTCCGTTCTCTGAAATAAAACACCGGTAGCATCAGGAATTGGGCTTCTGCATTTGGTGGGTGTTTAAAGGGGATTCTCTGTTCCCCTCGAAGCTGAGGCCGCCCTGCAGGGTTGGAGGCCCTCACCACGGAGACAATGTGTGTTGAATATATATATATATATATATATATATATATATATATATATATATATATATACATATATATATTACCTACTGGCAGTCGCCAGTAGGTAGTTATAATTAGGACCTATTTTCCATAGGAAAAGCATTTTTTCTTTTCCTAATAACTTTGGCATCGTTTGACGAATGTTTGCGAAATTTTCAAAACTAGTAGGGCGCTCCGGTCAGCTCCTGTCTCGAAAGTTTCGGGGTGATTTGCGAAGTGGGGGCCGAGAAAAAAGGGGGGTCCCAAAACGTGTTTTCCCCATGTTATTTTTCATAGGAAACTTTAGACACGGCTACAGCCCGAACTGCTGAATGGAATTATACCAAATTTGGCAAAAAGGTAGCCCTTGGTTCAGAAAGAGTCCTTTTTGTTAAATGGTGTAAATCCGTTCAGTAGTTCCTGAGAAATTCAAAAAATAGAGGTCGGAAAATCAATTTCCCATAGGAAACTTTAGACACGGCTACAGCCCGAACTGCTGAACGGAATTACACCAAATTTGGCAAAAAGGTAGTGCTTGGTTCAGAAAGCGACCTTTTTTTTTTAAATGGTGTAAATCCGTTCAGTAGTTGCTGAGAAACTCAAAAAATAAAAGTTTCGATATCTAGGGACGCGGTGGATTCGTGAACCCTCCCGACCACGAGCTTCACTGTGATTGGCTGCCACCACTCCAAACCAGGAAGTGTTGGCAGCCATCTTGTGACTCGACAGAACCGAGTCACAAGAAAACAGTGAAACAAGCATGAAAAACAAGAAAAGGGGGTAGGGTAGAAACACCCTGACCCGCTAGGCCTGCTCAGGGGGTCCCACAAAGACCCCCAGGGCCCAAAAAAGCATTTTTTTTTAAATTTCGGCAGAATTCACGTTGGGGTTGCGAATCCCGCCGAACTTTTTTTAAAAATGAACCGCGGGCTCCCCCGCTTCATTTAAATGAGGCCCCCAGGTGGGCCAGGTCCCGGGGGCATTCCTAATAAAATAATAGCGGGGACCACCACCTCCCCGGGGCTTTGCACATTAAATGCGGGGGGGCACGTGGACCCCCGCAGCCCCAGGGACCGCCACCCCCCCCCCCCCGGCTTTCTTTAAAAAAAAAAAATAACCTGTGTGGGGGGGCTCGAGCCCCCCACATGCCCCGGGGACCGCAACCTCCCCGGGGCTCTATTTATAGTAAAATAACCTGTGGGGGTAAAATAACCTGTGGGGGGGGCTCCCCGGGGCAGAAATTGGCCTCGGGAGGGGGGCCACGCGGCCCTCTTCCTGTTTTTTTTTTTTTTTAAATAGGGGCAGGCCCTGGGGGATGGGGTCCCCAGGGCCCAAACAATGGGAAAAGAAGGGGGGCCACACAGCCCCCCTTCAGAAAAAAAAAAGAAAAGCCTGCATCGCGCCGGAGGCCCCGCCCCCTCCCTGCAGCACTCTGCAAACGCGCCCTCTGGCGCATTGTAAGTTTGGGAATTAATTCCCCTTGAATACTGAGGGTCCCTGGGGGCCAACTAGCCCACCAGAAACCTCCAGTATGAGCCAGGGAGCTGCGTTGCAGAGAGGTGGTCCGAGGCCACACCCCTTTTTACACCACTCTGCAACGCAGCTCTGTGGCGCTTACTGGAGGTACATGGTGGGCTAGTTGGAGCCCAGGGACCCTCAGGATTCAAGGGGACTTAATCCCCCAACTTAAAACGCACCACGGGGCGCGTTTGCACACAGAGGCAAGGGAAAAAGAAAGTTTGCTCAGTCAAGGAAGAGACTCATAGAGGCAATATGACTAGATGATGTGTAGTTAGCACCAACAATACCATCTATATGATGTTGTATTTACAATAGCCCCCAAAAGATATAACAAGAAGAAAAAGCATATACTTCCCAATATTAGCATATGGTCCCTTTAAATAATAATGGTTGTTAGTTATTTTGGTATTAAAGGTTAATGTTTCACAATGTGCATGCTCAAGAATGGGAAAGTGTTCATAGCATTGTAATAGGACCTTGGCATGGGCATAATAATTTAATTTAAGCGCATCTAGCAATAGAGGGGAAAAGAAAGCTTAATTTCATACAGGTGATGAAACCCAGTCTAGGTCTCCTGAATAATATTTTGTGGTATACTCTGTACAATTGAATGTAGAGGTAATAATGTTTTACTTGACTAAATAATTGTATAAAAATTACCTTTAAGGAAAACAAAAAATATGAAAAGAAATTGTGTAAAAAATAGATGTTAGGTCGCTAGGAACTTGCTAACCATGTTAAGAATGTTCATAGTGTTTTTGCTGGCCATGACATGCATCACTACATCTATTTTCTCATTCTGTGTGGGCACTATTCATATTTTATGTACTAGACTTGGATTTTAGAAATTAACATTTAAAGTTCCTGCCCTCTGTCTTTGTGCTATTTGAGTGGAATATTTCTAACCCTGGGCAAAGCACTACGCTACGCTCGCGTAGTTTGCGAAGTTTGCGCTACTTCGCGAATTGCACGTAGCACAGTGCAAACACGCGTAGCGTAGTGCAGCGGTCATTTTTTGCTTGCTCGCGGTCCTCAACATCAAGTTGGCGACCGCGAGCAAGCAAAATGACATCCCGGCGAGACTTTTTCCTCGTTCGCGATCAGCAACATCAAGTTGCCGATCGCGAGCGTGGAAAATAAACCTCCGGGTGAGATTCTCAACGCGGGGAGGTCAGGTTTCTCATTGCGAGTGGTCGCGTATGCTCGCGACCGCTCGCGATGAGAAACTACCAGTCCGCGTTGAGAAAGCTGCCGCTCGAACAAAAATCTACTCGAGCGGCAGTAAAAGACAGCTCGCACTGTGCAAGATGCCGTTTTCAATGATTGCACAGTGCGGACAAGCATCCGGCACTGTGCAATCATCGCGAACAGCGCACTACGCAGTACGCGTAGTGCTACACGTAGCGCGCGAAGTGCACTTCGCATAGCTTCGCGTAGCGCTACTTCGCGAACTACGCCCAGGGTTAAATATTTCTTTGATTACGGAGAGGGTTTGGAGTTCCACTGTTCCCTGAACTCATCTAATGGGACTAGTCATGCCAAGAAAAAACTTCCTACACAGTACTGCTCAGTGGTTTGTGGTCACATTCCAACTGAATTTCTAATTTGTCATTGTCACAGTGGTGTCGGAAATCTGACCCCTGTAGCTCTGGGGGCCAAGGGGGAAGCCCGGATCATTACACCACCACTGCTGCAGAAAACGTGTTAAGTGAAAGTTTAAGGAAAACATTCAAGCTAATTATTCTTGCAAAAAAATACAAATATTTTAATATTAAACAAATATATAAATAGTTTTATAAACTTAAAACTATTAAAATAGCTATTAAAATAAAACGTTACAGCACAGTAGCTCATTCAATGAAAGGTATTATAAATAAATAATTAAATTATACTTATTTAATTTCTATAATTTTGTTTAAAGAATAATTTTAATTAAATCCCACACGCACCAACATTTTTGCTATATATATATATATATATATATATATATAAATGTCTGGCGGCCGAAACACGTCATTTGGACATTTGATGCTTGAATAAATCATCATTTAACTTTCTAACTTTGCCTTTGGAGTCTGTTTCCTGGTGTTGCGCCTTTCTTTGGATGGTGGTACCCCTGGGATCCTGCTGTGGAATATATATATATATATATATATATATATATATATATATATATATATATATATATATATATATATATATCACACCATACTCCTCCTCGATTCGCCTGTTTCCTGTGCGCAAAGGAAGGGCGCGTACCACCGGAATTTGTCACACTGCAATGTTTATTAAAACTCCCAAATGATTGCAGCAGCCATGACACGTTTCGTCCCTCGCCGGGGACTTGATCACATGACAGATATATATATATATATAGATATATATATATATATATAGATATATATATATATATGGCACTTGCCATTGGGTAGTTATATAGCTTGGACCACATTTTTGTTTTCTAATAACTTTGGTACCGTCTGACAAATCTTCATGAAACTTTCCTTAAAAAAATGTCTCATTCACCTCTGTTCCTTCCTAAAATGCTTCAGGGTGATCTGTGAAGCAGGGGCTGAGAATAAGGGGGAGGGGGTCCCAAAATGCATTTTCCCCACTCACATTTCCATAGGAAAATTAGACACAGCTCTAGTCAAAACAGCTGAAAGTAAATACACCAAATTTGGCAGAAAGCAAGATCTTGGCCTAATTTTATGATGTGGTGTAATTCTGTTCAGTCCTTTAAAAAAAATAAGGTTAAAAAATTTAGCTATTTCATGCTGAGAGAACATCTGATTAGTTGCCACAACATCAACAAAGATGAATTTGCAGCCATTTTTGGACTTGGGGACTGAGACTGAAGTCCTGAAAAAAGGTTCAAAAAGATATAACGCGGCAGGGTAAGGATGTCCTGCCCACTTAGACCTGGTGAGAGGGTCCAGCATGAATTCACTGTGGATCTGTATATTTGCAGTAACATATATATTTTTTTAAAGTGTAGACTCCTATGCTTTAAAAAAACCCAAGTGGGCCAGGGCCCAGGGGGGCACATTGTATTTTATAGGGGAGAGGGGCATGTGGCCCTCTTTGTCAAGCTTCCCTGAGGCCGCAGGGATACCACACCCAGAGGCCAATATCTACATTAAGGTCAGTGTGCCCCCCCCCACCCTGAGCCTCATCGAGGCCCTTGGGACCTCATTCTCAAGGACTGCATATTAAATTAAGGGGAAGTGGTGTGTAAGGTCCTGTGAGGCTCCAGGGAACCCATCCTTAGAGCCTGTCTTTCAAATAAAGGGGAGGCACCATGTGGTCCTCCTTCCTGAGACTCCCTGTGGTCCTAGGGACTGCATACCCAGAGGCCAATATCTAAACTAAAGGGAGGGAGTGTGCCCCCCTCTCCAACCCTCATTCAGGCCCCTGGGACCCCTTCCCCAAGGGCAGTGTATTAAATTAAGGACAGATGGGGCGTGCCTCATCCACGAGCCAATGTGAGGCCCCGGGGACCCCATTGTCCCAGGCTGTCTTTGAAATCAAGGGGAGGGGTCAAGCGTCCCCCCTCCCTGAGACTCTGCAAGGCTGAGGGGGCCCCATCACCGGGGCTTTCTTTAAAATAAGGGGCGGGGTGTACACTCCACTACTTGAGCCACACAAGTGCTTTTGGGACCCCATCCCCTAGGGCCGACTCTGTTGCTGATGACATTGCCCAATCCTTCCCCGAGAAGAAGTAGAGTCCCTACCAGCAAGAGCATCGGCAGGAAAGTTTGATGTACTCCCACCGGGCGGGAGCAGAATGTTTCTCCCTGCAGCTGTGTGAGAACAATGCCAGCTCTCACTGTACCCAGAATGGGTGCAGACAGGGGAGTTGGCAAGGCTTTGGGGGGCCTTGGGGCTCCCTCCACAGTCCCTACCATAAACAGTGCTGTGGGATGCAATTGGCAGGCACCAGGGCACCCTCCTCTGTTGAAAAATAGAAGTTGCAGGCTGCCTCACTTTCAGGGAGCCGGCAAGGCTGCAGGGGCATGGGGCTCCCCACGTGGCCCCCGACAAAAACTAAAGATGTGGATGTCCTGTGTGGGCACTGTGACACCCCAAAAAAATTAATAAAATACAAAATTAATTAATAATAAATTAGCATTTATTATTCACTGCTCGGAACAAGGAGCGCTCCATAATGGCGTGCAGGGGCTTTTACTGATTTATTTTTAGCCTGGTAATGCCATTAAAAGGGGAGCGGCCACCAACAAGCATTTGTTTTATCGTTGTGAGGGGATGTACGAAGTGCAGCAGCCACCCAGCAACACAAAAAAAAAAACAGGAAGTCTCCTGGGAAATTAAATCCTTGCAAAAGGTTGTCTGCAGCGTGGGGTTGGATGCCTGCAGAGAGTTGAACGCAGGGCCTGGCCGCAAAACATCAATTTCCCATAGGAAATTTCTATCACAGCTGCATAAAAAAACAGCTGACTAGAATTACACCAGATTTGGCAAAATGTTCTCAGTTTAGTCATTCAAGATGTGATGAATAACGTAATAAATGAGGTTATATTCAGTGCATAGAATGTGCGTAAGTTATAGTTAACACAGTAAACTACGACTTGTGAATTTCAGAGGGTTTTTTTAAACTTTAGTTTTTACCTTATTGTTGTTATTTTAAGACCCTGTCTGTGTTATTTTCAATGGAAGTACACTGAAGTACATGTGAGTGGGCTGTTTGACAGTTACTTTATTCCAATGCTGGGCTGAAGTACATATATGCTGTTTCTACCATTCAGGACTGTAGTAACTTTAGAAAAGTAGTTTGTGAACAGCAATGGGTTACCCTTTTGTGGGTGGGTATTTATAGTAGCCTGTCCCTCCCTACAACCCTTCTTACTTTACCCTAAACCTCTTGCATTCTGTAGTAACTGTTCCCCATTTTCCAGCCTCTTCCCCTTGTCCCTCCCACATTTACTACTAAAACATAGGCCATGGAGAAGATCTTCACACAGAAAAAATAGGAGGGGCAGAAGTGAAGGTTTCTGTGCTTGATTACAGTAGGAAATTGGATTACTTGTTGTGGGGGAAAACCCTACTCAAGCAGTAACCACAATTCTTGTCAGGGTGAAACACAAGCAAACCCCAAATTAACCTGTGCACAACCCTCTGGTAGCTTGGCACAAAAGCAGTCAGGCTTAACTTAGAGGCAATGTGTGAAATATGTATGCAGGCCAAACTACAACAATCCAATAAGTAGAACCGAAGATATGCAATTTTAATGATTGAAGGTAAGTATAAGGGTTACAGGTTCAAAGCACCACTAATGGTTATCTGGTCATGAGGGACCGAGTAAAAGTAACTAGTTCAGGCCAACTGTGATGGAGCAGGAACCAGATACAGGGACCAAGTTAGTCCTTCTGGCAGCAGAGCAGCACATCAGTCCTTCCTCTGTAATATCCACAGGTCCAGAGATGTACTGAAGATATGGGTCTGAGGCCCACTATTTATTTTTATTGCCAGCTTCAAAATAGGAGAAGGTTCTGGAGGTTTCCTACCCCAGAGGTGACTAGAATTTCCTGCCTCCGTGCCCTGCGTTATCTTGTCTGGGGGCACAAAAGATTAGTGTCAAACCCTTTGTGAGAGTGTGATGGCAGCGCCTTCGTGATGTGCAAGTGTGGTAGGTGACAGCTCTGCCCCCTGTAAAGTCAGAGATGGCCCATCCTGCAAACATCTATTCCCCGTTTGTGTCACTGTTTAGGAGAAATACACAAAGACCAACTACCAGCTACACATAGGTAAGTGATATAGGCTGCAGGCACCAAATGATTAGGACAAGATAATGCCAACTTTCTAATAATTTATGATACATGTGATTTATTTTGAGCGCTGATTAATTTAGCAATGTATTGTGTTATATGGTTATACACCTAAAGAAAACAAGTGACCCCTCTTTGACATGTAATATGTTGTTCTACATTCCATAATGATTTTGAAAAATTGGTAATAAATACATGGTCTAGCCAATTGATTCACTGGTCCTAATTTTGAAAATTAAATTATGTTTGAATCATCACAGCTAGATACATTTTTCGCATACACTACTAATAGAGGCCCAATCTAGCTGGTGAACAAGGGCCCTACCCCCTTATACGTCAATTTTCTATTAGTGGCATTTACTGAATTGGGACTTAAAATCCAATATACCATTATAGAGGGTTTTAAATTACAATTCGTTAGACATCTAACTCGCAGTAGCGGCCCGTGGTGGGCGGTGACGTGGAGCGGGGGGTAGTAAACTACGGAATATGGCCGAATAGAGGTAAGTAGACATATAAATAAATAAAACAAATTTTGTAGCGCGCGCTACATCGCCAAATGCGATGCAGCGGCGCAACGAAATTCGTTTTATTTATTTATATGTCTACTTACCTCTATTCGCCCGTATTCTGTAGTTTACTACCCCCCAACCTGCCCCTCCCCCGCCCCACGTCACCGCCCGGCAGCACTCCCACCACGGGCCGCTACTGCTAACTCGACATTCCTACTTGCTCCGAATTGAAAGTTATCACTTATTAAATGTAAGAGGGTAACCTAACTTTATCCTATGGGAGAGGTAGGCCTCGCAGTAGTGAAATACAAATTTTATAGTTTTTGTAATATGAGTACATATAAACGTTAAAAGTACTTGTCCAACCTTTGAAATACACTTCACCCTGCCCAAACCTATGTTTTGGGACTACCCTAGGGGCGGCATATATGTATTAAAAAGGAAGGTTTAGACCTAGCAAAGGGTTTCTTTTGCCAGGTCGAAATGGCAGTTTAAAATGACACAAACAGGCTGAGGGTCAGTCCTGAGAAATGTGTAAAAAGGCTACTTAAGTGGGTGGCACAATGAGCGCTGCAGGCTCACTAGTAGCATTTCATTTGCAGGCCTGGTTAGAGGCAGTACCACTTTATTAGGAACTTACAAGTAAATAAAATGTGCCAATTTGTAGGCCAATTTTACCATGTTTAAAAGCATTGTTACCAGTGGCAAAGTGCTCAGAGTCCTAAAAACCAACAAATACAGGTTTAGCAAATAGGAGGGAGAAGGCAAAATGTTTGGGAATTATGCTGCAGAGAGGGCTAAGTTCAATAATAACCCCCCTCCATCCAAAAGCCAGGGTAGACTACTCAATACCTTGATGGGCTTTCCTGCTTAGGCGATAGAAAATGGATGAAGGCCCTGTTATGCAGTGCTGCTTGTCAGTTCTATGCCTCTCTGAACCAAGTTGGATCCCCCTGTCTACACTCTCCTGAGCCTCTGAACTGACCCATGGGAGACCCTTCTCCTTACTTGTGGACCCCATCTGTGCAGCACCTAGCCTTAACTTGCCCACAGAGGCCTCCCAGTAGGCAGACAGTATCACCATGGCCAACAAAGTGATGTGACCCATTCCATCCCTTGGATTATGATTCTGTCCCCAACCCATGGAAAACTCTGCCCATAAGGACAGCAACCAACAGAGGCCACTGACAGCTGTCAGTGCCAAGAGCCAGGCCCCAGGCCACTCAGGGTTCTCTGACCTCTGGGGTCTCTCAGAGTGGAGAGAAACAGCCCCAGGTGATAGGCACCCTTCGTCCATTCTCCTTCCCAACATTTCAGGGGTGGCATTCTGACATTGGCTTTTCAGACTGATCCAGCGGGTTACTAGCAACAAGCATTCATACACCAAATACTCACTTGGGCCCATACATTCATACTACGCTAGCAATTTCCGCTGGTGGGTCAGTTATACTCTTTATCAAGAATCCCTGCTACCAATTACTTTTCTGATTGAAGAGTAATGACTTACCAATGGACCCTTTGCTAATTGGGAAGTTTAAAATGAGTGACATTCATTACAATTCTTAATCCTGAAATAATCACTGAGTCAGGAAATTTTCAAAAGTTTATCTAAAATTTAGCAGAGTAAAATACAGAACCACATGATACTTAATCGTATATCAAGGATGAAGCATAATAATCAATTATCGATCAATGACGGTCCCTCAGAAAGGAGAAGATAGAGACAGCAGCACAACTAAAGGTTGCATTACATTTACCTAAAGAAGTGAGAACCAAACCCCTTGTCCAAGGAGGTGGAAAGATAGGTTCCAGGATGGATGAAGAGCAAAGACCTCCGGACCAGGTTCACGAAAGGACAGGTGACCTCTCTATCAACGACGCCTGCGTCGTTCCCCTCTCTGATACTTCGCCTCTTCTCAAATTCTCCCGTGTCTTCCTTCTAATGGACTCCGCCGCCCCCACCTCAGGACCTCTCTGGACAGCGGTTCAGCCTGCAATTGATCAGCTCGTCGAGCACCAAAGCCTGATCTAACTAATTAGCTAATTCTATATCTATTATACCCTTCTATGCCCATGTACCTCCCCTTAATGTTGCAAAATTATGTGCCCACTACTTCTGATTGGACGGGGACAGGGGGTTGATCCTCACACCATATCAATTTAGTTCAATTTCTTTAAGCCCATTGTCTTTAAAATACCGCCCATCACAATTAATACATTTGCTTTATTTCCCACCCGTTTCCCATTGATTCAGCAATACATTTTATATACATTTGTATCGAGTGCAGGTACATTTCGGATGAACTTGTGAACCAGGCTTCGCGACCTTGGAGGGCTTCCAAGTTGACTTCATCGCATTCTCTGGTCAGCCTTTCAGGGCACATGTGCAGAACCAATGTCTCTCAAGATGCAGTTCAACCAACCCAGGCCCATTTATGAACTAATAAAAGTCAAAGAAGAAAATATTAAAATCACAAAATAAATGGTTTCACTGTATACCCACTATGTCTACTCTATTCCCGTTTAATTAAAATCTGTCCCGCATTAATAGCATTAAAATACCACAGTTTTAATTGCAACATATGAGCAAGCTGTAGCACGTGAAAACATTAAACAGCCATTTTAATACATACTGCGCAGAAGCAAGGATTTCCTTCCAAGCAAAGAAAGACGTCACACCATGTGATATGGTTGACACATGCGCAATAAGGTTCCCGCTCTTTAGCGGCCATTTTGGATTTAGACAAGCATTATTTGTTAATTTAAACACATAGGCAAGCTTCCTTCTACTTGTATTCGTGTGTGCATTTGTTATTACAGACATTACAAAGTTTAATAAATTAATACTGTGAGAGGATTGCTTTCGAGTAAGTCTCATTGTGAGTTCTTGCTCCATCAATCCCCTCTCTGATGGCGTTTCTGAGCCATCAAATACTACCCTCAACCAGATGCCAACTTTTAGCATAAAATTGTCTCAGCTTCATTTTTACACTTTCTATTTTTCACATCTCCTTTCAGTTTCTTGTATAATTCACTTTTTAGATCTTCTAGTTCAATTTCATCAAACTTTCGTTTCTTTCCCTTTCCTGTCACACTATACGATTCATTCTTTCTACAACATTTGCACCATATTATTATTGACAATAGTATTATTGCTATCCCTGCTAAGGGTACTAATATTTGACCTATAAGTCCTTTCCCTATATTAGCAAACCAGGTACCAATTGACGTAATACTATTTGTCAATCTTTCCCATACACTATCAACTTCCAGTGGTTTTAGTTCCTTCTCAAGTTTGGTTATATTCTGTATATATGTTCCAATTTCTGCACTTTTGTCCGGTATGTAAGTGCAACAGTGTTTCGTCTTCAATAATTTACAGACTCCGCCCTCTTTTGCTAATATTATATCAAGAGCAAGCCGATTTTGTATAACCATAGATCTAATCGCAACCATCTCCGCATTAATCATTAGAAATCCTCCAGCAGTGTCCGTTGATAAACGATCAACCACTGTAGATAATTTACATATTTTCCTTGAGTTCAGAATTATTCCCACTGAAGGTATCAATGCACCAAATATATCACCTACAATTTCAGAAAAACTAGCTCTTTTACTACGTGTTAATTCACTATTATTTTCATTGCTCCCAGTGTTTCTTTTTACGTGGTATATTTTTGGAAATACTATTCCAAAGTAACAACTCCCATACCACCGTGCAGGAAGCCTAAAGTAAGCCTTATTCCCACACACATAATAGATTCCAGGAAAAACTGAATCCGTTCCTCCTTTTAGTCCCCAACCTCCAAGAATTAAGAAATTATGTTCACATTCACTGGTACCGATGAAAACATTGTTATAATCAGTCTTTAACCTATGTAGACAAATTTTCCCTGTCTTTACAAAATCCAGAGCCATAGCAGCTTGAGCCTTGCCAGGTGTGTAACTACCCTCTTTCTCAGCCCAAGGTGGCAGATGAGCCTTATGCTCAGAAGCTTTCTTTTGGAAATCTTGTCTTCTATCTTCTACTAAATTCAAAAATATCTTTTCTTCTTCATGTAACGAACATGTTAGGTTGCTTCTATGTGCATGTGTTATATCTATCGATTTCATTGTTAGGAAAAATTCTCCCATAAACTGTGCGTCTTGACTACTAAGCACTGGATTCATATTCTTTCTAATTGGAACCTCAGAATATATCACTTCTATATTTGAATAATAATACTGAAGTCTCCCTGTTTTATAGAATAAACTAGCCAATATACTACATGATATGCCATAAGTTAATGGCAAATGATGATATGTTAACCCTTCTGCTACTGATTCGGGTAATTTCATACAAACGTAACAATTACTAACTTCCATGGTATCTACATATTGAAATAACAATTTTGTGTAAACATTCAAACTAGTGTCGTTATCTGTTACTTCATGATGAAACTCTGGTTCATCTTCTGCTTTTAGTTCTACTCTATTACTTTTCAAGTTATCTGTCCTTGCCTTTGTTTCGTTGTTAATCTTATTATCCATTATCAGAAGGTAAGGAATGGCTACAATCACAACTAACCACAATATAAGTACCACTACCAGACTACATATGCTTTTAGCACAGCATCTTTTACAACATTTCTGTTTCGGTCTCCCAGAAACTCTATCGTCAGGCATTTTTGACAAGGAAGATTTCTCTTCTTATCTTTATTTCAAGTCTTTTTACGTTATCAAGGTGGTTTTATTTCTTTCTCATAAGTCAATTCCGCACTTGTTCCTTCGTCACCACTTTCACTTGACTCTGAGCTCTCGTAGTCTTCAAGGATGATATAAGTCCAATCAGGACCTTTGAATTTGTTGTTCACAAGTTTCAGTGTTTTGCTTATTCGTTTTTCAGTTCCACTTGTTTGTCCAGTTAGGCTTGTCACTTCATTTACTTGTTCTGGATCTTCACTTCTGGTTGTTATGTGGTATTTTACTCTTTTAATGACACTAGGCCAACGATCACCTTTTCTGACCCTCTTTGTTTGCACTGTCTCTTCACTTCTTATCTCTTTTTCAGAAGTTGTTTTATTTTCAAGTGGTGGCACAGTTTGGTTTTCTTCGATTTCAGTTTCTTCTTCTATTTGTTCTTTTTCAGGTCTTATTGGTTTCTCTTCAGCTGCTCCACTGTGAGTTTCCAGTAACTGACCTTGTTCAGGATTTATGCCTTCATGCTTGAGATTCTTGTGATCTTCTCCTTGAATGTATTTTCTTAGACCTAGCTGGTTCTGATCAGGGCTTATTGCACTTTGTACTTCTGCGGACTGACCGGGTTCTTCTAGACCTGTCTGTCCCTGCTCATAGTTTGTTGTTTCATTGTTGATTTGAGCCCAATTTCCTCTCCCTATCTGATCCTGCTCAGGTTCTCTTATTGTTTAATCTTCCTCCTCCTGAGCTGCTTCTTCTTCGCCTATCTGATCTTCTTTAATTTCTTCTAAATTTGTTTGGCTTCTTGTTCTGTTGTAAACTTCAGGTATTTCAACCACTGGTATCCAGTCCTGACTTGTGCTCAGTTGTTCTTCTTCTTCAGCTTCACTTGAATCTCGCACCTGAGATTCTTCAGCTGGGCAACCTTCAGCTTCCTCAGTTATCGATGCTGTCTGAGGATTTTCTTCTTCAGGGTCTGGTATTCTTTTGGTGTGGCTTACATGAATCCAATTAGGCAATCCTGCACATTTCACTGCTGTGTTCGTAACTAGTATGACCTGACAAGGTTCGCCCCACCTGGGTGATAGACACGTTTCTCTCATGTGATGCTTCACAACCACCCAGTCTCCAGGATTCAGATCATGCTCTTGCTCAGGCTGCCTGGAAACTGCGTTTTCCCCAACCTGGTGAGAGACAGAACGCACAAAGGCCAATCCTTTGCAATAATCCAGAACCATATCATCAGTTATATTCAGCAGTTTACTTGTAGGTACATGTGCTTGTCTCATTGCTCTTCCCATGATTATTTCGTGCGGACTCAATCCAGTATTTCTATCGGGAATGCTTCTGAGTCCCATTAAAACAAGTGGCAATGCATCTGGCCAATCTAACGATGTTGATGCACACATTTTTGCCAGTCTTGATTTTATTGTGCCTTTTATTTGTTCAACCACTCCAGAAGCCTCTGGACGATATGCACAGTGCAATTTTTGGTCAATTTGGAATGCTTCACAGATTATTCTGATCACATCGTTGTTGAAGTGACTTCCTCTATCTGATTCCAAAGTTACTGGAAAACCGAATCTAGGAATGAGTTCTCGTAACAGCAACTTTGCGACTGTAATACTGTCATTCCTCCTGGTAGGGTAAGCCTCCACCCACCTTGAAAACAGACACACTATGACAAGTACATATTTCAGTCCTCTGCATGGTGGTAACTGAATAAAATCAAGTTGCAATCTCACAAATGGACCCTCTGCCTTTCCTATTTTCCCAAAACCAATTATTGTTTATCTTCCTGGATTATGCATTTGGCAAGTTAAACATCTCTGGCAAAGGCTCTCTGCTGCAGCCCTAAACCTTGGATTGTACCAATTTTGTCCGAAGAGTCTAATCATAGCATCTCTCCCTACATGTGTGTCTCCATGATACATTCTGGCCATTTGTGAAATCAGACAGTCGGGCATGACTGGTCTGCCATCAGCATAAATCCATACATCGTCGTCTGCCCTTTGAGAACATCCCATTTTAATCCATGCATTTCTTTCATTCTCATCAGCATCATCTTGCAGTCGTTTCACATCATTCCATGTTTAAGTTGGTGCATATAGCATAAGTTGGCAGCTGATTCCCATTCTTTCCACCCTTTTATTTACTGACAATCTATTTTTGGCACAATGTTGAGCCAACAGATCTGCATATCTGTTGCCGACTACCACCCAGTCATCTCCTGACTGGTGTGCGGCACACTTCACCACAGCCAATTCTTTTGGTGATTGTATTGCTTCCAGCAGTTCTTTTACAGACTGTCCATTTTTAATAGGGGATCCTGAAGAAGTCATGAAATCCCTCTGCATCCACAGTTGGCCAAAATCATGCACAACCCCGTAACCATATTGACTATCTGTAAATATAGTTACTTTTTGATTCCTCCCAATTTTGCAGGCTTTAATTAAAGCAATTAATTCAGCTACTTGTGCAGATTTGACTCCTGGTAAATAGGATGCTTCGACTATTCCAGTCAATTCACATACTGCATATGCTGCACTTAGTTTACCATCTTCGTGCCTTTGGCATGAGCCATCCACAAACAGCTCCCTGTCTGGGTTTCTGAGGGGCAGTTCCTGTATATCAGGACGTGGTTTTGTGCACAATTCTGTGACTTGTAAACAATCATGTTCCTCTTCATCATCCTTGACCTCCTCATGGTATGGATCTGGTAGTAAGGTAGCAGGGTTTACTATTGTGCACCTTACAACAGTCACATTTTCAGCACCTAAGATTATTCTCTCATATTTAGTCAGTCGACTAGGAGTAAGATGCTGAGTTCTGGTTCTTGTCAACAGAATCACAACTGAGTGTGGGACAAACACCTTTACAGGATGTCCCATTACAATTGATTCACTTT
The DNA here is from genome assembly GCA_963921515.1 of Calotriton arnoldi. Taxonomy (NCBI): domain Eukaryota; kingdom Metazoa; phylum Chordata; class Amphibia; order Caudata; family Salamandridae; genus Calotriton; species Calotriton arnoldi. The sequence goes on along the minus strand of CAWUFW010002830.1, from coordinate 1,504,296 downwards.
GTTCAATGCTCAAACAGGTAGCAGCCACTGCTTTTAAGCAGCCTGGCAACGCGGCTGCCACTAGGTCCAACGTAGCAGAAAAATATGCTATAGGACGTCTGTCTAAACCATGTCTCTGAGTTAGGACTGAAAGTGCACAATTTTCTCTTTCATGACAGAATAATGCAAATCCTCTTGTATAGTCAGGCATGCCTAGGGCAGGCGCTTCGCATAAAGCACTTCTCAATTTTACAAAAGCTCCCACGCTTTCATCATCCCACTCAACTGGATCCTTTGCCTTCTTTTTCGTCATTTGAATTAAAGGCTTTGCTAGCAGAGAAAACCCTAGTATCCATTGTCGACAATAACCCACTATTCCAAGGAACATTCTCACTTCTCGTTGGGATACAGGCATTTGCATTTTCTTGATTAATTTTACTCTTTCAGAGGTTATCCTTCTTTTTCCCCTCTCAATTTGGTGTCCTAGATACTTAACTGCTGTTGTACAAAACTGCAACTTTTCAGGTGAAACTTTATGCCCTTCTTCAGCTAAGTGATTTAATAGTGCAATGGAGTCGACAACACAGTCCTCTCTAGTGTTAGATGCCACCAGTAAATCATCTATATATTGTACTAAGACTGAACTTCCTGGCATCACTAGTTTCTCTAAGCACTTTTTCAATATTTGATTAAAGATGGAAGGACTTTCTGTGTACCCTTGAGGAACACGATTCCATACATAGACGTTGTTATCAAATTTAAATGAAAAAAGATACTGGCTATCTGGGTGCAATGGTATGGAAAAGAATGCTTGGCATAAGTCAATCACAGTAAACCATCCTGCACTCCAAGGAATCTGGTATAGGATTACTGCAGGATTTGGCACTATAGGACAACAAGGTTCAACAATCTTGTTTATTTTGCGTAAATCTTGAACAATCCTATACTTTCCACTAGGTTTCTTTAAACCCATGATTGGTGAATTACAAGGGCTACTCATTACTTCTTTTAGTATGCCTTGTTGTACCATTCTGTTAATTTCTTCAATAACTCCTGCCTTTACTTCTGCACTCATTTTGTACTGTCTGGTATTTGGGAAAATTGCACCTTCTTTTACAGTGATTTTAACTCGGTCTATTTTGGCCATAAGTCCTATTTCTTTCCTCGTGAAATCCCATACCATGGAATTTACTGCAGTTTTTAATTCTTCTGGCAATTCGTCTTTTGTTATCAGAGAGAACATCTCATCTACTTCTGTGCCTTGCTTTGCAATCATAATTTTATATACATGGTCTTCATCCGGGGTCTGAACTGCCACACCATCCGGTGTGCAGAAAATTGTGCAATTCATTTTACACAACAAATCTCGGCCTAGTAAGTTTACTGAACTGGAATCACATACTACAAACTGATGCATTTCTCTAAAATTTCCAATTTTTACTTCCATTGGGTCAGTAAGAGGTGTTCTAATCTTTCGATTAGCTACACCCACAACTTGGATAGCTTCTCCAGAGAGAGGAAGGTCTGGGATGTCTGCTGTTCTCACAGTAGACCTGGTAGCACCAGTGTCCAAAAGGAAAGTAATATCATTACCTCTCACCTTTCCTTCAACATATGGACCTGACTGGTCTACCGGTAAGGATGCGCCAAGTACGCACTCCTTCTCCCCCTCTCCTAGGCACCGTCATTGATTATATGGACAAAAGTCATCCTATAAAAGAAACTGTGAAGTTACATAGTCATTCTTACCACTTCCTCCTTGATATCCGACGTCTGTACCGTGCTTTGCTCTGCTTACATTACCCTATATAGGTGCAGGTGGCAACTGACTCTGAGGATTTACACCCTGCTGTGAGTCATTCTGCGTCTGTGGATTTAAATTATGATTTGGGCCATTATTATTTTGAATCTTCTTACATTCGTTCTTCCAATGCACCAACTTTCCGCATCCATGACAAGGAAATTTCTTTTTAGCCTCTTCTCTGCTCATTCGTCCTCTCATTTTACCATCATTCCCAGTGTCAGCATTCATTCCAGAATCTTTTCCCTGATTATCATTTGGATTATCCAAATTAATTCCCTGTCGCTCAGCCATTTTCACCTGAGCCCACATCACCTTCTCTTTCAGTTTCTTGTGCCTATCCTCAATATCATCTCCACAATATTTCGTATATTTCAAAATTTCGTCAATCGGTTTCCCTTGCCAACACAGCATGTGCTGCTTAATCATCTGACAAATATCTGGCTTTAAACCATAAACAAATCGGTAGACAAACTGACTCATGTTTTTATCTCCAATATCCTCAAATCCACTATACTGTTTGAATACCTGCAATAAACGTTCATAATAGGCATGTACCGATTCACTGGCTTCTTGGGTAGTCCTGTCTATTTTCACCCAATCTGTCTCTTTTGGTGGTATTTTCCCTTTCAAATAAGTTATTACCTGCTGATACTTTTTCATTACATCACTTGATGGAGCACCTGTCTTTGGATCTCTAGGATACTCTTCACTCGGCCAATCAACTGTGATTTTACAATCTGTCCATAAATCGGCAGGTACCACTATGTCGAACAGACCATCCAAGTCTTTCAACAATACCTTTGACACTTTCACAAACCTCTCAACCTGCTTGTACCATTCAATTGGTTTTTCTCTCAACTTTGGGAAATCATTCGTAAATGACAAGATATCCTGTCTACTCCATGGGACATGAACATAACCTCCTCCCGGTACTTCTCGCATCGGGTACATTTGATCTGTTTTCCCTGTTTCCTTCATTAAATATTCAGAAGTGGTTCTACTGTACCGTGCCTCTTCCTTTTTCTTTGTCCATCTAACTTTCCATTTTTCTAGGTCTCCCCATTTCTGTAAAACTGTCATTAATTCCTTTATTTTTAATTTTCGACCAGAGGCATTCATGTTTTCTAAATCTTTGTCAGAAAAATCTGCTCTATAGGGTTTCTGTAATACTTTTGACTTTCCTATTTAAATTACCATCTGTAAGGCCAAATCTGATAATTTTTCATGAAATATTTTTACATTTCTAGTGATACTTCTGCATACGAACAATAGTTCTTCTTCATCGTAAGTATTTAGACGATCTACCCCTACATTTCCTGCTATCATTTCTTCTAACTCAACCTTTAATTTGTAAATGTCCATGATCTTTGGGGGTGAACTCTGTTTGTCTGATCCTTGTGCCCACCTTTCTAAATCTTCTGGCGTTACTACTGTGGCACTTTTGGTTCCAGATGAGGTTACTATATTTACATCTTTGGAGCAACCGGGTGTTATTCTTCTAGGAGTACTATTTATAGATCCTCGAATAGGTAAATCCATTAAGGATATCATAGATTCACAATCACTGAATTGATCATCAATTATTACAGGTTCAGGTTTTGGGATTTCTACAGGTGTGTGCATCGCCAATGGTTTCGGATAACTTACTTTATCACCATATAAGGGAACCACTGGACCAATTGTTACAGGTATGGTCAGGGAATCAGGATGTGCATTCAACTGTGTTATTTTCTGTATCAATTCTGCTCTGTTTTTGTCTATAGCTTCCTTTTCCTTATCCTGAAGTACCCTATTAACTGGGGGATTATGCAATACTTGCAGTACCAATGGTGTCTTTAACAGTGGCGCGCTTGGGGTGTACCCTTCCTGATATGGTGGCGGGTTCTTTAATATTTCTTCCATAAACTCATCTTCAGAATCTCCAAATCCTGTCAAATGTTTTGTGTTTTCTGTGCATTTGCTCCCTAACGATTCTTCTGCCATTAATATTGGATACAGACCCTCTGTAAGCATCACTCTTCTCCACTGTTTCATCTGACCATCCGTTGACTCATTTTGGTATCTAGGAAAAAATCCCCGATAACCCCTATTACTCCTGGATCGGTCACGTTCGAATGCCTCGGTTTCCCACTCTTCTAAGGCTTCGTATTGAATTAATCTTGGTCTGGGTTCTAAGTCATTCATCCTCAATCTCAAATTTTGAAGAATTCTCCCATTGAAAGTGCCATTTTCTGGGAACGCTAATATCCCATCATTTTTGGTATATTCTATCCAATTTTCTAACCATACGCAAGTATGATAACCTCTCTCCATCATCATGAATGAAGCGGGCGTTTTAGCTGGTGGAATGATAATTCCTTCTCTAATTTTGATGGGTTTATCCTTCTTAAAATAATTTTTAATCTTTTGTAAAAATGACATTTTTCGCTTTTCTCCGTACATTTTAGGTAAATCTCTGTGTATAAAATTATATTCTGCAAAACCTAGGAATCTCCTATCCGGACGAGTTCCTATTAAAGTCGGATCGCGTTTTAACATATAATTTTCACTATCCACTTGAATTTCGACTTCTATGCTGACAACAAATTAAATTCCAACTAACATTTGTCTCTGAACCAATCCTAGCGCGGCTTTTCAGTGACGTTTTTGTTCTGACAACCCCTCCTTTACAATCTGCGCCTCTCTGTCCCTCGCTGTTTCGACCAATCCCAGAGCAACACCTGTGACGCCAGTACTACTCCTGACTACTGACCCCTCCTTTACAAGAGTCGTTCCACGCCCGCTGTTTCAACCAATCCCAGCGCAGCGTTTTGTGACGTCAGCTTCCTCTCCGGCAGCTGACCCTCCCTTTACAAAATCTTACGCAAAACCTTATTTTCTCTACGCTTCTTATTAAATTCAGTAACAACATAAAACATTCGCTATCGTGCCAGTTTCTCTAAATTGGAAAAGATAGTTTCGTTCCCACTTAGTAAAACCTTTCCGTTTACTAAACATACACTACGAGTAAAACCCTTCCGTTTACTCTTCACGTAAGCTTCAGAAATACCTGCTACTTCTTCAATGTTACCCTTTCTAGGTGATATAACATCAAATTTTTACCAGCATATTCCTTTTGCTATTACTCACACGCATAGAGTCCCTAACAAGTACTGATAGCCCTGCTTAACTTTTCAGTACTATTTCTGCCTGACAGATAACCTCACTGCAGTATGGCTTCCACTTACCATCCGCTATTCAATTTTTCCCGGGGAATTCTGGACAACATAAAACAAACTTTGAACAAATGGATGTTAATTTATAAAAATACAATTCTCATTACCCAATCAACAAAGTACAGCCATCCTCTGATAACCAGATTACTGATCCAGCGGGTTACTAGCAACAAGCATTCATACACCAAATACTCACTTGGGCCCATACATTCATACTACGCTAGCAATTTCCGCTGGTGGGTCAGTTATACTCTTTATCAAGAATCCCTGCTACCAATTACTTTTCTGATTGAAGAGTAATGACTTACCAATGGACCCTTTGCTAATTGGGAAGTTTAAAATGAGTGACATTCATTACAATTCTTAATCCTGAAATAATCACTGAGTCAGGAAGTTTTCAAAAGTTTATCTAAAATTTAGCAGAGTAAAATACAGAACCACATGATATTTAATCGTATATCAAGGATGAAGCATAATAATCAATTATCGATCAATGACGGTCCCTCAGAAAGGAGAAGATAGAGACAGCAGCACAACTAAAGGTTGCATTATATTTACCTAAAGATGTGAGAACCAAACCCCTTGGCCAAGGAGGTGGAAAGATAGGTTCCAGGAAGGATGAAGTGCAAAGACCTCCGGACCAGGTTCACGAAAGGACAGGTGACCTCTCTATCAACGACGCCTGCATCGTTCCCCTCACTGATACTTCGCCTCTCCTCGAATTCTCCCGTGTCTTCCTTCTAATGGACTCCGCCACCCCCACCTCAGGACCTCTCTGGACAGCGGTTCAGCCTGCAATCGATCAGCTCGTCGAGCACCAAAGCCTGATCTAACTAATTAACTAATTCTATATCTATTATACCCTTCTATGCCCATGTACCTCCCCTTAATGTTGCAAAATTATGGGCCCACTACTTCTGATTGGACGGGGACAGGGGGTTGATCCTCACACCATATCAATTTAGTTCAATTTCTTTAAGCCCATTGTCTTTAAAATACCGCCCATCACAAGTAATACATTTGCTTTATTTCCCACCCGTTTCCCATTGATTCAGCAATACATTTTATATACATTTGTATCGAGTGCAGGTACATTTCGGATGAACTTGTGAACCAGGCTTCACGACCTTGGAGGGCTTCCAAGTTGACTTCATCGCATTCTCTGGTCAGCTTTTCAGGGCGCATGTGCAGAACCAATGTCTTTCGAGCTGCAGTTCAACCAACCCAGGCCCATTTATGAACTAATAAAAGTGAAAGAAGAAAATATTAAAATCACAAAATAAATGGTTTCTCTGTATACCCACTATGTCTACTCTATTCCCGTTTAATTAAAATCTGTCCCGCATTAATAGCATTAAAATACCACAGTTTTAATTGCAACATATGAGCAAGCTGTAGAATGTGAAAACATTAAACAGCCATTTTAATACATACTGCGCAGAAGCAAGGATTTCCCTCCAAGCAAAGAAAGACGTCACACCATGTGATATGGTTGACACATGCGCAATAAGGTTCCGGCGCTTTAGCGTCCTTTTTGGATTTAGACAAGCATTATTTGTTCATTTAAACACATAGGCAAGCTTCCTTCTACTTGTATTCGTGTGTGCATTTGTTATTACAGACATTACAAAGTTTAATAAATTAATACTGTGAGAGGATTGCTTTCGAGCAAGTCTCATTGTGAGTTCTTGCTCCATCAAGACAAGGGTCTCTACCCTGAGAGTAAACAGGGAACGTGGTGAGTCCTCCTTCCCCCTGCCCTTCCTTGTCTGCTCTTGTACCCCCTGCTTGGGAGTGGTACCCCGAGAAAACTGAACTGTCAACCCTCCTGGCTCTCCTGGCACTGGAGACAACTCATTCCTCAGAATGAAGTCTATGGGCATTTGAGGACCCTGCTCTGGGATCCCATTCTCCTTCACCTGGTGGAAGTGATTACTTCATCCCTCAGGGATCACAACCTCACCATCTGAGTCTATATTCCAGCTAATCGAGATCATGGTATGATCTATGAACTGCCCCTGGGAACTACTTAACCCTTAAGGCCACATTGGCTACCCCTATAGAGTTCATATGAGTGGGTGGTTTCTTTGGACAGTACCCTTGCTTGTGTCCTAACATGGGGCATGGGAACCCTTTCCTCCCTCATTCTGGTACTTGTCTGTGTCTTCCTTGACCTCCCCTTAACTCTGCTGAGAGCAAAATGGACCACCCTTGTTGGGGGTCACTCCCAGGTACCTTCTTATGGCCCTGGTGCTGAGCTAGAGTTCCACCTCGTTAGCAAGCTCCCTGAGGTCCGTGAGCTTACTATTGGCCATGTGGTGGCATATCTCTGTAAAACAAAGACTAAACATGTGCTCTTTTGCCATAAAATTGTACAACCCTTGGTAATCCTTCACTTCACTGCCCTTCACCCAAACGTCCAGTGCCTTGAAGAAGGAATCCACAAAATCCATTCAGGGCTGATGGGGCAGCTTCTGGCTGTCCCTAAACATCTTCCTGTTCTTCTCTGGGATGAGGCCATACTTATTGATAAGGGTGCCCTTTTCTACGGCCTGTAGGGCATCCCTCCCTTCACTGGGTATGTGTCTCCAGATACTGGCCCCCAATCCTCTTCAAGGACCTTATGCATTTCCAGAGCAAACTCATAGGCTTCGACCCACTTATCAATGTCATCTCCCACAGCAAAGTTGGGCACCAGATCCTTGGGAATGTGGACCTTCTTATCTCCAGAGGGCACTGAGGGTATGCTGCCACCATAATTACTGGATTTCACTTGTTTAGCTCTGATGTCCAGCTCTCTGAGACTTAGCTCATGGGCCATTCTCCTTTCTTCCATGGCCAGTCTTTTTCCTTCATGGCTCTCTGGGCTGCTGCCTCCTCTGTCTTGAGTTTAGTCATCTCAGACTAAACTCCCTTCATCCTTCCTGGCCACCAGGAGGTTGAAGGCAAAATGTTAGAGGATGAGTCTGCCGAGAGTGCCTAATCTAACAATTAGTGAATAACATTCCGTAGTATGTGAGAAGTAATACTGTACTACTACTTCAAGAACTGCATAAAATGTAGTTTGTGAATAGGCCCCAATGTGTGGTGAGATGTTTATACCACAAAAAGCTACTTATACTAGAGAACTATCCCCCACAAGGCTATTGTGCTTTCCAAATTATTGAGCTCTCATCCCCCCAAATAGCTTTCTGTTTCTTAATAGGACTGTCAACCTTTTTTTGTAATCCCTGTTTTCAAAAAAAGCCTCAAAATTCAGCACTCTGCTTCTTGAATGAAAAAGGCTATTTCTGATACACACTATCATTATAATTTGTGCAATTTAGACACATCTACAATCATATTCCACAATGAACCATCCTTCTCATCCAACTGGCCAAACAATGGGGGGAAACCCAGTTATATTTCTAGGTTCACAGAAAAAAAGCTCTCTTTCGAAATCTGACTAAGCAGAGACATTTTGTAAATATATATATATTTATGTTAATTGCCTGCATAGTAAGCAATTGAGTTGTCAAACCATTTCAAGGCAACTCTGTTCTTGTGTTATACAAATTACACACTGTTTTGAAGTGCTGAAGCTTTAGCTTAGTAGGCCGTAATCATCCCTGTATGCATTCAAATTACCTAACAAATTGATTTGGTGTCGGCTGGCTTGGAGCACAATTTAGCGACTCTGCAAAGCCCTATTAATATTATCAGCATATTTTGCCAAATTTGCAGGCTAGCCTTTCTTTTACTTATTAATTTTGTGTAATTCCAACCAAACATTAGGCCTGTGACTGTTCTATGTTGCCATTAAGGAGTTCTGATAACAATTATCATAACACCAGAACTACTCATATAATGTAGTCCAATATTGCCAGTGATGGTTAATGTGACATCATCATTCATGAGTATGTGAAGTAGTACTACAGGAGTATTACTTCATATACTAAGAAATGCCTTTTGGGAATACGCCACATTCTGACCCTATTCAGGAGGCATCTAACATTGGGCATTTCTTGGAATTAGAATGTCTATGTTTTGTTTAACTTCTAATGGATAGTTTATTGATAAAACAAGGGATAACGATCAGGTCTAGTGAAAGTGAGTGATTCTGTGACGCAGCACGTACTGCATAACATGGATTTTCAATACTTTCCAAAGAAATTGCTAATAATATTTATGAGTTCCAGATTTCAACAAAAATGTTGTTTTTTGTTCAACTATAGCAAAAAAATACTGTTATAATGTCTGAATCTGCATTTATTGGTTTATTTGCTCCAAATAACATGATTTAATGGCTAATTTTAATGTCACTGGCATGGTAGAATTATTATATATGAAGATGTCCAGAGTGTAATATGTTATTTATCACCAATTTGGAGTGTCGGCAGGGCCACAACTCAAGAGAAAATAAGCCAGAGTGGGTCATGCTGCCCCTGCTCTACCCCAGCAATGTTAATAAATAGCATATTATACTCTGCATATTTGGACACAAATGTTTATCCCAGACTTCTCCAACGAGTAGTTCATGAGCTACCGCTGGCTCTCCAGCTACCTGGAAGTAGGTCTCCTGTGTGTAGTCCACCCTGATGAATCAGAAGCTTTAGCTTGGTTCAAATATTATATGTCTTCCAAAATTGAAAAGAGTGTTTTTGAGACGAAAATGTGTGTATTTTCAGAACTCATAAGCTGATGTTTGGCCAAAATTGGTTGAATTTCCAAAAGATATATATGTCTGCCAATGATTGATAAATCATGTGGAGTTGGGGTGCCTTATTACTAACATTATTACCTTGGTGCCAAGGGCACTACAGCTATGGCTGTTATGTATCCCATGGCAAGTTATTCCAAACTAACAAAGCCTTTTTTCATTATTGCTGGCAACCCTGCCTGATGCACGAATGTGTTTACTGCTGGTAAACTCACATAGGGTGGTCACTGATGTAATCTTGTTTGATGTGGACACTAGACTAAATATTAGCAGCTCAGGATGATTTTCATTGAATATAAGTAGGGCCACTGGAATTATGCGATTGTGCGGCCTCTGCGATTTTTGCATAGATCTGCCGCATTTGCCACATAATCTATCATCTGCCACATAACCTACAGATTTTAACAAAAAATATGTTTTTCTAGCTCAAACGGTTAAAAATTACTCAAAATGCAGCGAAACCTATTGTCCGCAGTGGAAGGCCATTTATAAACATTGACTAGTTACATTTTTGTTGCTTATTGCTAAATTTGGTTGTTAAACTGGTACTAATGAGGTGCAACCAAGGCCCAGAAAATGTAAAAAACGTTTGAAAATGAAAAAAAAATGAAATAATACTATCACAAAATGTGCCGCATTATGCCGCATATTTTGCCTTTTCAAGCCGCATAATTTACTCAACACTGCCACATAATTTGGTCCTCCCTCGCCGCATAATTCCAGTGGCCCTGAATATAAGTAGCTGTTATTGGTGAAAAGGTTGTAGACCCTTAGTTTATGCCATGGCATTGCTTCATATGCTTTAAAAGATATTTAAAGAAATCTAGGATACTAGGGGTTAAATGAGTGCATTGAGGTAAAAACCACATTAAAGCAGCTCCCTGATTATTAGCAGATTTGTTTGTCTGTGGAAAGTCTTGTAATATGCAATCTGTGATGCTGCAAATGGTGTTTTCCGATATCAGTTTTGCTATACTAAAATGATAAAGTTGCATGCAACACGCCCCTTCTCGCTATTTTTTTTAACAATTGTACATTTTGTTCTTGCTCTTAATACTTTTATGTCACACCCATGCCAGTTTACATAACATTGTTATTTTGTTCCATAAAACATTTCATTGCATTCTTCTTGTTGCAGGCATTCTTTTCAAGGAAATTTGATCAAACTAGGTCTGATTCACAAAGGAAATAATACACATATATATTTACTCATGCATATATATACTACAGCACCTAGATGTTACTTTACACTTTAAGCACTAAAGACCTGGCTCTTTAACAAATGATTTCGTTACTAAATCTTAACTTCTGGTCTTTGGTTTGCTCGGCGCCGGGAAACCCTTTTTGGGTAGCTGTTGCGCCTTACAAATTAAATAAATAAATAAATAAATAAATTTGCTACTCACCATTTGTTTTTACTTTTCCCTATATTTTATCATAGGGAGATCCTGCAGTTGGGCTTGAGATATTTGTATGGTAAAGTATGGTGGACATTAAAAAAGTGTACTGAATGTAGACAAAATTAGTAAAAAAAACAATTTATGTTAAATAATATTGTAAATTAATTTTATTTATTTATTTTAAATGTAGAACAAAATAAACAAATGATACAGCACTATTAAGTTAATTTTAAAAAACTCTTTAAATAATTTAAGTACATTAAATTAAATTAAAATATTTTTTCTGAAGTTAAAATAAAAAAAAAGAATTGCCACCTAAAGTAGAAAGATATTCTGCATTAATAATCATTACAAGTGATGTATAGGATTATTTTAAAGTAAGAAAATATAATTTAATTATACTGAAGATATAAAATATTAAAGATAAGAATTATATAGAAGATCTCATTTTAATAATATTGTTAAAATGCTATGGCACATTAATTTCAAATTTAAACAGGTGGCTAAAATAATATATAATTTAATATTAAATTATATTTATTTATATTAATTGAATTCAACATTGTTTCCTAGAGGTATTTATTTTAAGTCCCTAACTCCGTAATTTTTTTATGGAAGTGTTTTGCAGTATCAAAGGTTGGCAGTGTATGAGCAAGCATGTTTCATGTGCCATTCCCCAGAAGCACCTGCAGGCCCTGCATGATATATTATTACTTACCTATGAACCATATGCCACCGAAATCCCCAATAACCAATCGACATCCAAGGGGTGACTGACGGAAAATGTAGTTGTCATGTGTGCTTAGGTCAAAGGCATTGAACTCATCAGTGAAGTTGTGCCTACCATCTCAGACAACTTGCCTGGTGATGAAGTGCCAGGGGTGAATGTTGTGGAAAAGGTTTTCCATATGGTGAGGTAGCTGAAGTGCCACCTTGGGTGCAATCAATGGCATCTGATGTGAAAGGAAAGAGGGCAAAGGCATTGAGTTCCCTTGCCACACTTTACCTTTCCTCCAGTGACTGAGTCATGGAATAAACTGGTGATGAATCTCAGTACCTGATGGAAGCATTGAGATGATCTTGCCTCTGAGATTCCTACATTGTCAGAATTGTCTCTTTGGAAAGACCCAGAGCCATGAATTTGAAGGCAGACAGTACTTTACCAGGGGCTAGATAGCCTCTGACTGGTATGTAGGTGAATTAAGTTCCCAGTCTGAAAATGTGTCAAGGATCACATCAGGTGCTTTCCTGAACTTACCAAAGATATCAATCTTTATTATTAAAAAAAAAAAAAATTACCATAAGCCTTGAAAAGTTTAGAATAATCATTTCCCTTTATTGTCTATATTGTTATTGATTTTTATGGACATGCCTTGCATTTTCAATGATTAGCCATGCGTAACGCTTGGCATACTTCAAGGTTTGACTTCAGTACATTTGAGTCTGTTTTGTTCCTTTTAGGGCTACAATAATATTAGAAGTCTAATTTGTAAGTTGCAATGGTCTTACTTTTTTGGGGCATTTATTTATATAAGCATGTCCCTTCCTAAAGCCCTCCTTAAATGTCTATCAACCCTACCCATTTAGTAGTAAGTATTGTCCATTTTTAAATTACTTCCTCGTTCCCTCCCACATTTACTACCTAAGCATATACCTGCATATGTGAAGATCTCAGAGATTGCCGTACCTAAAAGATAGGCACTGTGGAGGCATTTTTCTGCCCATAGGTTTGTGAATACCATGTTGTAGTATGTGAGTAGTACTGCTATTGTACTTTTTTATGTTCTACAAAATGCAGTTTGTGAATATGCCCCCATGGAGTTGACCATAGCTGGCCATTTTGTTATTAATATACATTACCCAAATAGAAATTTAGGATACATGTTTTGAACAAAATGTCATGCTTGACTGCACTTTATCATTAAAATTTTCTTTTATGAAGTGAATTTATTTTCTCCGGTACCATCCACACAATAAGCAACAGTGCATTTTATATCATAACAGTGGATGATGCTTACATTGCTCCCAGCTCCTCCCAGTTTTCCTTTAGGACAGGAAAAATGCAGGGTTCCTGATGTAAAGTCTGCTCTTTTTATTATCCATGTTTCAAAGTGTTTCATCAGGTCAACTTTCTGAGAACATGATGTTGTTGTAAAGAGATGGGAGTCAAACTGCCTGTTGCTTGGTAAGAATTTCAAGTGCACCATGAATGGAGATGTTTATTCAACACAACAATGCACAATACACGATGAATGAGTTTTATGGAAGCTAAAGCACTTGAAATGTTTGTGTGGTCAGAAGTGCTCTGTCGAAACATATAATAAATAGGTTTGCTTGTACAATATTGAAAGATGTTATTGTCCTTCTGAGATAGTTTATAATAACATATCCGCTAATTGACTTACTAGATTGTGGATAAACGCATTTAACTTGTGTTTCATACATATCAATAGAGGCTTAAACAGAAAAACAGTAGATCTCATAACAATATGGGACATCAGCTCACTCCAATGGTAGCTAGATATATGGCTTATAGAGCTACCACCTCATTATGCAATGGTAGGCTAACATTTGTGGAAGCTCTATCTGGTGATAGCCTCCATCATTGAACACCGGTGGATGGCCCTGTCCTCCTTTGCACATGAGTGTCCATATATAAGTAAGCCTGATCCCTGTCAATGCAGGCAGCTAATGCTAAATATGCATTATGATCTGGGTGTCATTCTATGCCCTGGCTTAGAAAGGTATAATGCTTTATGCGGGGAGCACAGTTTATTCACCTTGAGAAACACTGGAATGCGTTAGGGACGAGGTAGCACCCACACTGTCAGGGAGCCACAGAAATAGAGCGGCTATCAATAAAGTTAGCTGCTGTGCCCCTTTAACCATCGGCCTTGGCATAGAGACATTGCTTTTGGTAATCCTTCTTCACTAGGGCATTACTACTCAAGAGGAGACAGTAGCTTCTCTCAGGCAAACAGTCCTGTCATGCAATGATGGCCACTGGACTTATAATAGTAAACATTAGTTGGGATACCAAAACGTGGATCAATAAATTAAATAATGTAGAAAGACTAATGTCCACATTTGGGAAATGATACATCAAATAGAAATATTCAAGGACAAAAAATGTAATTTAGTAGTGTAGAAATACAGGTCACTAAGCATGGACATTTCACAAACATTTGTTCAACAGGTTGGTTGTCGTTCTTGGCTAGGTTTTACTCGAAATAAAATAATGCTTTTGAGTTTTCTTTGCTTTCACATATATAGTATATTGTTTATAATGTGTGTGTGGTGGGCGGAATTGAAAAAGAATCAGGCAAAATTAATTGGAAGACTTGGCTACAGTTCACAACGTAAGAAAAACACGTATCTATAGCAATTTTCTCCTACCTAACAAGAATATGGAACAAAAGACAGGGTCAAAGTTAAGGGAGTGTTTAAAACATGTGTAATGTATTTTCCTTGACATACAAACAGTGAGTGGGTCAACATACATTATAAATTATGCATCCTCACAAAACCATTTGCCTTTGCCAGTGTGAAAAAGCCTTGGTTACTTCATTTCAGAGAGGTGAAGGATTTTTTTTCCGATGATCCCAGCCAGGTGGAACACGTTTAGCTTGCAAGCAATAGTTCTTAACACAATGAAAATATGACCATTAACGTGAAATAAAAAATCTAATCATTTAGAGAAGCTATAATGTGAATGAGTTATACATATCTGGCGAAAAGGCCAGTGTTGTGCAGTGGTCAAAATAGATTATCTCGCATATGTTACTGTTTTTCATGTGCAACAACTATTGCTATAGTTTCAATATTATAGAGGGGTTTTAATATTTTACATATTTTTTTGTTGAGAACATGGGCTAGATAAACAATTGATTTAACATGATTTTCCATCCTACGATTATGCAATATTTAAGCAAGCTAGTCAAAGTGGGGCAACGTCAAGGAAATAATTTTGGCACCAAGAATATCTCTCATTTACATCCCTAGTGTACCTTGAGAATACTATAGAAATAAATTATCCCCATTTCAAGGTATGCACTAAAATGAATATGAAAAGGGGTACAGGATGTTTACACTCACAGTTCTACTGCAAAATGATTTAGGGAAATAAATATCTTCACTCGTCCTTGTTCTCATTAAAAGTTCTCGTTTAAGTTTTTTCATCTGGGCTGCCATACCCCATTTAGGTACTGTCATCTGTGAATGTCATGCTTTTACAGTGGACTAGTCATTGCTTATTGAATTGCTGGTTGTGTTCCGGAAATATCATATTTTGAATATCGATTTACAAGAATATGATGACCAAAATATCTAGGAGGTAAGTTCAAATATGTTAGTATAGATTTACTATTCTTAACTCCATTTCTTGGTCCTGTGACAATATATATATATATATATATATATATATATATATATATATATATATATATATTGTCAAGGTACAAGGAGTTAAGTACAGAATATATATATATATGTAAGATTAATTCCCAGAAGTCCGTTAGATGCCATTGACTGTTTTCATGAAGCGGTCATACAGGAGCTTAACAAACTAAGAACATCTGTAAATTCACAAACACTGGGGAATAAGAAATTCAATTTAACCAAAGAAGAATGTGCCTCCATAACCTCCGTACAAAAGGACACCTCCATAGTATTTAAACCATCAGATAAATGGGGAAACATAGTACTACTCAGCAAAGAATTGTATCAGGAGGAGGCGCTACAACTATTGGGGGACTCACAAAGTTATATAAGAACAAACAGGGCGATATATAACGCAAGCATAAGGAATTTCCACACCCTGTTGGGCAACTGGCAGGATAGAGGCATTTTGGAGGAAGACAAGTTCAGGTTCATTAAGGTGGATCATCCAGTGCAAACTACGTTCTACCATTTGCTGAAGGTGCACAAAAATAAAGAAAGACCACCGGGATGCCCTATAGTGTTGTCATAAGGAAGTCTCTTAGAAAAGGCCTCTATTTATGTGGGCTCATTCTTATTTCCCATGGTTAAAGGTCTAAGCTCCTTTATTCAAGACACAACTGATTTTATCCATCTTACGCAGGACACCCAATGGGAGGAGGATTTCATACTGATCACCCTGGACATTGCCAGCCTATATACGTGTATCTTGCATGAGAAAGGGCTTGCCGCATTGGAATATTTTTTTGAAGAGCAGGCTGTTAAAATTTCAGGAGCATAATTTGATGTTTCTACAGATCGCTTCCTTCTGTCTAAACAATAATATTTTTCTTTTTTCTGGTGAACTCTATTGGCAAAAACAGGGAACAGCCATGGGCACGTGCTTTGCCCCCAGTTATGCAAACCTGTTCGTGGGCTGGCGGGAGAAGCACGTGGCCTGGGCGGAACCCAATGAAAGATGGGTAGAGAAGATTGCCCAATGGGCAACATATATAGATGATCTATTTATTGTGTGGCACGGTACCCAATCAGAAGCCGAGGAATACATCAATATTCTAAATGACAACGACCTAAATTTAAAGTTCACCAGTGAAATTAGCAAGACAGAGGTGCCATTTTTAGATCTTACCATTTTTGTTAACAACAACAAACTATGCACTAAGCTATTTAAAAAACACAACAGCAAGTAATACTGTCTTACAATGCACGTAGTCAGCATCCACGGTGCTTAATAAATAGCATTCCCTATGGTGAACTTTTAAGAACCAAACAGAATTGTTCTCTCCCCTCGGATTATGATAAAGCTGAGAAAGAAACCCTCACAAGATTCAAAGAGAGAGGCTATGTTCAGTCAGTACTAAGAGATGCCAGAGAAAAAGTGAAGCAAAAAGATAGAAGGGAGCTCCTTACACCAGCAGGGAGGAAAGAAATCAGAGAAGCCAAGGGCAGCACAAATGAGAAAGTGAGACTGATACTAAATTTCTCCATGGAGTCTAAAGAGATTCATGGAGCAATTGAGAGATATTGGAGTATTCTCCAAACAGACCACGTATTGGGAAAAGAATTGTCTAATAAGCCTGACATAACTTACAGAAAAAGTGTATCCCTGAAGGACGTATTGGTCCACAGTAATTTTCAAGAGAAACATGTATGGAACACTGAAGTGGCAGGATTTTATCCTTGTACTAAATGTAAAGCTTGCAGAGACAGCACAACGGTAAAAGAGTTCGAGGTTCCTAGTAGAAAGGATAAAAGAAAGATTACAAAGCTGTTAAACTGTAATTCAGACTTTGTAGTCGATTGCCTGGTCTGTCCCTGTGAAAGGAAATACATTGGAAGTACAGTTCACCAAGCTACAAAGCGGGTTCTGGAGCATATCAGAGCCATCAACAACCAGGATAATTCATATCCGGTTGCAAGGCACTTTGCAGAAGTCCATCAAAGCAGAAGAGACAGATTGAAATACTTCTGTATTGACCAAATACAGCATAGAGAAAGGGGCAGAGATAGGGTTAGACTCCTCAGACAAATGGAGTCCAGATATATAGTGGAATTCCGAACCAGGATCCCGATAGGTCTCAACACAGAGGAAGAGCTTTGGATCCATGTAGGATAGTGAGGAAACTGCATGATAATGAGGTATTTTGTTTGTAAAGTGCTCCAGTCAGTAGGCTTTTTTATGTTTTTTTTTCTTCCTCTGACTCATGTTTTTGATTGATATGTAGATACACGAATTTAGGAAGATTATCTGTGCATGTTACAACAAGGCAGGCGCATTAGTGTGCAGAGAGGTGGTGGATTATGATTTGGTGCCTATTTTAGGGTCTTGGTGGTCCCTGAGGTATGGTCGAATGAATTCCTTCCCTGACATTATTATTGGAATTATTATGGGCAATAGGTGCATTACAGAGGGATATATCTATGGTTAGATGGGTTTAGGATCCTAATGTGATGTGTAAGATGGGGCCCATCTAGGCTGCGTGTTTGAAATATCAGCAACAATGAATTCTTAAGCCTGAACGTTTCTTAAAGAGCATGATATGTAAGCCCATTCAGGGCTTCATGTTGGGAACATGAAGTATGCAAATAATGAGCTATAATGTTTTCTAATAGATAAGTCATAATATAGTAAATGAGATGTAACATGAGAAATCTATTATTGGAAGTAATGCGGTAGCTCATATGCACTTTTCATTTTGTTCTTTGGTAATGGCTCAGCCGTATAAATCTGTATATTTGTGTATATGTAAATTTCTTGGGGTATCTTGCCCAATCAATTGCATTTCAAATGTTAATGTCTCAGCACGTATGAATCTGTATACATGCAAATTCTCTGATGTACCTTGTCCGATTAATTCACTTGAAACCAATGGTATTAGAGGCAATTGTGAGTTAATTTCGCTGAATACATTAGAAAAACTCTCAAATTTAGTATCTTGCCCGAGAAAATGATGAAAGAAGGGAAATAAAATTGGGATGGAACACCGTGAATGAAATGCAACAGTCAAAGCCCCGATATTTAGGGATAATCATGATATCATAGGCACTTCAAAATGGCCGCCATGTTTGCTGGAATATGTAGAGAAATGATGAGATATTAATGTAGTATATTTTCCATATGATTTGATAAACTAGCCATCCAATTGAAGCAATTGTCTTTAAATATGTAGTTTCACGTGGGGTAGCTGACATTGACAAAGGGTAGGAGGCCGAAATGCGTTTGTCAGCTTGTGGTTGCACGCAGATTGAAAATAAAATAATGAAGTAATTTGTAAAAGCCCTGGGTGCCCAGTGTCTACTTGGTGTAAGAAAAAGCTGTCTGCACGAGTCCGTTCTCGGGAGCTGGAGGCACCGGCTGCACTGAGAGCAGCAACGTTCGATGGAAGAGTTTTGCAAAAAAATAAATCAATATATATATATATATATATATATATATACATACACACACCTACCTGTCAATATATTGCCCCTCGTATTTGTCTCAATAGCCTTGCAATTCGATGCTGAGCGCGCAATATTTTGTATCTACTCTGAATTCTTGTAGACAGTCCCCCAAAGCAGAGGTTCATCTTCAGTAATTATACAACGGATCTTACCCATTCCCTGGGTGATGTCCCCCAGCCCATGGAACATTCTTAAACAGTTTTTTTTTCTGTCCGGAACTTCATTTGTTTGCCTAGTGGTTATGGCTTCCATGGTTTCTTGGCAGATGTTCTGTTAGTACCCACCTCTAAATAGGTCCAACGCCTGTAGCCTAGACAATAAATTATGCTTCGTGTAAAATATGTTTCCACCTTAAAGCTGTGCTTTGTATTTTTCAACTAAGAAACTCTGCAGTCATCAAATATTTAAACATTGAACATACTCCTAATCTACTCATCAAACTTGCGCCAAAATTCGCCTATCTCAACCGCCATATTATATATGACCCGATCACGTTCACCAAGCAGCCCATTCACCGGCTCTCAAAGAGCAATGGCTTCATTACACATGGCCAAAGATAATAATGGTCCATAACACCGTTTGGATTCATTACATTGGATGACTCCCATATTGGTGCTAAAAATACTTAAGGATTTAATACATTTTCTTTGGAAACCGAGTCTCCATATAGAAATTTTCCTCTATGAATCTTGAAGAGGAAACGTCTTACTTTTTTGCCCTGAAGAAGTCCTTGATGGACGAAACACGTAGGCTACAATCTATCTTTTAAGAAGATTTTTGAATAAAGAATTGGAACGACATCAGACCTGCTGAATCATTCTTTGAACACTTTTCTCATTTACCGTTGCAATTTGAATTTGTTTTTTGTGTGCTGGATCGTTTTTTGTGTTTTAATGCTTGGTGGGATCTTGTATCCCAGGGGACTTACGGGTATTGAGTCTCAGATCCTTGGCACCCAGTTAGCTTAAATCACCTATTACCCCACACAAGGGGTAAGTGCAGTCACTATTGCCCCATACCCTATCTCACTGTTTTGACATAATTGTACATGGCAGGCCTCAGGGGGTTATAGATAATAGCCCCTCAGGATGCTTTCCACAAAGTGTCCAAAATATTTTTTTATTTGTCATAGAAATAGCCCACCTATGAGGGTCATCTTTCAGCTAACCAAGACACCCAACAGTACCAAGATACACAGACACCAAGACTAAGCTTTGTCACCTGAAAAGGCATACCTTTCTGCATTAACCTCACTCAAAAGAGTTATGAGAGTGGTTCAAGTCATGATACCTCAATTCCCAGGTGCCTATTCTATAGGGAAACAAACAACCATAAGACATAGCTCTGCTAAACCAAAACAACAGTGCCAGGAGGCCAGGTAAATGACAGACACTGCTCTATTCAAGAACATCATCATGTCTGATGAGATGAAAGAATTAAATATAATCAAATATAAAGACATGTAACATACACATGCATAGCAAAAATATAACATAAAAATAACATTGACATAATCACAGCATGAACAACAAAGTAGTCAGTGGTCCACAGTGTTGATAGCCATACTGTAAAGTAAAAAATAAGATAACAATTTGAAACTCTATGCTCCTCCTACAAGAAAAGCCAGCTTTGTAACAATCAAAGAATTTGAGCATTTTAAAATATAAGTGCAGTGCCAGATGACTTTTCTTTTTAAGAAGTCAGTGAGGAAAGGGTAATTAAAGATCTGTGCAGCATCTCAAAGCCTTTTGTTTAGGTTCATGATATTGAAATACCATATAAATGCATACTTACATAAACT
Source organism: Calotriton arnoldi (assembly GCA_963921515.1). NCBI lineage: Eukaryota > Metazoa > Chordata > Amphibia > Caudata > Salamandridae > Calotriton > Calotriton arnoldi. The sequence continues at coordinate 1,483,517 of CAWUFW010002830.1, read as the reverse complement.
TAAGTATTTTTAAGTCATTAGCCATGCGTGCCAAATGGAAAGCATATCTGCAAAGAGAAGTGCTGGGACATGTCTAGTTCCCACCCGAGGTAAGTCTTGGCCTTCTCCAACCCAGACAATGTCCAGATCATTGATGTGCACCATAGTAAGGATAGGAGCCAGGACACTGCCCTGCTGGACACCTCTAGGTAGTTCAAAAGAATCTCTGCACTAACCTTTGAGACCAAACCGAACTCTAGCTGACAGATCTTGATGTAGATAGTATATAAAATACTTGCATCAACACTATATTACCAGATAGAGACCACCGTTTAAGGACAAATCCATATTGGCAAAGGAGAGGAAGCCCTTATTAAGCATAGTGTGTTTATCAATTACCAGATGGAGGCTATGACATTGTTCAGTAATACCAAGTTCCCCACCCCCAAGACATATTAAAGATCTGAAAAAATTGCTTCCTCCTCAGCCCATGCAAGAACCCTGGCCATTAAAATCCTACCAGTAACCTTTGCAACTGAATCAATCAGGCAGATGGGGCGGTAACATTTTGGGTCATCTCTATAATGTTTTTAAAAACAGGGGGAATGATTGAATGAGACCAGGATGCAGGATGTATGAGCTGCTAGCTGCATTTAATGCCCCATTGATAGTGAGAGTCAATACATTGAGATTTCTCTGATCCAATGGCCTTAGCTGCAGGACTATTAGCTAGAGGAGACCTGATCACTGACAAAGCAAAAACTAAATCATTGGTGGAGTTATGAAAATTCAGAGATAGTAACCAATTTCTACAGATGTTACCAACGTGCCTTATCCAACCTTGAGGTAAGATGGAATCTTCTATACAGGCACCTGCAGAGTTGTTGAACAAAATTGAATTCAGGATTTTCCAATAATGACCGCTGTCCTTAAAAGCATTAGGCTTTTATGGTATTTGTTCTACCTTTAACCACCTTCTCAAAAATGTCTCTGCAGTAAGCAACCTTATCCTTACCACTAGGAATTCTCTTCAATGCTTCTTTCACATTATGATTGGCTGAAGAACAGCCATAATGGAACCGTTTTAGGGGCCTCGGAGGGCTTGCTGTACACTTAATGATCAGGAAGCTCCAAGTGCAGTCCCAAATTTTCTGGAACTAAGCAAGAACTATACATTCTGATGGACAAGTACATGTCTTCCAGACATGTAAATATGTCCTTGGAACAAGTATATTCAATGTCTTCTAATAAGACTAGAGGGACTATCTGTCAAGAGTTTAGCCCGTGACCTCCATCCATAACTATCTCAGCATGGGGATTTCTATGAGAGGAACATTTCCATGTCCTGGGAAGACAGAATGCGAGTAACAGCAGTTTATGGTTGCTAAAACCCATAGACTTAAGATTGCACAATATTGTTAGAAAGGTCACTAGAAACAAAGATATAGTCTATTATTTTTCCACACTTCCTCTCTATAAAAGTTGGCAGACTATGTACCTCAGTATTATTGGCTTCATAAGAGTTATCAAGGTTTGTATCAGAAATTAGATCCAACAAGAAAGCCCCTTGCCTATTGAGTTTACCAGTTTCATACTCATCATATTCCCACTTGAACAGTTGCCAGATTAATATATACATATTTTAGCATTAAAATCACCAACAACAGTTCAAAAAGAGAACAGCCTAGGCATGATTTCTTACAAATAACTTCCAAAAAACTGTCCACCTTAGTAAATAACCTCAGATTACTACAATTATTCAAAAATGAAATGATTATGGAAATTTAACAAAACATAAAAAAACTCTTGAGCTGTTAATCAACAAAACTTGTATCATTGACGACTCAAATGTGGCATATTAATCTTGGAGTCCAAAAATATCAACATCCAGATAAGTCCCACTTTTGGCCTGCCTAATTTCGTTGGAGCAGCAGAGATCACAAAAGCACCACAACCATCAAGCTGAGCTCATCGACAACCCATGTCCCTAGCAGAATAACAATATCAAAAGATTTTTTTTTAAATTAATCCAATGGTCATTATACAGTTTGGCTGATAAACGTGCATTATACCAAAATAAACATGTTTAATTCTCTTCCTATCAGAGGCACCTGACACGGACTATGGAGTGCTGGTATTTAGAGCAGAAGGTCCTGTGAATGTCATGGGAGCAATAACATCACAGTGTAAATAATTATTTTCAAGCAATTCTAAAGCCAAAAATGTTAGTAAATGTAACTGAAAACTGAGGGGCATATTTACAAGCCCCGTTGTACCACCCTTGCACCAAGCAACATGGTGCAAGAGCAACGCAACACAAAACAGAGATTTATGAAGACACTCAAGGCCACCTTGCATGGCACTGAATTGCTTCATAAATCTTGAGTAAAGTAACACAGCGCTAATCACTAGCGTTGCCTTACTCTGCACCAAGGAGGCGTTCCATGGGCATAGCATGGGTTTTCCCACACAACTCCAGTGGAACTGGTAAACCTGGGAATGCACCAAAAAGATACGACTCCTCAGTTGAGGCATAACGAGGAGAAATATTGCTATTTCTTCTCGTTACTTCCTCTCTCTCTGTGTGCTGCATTTGCAGCACACAGAGAGAGAGGAATTAGCCACTCAGCATTGCTTTTGTGCAAGAAGGTATCCCCTTTTGCTCAAAAACAATCCTGTCTGCAACGCAGGCACCCTTGCACTATGGTGCAAGGATGCCTGTGTTGGAACAAGCCAGCCAAAATGGTGCCAGTGCAGGGACGAGGACAGGAATGCATTGTATTCTTTTAAATACAGCGCATTCCTGGCCTTTCCCTGTCACGCAGCACAGCAAGGTGACTTGCTGCGCTGCATGTCTTTTTTGTAAATATTCCTTTATATCTAGACTGAATGGATGGCATGGAACAAATGTCTCATTATTTACAAATGTGGACATCAATTGGGGTTCATAAAAGAACCCTAAACAAACAACCTTGACTCCACTATTTGTAATGATCCAAAGGTTAGCAAAGAAAACAAATAATGCAATAAATCAGCTTTCCTAAAGTAATAACTATGCAATCCACAGCACCCTACTTAGGTGAGAGCTCACCCCTCCTAATCATCACAACCTCGTTAAAAGTGCAGAGGAGTTTGTATATCCTATATCTCTTGCTAAAAAACGTTTACAACTATGGTCTCCTGTCACACAATTTTAAGATAACAGTGCAAAAAAATCCTTTGCTCCCATCCCCTTACTACAAAAAGTTTCTCAGCCTCCCTGACTTCCCTTATATTGAGAATGACATTGTTTAGTATGTTATTTCTGTATTACTCATAAGATTGCATCTCTTTAGTATATTAAGTAATTCTTCTCATTTCTTATTACATTGAGATTTCCAAGAACCAGATCTTTATATTTCTTAATGTATTCTGTTTATCTCTTTCAAATAGAATATGTAATAGATATGTTTTTACCCATGTAATATTTGATGTTTAACTGTATGAAGCATTGATGTTCACTTAATTTTCTTCAATAAACTTACTTTTGAAACTTACAAAAAAGTGCAGAGGAGTTTCTCATCTATCTGTGTAACCAATAAACATTCTTTTGTTTAATTGATCAAACAGTTCATTCATCCCTCTGCAAATGGGTGGAATATTAACTACAACCATACCATATTGAGTTTCCTTTGGAGGAGATGAAGTGTAAAACTGTTATTATTTGATTCATTAGTACATTTAACAAAAGCTGGAACATTGATATTATCCAGAGACTATTTAGTGCTAGATTGTACATGATTATAAAAATGAGTTAGTACATTGATAATGTGTTGCTTCTGAGATATGGGAGAAGGTGGGAGAAATAAGTTATTGGCAAATAACAAGTAGTAAGGTTGGAAGATGAAGAAGCAATAGGAGGGGGAAAACAGCAGAAGAGAAATTAGGGTGCAACTGAGGGAAAGACAAAAAGGGGCCAAAAGATCAGAATTATTTAATAAAACTTTAACAAATTCCATGAGTTTTGCAAGTTCTGAGACTTTATCTTCAATAAAAAGAAGTCTTGGATTAATGTGTTAAAATGAGGTTCTAGCGATGTTAATAGACAACCAAGTAAATTGTCCACCATGGAGTGGGTAAAATTAGATTTGATTGAATCTCAGACTTCATTGATGATTGATTAGTGGGTTGAACATTACCATACACACATGAATTCAAAGCATCACCCTCCTCATGAATCTCTGCATCTACTGTAAAGGAGGTATTGACAACATAAGGATTTATTCCAGATGCAACCCCAGAAATAACAATTGTCTCATCTTTTTGACACTAGCCTTTTGAGCAGGATCCTTAGGATGAACTTGTGTTGAGGAACTACACCACTCGATTTTGGCTATTCTTTCATTTAAAGCTCCAATGGCATGAGCCAGGAAGCTGTCAATAGAGGAGGAGCAGAACCTTTCTTATTGTGAGCATTGGCACCTGAGGCTTTCCTTTTGCCCGTGATAGTAACATATAGCCACACATCTAAAACGAAGATAATACCTATAGCCTTGATGTCAAAAGAAACAGGTGAAAGAGAGAGGGCTCAACCCAGCCTTTTCCAGGCTCTGATAGTTGCAGATGGGCCCAGTCTAGGCTCAGACATAGTTCGGGTGCATGTCTTTATGGCAAACAGATGGTCAAAGGTAATGCTCACCTTCTCTAACCTCGCCGAAAAGCTTCTAGATATGTGGTCTTTAGAGAGATCAAGCACATCCCTCCATTCCAGGCAGCCCAGCAAGCTTTTATGGCCAACAGATTGGAGGGAGGTGGAGCCTACCACCTCTGACTTCCCACAAAAGGCTTCTGTATCTGGTGGTTCTTAGAAAGTTCAAGGTGATTCCACGGTTAGTCATATATTGTGGAGCAGGAAGAATGATGAGTTTTAAACATTCAGACGAATGTTGCAGATTAATTTTGAGTAGTGTTAGGTCACTGATGGAAGATACTTGCAGTATAGTCTTGAGTTACTACCGGAAGCACTGAAAGGAGTGAGCAAGTCTGATCAAAACTGAGAGAAAGTGTGACTTTTGAATGCAAGGCGATTGAGGGAAGTAATCGATTCGGACGCATTAGTTAAGTCAGTACAAATGATTCCAAATTGACAGTGGTAGTCGGTGAAAAAATTACAAATCTTTGATGGCAATAAGCAACATACAGGGTGGCAGTGCTGGAAGTGAGCCAACACCATAAAATCTTGCTGTAATGTTATTATTTGTTACAGGAGTAAAAAATATGTGTCAGGGTAAAATTACGACAAAATGCAGAGGCATCAAAAGACTACAATAAAAATACTGAATGCATCTATGAGATTCCTAAGAAATTGATAAATGGCTTACATTTATTGATCAATTGAGGATCTTAATACAACATTGCGTGCAGTACATTGCATCCCATGGGGTTATTAAAGAATTCCATATGGTAAAAAGGGTGGGGGTTAAATGAGTGGGACAAAGGATCGCTGTGCGATTTCCAGGTAGTATTGTGGATTTCACTATTTCATTTAGGCTATAGTCAACTTAACTAGATTTTATGAACAAGGAAGATGTACATGTGTATCTAATCCTTGGTCACATTGGATAGGTCTTAGTGCTGAAGACTGTAAAAAGATAGAATGCTCCTTAGTATAGCTCTCTTGAGAATCGGCAAGGAAATTAGTGTTTTCAGCTTCAGTTCCAGTACATGGTGGGAGGAGATTTGATGTTGGCTAAATATTGTGGGAAATGGCACAAGTGTTTTTGGCTCTGTGGAGCACCTTGGAGTGGTAGAGATAGGCAATGACAGACCATGAACCAGTTTAAAAATAAGAGATAGAAATATGCAATTGATTTTCAGATTTGAGGAGATCCACCGGGCCTCATGACTGAAAAAAGAGGTTGAAGTAGTGTGAGAGAGGTTAAATAGTCTGCACATGGAAAAGCTAAGAACTTTGATGATAAGAAGGTAGGAGTGATGTGGGAAACAGATCTGGGAGCAGCTAGTCTAGTTTATCTGGGGCTGTAGTAGGCTATTGATAGACCTGAAAAGAAGATATAGCCTGATTTCTCTGCCACTGAAGGGGTGAAGGTGGGTATTGATGGCCATGAAACATATTGGCAAGAGCGAATGGGTGTAAGGGAGAACACCCTACTTTTCAGCAGATGGGGAGGAACCCAGATGTTCAAGAAGGAATGACATGAGTTTGTCAGGAGCTGATGGGACAGAATGTGAAGAATTAAAATAATCTGTGTTTTAGAGGAGTTTTGTTTAAGGTAAATTTTGGAATGGGAATGTCCCCTGCAAGGTATACAAGCATGATCTCCTGCCCAGAGTGCCTGACTGTATGTATGTATGTCTGTTATCTTTAGTTTTTATTTTGGCCCCAACATCACACTTATCCAAGTGTGTATATCGAGTCCCAGGCCTGTACATGACTATGTGATGTCCATGACTTTTCCATTTACCTTGAGGTGTACATCCATCCTGCTCTCATAGAGAATAGAATACTACTGTCCTTGTATTGGGCATAGTGCATAAAGTGGTCGTCACAGCATACCATGTTTTTAGAGATCGATAGTGTGACCAGACCATTTTGCCTAGGTGACTGAAAATTAGGCCATCAGACTCCACTTACGTAAAGTTCCATTGTTATGTGCATACCAATAACTTTGCACGGTCATCCTGCGTGTATATTGAGCATGTGTGCATATGTAGTGTAGGTGTACCACACGTGCAGTAGCAGGAACTTGTCAATAAGAAGACCTGAATACTGCTGCCAGAAGTATCCATTGTGGATGACCCTGGATGGGCATAGTACAAGATGAAGGATGATGGCAGCTATTCCAGAGAGCAGAATTGTATTGGAAGCATTCCTATTGCTGGAAGATGGAGAACCAGACTGCGAAGTGAGGATGATAGAGACAGGAGTTTTCAGAATTCTATGATGACTTTTAGTTTGTAAAGGGCTGTTGATTAGTTCTTCCTTAGCACTTCAATTTGGTTGATGGTAGGTGTCAAAGCTAGGACTGCAGTTTATGCTGTAATAGGTGAGGATGTTTTGACCCAGGCCTAATGCTCCTTAAGAGAGGCTATCACAGCAGTATGTAAATCAACAATAGAAATTTTTTATAAAAGGTATATTGTTTATATAGAAATATCAGTCTATGCCCTTTATAAATAAGTAAAAAATCTATATTAGCATTTTAAGGTAATTGTTTAAATGTGCTGTGGCCGTAGACCAAAACCATTTGCTGCATGGTTTGGCCACAGAAACAATAGCATAGGCAACATAATACAGCCTGCTCTTCAGGCCTCCTTCACTTTTGTAATTGATAGTAGCTCAGGCACATTTTGCATCAACACATAAGTGCAGGCTCCTGAAGCTTGTTTTTCAGCAGAACTGGAACTAGTACTGATAAATTTGGTCAGGTAAGTTTTCTTTTTTTTTTTAAACTTTATTTATCCTTTTTTTAATGTGCACAATAAAGGAATATCATTTTCACACACCATGACAGAGTAATTACAACAGGTGTTTGCAATGGATAATCCATACTTGGTCCACACACAATAGTACATTAGAACATACAGCCAGTATACATATATTTTCCCACCCTCAAGGCATTCGAAATGATGCATTTGGTCATTTCCTATCAGAGAAACCCAGTCTACACATCTCATACGTAGTGAAGTACAAAGAAGCATAAGGAAAACAATGTCAATGAAAACTTAACCCACGCCAGTGGGGACAATACCACCAGGTTGTGATGCTGACGGGGTGGAACTAATCTGAAGGAGGTAGGCCTTCAGGGGATGCCAAATGTCTTTGGGTCTGGATGCGGGTGACCTCAAGGACACATATAAGTCACAATTTGTGATACAATATGTAAGGCTAGCCAGCCAGGCATTGGTTGTGGTTACTGCCCCAGCGAATTGCAATTCCCTCTTCGCAAGGAGTAAAGCAATTGCTATGAATTTCCGCAATTTCTTAGGGAATCCATGGACATAACCCAACAGAGTAACCTCTGGCAAGGGGACAATATCCTGTCCTACCATGTGCGACAAAATCTCATGAATAGACCTCCAATTGTCACCTATTTATGTACAGTTCCATGTCATATGTGCGAAGTCAGCATGTGGGCCCCCACACTTCGGGCAGTTGTGTGGCCTATCGGGATCGATGGAGTTGATTTTCTCAGATGACATGTATGTCCTACACAGATATTTGAAATGAATCAACTTGTGTCTGCTGTTGAGTGAAACCTCCTTTGTCTGAGAACAGCTATATGCCCAATGTAAGTCTTGTATTGGGTCCCCCAAATCTCGCTCCTACGCTTCTCTAACTCTAGCATCTCTACAAGGAACCAGAGCCATGGATGCCCTGTAAAGTTTAGAAATCAAGTGATCCCCCTCTTTGCTGGTAATCAATTACTTTAATGGTGGGAAGAACTCAGGTTCCAGAGGGAAGTTAGCAGGCCTCTCTCTAAGTGCTTTACGAACTCCACACAAGACAAATTGGTTCATAAAAGTGGCTCCACTGAACTGCCCATCTTCCGTATGTTGAACACATGTCCCCCTGGAAACAAGTCCCCAAACTTCTCCAGGGAGTAGGAAGCAAGAGTACGCTGTACCATTCTCTCCTCCATAATGGGGAGCCATGGGTTGTTACCCAATGGAATCTCAGACGAGTACAACACATGCCCGCCCGTCACCCGTGCCAGCTTATGCCAAGTCCAACTCGTTGTTAAGACTGTTTGAATGTCACAGGGATCCCGAGGAAATCCCCGTGGTAGTACTGTTCTCAGTGGAGCTGGTAGTACCAAGTCAGCTTCAGGTGTCGCATAAGGGATCCGGGCATAAGGGTCATACCAGGAGTGCGCAAAGCTACATTGAGCTACCAGATAATATACCTGGAAGTTTGGAACCCCAAGCCCACCCCTCTCGCATGGTAGGGTCAATGTGTCCCAGCCAACTCTGGCCCTACCTCCTCCCCAAACAAGCCTAATAAGATGGGACCTGATAGTTTTTAAAAAACTGTTAGGGAGTGGGATGGGGATATTATGAAACAGATATAAACATTTTGGGAGCACCATCTTTATAATTGCAACACGACCCGCCATTGACAAGGGGAGTTTTAGCCAGCGCTCTATCTGCTGCTCTAGCTTATAAATAGCTGGGCCATAGTTTAGCACTATAAGCTGCTGAGAGTCTCGGTGTATCTGAATTCCTAAATATCTAGTAGACTCCTCAGACCATTGCAAGGGAAAACCCACAATCCCATTCAACAGTGCTAGATGTTAAAGGGAAAATTACCGATGTACCCCAATTTATGCCAAGTCCAGAGAAACCCCCATATCGAATAATTTCTCTGATTAGTGGCTCTAAATTCTCCTCAGGATGTCGAACATAGAGGATAATATCATCTGCATAGAGTGAAATTAATAAAAGACCCGTCTTAAACTGGAGGCCTCTGTGTAGATGCCACTCCTGGAAATGCCGAACTAATGGATCAAGCGCAATGATAAAGAGTAACAGAGAGAGCGGGCATCCTTGCCGTGTGCCGCGGGAGAGCCGGAACTGTGAAGACAAAGTACCATTTAATTGGAGTCGGGCAGTGGGCGAGATATATAGAAGTGTAGTGAGCTCCACAAATCCCTTAGGCCTTCCCATCCTTTTCATGACCGTAAGAAAAAAGGGCCACTCTAAGGAATCAAAGGCCTTTTCGGTATCTAATAAGACGGCCGCAGCAGGAACTTCGGGCGATATCCTGTGAAGGACCGTGAACAGAGTTCGGAGATTTAATGCCGTTGACCTATGGGGGACAAACCCCGACTGGGCCGGCGAGATGATACGGTCTAACAAAAGGGCTAACCTTAGCGCAATCATTTTGGCAAGGATTTTATCATCGAGATTTAAGAGCGATAGCGGTCTATATGATCCACACATAAGTGGATCTTTCCCAGCCTTGGGTAAAAGAATATTACAGCCTCACGCAGCGTGGGTGGCAATTCTTTGCTCTCCAGTGCTTCATTATACACCTCAAGAAGATAAGGAGCTAAGAGGTCCTTGTAAGCTTTATAAAAATTACCGGTGAACCCATCTAAACCTGGGGCAGTCGAGCCATTCATGGCGTCAATTGCGCTGACGATTACCTCAACGGAAAATGGTTCCGCCAAGAACTCTTGCATCACTTTGTCAAGCCAGACAAGTGCGATTTCAGATAAGTAGCCATTTTGGACCTCGTCACTGTGCGTTGTGCGTGAAGAATATAGCCCCATATAGTACTCTAAGAATTCGTCCCGTATCTCCCGGGTGTCAATCAGTGTCTTACCATCAGATGAACGGATACAGGGAATACAAGACTGACCCGTCGCAGGCCTCAGGAGGCGTGCCAAGGTGCAGCCAGGCTGATCACCTTCGCCATACCGTCGAGCGGTGGCGTATTTGCCAAATAAAAGCGTCTCCCGCTCCGCTGCTTCCCTGAACTCCAGTAGGAGCGCCAATCGGCAGTTCCATCTAGTCTGGTCAGGATCCTCCATTTGCTCCTTGTCAAGTGCCTCAAGCTGCTGCTCAATGCGAGATAATGTGCCCCTTAGATCTCTCAACACCCCCGAATGTTTAGCAATACAATCACCTCGCATATAGGCTTTAAATGCTTCCCATAATATGGCCCACGTCTGCACTGAACCATTATTTAACGCAAAGTATTCTACGATAGCTGAACGGAGCTCAGCATTGAACACCGCATCCATCAACGCCTGACCCGGGAACCTCCACTGTCTTTCACAGCCTCTGGTCTTGAAACCCTAACCGTGAGAACCACAGGGGAGTGGTCAGAGAGCGTTCTGGGAAGGTGCTTTGTCTGCCGGTACCAAGAGGTTAGATTTGGGGACACCTTCCCAAAGTCTAACCTGGTCCAGGTTTCATATTGTGCCACGTAGTGAGTGTAGGCAGCTTCCCCAGGGCAGCCGTGCCGCCACACATCCACCAACCCCAGCGAGTCACAAAGCTCCAATAATGCACGTCTAGATCGCAGCTTGGGATCAGAGGAGCCAGACGTGCTATCCAGTGTCGGGTCTAACAGCAAGTTAAAATCACTGCCCATGCAAATGTAGTCTGCGTCAAGCTGCAATAGCTGGGTGTAGAGGTCATGAAAAAAGTCTGGGTTATCAGTATTCGGAGCATACACACAAACAACCGCCACTCAATAGCCCATTAATCGCCCCGTTACGTCGTATAACGACCCTCATTGTCGTTACAGACATTGTCCACCTGGAAAGGCAAGCGCCTATGGAGCAAAACTGAAGTCCCCCTGGCATATGTACTATAGTTTGCAAAGTAACAATGGGGACCCCAGGAGGAAGCAAAGCTAGTGGAGGTTAACTTCGGCAAATGCGTCTCTTGCAAAAAAGCAACATCCACATGGTGTCTCTGTAGATACTGTAACACCTGCTTCCCTTTTCTGACATTATTAAGTCCCCGCGCGTTCCAAGTGATTAATGTAAGGTCCAAAAATGCAGAAAGCCTACCCCCTGAAGTCATAATAATAGTTCAAGCCTGATCGGGTGTGTGAGTGACAACAAGTACAAGTCTCATCATGGTGTGCATTTAAAACTGTGCGCAATAAAACCCCAATGAGACAACACGCCCCACCCCACACCCCCCACCCATCCCTGCCCAGTCCCAAGCAGGGAAGATCCCCACTAGCAAACCTGTAGAATGTATCATGGGAACATAATGTATAGCAAGAAGGAATCAGTCTCACGTACATTCCAACCGAAATAGAAGATTAAAGGTCATACAACACTAGGGGCGAGGCAACGTCACGTCGTACACCCAATTATTCATAATCTCAAACATTAACAATATATGTAATTGCCCTAGCTGCAATAAGGGATGGAAAAAAAAAAGGTTAGCTTTGTGCACAAGATACAGTGACAGATCATTCCGATGAGAAGAGTTCTCCACTAGCCACTAAGCCGCTCTGCGATGGGGAGCATATGGATGGATCTTTGGCCTTTCCGCTGGAATTCGCTTTATAGTCTTGGCAAAACGCCTGGACCGCAGAAGGGGTGTCGAAGACTCTGGACCTGCCGTCCACATCCAACCGAATCAGAAGTTCAGCAGGTGGGCAATTATAGGCCTGGGAGGGCATCCTGGATTGGGCCTAGGGCCAAGGGAACGATGTGCCCGCTCTACTAGGAAGGTGGGAGTGAAAGCGTCTTTGCCAAAGAGATCAGTCAGCAGCTTTTCTACAAATAAGTCAACTCGCCCCACGTTGGTGGACTCCGGAACACCTAAAATGAGAATATTATTGCACCTGCTGCGTGCTTCCAAGTCCTCGTTCTTCAAAGCTACAGATTTAAGGATTTTCTCCATCCAATCAAGTCTTTTTGTGGACTGTGTGGCACCATCTTCCAAGTCCGACACCCTCCCTTACAAATTATCCAGCCTCCTTTCGTGTGTATCTAGTTTAGCCCCATAGTGTTCAGACGTTTTTCTAGGGCATCAAACCGCCCATCTAGCGCTCTAAATCCTGCCCTGAGTTCTTGCATCAGTGCCTCTAAACCCAGGGGTGGGGGGGTAATCGAACTAGCACCCTCCACTCCCCCCTCCGCCATGTTTACAGCAGAATCTACTGGCGCAATATCGGGGCGGCCAAATTGCAGTAGGCGCTGCTTCGGGTCCTTGCGTCCCATATCCCAGACCATTCACACGAAGACAGTCACTAAACGCCCAGAAATGAGGGTGGTGAGCGATATCTCAGACAGACACGAGAGGGGAGCAGGTCATCAAACAGGTACCGCCTGAAGTATATTAAAATGCTCACAGCTGCAATTATTCTCACACATGGGCGCACAAACTCCCAATGTCTAGCAGGCAATGGATCTCGCTTTTATGCCGGCGTCACCGCATCCAGGCAGGGGCCCACTTACTAATACTCACCGCTGCCGACTCCTCACTGTAGCAGGCCTGGATCTCTCCAACCGCCGGAGGGACAGGCCCAGAGTGCCGGGACACAACACGCCCTCGGTGACTCAATTAGGAGCTCCGATCGGCTCCACTGTATAGGCGTACTCCATCAGCCCACCAGGCGGGCCAGAACCTCAGCGTGGGACCAGTGTTACCCCTCTGACCCCCCGCACCACCTCAGGCAGCCCGACCTGTCGGGTGACAGGCCCCCAGGCTCACCCGAGGCCCCTCACGCCGCAGGGCCTTCGGGGACAGGCAGGCCGACTTTACTGCAAGGCACGGGGATGGTTGCGGGTGGAGGCGTCTGGATCCGCTATCTGTGCTGCCACTGCAGATGAGACAGCAGCCCCCTGGACATCCGGATTCACAGCGGACGCCGCAGCTGCAGCCGGCGCGTGCCTGTGGCAGCTCGTTATTCCAGCCCGTGCGTAGGACCACATCATCCAGGCCTCGCAGGCCGAGTCAAGCAACACCGCCTCGCTCGCTCGACGTCACCGCAGCTCCTTCCCACACGGCGGTAAGGATCCCCACGATCCACAGCACACAAATTTCGGGCACAATACACAGGATGTGCTCAGAATAGGGCCAGGATGTCTGACGTAGCGGCAGAGCTTCAGCACTGCGCGACCATCTTGGTCGGTAGCCTGGCCACGCCCCCTGGTCAGGTAATTTAACATATGGTGGTTATTTAAAAACTGGCTCCATACCCCTCGAATCTTGTGGGTCTCCCAATCTAATTAGACTAAGTTGTCTTTGCCAGTGTTAACACTTCAGCTGGTGGCCTGGATTTCTCTGGGATGCCAGGTCACTGTGGTACTCACCCTGCTTTCATTAAGGCTGGGCAACCATCACTTATTTTTCCTGCCTAGGACAGACATGAAAGGCAAAGGTGGCCCTGTGTAGGCAAAGCAAAGAAGGCCCTCCATGCAGAAAGAAAAACTCTCTGCATGTCAGGGTCAATAGCTTTTTGTTTTCAGAAAACAAACACCCTCTTTGGGAGTTTATTTTCAGAAAACAAAAAAGCTTGCTGAGTGCATGTATCAAACCTGGCACTTGTGCGACAAAGGTTCAGTACCTTTAATTAAGCCACCACAGTGGCAGCTCCCCCGAACGCTCAAAGATTCCTGCCAGCGCCCAGAGAATACCTAAGAATGGCAGGGCTTCCTTTGTCAGGGGAGCTGTGATCATAGTGTCCACTGACATGACAGGCTGGAGGTGGCATCTTCCGGGCTCTAGATAAGCCACTAGGTCATTGTTTTTAGAGATCTGTGATTTAAAGTTAGAATTTGAGTTGCTCGGATAAAGGTATATCATATTATTTTTTTGTGTTGCAAATAGCTTGAATCATTCTAACTGATTTTAAAATCAATTCTATAGATAGGTTTTGATTAGATAAGTCTTGATAAAGATTGAGTTGGCTAGCCCATCCCTAGCTTTCAAAAGATGGAAAGAAATCACTCAACCTACTTCCGGAATACCAACTTCCCTTTTTCTTCCAATGATCCAATTCCCAAATATTCTTTTTCTTTGACACCATTTTTAAAGTACAGCTTTTATTTACTCTTTGGGCATGATTGATACATTATATTTTCCTATTGATTATTATTGTGGTTGCTTTTCCTACCCTACCCCAAATTGCTTTTAATGTTCAAAATCAAATTCATCACATATAAATAATAAATACAGTCATCCTGTTATACTCATTACTGCTTGACTGTTCACCAGTTTTGCCAATTTGACATAAATTCTAGTTGTTCTAATTTTCTGCATTTCTACAATGAGGATGATGGTTTTGTCATCTATTTTCTCCTTAAATTCACAACAGGGACAATTATGTGAAAAGGTGTGGCAGGTTGTGAAATATTCCCTGCACTTGCACTCTGGAAATCCATACAGCAGAATATGAAGCAGAAGTGAACGTAAGGGAATTCATCACAATTGATTATTCTGAGTCCAACTGAAATAGAATGAGTTAGAACATTTTGAATATATGAAGAAGATTGTTTGTGTATGGTGAGACTGGTTTTATTCTATGTTAAACTCCATTACTACAGAAAAGAATATGTTGTATTTAAAAGTGAATCACTAAAAATCTATTAAACACATTAAATGAAGACATATACTTGAAGAGATAACCCGCAATTAACTGAAATACAAGTGCTTGTTTTGTAATTTTAATTGTCCCTTAATGAACAAGCATCTCTTATGCATAATACATTTATGCCACAAGGTCACCAGCAGATGGCAAGTATACACATATCTAAATTTAGTGTTTGAGGAATCTTTATTAAAATGCCCAGGATTCACAAAAATGAAATGCAATATAATATATTTTCAGAGCAACTAATAAGTGTATCCCAGATTTAATCAGTATGTACCAATATTTTTATCTGAATTGATTACTGGGTATGCCATTAACATCAGGCCTTATATAGAAATAGAAAAACACACATTTTCCCCAAAATTGTTACAATCTTTTCCACAAAATATGTAACAAAATGAATTACCAGTGCATTGTATGAAACAGAAAAGATGCAATATAATTTGGCTTCCTTTGCGCTGACTGGAAATGTGTTCACTGAAACCAACCACACCTGCCTTCTGAAGACCTGGAATGTTTGCTGTCTCTGATTTATAATGAATTAGTCAATTAATATTTTAAATATTTATATGTCTCCTGCAATAGCTCACCCAGAAGACGTAAATTATGCTGATATTATTTTTTTAAAGGGAGCAGGCCTTGCTTTACTCCAGTGCTGAGAACATGCAAACATTGGATGTAGCTTTTCACCACTAGAATTTTGTTCTACACAGATTAGAAAAGTCAGATTATCTAAACAACATCAGGGGTTTGATTCACATATCAAATTGTAGGCAATGAGCATGTTTGGCATGATTTTCCCCCAATTTGTGCCTGTTTTGTTGGACTATATATGCACTTCAACCCTGCTAAAGAGTAGTAAAGTGCCTGTGCTTTCCTTTTAAACATGGTTAATTTATATTACCCCTATTGATATATTTACATTGCCTACAAGTCCCTGGAACATGTTGCAGAAAATGCATTAATGTCCTGGAGCTAAAAGCCACTGCAGCACCTATGGTGCAATCCATAGAGTTGGCCTTTAAACTTGGTATCTGACCTAACCTGTGCAGCCTGACTGAAGAAGTCTAGAAACATGCTGTCAAACTTGTCAAAATAACACACAGAGGTGGGAAACCCGGTTTTAAATATTCATAGCTCATCTGTAAGTCCAACTTGTTGCCCACAAGGTAGATGGCTTGATATTTAAAAGTGGAACATGTGTGAAATAAAAGTTGGCATATTCCTCCAGTGACTAGCCCTCAAAAGCTACTTCTATTGGCTGGGGTATTGCTGGATCCTGCAAAATGTCAAAGTACAGATTGTAAACTTTAGTTTGTAACTTTTGACAGGAAAGTGTTAGAAAGGTCACTCAGAGTCTATTTTTCATATATCAAATTACTTGATGAAGTCAGATTTTCATTAAATATGTGGGGAAATTAACTTTTAGGAAGTTAAACTACTCCTGGCTAAGACCATTAGCCTATATAGCATTAGCCTGGGACAGATGGCCAATCAGTGCATCCCTGACAATGAAGTGTGAAATCTGCTTCCAGGGCGGAGACAGCCTGGGTGTGGGGTGGTATTTGTCTTCACTTGAAGGAAGAACAGTTCGAATGAGCCTAGGATCTTCACTAACCTGAAAGGGACCAAGGTGAGGCCTGGCCTTTCACTAGCAAATGTAATGAGAGACCTGAAGGAATGCAAGTCTTTGTTCCCAAGGCATACACTATCCAGGCTAACCCCAAACCCAGTGGAATGGAAGCTGTCCCAAACCAGCTTGGAGTGGACACAGGAGAGGAGATTGCTCATTTGCCTGGCCTCATCTGTAGGTAGACACAAAGGCTCTGCACAAGGGAGAAAGGCTTCCCCCATCTTGGCATAAGGTGCACTGTGGAATTGTTTACAGTAGGGTAAACAAGAATTGTTAAAAAATATATTGGGCAGGGTTACCCTTGGGAACTTTAACTTCATTAGTTAGGGAGGATCCAGAGTCATCCCCACCCACTGGATAGTGCAAACCATAAATATGGCATATCAAGGAACCTTCTTTAGAACACTTCCTTGAGATGCTCAAGATCAGAAAAGGACTGGACTCTGCTTGTGGTAACCTGAGAAGAGCCCTCAAGGACTGAATCTGCCCCCTTTTCTATCCAGGACAAAGAGTTGGACTCCAAGGATCAGTGTACTGGCCTATTATGTGGCCTCAGGGACACAAAAAAGTGAAACACTTTGTCCTGAATTCCCAGTTGCCCTGTCACAACTGGACTGTACTGGACCCCGCTCAAGGACTTTGCTGCATCAAGCCCTAAAGTTCTAAGAACCTCCACTGAAGTCTTAGGTAACAGAGCTGAGGAAAATTAGGTAATTCCTGAAAGGTTATGTGACTTTGAAAAATTCTGACTTTCAGCCTCCGGAGTACCAGGAACAACCACTAGAGCTGATCCTGTGAAAGCTCGACTACACCTCTATGAAGAAACAGGTTTGTCACACTTGGAGCTTTTCCACCATAGCAAATCTGTCTCAGCAGACCTTCAGCGTAAAGGTATCTGACCATCTGACCTCATGGTGCCCTTGTCAGATACAGCCTGCTACCTTGCCCGACTGGAAGAAAAGGACCTTCATTTAAAAAACTGAGGGCCTGATTTAGATTTCGGTGAACAAGTTACTCCATCACAACGGTGACAGATATACTGTCTACCAAAATATAAATCCCATTATATCCTATGGGATTTATATTTCAGTGGACGGGATATCCGTCACTGTTGTGATGGAGTAATCAGTCTGTCAGGATCTAAATCAGGCCCTAAGTCCCAAAGAGAAAATATCAGGGTGACAGTTGGGCCTCAGCAGGTGAGAAATTTCAAATTTCTCTCACTCAGAGCTTTTTCCAACTAAACCAATGACTTCAGCAGGACCACATCCAAAAGATATTAGACTTCACATCAACTTCGCTGGCTATAGACTGCTGCCTTGCCCTGCTGGAAGACTTTTTCCTCCATTTTACAGACCAAGTCTTAAGGTAAAACCCTTGACTGGGCCGGCCCGCTTAGTGTCCATCAAAGTGGGCCTCATAGTTTATCTAGGTTACCAGTCTACCAAAACCAAAGACTACCACTAGCACTTAGTGGTTTTTTTGGACTAATTTCACTTAAAAATGTAAAAAAATCATAAAATCAGGTTCCGCTTAGTGGATTTTTGTCATTTTAGTGTTATTTTGTTTATTGAATTTTAATCTATTTTTTCTAAATTGGAATGGGAGTTTTATTATTGGTGCTTTGACTTTATTAATGTTTTGATACTGCATATACTTTACACATTGCCCTATGTTAAGCATGTCTGATCTGTGCCATAGCTAATGGGGGTTGACCTCAGGCTAATTTGGGGTTTGCGTTCGACAAGTTAGTGTTATTATTCCTTAAGTTAGGCAACCACTCACCCCAAATAACAATACATTTCTTACAGGAATCATAAATCTCTGAACCCGTAAATGTGTTCCTATGCATGGGCGCATAGTTGTGATTTTTGCCAATTCACAAAAACTCTCTCTTGTCCATCTGTGACTGGCACTGATTTCCAGGCACACTCCTGGGAGTGGCATGTTATTTTCTTTAGAGTAGGCATTTCACCAATAACTTTCAAGCTAGTAAAGGTCTGCGTTGAGGAAAGGCAGTGGTATCAATGTTGTAGGAAATCAGAATGTTAGACTAAGGGTAAGACAGGATTCAGTCTTGCAATACTTTGCGGCTGAGCTCTCATAGAGGTAAGCCAGTTTAGTGGCCATATGTAGATGCAGACTTCTGGGTGAAATCCCAAGCTTACCTCTGTTTGTTTGGAACAAGTAACAGAGCTTTCCTCAGAGAATGGTGATTGTGTTACATATAGAGCAACACCAACACAACAAACAAATAAGTTAGACATCACTACAAATTAGTTACAAAGAGTCAAATGTGACGTAACCGCAGAAAGAGGATACTCAAAATGTTCCATAGAAAAGCATACAAATCTCAAAATTCAACGTTATCATATGGGTGGCATTTGACTTTGTCTTAGTGACCCTCTGAGGCCAAACTGTAATGGAGCAATGATGTAGATGATTAGCCATGGAAAGTTTGATCTTTGCATTTAGAATTTTAATGAAAGACAAAATCTGTCAATGAAGCCAGGCAGTATGTCAATATCACAGTTGTACTGGATCCATGAGAGGTACTGCAAAAAGGTCTAAGTATTACACAGTATCAATGCCAACTTTAGTGCTGGTGGTGCCCGATGCCACAATCATTTTTGGCACCTCCGCAAAGACCTTCTTCACGGATTCCCTCATTATTTCCCTCCAACAGTGCCCTTCATCTCTCCAATGCCCCTCCGTCACATGCATTTCATTTGTTTTATAAAGCTACTCATTCCATGGTGCACTTCACATCGGACACACATTATACAGAGACAATGAATCATATGTGTGCAAATTAGTCTATACGAAATGTTGCAAAAGACAATGAGGATTACAAGTGAAGGAATCATATGTAATCCATATTAGTATGCAGTATATTTTAAGAGTGTTTTGTCTGGAGAAGCACAAACTCTGGATTTAAAATGTACCGCAGTGGTTGGGGCTGGCTTTACTAATAGGATTGTATTCCTACTCAAACTAACCCTTTTTAGCAACACAAGGATAATGAAAGACTGGGAAAAAAACATAAGGTTCCAACCCTATGCCTTGTAGTTTACATGCAGCTCTTTAATGACAGCTCAAAGGTCACTGTGCTATATCAGGATTGTAACTTATGAACAGCAAGTAACAAAAGGATCTTTATCACAAAAGCAGTAACCCACTGGGCTATCCACATAAAATACAGTACAGTGATCTGCATGGTAGACATTCTTTGCAGCAGGCGTATTAACCCACAGTGTTAGTTTCTGGCGACTCAGAACTGACACCACTTGATCTCTCTCCAGCAGGAGCAAAAATCTCCAGAGTTATCCTGCCATTTTCATAATTGTCTGAAAACTTTCTGACACACAAGATACTCTGCAGCGGGTGCTTTTAAACCCATAAGTTATTTCTAAACACAGCGCCCTCTCACCCCTCCCCCCACACCCCATCAGGACAGCACCAGGTGCGACTGCACTGGTCGCACCACCCTAGAGACACCCTGCACACTATAAATCATACCGGACTATACTGTTATTGTCTTTGTGCAAACTTTGGTAATTGTCCTATGTTCGGGGTTGGCCTGCTGGCTAAGAAACATTTTTGGAGCGCAAAATACATCAGCAGGGCATCTTTTGGGGATTTATGAGGCCAGATCTCTTGTTCTGGATGTTCCGCTAAAGCCTTGATTCAAAAGTTCAGAGTGGTAAAAACCAAACAAATTATGCCCGCAGGGGTTGCATCCACGTTTAGTTGACTCTGATCCCAGTCCTGATCTTCCACAGATAAAAATTTTCCTAAGTCCAGTTTTAAAGAACTTGTAGCAAAAGTTCCATAACGTGTCTCCTGGTGTTCAATGTGCATAATGTTCCCAGACATCCACAGAATGTTCCTTGAAATTGAGGCCAAGAGCTTAAGTGAGCACATTGATTTTTCCCACTGGCAGTCTGGACCATGACAAACCACTACACATGCTGGTTTTCTTCCAAGCAGATGTCAGAGTTCTTTGGTTTTTCCATGTGTTTCTTCCCTGAATATAGTTTGACTACAGGCAGGACTTCTGCTGTAAAGATCCTGGAAGGTGGAATTATGTTACTCAGGCCTACTGTGGTAGATTAGAATTCTTCCAACAGTCAGTTTTCTTTTGCTTTCTCAATTTCAAGCAACCCTCTGCTAAACAGTAATGGTATCAGTTTATATAAGGTTACCCAGTGGTGATTGAGGACTCTGCCCTAAGTGAAGTACATCAGAATTCCTTTTGCAATTTCAGTTTTTCAACACAATGATCCAGTTCATGGTCCCCCAAGTTCACTTATTACAAAAAGTAAGCCCATAATATGTTATTCCTCAATTTTACAAAACAGTAGAACATGGCCTTATCTAAGTTTCTCTCGAACTCACATATCCTCCTAAAACCAACTTCCTCTGGCCCCTCTAGGATCAAAGTAAAACACATCTCTTATATGCCCTTGACTTTCTCTTCTAAAAGAGATGCTGTCCCCCTGCAGTTTGCTAGAAACTTGTAGTACTTCTGAGGAGGTAAGAGTGGTGGCTTCCTTTAGAAACCAATTGCCAACACTGAAAGTCAGTTTTGGCAAGTGTCCAATTGTTGTGACAGAAGGCAGTAACAGGTTGGCAGACCTGATCTAAACAGGGCTTTGATCTGAGGCAAACTTCCCTTGATAGGTAATTGCTGGGACTGAAGGAAATGACAGACAGAACGTTTTTGTTCTGAGAAAGCTTTAGCTCTGCAGGGAAGAAAGCAGGTGTGAACAAAACCTATTGCTGGTGAACTGCAGTGTGTTGAGCCAGAGACAAGAGATTTAAGCCTCTAGGCCAAACTAAAATAAGGAATCTGTTGATTACGTGAACAGTATACGTTGTGCTCAAAAATACTCAATATGCAGACTGGCCTAGACAAACATTTGCAAAACAATCTAAAAAACTAAGGGCTTGATTTAGATTTCGGCGGACGGGTTACTCCGTCACAATGGTGATGGATATCCCGTCTGCGGAAATATAAATCCCATAGGATATAACTGGATTTATATTTTGGCGGACGGGATATCTGTCACCGTTGTGGCGGATTAACCCGTCCGCCGAAGTCTAAAACAGGTCCTAAATCTTAGAAGGACAAAAGATATTCTAAAAATAAGGAAGACCTCACACTTAAAGATCAAATAAAAATATTATGCTCTTTATTTGCCTTTAATTTTTTCTGCAAAGCTGGAAAAAAGTCAGTAAACTTAATGTTCATGTTTTTTTCTCATTGGGTCTTCTCATAGGCAGGTAGAAAGGAGAAACAAGTGGGCAGGTTGATTTTGAGGTGGAGGAATAAGCAAGAAGATATCAGAGGGAAAAGGGGGCAATTCTCCGTTAGCGGCATGAGAGTGGGGGGATAATTCAGGAAAATGAAAGGTGAGTCAGCTAATGAGGTGAAGGTTTCGTAGGGGTAGGAGGGAATTCAGAAACGGGTTTTAGAGAGTTAATTAAGAGGATGTGGCTTAACAGCTAGAGCGGCCGACTTTAAAGCTGGGAAACCAGGTTCGAGTCTGTTGGGAGGCTCAAACATCCTGTGATTCTGGGCAAATCACTACATCTCCCCATGCCTAAAAATTAATATGTCCATCTGTAATGCAACTGGTGCTCATGAAAAGTGCTCTGATACTTTTGGGTCGCTATAAATACTGCAAAAAAAAAAGTTGGGAAGTCTGGATGGGTCAAACTAAGAAAGTGTTCCTCAGTAGCAGGGGAAGGAGTTGACGAGATAGGAGGATTTGAGCAGGGTCGGACTGGGACAAAACATGGGCCCAGGCATCAAAATAAAAGTGGCCCTCATTAGCTAAAACAGTGGCCCATATCTTCAAATCAGTCCAGTTTTGAATTTGCAAAGACTTACTGTATGGGTATTTTGCAAATTATGGGAGACTGCATGCATTTGTGTTGCTGCAGGCAATGCTTGCATTAATATTTGGGAAATAAACAATAAAAAAAACCTGTCCCACTTAGCCATAAAACAGGCCCAGAAGCTGCTAAAACAACGGCCCACACAATGATGGGTTAGACCAGCTCATTGGGCACTTCCTGATTGCCCTATGGGCAAGTTGGACCCTGAATTAGAGCGGACTGAGGTTGTTATACTGCAGTATCTCTCATAGTTATAAAGTGTAAATCACATTTTTCAGGGCTTTCCACCTAGGCCTGTATTATAATTTTCCTGTTGTTGAAGATGAAGAAAGAGAAGTTAGCCTTGATGAAGGCTAGTGGCTAGGTAGATAGTTTGTGGTTCTTAGTTTTTAGAGTGATATTTAAAATTCTTTGAAAAAGTTAATTCTATAAAGCGGTGTTGCGAAAATAAAACATAAGATGTGTCTTTCAAATCCAATCTTTCAGGCAATATTATTGACTGGTGATCAGAATGTCGTGATGCTCTTGATGTGGCTTACGTTTATAGTGCTGCATTCCTGGATAGGTTAGGTGGGTAGATAATAGGTAGGCATGATCTTATAGGAATTGAGTTCTAGCTTAGTTAAATTGCTGGACATTCCTTCGAGCGGCAAAACTGCTATATTCACGATCTAATCTTGGTCTGTTGGTGTTTTTGTTTAAGTTTCCTAACTCGTTCTCTTCTTGGTGTGCTCTACTGCCTGTGGGCATTGCACAACCATATGATTGACAATGGAGGCAGAATTAGACCAGCAATTCAGGAACTGGGGAGTTTTAAATGAGACCAGATCAGCATAAGGGGAAGGGAAAGGAAGGGACGGGGAAGGGGAATGGGAATGGAAAGGGAAAGGGTGGGGGGGCTGAGAGACGGAGAAGGAGGCAGGAGGAAGTTGTGAGAAGGGAAGTGGAGAGCAGAAGAAAGGTAAGAGTGTAGCTCGGAGGTGAAAAGAGAATGTGTTGAGGAAGTGGGAGCTGAGGAGAGCGGGCAGAAGGGTGACAGGGAGAAAGAGATAGGAAAAAGAGAAGACAAAGAAGGAAAAAAGGAAGGCCGGGGTGTGTTGAGTTCAGATGACAAGGAAGAAAAGAAGGAGGAGAGGCACAAGGAGAGATGAAGTGAAGAGATATAGGGTCAAGGGTAAGTAAAGGTAGAGGGAAGGAAGGGAGGCCGAAGGGTGGGGAGGGCAATTTAACAATATAAATTGACCTGTGTCAATATTATAGTTGTTTTTCTATTGTTGAGACTCCAATTCGTATTGCATCCACATCAATAAGGAAGCACATTACCTTGGATAGGCCAGGCACAACAGAGGTATTGTCTTACACATAGTTCAGTGAATTTTAAAAGAGTTATACTAATCAGAGGAATTCAGACTGGGGAAATAGGACCAAACATAACAAAGGAAAAATCACCTCACAAATAATCTTTCAAAGAACCAACTAGGAAAACAAAAGTCTCTTTTGAGAGCAAATAAATATATCCCTTACATTTAGATGAAGCTGATTAGTCCAGTGGCCAATCACTTTATATTCAGCAGTTTTGTTGATCATCTGGTACTGATAAATATCGTAGCGCCCAGGAGCATCTCCATTTTCATTGTAAACGACAGGCGTGCCCGCACTCCCTGAGAAACAGAGAAAAGCAGCGTTACAAGAAGGTGGCTGTGGGAACAGGCTGAGATTAAGTTCACTGTGAGCTCTGGAGAGAAAGGAAAACTAAGGCGCGATGTTTTAACATCATAAAAGTAGCTGGAAGAATGCAACGTGATTTTGTCTTCCTGCAAGAACAATATACTTTTTTAATAAAATATTATAAGATTATTTGAAGCAGTCAGAAGATCACAAAACCATCTCTCAATCCTGGAAGCATTGGCTCTTGTGCAATAATGACTCCGTTATGTCGAAAATGGAGCACTGACAAGTCTCTTCTGGAAAATGACCACTTTATAGCGAAAATTCGGCGCTAATACAAGCTAGTAATTGTTTGGCAGAAACATTAATTTACTTGAAAGTGAGCAAACCTCTTTGCGTGTGTTCAATATTCTTACATTTAGTCTGTGGTCTGATTCTGTAAAAGTGAGCACATCTACTGGCAGATGTTTACAACCTTACATGGGAGACAACAAAGGTCTCAAAGGTCACACTTGAAACGTTTCTCATTCATACTTTTGGAAAACTTTTGTAAATTCTTCATGTGACCATGCAGAGTCATTTCTGCATGCACAGTTATACATAGAGTCTGATTATGAGTTCAGTGGTCCCAAGACCACTGTACTTGCGGTGGCGATCTGACCGCCGAAACCTCGGTGGTCCGACTGCCCGGTTACAAGTGCGGCAGTCGGACCGCAACTAGCCTGACACAAGCCTGCCCCCAGTGCCAGGATCCTGTATCCCGCTACGGTCGGGAAGCTGGCTGCAATGGCGGATGTGCCGATGCCGGCACCGCCGTGCATATTACGAGTTGGCTTTCCGACAGCCTTTTCATGGCGGGGTTCCCACTGGAAAGGCAGGAAGGGGGCCTCAAACAGGGCCCCCATGCGTTTTTGCCCATTGGGCATTGTGGCTGTGGGCACATATTGTGCACCCCTATGCCTGCACTGTCGTGTGTGCACTGTGTGCCATGCAATACATGGTGCATGGTAACAGTGCATGCACAACAGTGCAGGCGCTGCAGTGTGGAAGGTTTGCCTTCAGGCTCACTCTGTGAGCTGAAGCATGCCACTGCAGCAAGACCATCACCGGCACACGGCCGGGCCGTCGTTCAACTCAGAATACGGCAGTCAGAAGCAGCAGGCTTGACGGTGTTTTCCCGACTGCTACAACTGCGGTCCAGTTGTCGGACCACCAATCTTGTAAAGCATGGAGAAATTTAATTGCATTTGCGCAATGCATTTTTGTGAATGACACACATATCAAATTTAAAATATTGTGTAACATGAATATTGCGTCAAACATATTGTCACTACAAAAATATCCAGGAACAGAATATTGATTGTAAGAATATCGTTTTTTATGTCTATTGTATTGTTTTTAAATCATTGTTGTATTTAATATTGTTTACTTTAATATTGTTTTAATCAAGCATGTATGGTGACATATTTATCCCCCACACACTAACCAGTGAAATCACACCATATATTCCCCAAACGCACATGGCATGTCTGGGGTCACCTGACCCACGTTATGGGCTCTTTATTTATTACAAACACTCCTCCTTAATTGGACTGTGGCTTTGTTGTAGATGTTAAGCCCTGATGAAGTCTACTGTAACAGGAACAGCCTGAGACGAAACACGTGTTGTCAAGGGGCATACATAACTACAAGAAGATAAAAGAACCATTGAAACCATGACCTCAATTTTATCTCTGTGTGCCTGGAGAATTTTGAAGCATGAGTTTTCTATGGGCTTCCTCTCCTGTGAGCAGATGTACTCACATGAAAATATTTGAGTGAGTAATCTGTTACAATCAAGGATGTAGTCTTGTAGATTACAAAAGGAGTGTTTATTTGGTTTAGATCAGGTTACACCCCACCAGGAGCAGGATCATGCTGCTCAGCCCTTCTCAATCCAACTGTCCACTCATCCAAGCACAAACAATCTCAACATTCCAACCATCCAATGACCTCACTCACTGGCTGAGCAGCAGGGAACACCAAGACTGTGGAGAGAATGCATATGATAGCAAGAGGCCATAACACATATCCCCGTTATGAAACAACAGGAAATTCAGCAGGACCAAGGATGGCAACACACCCTCCCGCAACATGTCTAACAAAATTATAAATACCACCCCACCGAAGAAAACAGAAAATCACAAACAACACTTTCTGCAATAACTGTAATAAATGCTAAAATGGGATGTAAGATGGTAAAATACACAGGCAATCAATTCTTTCCCACAAATTCACAATGTAGGACTGCAGATAACCCTGAAATTGAACACAACTACCTGTTTACCTCATAACACATATACTCTAACAGGACTAGCCCGTTACCCTCCATAACACAACACTGAAACTAGACCTGGGCTTCTTCCTCACTTTACTGCATTAAGGTGTTACCACATACCCCCATCACCATACACCTAAACAGGGCCAGGTTTTCACCTGCCCTCTACTGCACAGGGGTACCCCTTTAACACTAGGCTAAAAACTGCTCCATCATCCTAACCCATAGGAAGGATGGTAATACCCACTGGGCTTAACACATTGTCCCTACATTCTAAACCCCTTAGGAAGGATGGTCAAAACCACACTTCACAAAAAAGTCACTCAACCCACTTTCCTCCTTCTGCATAGTCAACAGGACAGAGAAAATGTACACCTGTAGAACCTTGGACTAAACCCATGCCACTAAACCCTTAACCCCTTAGAAAGGGTGGCTCCTTGGGCTTACGCACTGCCCCTACACCCTTTACCGCTTAGGAAGTTTAGAACCTTGGGCTTACGCACTTCCCTACACCATTTACCCCTCAGGAAGGGTGGAATCTTGGGCTTATGCTTTGCCCCCTACACCCTTAACCCTTTAGAAAGGGTGTAACCTTGGGCTTACTCACTGCATCTACACCCTTAACCCTTTTGGAACGGTGGAACCTTGTGCTTACCCACGGTCCCTACACCTTTACCCCTTAGAAATGGTGGAACATTGGGCTTGCATGCTGCCCCTACACCCATAACCCCTTAGGAAAGGTAAAACTTGTTTAAAGACCCTAACATGACACTCAGCACATGTGACTATAACATTCGACCTCATAAAAACATCCCTTAACCCCTTAGGAAGACTCCTTCGAGCATATTCTATCTTCCCTCTTGACGTGACCATGTGGCAGGAGGATGTTACAAAAATGTATCACACACACCCCTTCAAGGATCTGTTTAAAGACACAAAATATATTGGTGTGCCAGAGCAACGCATGCACCCTCCATAGAATGTTCATGAAATGCCAGAAACAACAAGTGCACTCACATAGGTCTCTCCACACAAGACCGCCGGTCAACAGACACGCACTACTTTTCACTATGACAGTTGTGCAAAGACTCCCGTCATGCACTTGGCCTCCCACACAGACATGCAGAGCGGCTTGAGCTCCGCACGGAGAGATGCAGTTTGCATACTCCTCAACAACGCTGCTGACATGCACTCCAGAATGCTGCTGCGGTTCCACTAAAACACGCCGGTCATGCTCCAGTATTCAAATGTTGCACAATGCCGCTTGGCCAACAGCAAGTAAAGAACAAGCATTGGCATAGCCAATAGGTCTCGCCTTTGGGACCTTATAAGTGTTTAGCCATGCAACACTTCATGTTGTTGCACCAAGGATATTGTGCTGCATAACTAAATACTTATAAGGTCCCAAAAGTGAGACCTATTGGCTATGCCAATGGTTGTACACGTCTACTGCATTGCCGGATGCAGGGCAGGGCGCCAAAGCGTGTACTGCCTTAGGGACGTAAACTGGATTTGTTTCATATATAGGTGTCTACAGTTGGCAGTTCTGCCAGTTCACATATTTCACCCTCACTGTGGACAGTTCACATATTTCACCCTCAACTGTGGGCATCACACGCATTTCGCCCTCCAAACTATCAGCCTTGTTCATACTTGGCTGTGCTGCAGTAACAATTGGGAACAAGAAACAAAGAAACAGTATCAATTGAAAAAATCCAGACATGTGTTGACTGAGAAGCAAAACATCGCCTGTAAGAGGCCACATTATCGAATAATTAATTCACTCCTGGAGAAATCTTAAAAGGGCCAGCCAGTGAATGATGTCACAATAGATCTCAGAAGCCAAACAAACATCATCAAGCGAAGGGGCATTCTAGAATGTATGTTATTGGTGACAGTGGAAACTGTACTGTCTATTTTGGCTACACTTGATGTCCCCTCTACGTTTCTGAATGCATGTGCTAGTATCTTATGCAATCCTGTTTTCCCTTTGCACCCTGGGACTCGTAGTCCCGAAGTTATAACCGGCTAGCATCCGTGATACCGCAGGCCACACATGGGAGAGATCACACTCGCGTGTCACGTAAGTGAGCAGCCAGCAGGTAGCTAAAAGCTCTCGTAAATGTTGGGCCTGCCATTACTGGCTCCCCTCCCCCCCTCCCAGTGGAGACAATGGTCCCTCCCAGGAGGATGGCTGGGCCTGACGTGAGCTAATGAGCAGCCGCTGCTTCCGCCGGTGTTAATGGCATGTGTTAGCTGATCACTTCACGCCAGGAATGTGAGAACCTTCAGACCCAGGAGTGTGAAAAGAGACTTTCACGGCTCATCGGACTAGACAGACTCGGGGGTGACCTACAGCTCTCAGCAGCTGCTGTACTTTCTACATCTCTCTGCTAGAGGGCTAACTGGACTTTGCTATTTAACTTATAGGGTTCTGTCGGCAGGCCGGGGCTGGAGTCCCGGTGCCCTGTAAAAGTCAGTCTATGAACGCGATTGGGGAGGAGCTGCTGGGATTTCTGGCGCATGCAGTATGGGTTGGTCTTGTAAGATAGCTCCTCGATTTAAGCGCTAATTGGTAGAGATCTCTGTGCAACATGCAGGTCGCAGCTTCAGATCATGTGATTGGCAGCTCAGGCCTACTTCCTCCCGAGTACCATTCTGTCATTGGTAACAGTGAAGTTTTTATTAGCAATTGTTCAGTAGGCGCTGTAGTAAACCAGTTGTGAGTAGACTTCTACATACGCTGATATTTCGTGTGTGTGTTTCAGTTAGGTGGATTGTCGTTCCTTAGGACTCGTTTGCAGAAGGCTAGCTTGTTTATTTATTTCCGAGCACCATTTGTGTATTGGTTGCACCTCCCGGTCGAGCATACATAATTTAAGTTTGGCAGGGAGGAAAGAGCCTTCTTGGGGAAGCAATGCAGCGCTGCCGGTCCAAGAAGTAAAAAAATCCAAAGTCAGAAGCACCTTCCAGGGAGCCCTGAGAACAGAGCATGCCGCGCCTCGGATCCCTCACTGGCTGCATGGAAGATTGAAGTAACCAGAGGGAAACAAGCCCGCGAGTGGTGCGCGCGCACGCGCCACAGCGAGCGATCTGTTTTCAATTATCGCGCCCGTGTCTGGGCACGATAATTGGAAACAGATGGCGGCCGTGCGGGTAACCGCAAGGAAAAGGCCATGACGCACGAGCGTCTGGTCAGCTTTTTGAAGCCCCCTACATAAAGTCTTCGCCAGAGCAGCGCTTGCGCGCTACTCTAGGCTCGACCTAAAAATTAATAAAGCGTCATAGAAAAAGGGCATATAGAAAAAGGTCTCACCACAAGCCAAGCTCAGTCATCAGTACCTTGAGACACTTGCTGCCAACTGTAAACTCGAACTTTGTCAGTGCTAGCTTCATAAATTAAGTTGAACAGTTCCAAAACGCTTTTCTTACCAGTGCTGTTCCAATGATAAGTTCAGGTACATGCTCCCTGCAGGTCAAATGCTCCTTGCCTTACCGGTTTACTCCTCACCAGTGTTTCTCATCCATATGAAATAGGCAGCCTTCTAAGTCTGCTGCACACTTATGCTGGCCTGTTAAAATGCCCTGGGCTGCAGGCTGTCTGGTGTATATAGACACTGGTGGGGCTACCAGGCGTAATTCTTCCTTACAGGCTTCAAACTCTTTTTCTTTGTAATCCACTCAGTTTCTTCTTCAGTTCTTCTAGTTTCTTTTTAGTTTCTCTAGTTTCTTCTTAATTTCCAGTTCCTCATGCGTAGTTTCTTTTACGCTAGTCGCCAGTGATACAATCAAGGATGTAGTCTTGTAGGTTACAAAAGGAGTAGGTTTATTAGGATTAGATCAGGTTACCGGTAAATCATGTAAAGCCCCACCAGGAGCAGCATCCTGCTGCTCAGCCCTTCTCAATCCAACTGTCCACTCATCTACACACATACACTCTCAACATTCCAACCATCCAATGACCACACTCTCTGGCTGAGCAGCAGGGAACATCAAGACTGTGGGAAGAATGCATGAGATAGCATGAGGTTACCACATAATCCTTTTACAAGCGGAAAACCAATACTTGTGAATCTAAAAGTTATTTTGCACTCATAAAAAGGTTATTTGCAAGTATACCTTAAACGTATGCATACAAATGCTTCATTCCCTACACGGAGAAAGGAGCAGTGCTTATTGCCATTGCTGAAATATTATCACCCTTTTTAAGATGTATTTTATTAAGTGGTATGCAGTGGAATGTATCCCAAACCGCAACAAAGGTGCTTTTTCTATCAATATGCAGCTGACTCGTTTAAATTTCCTACTAGTGGTCTTGGGTAGTGGACTTCAGGAAAGTTAAGTTAAATATCTGTCCCAAAACTCAGAGATAGTCTAGACAAGACTTGCTGTAACATCCCTCCTCGTCTATTAATACTGTGCTGTCTTTACTGACCCACTTCCTTTTATTGGACTCACTCACTAACCTCAGAGCAGCCTTGCAGGTTTACTCTTGGGATAATGGTGAACATCAAAAGCAATAAATCTGCACCCGCAAGACAAACATAAATCTATGGGTTCAGATTTACTGCTTTTTTATGAACAGGAAAAAAGTGTTTTCTAGCAATTACTAAGGCACTATGTCCTACAAAATTCAATATTTGAAATTACAGGCAGCTACTGCCCACAACTCTAGCTCAAGTATTACAGGAATGGACTAGACACGTGCACTAGACAAATCTGTGCTCTGCGATGTTTGCCACGGACTCTTAGCTGCAGCATATATCTTGAGTGCTCAATTTGAGCCCGGGGTTTCACGTCACTTAATCATCAACGCAGCACTTTTCATGAGCACCAGTTAATGACTGTTGGAAAACGGATGCAGAATCATACCAGCAGATGAAGGCATGCTTAGTCAAGAGGTTTGGTCTGACTCCAGAGCAGTACAGGGTGAAGTTTAGAGGCACCCAGAAATTGAGTTCAAAGTCTTGGGTAGACTTTGTGGATGTTTCAGTGAAGGCACTGGAAGGCTGGATTGTTGGTAACAAAGTTGACACATATGAGGGATTGTATAGTTTGTTTTTGAAAGAACATATTTTGACTCATTGTGCAGAAAAGAAGTTACGCCAGTATCTAGTGGACTCTAAGCTGACAGACCCCAGAGAGCTGGGTGAAGCAGCTGATGATTGGGTGAGAACCCGGGTTTCCATTCAGCACCAGGGGGGTGACCAGAAGAAAGGAGGACAGGTCCCTCCCCAGGGGAAAGCCCAAGGGAAAAAAGGCCAAAACCAGAAGGAGTCTTCCAAAGACCCACAAAAACCTGCACAAGGAGGGGGGCCCCGAGCCAACCCAAATCCAAAGGGAGGTGGAATCAGGGAAAGAATGGTAGGTTCTTTGATCCCTCAAAAGTGGTAAGTGCTTTGACTGTAACCAGCCAGGGCACAAACAAGGAGATGCTGTCTGCGCCAAGAAGCTCCCCCCTAAGGGGCCATCCACAGGGATTGCCAGTGTCAGTGTAGGGGTGGAGAGTGGTGCCCCAGTGAGGAGTAGTCAAGTGGTGGAAGCAACCTTAGTGTCCCTGGGTGGGGTGAATATTGCAACCCTTGCTGCCTTACCTCCAAACATGGACAAGTACAGGCAGAGACCTAAAGTGAATGGGACTGAGGTTGAGGCTATCAGAGACACTGAGGCTAGTGTAACTATGGTCCTGGATGAGCTGGTGCCTCCAGAGAGGGTGGTACCTGGTGAGTTTCACCAGGTGACTTATGCAGACAGCACTACCAAACTCCATCCTATGGCTGTGGTGGATTTGGAATGGGGAGGTGTGACAGGCCCTATGAAGGTAGCTGTGTCAAAGGTGCTCCCAGTCCAGTGTTTACTGGGCAATGATCTTGAAGCCTCTGTGTGGTCAGAGGTGGAGAGAGGACTCCATATGAAAATATTTGAGCTCCCTGAGTGGGTATGTGCTGTGACTAGGTCACAGACTAGCCAGAAGGGAGGGGCTGGACACTTGGACCCTGGAACAAAGGGCCAAGCATCCAAGGACAAGGGTACTGGGCCTGGTGAGCCAGCCCAGGGAACTCCAGAGGTGCAGGCAGAATCTAACCCTGATGGGGAGGATCCGGCCTCTGAGGGAGGGACTCCATCCCTGCCAGAACTGTCAGATTTGGCAGAACTGACAGGAGCAGGTGGACCCTCCAGAGAGGAGTTCATTAAGGGACAGCGTGACTGTCCCACCCTTTTGAGCTTGAGGCAGATTGCTTCTAAGCAAGAGGAAGGGGATGACAGTGGGTTTCATAGAATCTACTGGGAAGATGGACTGCTTTATACTGAGGCCAGAAACCTCAAGGAGGGGGCCACCAGGAGGTTGGTGGTGCCCCAGAGGTACAGAGAGTTCATCCTGACTTTGGGTCATGATATCCCCTTGGCAGGACATTTGGGACAGACAAAGACATGGAACCGGTTGGTGAACCATTTCTACTGGCCCCATATGTCTGAAAAGGTAAAGAGTTTTGCAGCTCCTGTGTCACCTGTCAGGCCAGTGGCAAGGCAGGGGGCAAGACAAAGGCTCCCCTAATACCCCTGCCAGTGGTTGGGGTTCCTTTTGAAATGGTGGGGATGGACAGTGTTGGTCCCCTGAACCCACCTACTGCATCAGGGAATAGGTATATCTTAGTGGTGGTGGACCATGCCACTAGGTACCCTGAAGCAATCCCTCTTAGAACCATTGATGCTCCTGCAGTGGCTAGAGCACTGCTTGGTGTGTTCACCAGAGTGGGTTTTCCCAAAGAGGTGGTGTCAGATAGGGGCACGAATTTCCTGTCCAGCTATCTGACTGCTATGTGGGATGAGTGTGGTGTCAACTACAAGTTCACCACCCCCTATCACCCACAAGCAACTGGTCTTGTTGAGAGATTCAACAAAACCCTGAAGGGCATGATAAATGGGTTGTCAGAGAAACTCAGGAGGAGATGGGATGTTCTCCTCCCATGCTTACTGTTTGCCTACAGGGAGGTGCCACAGAAAGGGGTTGGTTTCAGTCCCTTTGAGTTGTTGTTTGGACACCCTGTGAGGGGGCCATTGAGCCTGCTGAGAGAGTCTTTAGAGAACCCTCTTAAAGAAGCAAAGGACAACGTGCTTGACTATGTGCTAGGCCTGAGATCTAGAATGGCAGAGTACATGTACAAGGCAAACATGAAACTGGAGGCCAGCCAGGAGCTCATGAAGCACTGGTATGATCAAAAGGCTACTATGCCTGAGTATACTCCAGGACAATTGGTGTGGGTGTTGGAGCCTGTGGCTCCCAGGGCCCTCCATGACAAGTGGAGTGGGCCCTATACAATCATAGAAAAGAAGGGTGAGGTTACCTATTTGGTTGACCGTGGCACCCCCAGGAACCCTCATAGGGTCCTGCATGTGAATAGATTGAAACCCCACCATGACAGGGCAGACATGACCATGTTACTGGTCACTGATGAGGGTGTGGAGGAGGAAACTGAGCCTGTGCCCGACCTCCTCTCCACTAATGTGCAAGATGGGTCAGTGGAGGGGGTGATACTCTCTCCCAAGTTGACAGACCAGCAGCACAGAGACTGTAAGCAAGTGCTGGAGCAGTTTACTGGCCTGTTCTCTTTGACCCCAGGCATCACTGAGTGGTGTGTGCACCACATTGACACTGGTGACAGCCTACCTGTCAAAAATAAACTGTACAGGTTGTCTGACCATGTCAGAGCCAGCATTAAAGCTGAGGTTGCTAAGATGCTGGAATTTGGGGTAATTGAACCGTCTGAGAGTCCATGGGCCAGTCCAGTGGTGCTGGTGCCTAAACCTAATCCTCAGGGGGACCCAAGGAGTTAAGGTTCTGTGTGGACTACAGAGGATTGAATGCAGTCACAAAGACTGATGCTCACCCTATACCTAGAGCTGATGAGCTCATTGACAGGTTAGGGGCTGCTAAGTACCTGAGTACTTTTGATTTGACTTTAGGTTACTGGCAGATAGCCCTCACTGATGGAACAAAGGAGAGGTCAGCATTCTCCACACCAGAGGGACATTATCAGTTCAAGGTAATGCCCTTTGGCTTAAAGAATGCACCTGCCACCTTCCAAAGGTTGATGAACAGGGTCTTGTCTGGGTTGGAACAGTTCAGTGCAGCTTACCTGGATGATATAGCTGTATACAGTTCTACCTGGGGGGATCACTTAAGCCACCTAAGGGAAGTGCTTCAGGCCATGCAGCAGGCAGGCCTGACTATTAAGGCAAGCAGGTGCCAAATAGGGCAGAGTTCTGTGGTGTACCTGGGCCACCTGGTAGGTGGGGACCATGTACAGCCTCTCCAAGCTAAAATCCAAACCTTTTTGGATTGGACAGCTCCTGTTACCCAGACTCAGTTCAGGGCATTCCTTGGACTGACAGGGTACTATAGAACGTTTGTTCAAAATTATGGGACCATTGTGGGGCCCCTAACAGAACTCACTTCTAAAAAGAGGCCCAAGAAGGTGGCTTGGACCCCAGAGTGTCAGAAGGCCTTTGACACTCTGAAAGCTGCTATGTGTTCAGCACCAGTGCTACTGGCCCCTGACTACACAAAAGAATTTGTGGTTCAGACAGATGCTTCAGAGCAAGGGATTGGGGCAGTGTTGTCACAGCTAAATGAAGAGGGCCATGATCAGCCAGTTGCCTTTATTAGCAGGAGGCTTCTTCCAAGAGAGCAGAGGTGGAGTGCCATTGAGAGAGAGGCTTTTGCTGTGGTTTGGTCCCTGAAAAAGTTGAGACCATATTTGTTTGGGACTCACTTTCGTATTCAGACTGACCACAGGCCTCTCAGATGGCTCATGCAGATGAGAGGGGAGAATCCCAAGCTGTTAAGGTGGTCCATTTCCCTACAGGGAATGGACTTTACAGTTGAACACAGACCTGGGGTTGCCCATGCAAATGCGGATGGACTTTCCAGGTTTTTCCACTTAGCTGATGAGGACTACCAGGGTGTAGGTTAGTAACCCATCACCTTGGGGGGGGGGGCTATGTTGCAAAGTCATCCTGTGCCCTGGGCACCCCCCAACTTTTTGCTGACTGGTACTGGTGGTATCTGACTCTGACTGACCCTGGGCTTTGCCTAACCAGGCCCAGGGCCAGTGCTATGCTGAAAACACTTAGATACAGTGAAAACACCTAGATACACTAGGGTACACTATGGGTTGGGGTACCCCTGTGATTGGCATAACCTACCCTATAAGCCCCTAGTATATAATAGGGCAGGGGAATTGAAGCTACCTATCAGTCCCTAGTATATAGTAGGGCATGGCAGTTTAGAGGCCAGCAGCTTTCTGCACTTGCATGTGTGCACTGCTGAGGCCTGATGTCAGTTTTAAAAGCAGCTCTGGGTGCCAGGACTGTTTTTAAAAAGTAAATTGTGCCCAAACTCGACTTTGGTGTTTGGGGCACTTAAAAATGGATAACCTACAATTTTATGGCATATTAGGGAGCCCCAGGGTCTCCCCTAGGTGTCCCAGGGGTGGGGGGTCAGGTATCTATAAAGTAGACCCTTATAAAAATGAGTTCTATATGCCCTGGGTTAAGTGAAATTTCACATTTCACTCCCCACATTGTGATAAAGTGCTGCCCAAATTCGACTTTGATGCTAGGAGCACTGTGAAGTGAGGATCTGCAATATTTTTACAGATTCAGAACCCCTAAAGTCTCCCCTAGTTGTCCCATGGGGTGGGGGTCCTGTAGATATAAGCAAAGTACTTATAAAATATATTTTTGTAAGTCCTGGTGCTGGAAAAATGGCCCAAGTCATTTTTCCCATTGCAAATCCCCTGTTACATAGGTTAACTTGGTAGGAAGTTATTAACTAATACCTCTTGATAGGAGAGGGCTAGAAGTACCATTCAAAGACTTCCCCGAATGGTATTAATAAATTCAACAATATGATATTGTTGAATTTCTCCTAAAGTTTACATACAAGAAGTTATAAGACTTTCTTGTTTGCAAGTCCAGATTCAGCCTTCCAGTGGTCTCCCTGATTGCTCAGAGTTAAGTGGATTAGCCAGGCTGCCTTGAAGAGGTGATAAAGAGCCCCTGGGGTCAACCAGCTCTGCTGGCAGGGCAGTGTGCTGTTCCATAGGAATGCCAGGCCAGGGGAGGAGTCGTAAACTATGTTCTTCAAAGAGGAGAGCAGAGAACAGTGTAATTTACAACTCTAAACTTTCCACCTTAGGCAGATGGTAGGATTAAGGAAGGTATGAGCAGATGCAGGGGGGAGAGTCTAAGTAAATTAGCCATCCTAGGGGTGTGTTTAGCCAGCTCTTACCTCCTTGCTGGAAAATCAGCCATTATGGATTTGGAAGATGTGATGCACTCTGGGACAAAATAATGCCACACTCTACAGGATGTGGTCATATCTTTGAGGAGTTACCCTGCTCCCATTGGTCAGGAAGTGACCTCCTGCTTGACCCAGAGAACTTGGAATAAGTATCTGAGAGGGGCAGAGCCCTCCAGATCTGCTGCTTGAAACTAAAGAAAGCAAGACATTGTGCCAAGCTGAGAAGTTTTGCTGTGCAAATTCTAAGGCCTGACCTCTGAAGCCTGCACCATCAGAAACTACAGCCCTGTGGACTACCTTGCTGAAAAAGAAGTAAAGAGTGGACTCCCTGCAAGCTACAGGTTAACAGAGCTCACCAGGACCCTCACCACCAAGGATCATCAACCTGGGGAACTACCAGTGGATTTGTAAGGGTGACGTCCAAGTGGATTGTGGAAACTGAAGTCCTCAACTTTCAAGGACCATCTTGGAGCTTCCAGACCCTTGGAGTGAGTTTGAAACACTTTGGGACCCTTTGAGGAACTTCAGGAAGAAGTTCAAGAAGTTTGGAGAACTTTGGAGGAACTTTGAAAAAAAGCTCCATAGAGGGACCGACTCAACCTGGTCAGCCAAGCCGCCTGCCTTCAACCACGATCCGGCCAAGCCATCCAGGTTCGTCCCGCTAAAAGCTCCGTCGGTCCAACTTCCAGAGTTTGACCGGGAGTAGAAGAAATCCGAGGCCGGCGAACCCTCACCGAATCCGGCCTGGTGAAGAGCATCGAGGGACTCCGCGAGAAAAAGCTCCAGAAAAGTTTCTAAGTCCGCTCGTAGAAAAGTTGACCGGGAGCAACCGCCAAAGCCAAGCGGCCTGCCTTCAACCGCGTGTCGGCATGGATCCTGGGTTTGCCCCGCTGGAACGCTCCAGAGGTCGAACCGCAAAAGTTTCTAAGTCCGAACGTAGGAAGGTGACCGGAAGCTCATTGCAAGGCAAGCCGGCGAACCCTCACCGAATTCAGACTGGCTGAGAGCTTCGAGGGACCTTGGGGAGAAAAGCTCCAGAAAAGTTTCTAAGTCCGAAGGTAAAAACTGTGATCGGGACCTTCCGCGTGGGGTATCCGCTCAGTGCTCCATCGCGGTCGGCCTGAAACTTTGACTTTGGGTCTGTCTATCGCGAGCCTGTATCCCAATATGGTGCTATAAGCTTCTAACTGCTATATTTTGCTAAATCTTTGAAAATTCATATCTCCGGTTCCCTACATTGGAATTTTGTCGTTTTGGTGTCATTTTAAAGATAAAAATATTTCCTATTTTTATAAATTGGTCTTGGATTTTTATTATGTGTTGTGTCTTAATTATTTACTGAATTGGTGTTTTTAAATGCTTTACATACCTGTTTTTGAAGTTAAGCCTGTCTGCTCGCAGCCACTTGACCAAGGGTTGAGCATAGGAATAATTTTCTAAGACCTATGCTGAGTCCTACCAATGGTTAGTGGCCTTATTGCCAGTGGCAGACCTACATTTGCCCCTACCAATAATCCACTTTCCAACAAGGACACATTTACTTATGGTAGGCAGTGGAGATTAA
Organism: Calotriton arnoldi; assembly: GCA_963921515.1. NCBI lineage: Eukaryota > Metazoa > Chordata > Amphibia > Caudata > Salamandridae > Calotriton > Calotriton arnoldi. Next base: position 1,445,076 of record CAWUFW010002830.1, on the reverse strand, counting down.
ATGATTTGCGCAGAATCACATGATGTTAGGCTGAGACTCGAACCTGTTCTCCCTGCTCCAAAGTCGGCAGCTCTGGCCATTAGGCTACATTCTCTCCCCACTTTCGTGGCTAGTAGTTGGTTCCGTGTTAGTCAGCGCTAACAAGAGAAATGGGCGGGTGCAAACCCCCTTCTGACGAGAGCCCCGGCACTTAATTTTTTAACAAATTAACCACTACGTGGAGAATACTTTTTTTCTGTACAGTTGGATGGTGGTTCTCTACAAAGTTCAAGTAAATCGAATAACCATTCGTTTCATCAAGTGCACGCTGTGTGAAACAATATATTCTAGCATGGACGTTTTTACCTCAAGTGCCACTACTAAGGACGTGAAGACGTCGAAGAAAAAAAACGCACACACATCCTGCTAAGCAATAACTAGTTGACCTTCTCACCTCGGTTCATTTTGAGCATTATTGTTATCAGAGAGCTAGAATATTACACATTAATTTATTTTCTGAGCTGTTATTATCCTGTTAGAAGTGCACGCGGCAGATGGTTCAATGCAGCGTTCCTTCTTTCCCAGCCTCCTCAAAGAGCCGAACTCACAAAGGAAAGGCTACAAAAAAGCATTGGTTGCCTGAGAGGCAGCGTTGAGCCCTTAAAGGTCCGATTTATCCCAGGTTTTCTTTTTCGCCTGCTCTTGTCTCTAGCAAAAAGCAACAATCGATAGTGCACCGATGCTGAATCCTTCAGTGAGCACTGAGGCGTGCTAACACTTTGTACTCATCGGCCGCCGTACAACCCCTCCTCACAGGTGAACTCTGGGAACGACAGACACGTCCTGCTGCGGATGCTTAATTGCTTATCTGTGCATGAACAGGGCTACTGCACAGTGTAATTAATTGGACGCCGTTAGGCTAAAATTGGCAAGGATTAGATAACACGTTTTTACAAGATTACAACGAAGCAGTGTCATGGAACATGTTAACACATGTTTAGTCCATTTGCCAGATTTTTTTGATTTTTTTTCATTTTCGCTCACTCTTAATTTGCATCTTGATTAGTTTCAGTAAAAATCGCACTTCAGAACCAGAGTTTTTTTATGAGCGAGTGCCTGTCCTCACTCGCTAATAACGCGTGGACATTCTGCCCATGTCCAAGGGCCGGCCTTGGGCATGGGCGAGCTGTGCTGCGACCCTGGGGCGCCTGCACACATAAGGGCGCCATGAACAGCAGGCAATACGTCCTCTAACCAAGCACCCTCCTCAACATGACAGCACAGATTAGGCAGAGGGACACGAGGGAGAGAGAAACGTGGAACAAACGCTAGGCCATCTTTTAGCAATGTGATGCTGGTGCCAGAGTTCCGCTCTGCAGAGTATTAAAACCTGCAACGAGGTCTGTTCTGCTTCTTTCTTTTCCTTTTGATGTAAAGTGCGTTTTTTTCTTGTTTAGGAGGGGTGAGTAGGGCACCTCCTTCATCAGTGTCTTCGCTGTATGAGTCCTTCTCAGAGAAGGGCACCCACGTGGTGGGCGGGCAGCGATCGACCTGTGCGGGGGAGGGGACATGCATGTTTCCCCTGACTGGATGGGTCCCGAGAGCTGCTGCCAGTGTGGGTTTTTCACTTCGCCCATCACTCTCTCCTAGTCTCTCTCTGTGGCCACCGGAAGGCAGCTGGGTCCTTTAGTTCAGGCTGAAGGGAGGCACGTAGCTCTCAGTCAGCAGACGACTGAAATAGTTGCAGTTTTTTTAATTGGCAGGTCTAAAGATTCAATTAGACTTAAAACTGACTGTATTTTGTTTAACGAACCAACTCCTAATTCATATCTTCTTCCTGCACTGGAGCGAATCATTTTCTTTATGTTGCATAATGGTTCTGTTCACTTTACCCAAGTGAATCTAATCTAAGGACAACTTGAGGGGCTGTGTTGACGGGGGGTTAGTAGAGTAGTTCAGTAGAGGGGTTCATCACAAATTCGAGCACTTACATTGACGGATGATCCTGGTGCTATTAAACGTATTTATCATTGTATTGTTTTTTTCTTGGTCTGCGTTGGAATGCTGTTTTTTTTTACTTATGTTATTTCTCTGGTAACTTTCTGTGGTATGTCGCTTCCCCTAGACTCGGGGCATTATGGGTGTAATTTGTGTAAATTTAAAGTAGAATTCAATACCTGTTTGTATTCCCTAAAATGTGTAATTTGGCCACCTAGCGCTCTGCATTTACATTTCTAATTGATATGATTAACTTTTTTCAAATTAGCATAGAGTATTTTCATTCAGGGAAAACCTTTGGCTTCTTATACGTTGTTTTTAAATAGCACACAAAGTGCACACCTCTGCAGTTTCTAAGCACTGTAAGTAATGGGTGTACCATTGCCCAGTTTGATGGTGTTCAGTTTGCGGACCTCTGCAGTAAGGGCATCTGGTATCTGTAGCTCTGACATTAAAAGGCTTCACTGAAACTGGAAAGTCTAGACAAACACCGGACAGGACTAACTACTCGCAGTTATAACGTGGATAAGATTATCCTGCTTTTTGCCTGCACTGTGCCTCCTATGTCTTAATAAAATATTGCTACTCCTTACATTGTACCTATCCTGTTCGTGCACCCCTGTGGCTGAGCCCCTGCCCGGTGCACCAGGACTTCCTGGGGAGCACACATGCCCCCCGAGGGTAACACATGACTCATGTGTTGTGTGACAGTCTGCGTGGCGCAGATCTCCCGACCCCTGTCCATTTGACAGTGCGTGAAGACCCCCCATGACAGAAGTGGTGTCACCATGGTCACTCCTAGGAGACTCAGCCCTTCTGGCTGGTCCCTGACCCACTGGGGACTCTCTCCCCCTCTCACCCCTCCATCTGGACTTCTGCACCCTCCACTTAGGAGTGGCACTGCCAGACACCAGAACTGATGGAGGTCTGCTTACAGACACTCCAAGTTCTCCTGACACTAGGAGATCCCCCTCAACGGACGGCCCATCAGGACAGCCTAGGCTCCCTACCTGGTGTTCCCTTAAGGAACCCTCCAGGCCCTGAGACTGAGGTTGGGGCACTTCGGGACGCATCCCAGTCTCACTCCTTCTCCTTGGAGATAGGACGTGAGGCCCTACAACCCTCCCACTACACCAGGACCTAGCTGGGCTACTCTGAACCTCTCCCATCACTCTGGGCTGGGAAATACCTGAGCCACTCCTTTTAGGGTCACTCCCCAATGCCTCTTCAGACCCTCTGGCAACCACCCAGAGGTCTGCCTCCCATGCAAGCTCCCTGGGATCAGAGAACTCACACTCCAACAGGTTTTGGCATAGCTCTGGAAAACAGGGACTTACAATATGCTCTCCCACAATTGAATCACACAGCCCCACACAGGTGTTAACCAAACTATGCTTCACCTCACCATCCAGTGCCTTGCACACATACCCCACACCACTCTCCTGAGATTGACAAGACAGTATCTGACTGTCTTTGTCACGCAACCCACACTCTTCTGGGCGGTCTCCCCACTCACACACCAGGACGTCTACCATGGGGGAACCCCTCTCCCTGCACCTCTCATCTAGAGTCAGTAGAGTGTCCCTCCCACCACTAGGACTATGAACCCCTGTTCCAGTTCCCCAATCCACCTCAGGGACACTGCGCACCGCTGGAGCTACCTCATATCCTTAAACCCCCTGGTGTATGTTAACCCCCTCCTTCAAGTCAGGCGCCACATCTCTGGGTGTGTGTTCTGCTCCCTCAGCACTAGATAACTCAATTTTGCTGCCACCAGAGAGAGTGATCTCTAAGCTCTTTGCTTTTAGCTCCAGCTCCCTCAACACTCTCTCATGCTCTAAAAGCATCTTCTTCTCCTCCATGGCTAACCTCTTATTTTCTAACTCCAATTTCTTACTTTCTATGTCATTCTGACTCCCCACGCTGAGCTTGGTCAGCTCCATCTCATGCACTCTGCTTTTCTCCCTGCCCTCCAGCTCCTCTGGGGACAGGCCTTTTGAAGAAACACTGCTGCCCACCCTGGAAGGCACTTTCCCCCCAGTTAGGCCCAATGGCCCCTCCAGCTGCCCATCTAAATTCTCTGCCTCCTCCCTAGGCTCTTCAGGATGCTCACTGGCATTCCTAGATTCCAACCGGGCCCTCAGCGCCTTTTGGTATTCCTCCGTCCTGGTGAGGCCTCTTATAGAGATTTTAAATTTCTTGCAAACAGCTTTGAGGTGTGGCACAGTGTAGGTATCAATCCTCTCTCCTTCAAATTCAATATCCACAGATGCAATGGATGCTGCTTTGCTCATGGTGAAAAAAATTGGCAGTTCTAAAAAAAATTAAAGTTCCAAGGAAAAACTCTACCAAAATGTATGTGGTCGCGTAAGGGTCTGCACTCACTAGTAGTGTACACCAATCACTCTATGTAAATCACAAATGCAAGTCCAAATCCTCACCGCTGACCACCAATGTTAGAAATGGGGGTCTCTAGTTGGCAATGGTTTGCACCTTTGTCCAAATAGGGACCCTTGCTTCTAGTCAGGGAAAGGGGGATACACTCCTAAAATAACCCCTGCTCACCCCCTTGGTAGCTTGGCACGAGCAGACAGGCTTATCTCAGAGGCAGTGTGTAAAGCATTTGTGAACACAGACAGTAACCCAGTGAAAACACTACAAATCGACACCACACCAGTTTAGAAAAATAAGTAATCTTTATCAAAACAAGACCAAACGACAAAAATCCACAATACAGTATCAAAAATAAGGCTCTTAGATGGTAGAAATAGTTCAGTTCAATGCAAGTTATCAATGCAACACTGTTCTCACAAAGTACCTTAGATGCGTCATGCAAAACAAACAAAAGGGTCGCAGGGAAGGTGATGCGTCAGTTCCTTGCTTCGGGGGAGGCGATGCGTCTGTTCCTTACCGGAGAGGAGGGGATGCGTCTGTTTCTTACTGCGTTACGGTTACGATGCGACAAGATGGCTCCTCGATGCGTGGCGACGATCCGGTGCGATGCAACAAAATTGCGGCTTGATGCGATGCGACGGTCCGGTACGATGCGTGATCTTTTGCAGCCGCACGGCAGGTGCTGCGACGGTCTTCTCGGCGATGCGTCGGGACCCGGTGTGGATGCGGCGCGCTTCTTCCTGGTTGCTCGGCGAGGCGTCGGGACCAGGTACGGATGGGGCCCGCTTCTTCCCCGTGGCTCGGCGATGCGTCGGGAATCGGTGCGGATGTGACACGCTTCTTCTCGTTGCGTCGATCTTCCAGCTCCCAGCGACAAACAGTCTCTAGAGGTCCTGAACAGCAGCAGGCACCTCTCTGCAGGTTAGAATTCCCAGCAAGGAAATTCAGGGGAGCTGGTGGTGAAGTCTTTGTGTCCCTGAGACTTCAGACAGGAGGGAAGCTCAGTTTCAAGCCCTTGGAGATTTTCCTCCAGATGACAAAGCAAACAGCAAAGTCCTTTTCTCCTTTCCTTGGCAACAAGTAACCACTGCAGGCCAACCCCAAACAGCAAACAGCACAGGGGCAGTAATCTTCCTTCAGCTTCTCCGGTTCTTCTCCTTGACAAAGGTTCCTCTTGATTTCCCAGAAGTGATCTAAAGCTCTGGGGTCTGGGTCCCCCTTTTTATACACACAAATTCTTTGTTCTCTGAAGGCAGAGAGTGTCTGTACCCAACCAAAACCAGTTCTGTCCTCACTGGTGCAGCTTCCTGGCAGGAGGTGGAGACAGCATTGTTGATAGCAGACCTGGCCCAGGCAGATGAAAGGAAATCTCCTCCCCCTACTCTAAATTCAACCCAGGTCCCATTCAGCCCAGCCCTGACTCATCAGACTGCCGGAGCCACTGCCCTCTCCCAGCTCCTGTCACTCACAAGCCAGACATGCAATACACAAACCTAGCAGAGGCATACTGGATGGTTAGGCAAGAAAATACCCACTTTCTAAAAGAGGTATTTTCAAACACAGAATGTAAAAATCACCCACACTAAAAGATGCATTTTAACATTCTGAGTTCAGGCATACTAAATTTTATTTTCCTATCTTGTTCCTAGGGTCAGTTATGTTTACAAGATGTTATAAACTAACTGCCCATTCTGGCCTATGGGAACAGATAGCCTTGCAATAGTGAAAAACACAATTGGCAGTATTTCACTATCAGGACATGCCACGCACATCAGGGCATGTCCTACCTTTCACATACAATGCACCCTGCCCACAGGGGTACCTTGGGCCTACCTTAGGGGTGACTAACTTGTAGAAAAGGGAAGGTTTAGGGACTGGCAAGTGTGTGCACTTGCCAAGTCGACATGGCAGTCCCAGACTGCACACAGGCTCTGCAATGGCAGGCCTGAGTCACATTTTACAAGCTGCTTCTGTGGGTGGCACAATCAGTGCTGCAAGCCCACCAGCAGCATTTGATTTACAGGCCCTGGGCACACATGGTGCACTGTACTAGGATCTGACAAGTAAATCAAATCAGCCAATCATGGAATCACTAATCCATTACATCAATTTACAAAAGAGAGCATATGCACTTTAGCACTGATCAGCAGTGGTAAAGTGCGCAGAGTCATAAAACCACCAACAACAGGTCAGAAAAAATACAGGAGGAAGGCAAAAAGTTCTGGGATGACCCTGCAAAAGGGCCAAGTCCAACAGCCAAACTCTAAATAATGCCCTAAGTATTTAGTTAAAAAGAAATCAATACTTAATGTATTTCCATTAGATATTGTGGATAGGAAGGTAAAACGTGCCGATATCATTGTTTTGTAAGAACCAAAATTAATTACATAAATTTTAAAATATAAAGCCAACTATATAAGGCGCAGTAAATGCTGTAAACACCATAAATGTCAGCAGTTGCACAACAACAACAAAATCACAGTAAAGACATTAAACACTCCATTAGATCACACAGAGATTGAATACACTGCATAAAAGCTACTTAAAGAAGGATCAAATGGTAAAATCACCCTAAGTAAAAACAACCTCACAGATCGTTGGAGCATAAATTATTCACTCCTGATGTGCATTGTGGTGGGTCAAAGCACCGTTGATCAACAGGGATGAATGTTCTATGACTGGCTTCTTGAGGAGAAAATCTATTTGATATTTCCCAAAAGAATGCAGCTATTAAATACGATAGATTGGAAATGGAAGTTGGTTCCTGTGACTGAACGTGAGAAAAAGTGATCGAAATACAGCCTGAAATTAAATTTGCATAATTTACTATTGCTAATGTAATTCTTGCCTGTGTAGCAATACTTGATCCACAAAGGATAATATTGTTTTGGGCGCAATTAGTTTGCACTGTAAGTATGTCTATTTAGAACAATGAATAAAAACTATAATAGACACAATTGACTGTAATATATTATATGGTTCGCTAGAGCTGTTTGCCCACAAGTTGGAGGACAAAAAGGTTTTTCAGACTATCTATGCCATTTATTTAAGGTCCACCTGGGTACATGTTAAATGTCTGCTACCTATTAAGTGACAGCTTTTAGTACAAGTTCCATTGGTCTCTACCTGCATTTGCATGTTTCCGAAATGGGACATGTGTGGACACATAGCCCTTAATTATGAATCCCTCAGAGTAGTTGATAGAAATCACCACATACTGTAAATAACAATACCCCGATGTGAGATCCTTACCAGGTGCCACATATATTCTCCTATTTCAAGTTTGGAGGTTAAACTGAGCATAACGTGGATTCAATCAGTATTGAACCAAAATCTCCATAGTTTGCTTTTTACCTCACATTTTCCGCCAAGATCTGACCTGCCAAAATCTATCAGGAGAAAACAACGTAATTGGTCCAAGATGCCTAAAAGGAATACAGGCACTCTACAGCCGAAATGCTGTGAAGGGCAACGTGACTGTAGGCCTTTTCCTTGCTTTCTGGTTCTTTATCACACTAACAAGATTGAGTTAGAAGTTAGCAGTCTATGCTGATGATCTTACAAAATTCACCTCAAATCCTAATTAATGCATTCCTACATCAAATACTGTTCCTGGGTGCATTCAACAAATGTCCTAGCTAATTGATAAACTGGTGCAACACAGAGTGATGCCAAGGGACATAGAGAAAAATGCAAATAAATAAGTACTAAGGCCGAGATTTACTAAGGGCTTGTGTTGCTCTTGTGTGACACAAGGCAACATAAGCCCTTAAGTGAGATTTACTAAGCCACGTAAAGCCAGTTTGCATGACTCTGCTTCGCTTAGTAACGCAATGGAGCGCAAGTTCCTGCCTTGCATTACTCTGCGTTGGGAAGGCATTCCATGAGTGGAGTGTGAGCCTTCCCATGCATCTACCCATGGATTTTGGAGCATTCCAGATTTATTAAGAACAGTAAACCTGGAAATGTAATGCATCAAAATACTACAATATCCTAACAGAGACATAACAAGGAGAAATATGTTTATTTCATCTTGTTAGTTCCTCTTTCTACGTGTCCTGAATTCTGCAGCACATATAGAAAGACAAAAATGCCTCGGAGGATAGCTTTTGTGCCGGAAGGTGTCCTTTCCTGCACAAAAACAATCCTGTCTGTAACACAGGTCCCTTTGCACCATGATGCAAGGGTTCCTGCCTGCATTGGCACTAGACTGCACCCAGTACGCCAGCACAGGGAGAGAGGAGGAATGTGCTATATCTTAGCGGATATGGTGCATTCCTGCTCTCTCCCTGTCACGGAGCACAGCAAGTTGTCTTGCTGCATTGCATGACTTTTTAGTAAATCTAGGCCTAAGTGTTGGGGACATAAGTATCTCATGAACTCAATGGCATTTTCAAAAGTGCACATATTTTTTTTTTCACAAGACATTAAATATTTGTTAAAATATGTTATCATCATCATCATCATAAAACTTTATTCGGTCGTTAAGACCATCAAAGTGCATAGGCGTACAGAAGTATAGTAGTTAGAACAAGATTTTCATACTGAAAATTGTAAGCCAAAATAGATGACATTATTTATACAGTGACAAAATGTATTAAAACCCGAGCCATTAAAATCTAAAAAACAAATTAAAAGGAACTAGCTTCCAAGATGATAAAACCAAACAAGCTAAAAACACATAGAAAGTACATAAAGTGCTAGTGCATAATTAGCAGAAATACAATATTGCACAGTCTTCTGTAATTTAAACATGAGGCATATAGTAACATGATCATAAAACATCAAGTGTAGACTGGATACTTTGTGAGGAATGATACTTAATCTAATGGTATACTCAGTTCATTTTAGCATCTTCCTCCTAATGAACCAAAACCTCCCCAGGAATTTGGCCATTGCACATACTATTTGTGGCCTTGTATCTGTCCTGAGGATACGTAGGGCCTCTAAATGACTACGGGTTCCTAGTTGTCTACAAGCAGGGGCTAACCATTTAGATCTTGGATTTTTATACAGAGGGCATATAAAGAGAATGTGCTTAGTCGTCTCCTCTATCTCGGGGCAACATGGACAGTTGGATGATTTAACTTGGGAGCCCCTATTCCACGACACAGTAAAGGAGTTTAAGGGAAGACATCCAAATCTAAATTGGATAAATAACTTCCTCTCTTGCGGGACAGTGATGAAGTCCATATAGGGCTCGTACACACCAACCATCTTAAACTCCATAAATTCTGTCGTGAGTCGACCTCCTTTCACTTGTGTGACTGTTCTCTCTGCCACCCATTTCCAATAGTAGGACTTGACCCACTCTCTACTAGGCAGTAAGCTAGAGTCCTTTTCTTCCCAAAGGTTTCCCAGGCCTATTTCCAAAAGCAATTTTTTGATGTTACAGAACCAACCAATTTTTTTAAAACGATCCAACTTAAGAACCACCTCAGTAGCAATCGCATAATGAACAAGCTCAGGTGTTTTTTTAATGCGGAGCCAAAAGAGAAGAGGTCGAAGTCTCGCTTTATCCATTATTGTAGTTCTGCCCAAATCTAGTCGCAAGGGAGTGAGCGGGGTACTCTGGGGGATTGAGCAAAGTGATCTTAGGAATTTGTTCTCTGTAAGAAGCAAGCCCTCCAAATTATCAAATCCCCAGATTTCGGCCCCATAGAGAGCCGAGCCAACCACCTTCTGGTCATAGATCTGTAGCGGTGCTGCAATCGGTCTAGTTTGTGATGACCTATGTTCTAAGATTATAGCCCCTGATGTCTTCCTCTGCTGTAGAATTTGCTTCGAAATATGTTGTTTCCAATCAATTTTTTCTGTGAGGGTTATACCAAGATATACAATGGAATCGACCCTTTCCAGCGGAATGCCCCCCAATAATAGTTTCCTTTAAACGATTTATGGGTGTTCATTAACAAAAGTTTAGTCTTTGAGGTATTTACTTCTAATCCTCTCATCTCACAGAAAGACATGAAGCGATCTAATAGCAGTTGAAGGCCACTTGGGGTTTTAGAAACTAAAAGCGTGTCGTCCGCAAATAGCAATGTGCTTATTTTATCGCTCCCCAATGAAGGGGCATCCGCATGGGCTTCCGCTAAATAATTCACCACCCCATTTACAAAGAGTGAAAATAAGGTGGGGGCTAGAACGCAGCCCTGCCTCACCCCTCTTACAACCTTTATTGGGTCTGTCAATTGCATTTGGTCTCCCCAACGTACTTTAGCATAATTTCCCTCATGAAGGCGTATAAGAAGTGCCAAAATATTGTGAGGGAGCCCCTGATCATGTAAAACTTGCCAAAGTGTAGCCCTTGGAATCAGATCAAAGGCTGACCTCAGATCAATAAAAGCAGTATAAAGACTACCCTGTTCCAAAATCACAGACTTCCAGGCCAAAAGGGTAAAACGAAAAACCTGATCGATAGTGCTAACTTTTTTCCTGAACCCTGCTTGGAAGGGGGATAATATACCATTCCCTTCCATCCAATCAGTAATTTTAATAAGCAGGGCACGAGAAAAAACTTTCTGTGCCCCATCTATCAAACTTATCAGTCTATAGTTTGAGGGCAGCGATCGATCCCCCTTCTTGTAAACCGGGATGACCTCCGCTCCTTGCCAAGAAGGGGGTATAGGAGCCCCAGCAGCTATGCCATTGGCTAATAACCACATATAATTAGGCCATTTAGGAATATCAGCCAGAAAAACATAAACCAGGAATAATGCGAGTTAGCAGACGTCTTCCTACGATGAGATCTCGTACAAATAAAATGGGAAGCTAACTGTGAAAAAAAAGACGAGTGTATATCTGTGACCACTTTAAGCTCGTCCTGCTGATGGGCTCTATTATAAAGCCTATCAATATTTTCTTGTAAAGTTAAATTTATAGCTTCAATCTTGTCAGTATCCAATGCCACCCGTGCCCATTTTAATCGTCTATTGTCATTTGTGGGGTATAAATCCTTAGACGAGAGCTTTATCTCTGAAATAACACTAGTTTTACTCCAGAAGGAGGTCATGGAAAGCTCAAGTGGATTATGGTCACTGTCAATTGATTCTCCAACCACCATATCCAGTACTTCTGGCCATAGCCTGATATCTATCAAAACATAGTCAATACGACTCATGTTAGATGTTCTATTGAAGGTATTGGCTACCATCTTGTCGGAGTTTGTACGGCCATTTGCTGCCCTAAGTCCATAACCAAGGGATATGGCCTGAAGCTGCAGGGCAGTTTGTGTCCATTTTCTTATTGGGGGTAAATCAAGGGGGGGAACATGCCAATATGCCTCTACCTGGTCACTATTAGATACATCTATTATGCATAATGGTTCGTACGTACAATTGAAATCTCCTGCAACTATCAGGGGTGTTGATATCTCCCTCTCTTCAAGGGTGTTTTCTAATACATGAAGAGTTGGTGAGCATGTGCCTGCCTTGGTCCCGTGGGCATAAACATTAAAAATGTCCACCATCCTACCATTTCTACCCCTAAGGCTAGTTGCGAGTATATTGGGATCATTAATTTTAATCTCTCTTATTGAACATAACAAATCAATCCTAATCCAGATCAATAACCCTCCCGCTGGTCTTCCTGGTCTGTCGGTAACAGCCGATCGATGTAAAGTAACATACCCAGGGATGTAAGTCGGAGTAGTGGCCCAAGTTTCTTGTAAAATACATACATCAAATTGGGTAATATATTCAATCCAGTGGGGAGTTGCATCTTAGATTTTATTCCAGCCACATTCCACGTCAATATACGGAGTGTTGAATTTGTATCATCTAATTCTCGGGAATGATATGATGGCACCTCTCTAATGGTCTACTCATCTGTGAGACTCGGGAGATGGTTTGCTGATCAAACCTTGATATAGTTTCTTTTTCCACACTAGAGTGCAGTGAATTGAAAGGCTCAGAACAACGAAACGGCATTATGGCCAAAGAAGCAATTGTTGAGCCTTCTGGTTGGGATATCTCCGGAGCCTGATCAATGTTTATGTCATGAGGGCTAAAGTATTTGCAGGGTATAGTGTCATGACGCCTCAGTCAGTCATTCTGAGCTAAGGATGAATCAGACCCCTTCAAGACACTAACTCTTCTATTTATAGATGGCTGTGCTAAAGCAGAGGGACTATATTTCATCTGGATATTTGTGGTTATTGGAGAGCAAGTTCTTGCTTCTAGAGCAATTAAACAGTGGGCTAAATTTTCATCACTTAAGTGGAGTTCAATAAAATCTGTGGGGAGGCACCATTTGATATTCGTTTAGCCCAAAGAATATCGTCTCTAATGATAGATCTACACCCTCTTACTTTTCTAATCCAGTGGATTGATTTATTGAGTAGTGAATGTTGGTCCTCTTGTCTACCTACCAATAAAACTTTGGGCACATTAGTCAAAAAAATACTCTTAGAGCTCTTGTTGGAACCATGATCCTGAGTCTGCCATGGAGTACTATAATCTCTATTCACCGTCTGCTTTAGTCTGGGAGGACTTATATTTCTATGTACTAATGGGCGGCATGTTTGAATGGTCATTAGGGGAACTGGATTTCTCATAAGCCCTGCAGAGGAATCATTTTCTTTGGCAGGGACATGAACCATTAAAGAACTAGGGAGCAAAACACTAGGTTTTACAATCAGTTGTTCGCTTGTTATCAAGCATTTCACTTGGTTTGAAAGTACTAAAATTAGTGTTTTAAGCGAGTTAATTTCATCCCTTAGTTCAGCAATAAGCTTGCAAGTGTGATTCTCTTCCGTAGGATGCTGTACTCGGGAAAGCTCCCCAGTCTCCCCAGGGATCTCATTCATACTATATGAATCTATAACGTCCATACTACGCTGTGGATTAACTTCCAACACTGCTTCCTGTCGTTCCGCCATTAATTCTGTCTGGTCTTGAAGTGGCGAAAATCGATTAGATAGTGAAATATTAACAGTTGTGTACATGTCATTCCTGCTGTTATCGATATAATTATCTGACTCAAGAGTAGGAAGGGGGAAGATCCTGTCACCCTTCCATGCTCCTCAGTTACAGACTGCGTATCGATGATATGCTCAAGAGGCTTAGAGACCTTGGGGGCGGAGCTTTGTGTTGTGCGCTTAGTAAATATAGATGGAATTCGCTTTGTTTTGGTAACAGGGCTAGGCTCTATATCTGAATAGATAGTGGAATGCTGTTCCCTTAACTTTAATGTATTAGCAGCGATGCTGGTAGGAGGAACTAAAATATCATGACATTCTACCAATAATTCATCTATACGATCTAAAACACAATTTTGGGCAGCCGATTTACGCGCAATTTTGGCTTTCCTAATTTTTCTGCGCCCCCCCTCGGGTGACCTACCCTCCTTGTTAGCACTCGCAGTTAGTTTCCTTTTCCCCATTAAAACAGAGAACCAAATACTCAGGTATTGAAATACGTTTTTGATTGGCCAATATATCCAATGTACCCTGAGTAAAAATACAATATACCACCTATGCAATATCTATGCGTATAAAACTCACAGTATTTGGAACAACTAGCGTCCACGAGTCCTGGAAAGTTCCACTGAGGGCTCAAAAGTAGAAGAACCAAGGGAGGAAGCCCTGCCCTGGCTCTTCCTGGCGATGACGGGCAAGGACGGGCCCGCCCTTGGCCCGGGCTTCGCCCGGCGCGCGCCCGCGCGCGTCCCGCGAAGCGGGTGCCGCGAAGCGGGTGCCGCGAATCGGTAAAATATGTTATCTCATTCCCTGGCTCATTGGGAGAGTGAACATTCTGAAGCTGAGGTTCTTGCCCAAGTTTCCCTTTTTGAATTTTAGTGTAATTGGTACATTTTACAAAAACTATCAAAATTTAAATATAATTTTTGTCTGGATCTCAATGAGTATCCTTTTAAGCTTAATTAAATTGTGGCACTTACTGCTCTGGTGGTTGGGACCTCACAGTTGCGAGTTTTTATTTCTGGGCATCTCAGATATCATGTCTATGAGACTGTGGCCATTTTAGGGTTGCTGGTCATTTGGGACCTGACTCCTTAAAATGGATTTATCAATAAGCAAGGAACTAAACCTGACATTATTGCACCTACGAACCAATGGTGGTCTTCAGATGGTGGTTTTACCTTGAACACTCAGCACCCATGGGCAACGGAGACTTTCAATTGGGCTTGCCATGGGCTTGATCCCGTAGCACATCTGCCATTTCAGTGCCCCCACTTCACTAAGCTTAGCTTATCCAGTGAAAATAGAGTCCTTGGGGGCTGATTTTGACAACTGCATTTGGGGAGGATTATGGTAAGAAGTATTTGCTCCACATGAAAATTCATCAGTCATATGAAAGTATCAATGAATCCTAACAAACATTGTAGAACACAGCCAGACGCTGCAGGAGTTGGTCGTTGCAGGGATTGGACACGTTGGCGGGTTAGATGCAGCGCCTAGCCACAAGCCTGGCTCTGCTGCCACACCTTCAGCGCCCATGTAGGCATGTGCACTGGGGGTTGGCCACCCACGAAGGCTAGGGCGCATGGCCAAGTCATTCTATTTTAAGACCATGTTCCAAGAAATTACTCTCCATTTTGCTAAAAGGAATTTATTTGGCATATCACTAAATTCTGGAGTGAAAGCTAATACTGCAAGTTGAAAGAATGGGTCATCACTCAGTGCATGCATATGAAGGGAGTGGGTTCATTTGCTGAAAAGTATTTGGTATTACAAAAAATGCAATGTAGGGGCTTTCCTTTTGGGAAGAGTTCATGAGTACTAGTTGAAAATTCATCTGGAAACTCTACAGAAAAAAGTACATCAGAGCATCCCCTCTAAACAGTGCAGGAAGGCTGCTGTACTTGTACTGTCAGCTCAAAGTCTGGAGGTGAAAGGGGGCACTGCCGGCAGAAACAGGATGGTCCACCCGACTCTAAATAGAGACAGACTGTTTGTTGAATAGGGTACTTTGCCACTTTTGTGGCGGAGTGCCCTGACATCCAAACTCTAAATGAAGCACCAATACTTTCCCTTTCAGTGGTAGTAAATATAATACAACATCTTCCATCCCCGAACGAACATTAAGCATACACCACAGCACGATGTGTAATAAACAACAGGAACATCTCATAGCAAAGCTACTCTGTTGCTCCTTGCATTGTTCACACTTCTTGTATCCATAAGATAAACAGTAGTCAAGGTCACCATCCCCACTGCCGGGCATAAATTAAAAAGGGTTTTCAAGTTCTCCTCCTAATACCCAATGGACAGCAGCATATACAATTGTATGCTGAGCCTTTCCATGTATATCACAATTACAATCGTCCAGTTAGAACAGTGCAAACTTTAAAAATGTATTTCGACTTGGTAATAACAGTGCCCTTACTATTTGAAATCCTTTGGACCTGATAAGTAAACATAATTAGGAAATGGCAGATTATTCACATTGAATGTTCACCAAACGTTTTAAATCATGGAAAATTATGCTACCCTAATATGCTCTTCTAGCAGGTAAATACACTGATTAAGTGACATCCTCAAGTTGCCTTGTAAAGCAGACTAAAACGATCGGAAAGTTGCTGATCCCTATTGTTAACCCTGGGGGTGGTTTGTAGTATTGCCCCTCATGTAACAGGAGTGCAACAAATGCGTTTTACATATACAAACTAAGTAGGTCTTTCCTGTCAACGTAGATAGTCCGGTTAAATCCAGCTCCTCACATAGCTAAATATGGATATTCGCCTTATTAAGTTGTAAAATACTCAGGGGATCTTTTAGTTATTGGTGGAAATAGAGAAAAGCTTTAAATGTGCCCATTCATCCATCCTCACAAATCTGTGATTCCCAGCCTCATTTAGGGGCCGATTACGATGCAGCCCAGAAAGGCTCTGACCGATGGGCGGAGCCTTTCCAAGCTCCATCTCGGTTTACTTTCCGACTGCCGCATTACAATGCTGGCGGTCGGAAACTAAACCGGCCAGTCATTCCGGCTGGCTTCCAACAGGCTCAAGGAGCCCATCGGCCAGTCGGAGGCAGGCCAGTAATCCCAAAGGGTGGTCTTTCCGCCCTTGGGGTTACTATGCACGGTTTCCGGCATGATTTCCATGCCGGCCTGTGCGACATGGAAACCCTGTCGGAAAGTGAGTTGGGGGCCCCTAGCAGGGTCCCCTTGTGTGCGCGGCCTCCGGCTGGGGACTGAGGGGCACAATCCTTGCACCCCGTGGCAGGCACCTGAAGGTGCCTGCCACGGGGTGCAGGGATTAACACCATCTCCCATTCCCCTATGGGAGCATGTACTACGGCTGGTTTAAGGCCGTAATACATGGTCCTTGTTGGACTTGGCCATTTTTGCAGGGTCATCCCTGAACTTTTTGCCTACCTCCTGATATTTTTCTGACCTGGTGTTGGTAGTTTTAGGACTATGGGCAGTTTATCACTGCTGTCCAGTGTAAGGTGCATGTGCTCTCTATGGTAAACGTGGTAAGATTGGTCTACACCTGTTTGTCGTATTTAATTTACCTATCAGTCCCTTGTAGAGTGGTATCTCATATACCCGGGGCCAGTAAATTCAATGCTACTGGTGGGCTTGCAGCACTGCTTGTGCCACCCACCAAAGTAGCCTTTCAAACCTGTCTCAGTCCTCTGCCATTGCAGGGCCTGCGCGCGCAGTTTACTGCCACTGTGACGTGGCACATAAAGTGAGTGCCACGTCTGTGACTCCCCTTTTACTACATATCAGTCACCCCTAAGGTAGGCCCTAGGTAGCCCTATGGGCAGGGTGCGGTGTAGGTAAAGGGTAGGACATGTGCCTTAACTGTGTGGCATGTACTGGTAGTGACAAACAGCCATTTTGGTTTCTCACTACTGTGAGGCTGCCCTCTCATAGGAATGCATTGGGGATTCCCTGATATGTGTTTCAGTGGTAATTCCTGACATGAGAGGAGTAGCATGGTCAAGTTTGGTATTTTTGGAATAGTGGTAATAAATGCTGCGTAATGGTGTTCGCAGATTTATTATCACTATTTTTGAAATGCCACTTTTAGAAGTGGACATTTCTGTGTGCTATGTGTCTTTGTGCCTGCCTGATGTGTATTGCATGTCTGGCTCTGGATGACAGGGGCTGGGAAGGTGCAGTGGCTCCAGAGGGGCTGGGTGAGTCAGCGCTAGGCTGAATAGACTGACCTGCATTTGGAGTAGTGGGAGGAGTAGCACCTGGGCCTGAATAGGACAGTGCCTGCTTTACACAATGCTGGCTCCGCCCCCTGTGGCGTGTCTGGGGCCAGAGCCTACACTAACAAAGGATGGTGTTGTGCATTGTAAATAAAATGTTTAAGTGCCCCCCAGAACTGGTTTGGACTGGGTCCCAAGCCCTGTGCCAGGGCAGAACAAAGAGACATGTAGTATAAATATTGGGGCTGTGACCCCATGAAAGAGGAGAACTTTTTGGGTTACCTGCGGAAACCGAAGGACTGCCAGGCCAGGAGGAACCGGCGTGGGACCCAGCTGCTGGCTCCTGGGGTTCCCTACGTGCTGGCCTGCCTGAGCCCAGCTCTACTATCAGGAGCTGTGGACTTAGCGCCTTGTGAGCGCTTCATGTTTATTGCGTAGTGCCAGAGGACGAGAGGAGCGATTTGTGCCCTGCAGCATGTGCAGCGACCCCACCCTGAGGTGGCCGGAGCCCCAGGTGGGGGCCCACACTGCCCGAGGCGTGAGGAGTGCCTCAGGGGCTTTTGCGCTTGAATGCACTGTGCAGCGAAGCATGCTGCATTTCAGGATCTCCCTAGGAAGGAATCCCGGCGTGGGGATTTCCCGTGCTGCATGGTGGTGGGACGGCCCGCCGGAAGTCAGGCAGAGTCCGTGCCAATCAGCTAAGTTGAGCGGGAGCCTACCCCGCGTTCATGGGCGTCCAGGGCCCCAGAGAGGAAGTCAGGCGGTTGCAGCCTGGATGGGGGCCGGCCGGAGGAAGTGCTGCCGGAGCGGAAGACAGGCAATCCTGTGCTTGGTCCAAGGCAGGGCTCCCGTAGTGCTGAGGAGAGCCCCGCGTGCAGCCAAGAGTAAGTCGGAGCCTAGCAGGCTTGCAGGACCCCGTGGGAGAGGACCGGAGCCTCGCTGGCTCCCTGCGGCTGCACCCTTCCTTTTTGCCGATTGGCCCTGCGAAAGGAGAGAAGCCCCAGTGAGTGGGGCTTGAAAGGCACTGTTGGTGCCTGTCTTCATGTCCAGGTATGCCGCCAGATTGCGGGTAGCTGCAACGAAAGGAGGGAAGCTCCGGTGAGTGGGGCTTGCTAGGCACACTGTTGGGGCCGGTTTTCACAGCTGCGCCGCCAGATCGCGAGCAGCTGCAACGTGGGGGCACTCAAGCTTTGAATCAAGGGTGAGTTGCACCCTCCCCCCAATTGCTTTGTGGATCTTTTTTGGGGGCATTGGTTCGGCTGCGTCTGCAGCTAGGGGCTAGTGGAAGCCCAGGGTCCATGCAAAGGGACACACAGTTTAGGAAGCCCCTTACTTGTAACAAGGACATTGAGGGGAAGCCCAGGACGGGCCCCCAAGGATGAGACTGGCCAAGGTGCGCCCTAGGATCAGTGGGACCTAATGCCATTAGGTGATTTGTGCACCTACTGAGTGTGCATGGTGTTACTGTGGTGCACTAGCACTATGATGTTATGCCTCATGCCTCATGATTTATGCATAATGTGTTTATGCTAAGTGCCTCTTGCCAGTAGTTACTGGTTGTTTCTTTATTTTCACTACTTGTGTGTTCTAATGGTTAAGACAGTGGCCCGATTGGCCCAGTAATGTATATAATCCCCATGTAAAGTGATACATAGTGCCAGGTGGCATAGTGTATATATGTGATTACGTTCTAATGTGTTTTATGAGTAATACAAAGGCTATTTTTATATAACCTTGTGTGGAGTTTCTTTTGTGGTGTGCCTAGTGTGCCGCTGCTGTGTGAGTGTGTTGCGCAAACGCTTTACACATTGCCTATGGGATAAGCCTGACTGCTCGTGCCAAGCTACCAAGGGGGTGAGCAGGGGTTATCTTCAGCGTGTAACTCCCTTGCCCTGCCTAGAGTGGTGGTTTCTGCCTGGCTTAGGCCCTTGCCCTAGCCAACCAGAAACCCCATTTCTAACACTCCTAGAGGGAAATGTCGGAATGTGACCGAACAGTGTTCGGTCGCATCCTAATCAGGAGGTCAGGACCGCCGACCGGAGGTCACTCGGTCCCAGTTCTGAGACGGTGTCGGGTGGACGCAAGTCTGCCCAACATCGTAATAGGCCCCTTTGTGTCAGAGGCACTGCCATGTTTCACCCAGCAGAGCACTGTTGGGACACAGTGGTAGTCACCTTAACCAGTCTTGGGCAGAGTGATCATCATTATTTTTTGCTGCCCTGGTCCACCATGTGGGGCATGACAGGTGCGGGGAGGGGAAACAAACAATGGCTCTGATGTGCAGAGAGGAAACTCCCTCTTTGGGAGTTTGCTTCAGAAAAACAAGGCACCAGACAAAACATAAACGAGGCAGTGATAATGCATCAGCCAGCTCCCTATTCAGACTTTTTCGGGAAAAAATCTCTATGTAAAAATATGGAACACAATTTACTATTCACTAGTTTCAATAGCAGAACTGCTGTTAAACTGAAAAATTTAAATTTTTAATTCTATGAAAAACATTTCATTTATAGGTTTTACTGTGCAGGTTATAAGATATAGTAAGCTACTTTCTCTTGCTGCTAACAGCCAAAATGAATTCTCAATATAACTTTTAATATGTTTCATTTTACAAGATTTGACTACAGGTTTTTATCTAGGAGTTCAATTCCTCTACAACTGTCTTAGACCTACTTTGTTGTGATTTAGTCATATAATGTCATCTGCTCTCATGATAAATGCTAGTGTTTATTACTTTAGCTTCGGTTTAAAAGCTTGTGTGGCACCAGAATATTGTGGTCAGAATATTGTCTAATATAATTTCCGTGCCCTAAATATTGTTTACAAAAATATTGCTGCATCGGGGTTTCTGTTAGCAAATCTAGACCCAAGAAGGCAATATTTTTGTAAGCAATATTTAGGATGTTTAGGACACGGTTTTTCTCAGATGATACTTCTGACTACGATATTCGGACGGTAAAAGACCATCCATTTATAACTTTGGGAAGATCTGTAGTATGCAAATTGAAGAGCAGGAGTGCAAGAACAAACCCTACTTCAGTCCCCTGTTAGGAAACCTTCTTATATACCCTAGATGGCCAATCTGAACCACAGTTTGTTGCGTTAAATGTGAGGTAATCCTACGGTGTAATCAATAATGCTCAGTTAACAAGTAGAGGTACCAACTTAATCTGGATCCAACTGTGCAACATTGTTAGCCACGCCATTGCAGTAGTATACTCACATGGAAGCCCAGACGATCAGTCCTGGTCGACAGATCATGAACCACAATTTTTACATAAAAATTGACATCCATGTCTAGCCGAACAGTAAGGTAACAGAGGGTATTCCAGTACACATTTTAGACCTGCTATGTTTAATGACACACATGTGATGATACCAAGTTTGTTGATATGTCAATACTTCTTTCCTGGTGGTCTCTGAATGATTAGAGATCGTTTTCCTGGTTGCTATTAGATTTTGTATTCACCTAGCCGTAGGCTAAGAATTTCTTCGCATAATGGTATTGTGGGGATCAGTTCCATCAAGTCCCAGAAATGTACGTCTTGCGACTGTTCCAAGATGTATAAGGGGGTAAGAATTATCGTACTTCCTAATTGATTGCTTACCCAGTCCAATCTTTTAATAATCATCTTTGAGTGTCTAAAATGGCCAAATCCACCTTGTGTATTATGACAACTTCACAGCCTATTGGTGCCACTCTGATATTTTCCTTTACTGTGTGCTCTGCAGCACACCTAGATGTCAGTAGGTCCTTTGCATATTTTGCAAGCTACTCACACCACAGGAGTCTTGCCCTCATGGACCAGTCTTGTTCAGAGACTTTTCATGGTAAATCTATCAGGACATACTCCCCATCCTGCCTGAATAACTGGCTAGTTCTTTAGTTAGAAATGACATTTGAAACTGCCAACTTGGGAGCTGGGGAAGCAGGTTTGAGTGTCGGCGTCGGCTCAACAGCCTGTGATTCTGGGCAAATCACCAGTCACGGCGGGCATGGCTCATGGGCGAGGGGTCACGCGGGGTGGGGGGGTTTCATTTAATAATTAAAAAATGAATCAAACTTACCTTTCCGCCGGCCGGGTCCTGTGTCTTCTCGGCTTCTGCTCTCCTGCCTCTGGCAGGAACAGGAAGCAGGCAGCCAGGCTCCCTCCCCATAGCCAATCACAACATTGCAATTGCAGCGTTGTGATTGGTGGGGATGCCGCCCAGCCAGGGGCTTACGGGGAGGCCATGTTCTCCTTGCAGGCTGCAATGCAGCCTGCATGGAGAAAGGGCAGAGTACGCATGACTGGTTTGGGCGGCCCTAGAGGGCCGACCAAACAGTCATTGCCCCCTCAGGAGTGGGCACACCACTCCTCCCCTGCCTGGCAGCTCGCAGAGCAGCCCCACACACCCGCCCACCTTCAACCAAACATAAAATGGTAATAATGGGAAGATATTACCATTTTATGTTTCTGCTTCTCACACTGGAGAAAGCAGTGGGGCGACGCTCCTTCGCCCTAGTGGAGGAGCCGCCCCTGCAAATCACTTAATCTCCCGGTGCCTACCAAAAATAAATGAATGGGTCCTTGTCTAATGTAACTGGTGCTCATGTAAAGGACTCCAGTACCTTCAGGTCGAGGTTGCGCTATATAAAACTGCAAAAAAAAAAGATTCCACTGTTGATTTCCAATTATTAGTTCCTTTGTATCTCTACTGTGAGTTGACTGATATGTCCTGTCTAATAAACCAGAGGACTAGGTAGCCCTCTGTTAGTTTTTGTTCCATCCAGTTCTTGTAAGCACAACTTTATCCGGTTGATCATGTAACTAATATGGCAGGCTGAACTTAACAAAGGCTTCGTTGTAGAGGCACATTTACACACTAAAGATGTGCCCTGCTAATTACTTCTAATATTCCTGAGCATTTTTTCTATTTACACCATGGCCTGCCAAAACCTCCTTTTTATTCATTTTTTTATTTCTTCAGGATTTTCCTCATTTTCTTAAGTTTTACTTTAACAAACACAGGAAGACCAAATGTTTTAGACTGCCTTGTACACCTCTGATTGACAGTTAAAGCTACTGAACCCTTGTGTCAGGCAAGCTGCCACTCTGCTTGTTTTAATGAGGTGGATAGCCAGCCTGAATAAAAGTTTTTATTTGGACTATCTTACTTCTTTTAATTCACCTTTCCACTATATCTACACATTACAGGCCACACACCCCCACTTCATCATACGGCAAGGAACAAAAGATCTCCGTTAAAGAGCCCCTTTACGGGTGCCCGTTGGGTATTGCAGCACCAACCCAACGAGGAGCAGGTCCATATGATGAAGCATGACACCTAGCTTGCTGGGTGTGTGAGGACCCTAGTTCCGAAAGAAGGAATTCCTCCACTCTCCTTCTCACGTCGGACACGACCAAGCTGGTCATTACAAACGACACTGGTTGGTCTACTGACTATCATTTTCTAGGCACCACTACAAGAGGAACAGCATACCTTTATATAGTAGGATCTGACTGGGCACTTATGCTGGACCTCAATAAAAAGCCCCACAGTCCCCTCTATTGTTGACTAAATAGCTTTGTTTGCAACTACTGCACATGAAACACATGGCATAAACCACACATGCAGATATGTAGAGCGTAACATGTTAACTATTACTATACTTGAAGGATGGGCAAAAAATCACATAAGACTTTTCCTCTCATGAGTCACAGCATCTCCACACACTCAACAAGGGTAATAAATAGCATTTTGCACTCTCTGCATTTGCCTATACTCTATAAATCATTCATATTTTGAGATGAAACCTGAGACCAGCATAGATCCAATTCACTGCTATGGAGCTCATTCTGCCTGCATCATTCTCCAAGTCAGTTTTTACTAGTAGTGATAGGATGGTGGAATGTTAAAGAGAAAATAGGGTCTGCATCAGGACTACGAGTTGGGTAAATCATCCATATACTACAGTCCTTTTTTTGCGAAAACAAAATAAGAGTTAGTGCTCAAAGTTTTTCAAAAACGCCCACCTCCGGCACTGCTATCTGCAAGAGTTGTCAAGCACAAAGGCTGCCTAGGCTTTGGGCTTCACCTCATTGTTTAACGGGCCACACTTCCTGCCTCTTTATGTCACTCTTTTCATTCCTGCTTTCTCCCTCTGTCACTGTTTACCAACCAGGTAAAAACACCGGAAGTTGGCTAAAGTCAGGAACAAGATTAACAGTTTCAGATTATTCAAATGAATCTTGCACTTTTTGAAGCAGGGTCTCGAATTTATGTTCTGTAGTGGGTACAATCCCAGTGTACCTCTAAATTAATTTGATTAGAGGTACCAATAGATGCACAGCAGAATTCATCCTCATCTTCCAAATAACTATTTCCATTGGTCAGAGGTCCTATAGTGCCAGGGTCTGTCACATCAACATCATCAAATCACATATGCCCTAATATGTATGACCTTTGACCAAGCATTTTAGGAACGGCTTAAATTCGCCTTACTTTTCCCAGAAATCTCACCTTAGGTATGCAGCTAAATTGGTTTGGAGAGTAAGCTATACAGTTCTCTGAAACTCTCTGCTCATTGGTGGTGAGTGTGATATTTACCTGATAGAACTCTTTCAATTTATAAAAATTATATTTATAATGATCAGGGAGTGAATCAATGGAATATTTTCAGCATGTCAACATAATACAAATGTATTTGCAATGAACGGGAATAGTTAGTGATTATCCTGGAAGTCTAACATCAATCCAGCACTCCTTTACCTCTATTGCATACCCATACCCTAGAATAATCTTCCTGTAGAGAAGGTGCCCTTCAATATATGGGAGCTACAGTCTGTATAGGGTGCCCTCTGTAACCTTTGACAGATAAGGTGAACAATAATAAGCTTTTATTCTGAGCAGGATATGAATAACATGTGCACGGACTTGTTTTTAATGCTCTGCTTGTACACATGTACTAACAAATACACTGTGTTTGATTTTTGGCAATATCATGAGTAGAAAATCAGCTGCAAACAGTAAGTTGCATTTTGTAGGTGACATTTATTCTATATGTGCATGGTGAAGGATTACATTAAATCAAAATTCAAATAAGTGCTGTGTTTAGTTGCAATGAATTAGCAGCAAATGCTATTAGCCACAGAAGGTTGTTTTATCCCCAAGAAAGAACATTCTTTTTGCCTACCATATATGGGTTTCTATCATTTGGGCATCTACCAAAAAGTGTTAAATGTGCGTCCACTAGAGTTGTGAAATACTAGGTTGTCTTATCTGCCACAGGGCTGATGATCACTAGATGTTAGAATGAGCTACTTATTTATGGCAGCCCCAGTGGTGTAATGAAACTTGAGGGAGCCCTCTGCAAAGTACATGGAGCCCACCACCTAACACTTTGGTCCCTGACCCAGTGTACTCTGCTGAGGGGGCCTCCTGTAGCCTGGAGCTCCCATGCACTGCAGGGGCTAATGTTAGACCACTGGGCAGCCCTTCTGGTGTTCATTTTACCTGTTTGGGACCCACAAGGACAAGTAACACCAGCACTAACTCCCCACACTCTGTAAGAAAACCCCTAGTGCATCAGGGACATTTATTTTGGTTTTAAATAACAAATGCCTGCTTTGGGAGGTTCTCATTGAAGCAAAAAAAGATTTCTAAGCGATCACATCAAATATGGTGCCATTTTAGCAAAGGATTAGTGCCTTCAATGAAGCTGACACAGCTGTTGTACCTTTGAAGGCTCAGAAATCTCAATCAGTCAGACTTGGACCTTTAAACGTGGCGGGTAGTCATCTGTTAGACTTTAAATGACTCCATTAATGCTAAATTGAGAGGGTTAAGTCTGCCTACCCACCTAACAATGTGAGTCATGCATATCAGTCACTTTAGAAACAGAAAAGAAACAATGCAAAAATGATTTTTTGTAAACGTTTGCAGCAAATTCGCAGAGGAAATAAACAATTAAAAAAACAACAACAACATGATTGAGCCTGAGCTGGGGGACTTGTGGCCCCCATCACCTGAACTTCCTTGAGGCCCTGGGGACCCCATTCCCAGGGCCATATTTCAAATTAAGGGAAGGAGGGCAAGCAGCCCCCCACAGTGAGCCTGCAAGCAGCCCCAGGGCCCCCATACTCCATGGTCATATTTCAAATTAAGGGAACCCCCATCTCTTGGGTCTAATTTATTTAGTAAGTGGAGAGGGGCATTCGGCCCCCTGCCTGAGCCTCCTTGAGTCTTCAGGGTCCCCATCCTCTTGGGCCGTATTTCAAATTAAGGGGAGGGGGAATGTGCCCTGCAGAGCCTGCAAGAGGTCTTGTGAAGTTCATTCCCCGGGGATGTATTTCAAATAGAGGAGAGACAGCATTCAGCATCCCTCCTCAGCCAGTTGATCTTGATCTGCTGCGGGGACCCCATCCTCTGGGGCCAGATTTAAAGCAGCGCTCCGGGACACTGCTGGTTTTTGCCCAGGAGAGTGTAGAAAATACCCTGTCCACACTCTCCTGGGCAGAAAACACATCTTTGCTCCCACCCAGGTGGAAGCAGTGAAAACAGCCTGCCAGCACCACAATGGCTGAGGGGTGGGGAGCCAGGTAGTGTTGCCGGGCCCTGGGGCTCCCCCTGTGGGTCCCAATATTTTCCTACATGTGGGTGCCCCAGGTGAACGTGGGGGCACCCACCAGTAATCTAAGAAGCCTGCTCCCACCAGGGGATCTGGCAAGGGCCCTGGGTCTCTTTCTGTGGCCCCCAACAAATACCATGTTGTGGGTAACCACAGGTGGGCATGGGCCCCCATGGCCTAAACAAAAAATGCCAGCCCCCACTATGGATTCCAGCTGGGGAGGCAGCAGGGGCCGCAGGGACCTTGATGCTCCCCCTGCATAGCTCAACCTAAAAAAAAAGGTGTGGGTGCCCCGTTTGGGCACTGGGGCACCCAAAAGTATGTATGAAAACAATGAATTAATAATAAATGAGTGGCAGGAACTACTCATTTATTATTCAATGCTCCCGCAAGGAGTTCCCCGTAATGCCTTGCGAGGGCTTTTCTATATTGCATGGCGCAAGTTATAGTTATTGTAGGGCACGAGTTATAGTTACTTGAGATAACAATAACTGGTAAATTTCAGTGGTTTTGTTTGTGTAAAATGGTATGTTTTAACTGACATTTTCACCTAACTATAACATCACTCTAACCTTTGTTTTTTGTGTGAATTTTTAGGGTTTCTTTAAATGCAAAGTGACATATTATTGCAATTCCTAACTATAACGGGACTTCAAACTTTGTTTTTTTTCAGTGAAGTTTAAGGCTTTTTTAACGTAAAGTAAGATGTCCATCTTTGTCAGAGGGTCACATCTAGGGTTGGGTGTAACTCTCAGAATTCCGTGTAGCGGAATCAATTGGCATTAGCTAAGACTTCCAGGAGATTACATAGAATTATGCAAGAAGAGTGATTCTTCATTTAGCAATATTTCTTAGCGCAAAAATGCCCCCTTGTGCCCAAAATGGACATGAGAATGCACTTTGTGCTAAGAAATAGCCTAAAGTGCAACAGAACATGAATAAGAAGCACAAGCAGCCACTCATCCTCGCTAAATGTGCTTTTGGGGTGGGATTTTTCCCATTTTACTCCGGGCATTTAGCACTATTTTCTTAGATCAAAATGCACCCTTGCATCAAAAATGGATGCATGGTTGCATTTTTGCACTAAGAAATAGCACTAAATGCATGCAGCAAAACACGAACAGGAAGCACGATCTAATTGTGCTCTTGCGGTAGTATTGTTTTCCCCAAATTAAGCGAGAAGGAGTAATCATTGGTAATTCATCAATGAATAACTTTGAAATACAGAAAAATTGAAATTTCGCCTAGACCAAGTCACAACACTAAATATAAAATGTGGGTCTATTGACTTTATCAAGTTATATTAACCCCTTGCATGCTGAGGACAGAACGGTTCCGTCCTCATCCGCGGTGGGTGTGTGCTGAGGACAGAACTGTTCTGTGTTCGCACATCCCCACAGGGGAAGCGCTGGCACCCCCGTGAGCCACCCATTTTCATTTTCACCCCCACCAGGGATGGCAGTGGAAACACTTCCATTGCCTCCCCTAAATCCCCTTCCCCTTGGCAATCTGATGACATCGGCAGGCTCATGGCACGCCAACATCATCAAGTGCAGCCGGGGATGCTCTGAAAGCCATTTGCTTTCGGCACATCCAGAGAAAGGATGCAAAAGAGTTGTCTTCTTCTCCGGGGGGAGGGGGATTTCAGGTTTACAGATGCAGGGGGAAAGGACTTTCCCCTGCATCTGTTTGGAGTGGATTTCTGCTCCACGATCGCGGATGGGGCCACGATCATGGAGAAGGAATCCACACCACTGGACCACCAGGGATTTATTTTATGTATGTTAGGGGAGTGACCTCTTAGGCCAGGGTCTCCCCCCTGATGGCATGCTTGATCAATGTTTTGGCCCCCTCCCTGGGGACTGATTCAGCAGTTTTTAGGCTGATGCCCCCCGGGATGGTCAAAACCCACTAGAAGCCAGTGAAGTATTTTATCATAATGATTATGGGGAGCAATCCCTTGGAAAGGGTTGCTCCCCTTGGGGGACATTTGTTTAGGAATTCCGCACCGCAGACGTTTTTATGCAGCTCTGGGGGAGGTGGAAGCCCACTAGACACCAGGGATTCTTTTTGTATAGGCAGAGCAGCCATATTTTTAGGCCCATCTACCCCCATCGGGGCAGACAGCCACTAGACACAAGGGATTTTTACATTTATGTGTCAGGAAGCAGCTCCTTGGGCACTGCTCGCTCCGCTTTATTGGGGCAATATAGTGGCCATTTTCTCTCCCTGCCTGGGGGCAGATCTGCCATATATTTAGGCCCATCTGCCCACATGGGGAACAGAAAACCACTAGACACACAGGATTTTAACATTTATATGTTGAGGAGCGGCCTCTTGGGTAAGGGTTTCACCCCTTTTTATTGGGACAATGTTTTGGTTATTTTCTGTCCCTTTTGGGGGCAGAGTGGCCATATTTTTAGGCCCAGCATAAAGCCACTGGTAACCAGGCATTTTATTTATTTATATGTTGGGGAGCAGCCCCTTTGACAAGGGTCGCTCCCCTTTTTTGGGGCATGTATTTTGGCCATTTCTGCCCCACTGGGCGCAGCTCTGCCATATATTTAGGCCAACCTCCCCTAGGAGGGCCAGAAAACCACTAGACACCAGAGAAAGTTTCTGTTTGTGTGTGTGAACTGGAGTTTGGCTGATGGTCTTCATGTAATTGGTGTGTGTGGACTAGAGCTTGGCTGGTGTTGTGTGTAGACTGGTGCCTGCGTGGCGGTATGTGTAGCCAGGCATTTGGCTGACGGTGTGCGTGGACTGGTGCTTGGCTGGCAATGCGCATGGACTGGCGCTTGGCTGGCGGTGTGCGTGAAGTGGTGCTTGGCTGATGGTGTGTGTGAAGTGGTGCTTGGCTGGCAGTGTGTGGGGACTGGTGCTTTGCTGGCAGTGTGCATGAATTGACACTTGGGTGGAAGTGTGCCTGGACTGGCACTTGGGTGGTGGTGTGTGTGGACTGGTGCTTGGCTGGTGGTATGCGTGGACTGGCACTTGGCTGGTGATTTGCCTGAAGTGGTGCTTGGCTGGTGGTGTGTGTGAAGTGGTGCTTGGCTGGCGATGTGTGTGAAGTGGCGTTATGCTGGTGGTGTGCATGAAGTGGCGCTTGGCTAGCAGTGTTTGTGGACAGGTGCATGGCTGGCAATTTGCATGGACTGGTGTTTGGCTGGTGGTTTGCATGGACTGGTGCTTGGCTGGCAGTGTGTATGAAGTGGCACTTGGCTGGTGGTGTACTGGAAATGATGTTTGGCTGGCAGTGTGTGCGTGGAGTCTCGCTTGGCTGACAGTGCACGGTGTGTGTGGACTGGCACTTGACTGGCATTGTGCATGGACAGGCGCATGGCTGGCGGTGTTTGTGGGTCAGTGCTTGGCTGGTGGTGTTTGTGTTCTGGCAGGGTTTGTGGACTGGTGTTTCGCTGATGATGTGTGTGGCTGGCATTTGAATGGTGATGGGCAGACTTTTTAGTGTTTTATAATGTTAACTGGTTTATTTCTTGTCTTCATTTGTAATCGTAATGATTTAATTCTCCTTTTTATTGTAGTGCAAAGCTTTTGTTTTCCTTTGCTGCTGGTGTTTTTGGCACTGGTATATCTGCAGTTTGTGTAGTTGCATGTGTTTGGTGAGAAAACGTTTTTTGCACTGTTTACTCCACATGAGCATCATTGCCCTGCATTTTTTTGTAAATGTTGTAATAATAGAAGCATATTTAGCTTCTGTGTGATTGTGTGTGAAATTCTCCTCGGATTTGTGCGCAATGTGTATTGTGTTGTCTTGTGTGTAATTCTCTTTTGTTTTTCCTTTCAAGTGGGATAACGGTTCTTGCTGTGTCTGTGCAGAGTAGGTACTGGTGAGTCTAACTTTCTCTGGCAAGTGGGTGGTGTCATTTTACTGTATATAGGTCTGTGTGCTTTATATTGATTGACTTTACCTTGCAATTGCCATATGCCAGTAGTTTTACTTTTAGTTTGAATGTCACACTTTGTTTATTACTTATTTTACACAGTGTTGGTTATTGTTGATTTATTTTTCAAGTTTCTTTTGTTAGTAAAGATTATGGCTAACCGCAGGATTACACCTCAGCAGGTTGTTAGTATGCTTTTCAAATCTTTCTCTGACCATGAGACTGGCTCTGCATCTGTGGCAGAGAAGGAAGTCCAGGCTACTGCCAGTGAATTTTCTGTCTGAGAGGAATCATCTGATGATGAAGCCACTCTCAGTGTGGAGGAAGTACCTCTTTCAGAGGAGGACACTGATGTGCTGATAGTGTAGCAAGAGGCTTCTGGATTGCAGCCTGGGGCTGAAAGGCTTCCAATTGGAAGAGCTGAACTCTGGGTTGCCGCAAACATGATGCAGCTGGCGTTGCTTGCCTTCAGTTGTGTCGCAGGGTGTAGAGTGAATACTGAAAACTTTTTGCCAATATATTTCTTTCAGTTGTTTATGGATGAGGTATTTTTTGGATGAAATTGTTGACCAGACTAATTTGCATGCTAAACAGTATTTGAGCAACAACATTGTCAGACTTAAGTCCCACTCTAGAGCTAGCCGGTGGACTCCCACAAATCTGGATGAGTTGAAGAACTTCTTGGGTTTAACTTTTTTGATGGGCTTCATAAGGAATCTGTTGCTGTCTTCATATTGATCTACTACTCCCTTGATGGCAACAGCTATATTTCCTGCAACCATGAGTCGTGATTGGTATTTGAGTCTTCAAATGCTGCATTTTGTTGATAATGCTTCAGCATTGCCACAAGATCACCCTGTTTGTGACCATCGTTTTTAAGAGTCGGCCTGTCCTTGATCACTTTGTGGATGGATTTTCAGAGATCTATGTCCCAGGGAAAGAAATAGCTGTGGATGATTCTTTAGTCCTGTTCAAGGGCCGTTTGATTTTTAGGCAGTGCATTCCTAGCAAGAGTGCACGTTATGGAATTAAGATGTAGATGCTGTCTGAGAGTAGTACTGGATATGTTCATGATTTCAGGGTATACTCAGGCAGGGATTCCCCTATTTAAATTAAATTAAATTGTGTGGGAACTTGACAGAAAACCTTTTAACAAAGGAAAACATTTATACATAGATAACTTCTACACTGGTATGCAATTGTTCATGGAATTGTTAAAAGTGGACACTTTTCTTGTGGCACAATCTGCTCTAACCGTAAAGGTTACACCAAAGAGCTTGTTTGTGAAAAACGTCAGAGGATACAGTGCAGTGCCTTGCGTAGTGATAAACTTCTAGCTGTGAAATTTTCAGACACGAGAGATGTGTACATGCTGACTACCATTCATGACGAAAGTACTTCACCTGTGGCTGTTTTGGGTCAGGCTGCTAAACAGCTCAAACCTGTGTGTATTTTAGACTACAATAAGCACATGGGTGGTGTAGATAGAGTAGATCAGAAGTTGGCACCTTACACTGCTGTTCGTAAGACTTACATTTGGTATAATTACAATACATATGTTGTATTCACGGATTGTTCTCCAGAGTCAAAGATGAAATGTTTTCAGTTTCAGCAGTCTGGGATAGGCAGCCATGATGTAGTGGAACAGGCAAGTGTTCCTAGAGTTGGAATGTTGGAGGATGTGGCTAGATTAATTGACAGATTGCCACTTTCCTGATCACATTCCTCCCACACCCAAAAAAGACATTCCCAGTAGAAGATGTAGAGTTTGTATCTGAAGAGGTGTGCAAAAGGAGAGTCGTATGTACTGTCCTGATTGTCCTTCTAAACCTGGGATGTGTGTGCCAACATGTTGTAAATTGTACCACATGCAACAGAGTTATGAGGAGCAACAGTGAGAGTAAAAGTAAACTGACTGGTCTGTATCGTTTTATATGCTTTTTTCTGAATTCACGGTTGGCATTAGTGTGATGTATTTAGCTAGAGCTGTTGTGTTTGTAGTTATAGTGTGTATCTACTTCCAATTGCTTTGTGTTTTCTTTGCGGACAAACCAATTGAGAACCATTCACAGGGCGACACTGGCCTAAGATTGAAGTTATCTTTTACCCCGCCAATCACACCCATCCCGATTGAAATGCTAGCCTTTGAAAAAGCAGTGTTAAAGGACATAGGTGAAATCAACCACGAAACATTCAGAACATTTCACATCACCACTAAAACCCAAACATTGGCCATCAGAGAACTATCTAAAAACAAAAACTTAGTAATAAATCCAGCGGATAAGGGTGGTGCTGTGGCCATCCAGACTACAGAAGCATACAGGGCAGAATGTCTACGGTTACTTGATGACACCAGGAATTACAAAGTCCTTACAGAGGACCCCACTGAGTCACTTAGAGTACACATAATGAGCATGATGGAGGAAGCACTGACACACAACTGGATCTCCCAGAAAAACAGTGATTTTCTAACAAACAAATCTCCAAACACCCCCTACTTTTACACCATCCCAAAAATACACAAGAGCCTGGTGAACCCACCTGGATGACCAATCGTGTCCAGGATAGGCTCCGTACTTGAACCCCTATCAAAATTCGCAGATGCTTTCCTGCGACCTATCTTACAGGGCACAGACACATATCTAAAGGACACAAAAGATGTACTGAGATAATTAAGTAACATCACTTTTGACACTGACAAACAAATACTAATAGGGCACGATATTGAAAGTCTTTACACCAGTCTCCCTCATCTGTGACCCTCAATTTTATCGAAGATGTACTTTTCAAAGTGGAGTGGGCATACCAAACTCCACGCAATGTGGTAATGGAATGCTGCAAATGGGCATCCAGTTTCAAGAAACCCTGTA
Source organism: Calotriton arnoldi (assembly GCA_963921515.1). Classification (NCBI taxonomy): domain Eukaryota; kingdom Metazoa; phylum Chordata; class Amphibia; order Caudata; family Salamandridae; genus Calotriton; species Calotriton arnoldi. The sequence goes on along the minus strand of CAWUFW010002830.1, from coordinate 1,412,193 downwards.
TTTACAACAACACAGGACTAGCATGAGTAGTACATTCGCACCGAGCATAGCTGGGTTAATGTGCATCACCTAGAGAAGCACAAAATCCTATGCCCTACCAATCCATATATTGAGGACACATAACCATATGGAAACGCTACATCGATGATGTTCTTGTAATTTGGGAAGGCAACAAGGAAACAACATCTAACTTTCTTCAGTGGCTCAACAGACAGAACGAGTTCCTGAAATTTGCACATACATTTTCAAAATCAGAACTAGTTTTTCTGGACTTGAATATAACTCCAGTAGAAAGGGCCCGAAAACAACTACCCATTTTAAACCAACAGCCAAGAACTGTCTGCTCCTTTTCAACAGTTTCCACCCTAGACACCTGTGGGAAAATTTACCTTTTGGCCAATTCTTTCGACTCAGAAGAAACTGTACAACCATGAGTGATTATAAGAAACAGGCCGAGGGCCTTACTTCTAAACTACAAGCTAGGAACTACCCCGACAGAAGCATTGCTAATGTAATGAAACAAGCAAAAAACAACAACAGGAATGCCTTACTAGATGTTTTACCACCACCAAGGGAAAAGGAAGAACGACCCATCTGCATTACTACCTATAGCAGTGCACCCAACCAAATGAGCAAAATTATAAATAAATACTGGTGCACACTTAATGGTGGTACTCTCAATTTTCCCAAACCTATGTTCGCACATAGGGGCCGATTCTGATCTCGTTAAAAGCAAATCCGATTTGGAGCCTCTGTTTCCAAACTAATCATCCCCCTATCCGAACGACCAAGTACAATGCGCATAAGCCCTCCACACTTACCGAATCGGTTCCGAACCCGAATCAGTTAGTCAGAGTCGTTCGGTTCAAAGGCGCCAGATTCCGAACGAGCGAGTACGATACACGAGTCTGAAAGCCGTAACGACTCGGTTTTGCCGGGATGAAACAGGTGTGGGAATCGGACTTTGGGGGGCCGTGGCAGGCCCCCTTTCACCCGGGGCACACCGAATAGGGCCAGTGAGGGTACCCATGGGCCCCCCTTTCCATGCATGCACAGTGTTGCGGGTACCATGGACTGCCCATCACAGGGTGCATGCTTTTCCCCACCCACCCCTTTTTGCAATGCGAGCCTTTGTTCAGGTGCGGTACACATGCTCCCATTGAATTCAATGGGAGTCTGAGCGAACCGAGTCCGTCAGCATACGGATGCATCATACTCGTTCGGTCGGTTTCCTGGAGCATGATTCATTTGGTAGGCCTTCCGGAACCGAGCCGTCCAGAGGGCTATACTACCGAGATCGGAATCGGGCCCATAGAAGGGGCCGCAGTCTACATGACATACTGGTTCACACACAACCGTGACTAATAAATGAAAGAAAAGATACACAGGGTTTCCTGGCTTCATCAACAAGACATAACCCATGTGGCAGCTGTAGCGTGTGTCACCTTACCAAAAAAATCAGATTGATCACTTTCAACAACAACACGACCTGGGAATTGCGTATCTTCACCAATTGCAACTCCCAATTTGTAGTGTATATGATCACATGCCCTTGTAATTTACATTACATAGGAATTACCACAAGGAAAATAAAAACCAGAATCTGTGAACATCAGAGCAACCTGAGATATGCGTCAACAAGAAAAATGTCAGTACACTATATTGAACAGAAACATACTGTGAGGGATCTCCAATGGATTGTCCTAGAAAGTGTGAACCAGGAATCATTCCTTTTCGAGAAAGAACAAAGATGGGTCTTTAGACTTAAGACACACTTAAATGGCCTCAACGAGAATATCCCCTGGGGACAGTTCGAATGACAAAGTCGATGTGCCACAAGACTAGATGAAAATGGCAGTTAGTATTGATTACCCTTAAATGACCACCTTACATCTGGTATTAAGACTCCCCATTTGGCACAATGACACCATGAATGCACTTTAATATTAGCAATGTAATAACTATTGCTTTGACCCTCGATACACCTTCTACCTGAATTCATAAAATGATTCACCCATTTTTTCCTAATTACAAAAGAACAAACAATACGATTTCTTCAAAAACATGAATGTTTATCTCCCAATAAAGGGCTCACTTCACCCTCTATTCATTATTTCATTTTCCAGTTCTTTTGTCGCTTGAAAATAATAATTAAAAACATAAAGAAGATTCGAGATCATCCCGACTAAAACGCTTATGATTTTATCTGCTCTCCTCTTAAAAACAAGATTGATGACACATGATAGTCTGAAAACTTCCAAATCCAGGAAGTAGTTCCATGCCAGGTGGCCATTTTGGAAAGTCAGCGCACTAGTCTCTCGTGTGCGCGAAGACGCCAATGTCAAACGTCAGACTGACTCCGATAGAAAAAATACGGGACCGGCACCGCACTCCGACATCATCGGAGCCATGGGTGGGGCTCGGCCTCAAGTAAGGGAGTAGCTATGACGAAGTAAGCACAATATGCCCCTTTTCCCCTGAACTTTACAACAGACGAACAAATTCTGTCTCTGTCTTTCTCTTCGTATCACATAGCGAATAACATTGTCAACCGATGGGCTCATTGACTACTCTCGTTTTATTTTTTACTCAGAGTGTGACTACAGGCGTCTCTTCCCCCGTTTTGGACTCATGATACCTTATTAGGACTATCAACATATATGTATTGGCACTATATGTAACAAACAGCAGTGTGTGTGTGTTCTTTGTTGTATCTCATTTTCGTAGTGTACGAATTTTTCAAATCACTTAAAGTGCTCACCTCATGTCTTGAGAAAAATATATCACACAATCCACGTAGGTGTAGTATGTTATGGCATAATTTATATAAATTGTATGATTTTGCCATGTCCTATTTACTCTGTCCCCTTCATATCCTTGAAGATTTCAATAAATACTTCGCCACATAAGTGCAGAATATCGGTATTTAAAAATGTATTTCTAAATAATCACGTATTCAATTGGATACTAACAGGAGTGGTATCAGGGAGTATATTCTCTTATCCTTGGTCCTGAAGAATAGCCCTGGGGAAGGGCTTGAAACATGTCGACCAGTGAGACTCTAGGACATTAATCCTTTTTTAAGTCTCCATTTCCCCCATTTTTTAACAATACCGGATAGAAGTCCAAATAAAGAGAATTTTTTCCTACTAGCCAGGTATTTTTTAACAGCTAAAAACTAAACCCCCCCACTCCTATCTCTCACATTTGGTTTAGCCAACACTTACAGTGCTCCCGCGTCTCCGTAGGTTGTAGCACGCCCGTCCCGCAGCGGGACGGGAAGAACCCAATGGTAAAACATGCCACCAAGGGGTAACCCTGGTGGATGAGGGTTATTTGAAAACATTTTCTACCTTCCAGAAGTCCTGAAGGGGAAACAATTTTGACGGAGAGACTCTATGTGTTTTTCTTTTTTGTTAAAAAAAATGTAATGGTGGTGTGCGTGGACTGGTGCTTGACTGGCAGTGTGCATGGACTGGCTGGTGCTTGGCTGGTGGTATGCGTGGACTGGTATTGAGCTGGCAGTGTACATGGACTGGCATTTGTCTGGCGGCGAGCGGGGACTGGTGTTTGGATGGTGATGTGCGTGGACATGCATTTGGCTGGCAGTCTGTGTGGACTGGCGTTTGGCTAACGGTGAGCATGGACTGGCGTTTGGCTGGCAGAGTGCATGGACTGGTGCTTTGCTGGCAGTGTGTGTGTGTGAACTGGCATTTGGCTGGCGGTGTGTGAATAGTGACCTGCTGCCTGTCACTACACACGGCTCACCAAACACCAGTCCACACACTCTGTCAGCCGCCAACCAGTGTGATTGCTGTGGCAGTCATGTGGCAGTATGAAAGTGATGGGCCCTTGAATGGCGCTGTCTGTTGGTGTGAGTGTTGTAATGTGCTGGGCCAACAGCTGGCGGTGTGAATGGTCTTGTATGTGTCACACATGAAAGGTGTGTGAATGGCCTGTAAAGTGGTTGGTGCCTTGACGTGGCTTTACAGCTTACGAGCTGTGAGTAATTGGTTCCGTTTTTTGACCTTTCAATTATTAACAGTGTATTCCATTTTGTGAAATCTCTTGTCAAGTAAATTTACATTTTGAACCTTTCATTCACCCTCATGCCAAATCCAACCTGTATGTGTGTACTTGTAGAATAGATGGTTGTGAAGTAATATATGTCTTTCTGTCTTTCTCTGCCAGGGTGTACATTGTCTGTAGGGAATATCTACCAATTGTAGATATTTTCATAAACTAGACAGCCACGGAAGTACAGGGTGGTGTGCCTCTCATGGATCCCATCCAGTTTTCTTACCCACTATGCCCTGGGAACCTTAGAGTATGAGTAAACCCACACATTTTCCTTGCATTTCTGTGCCCTATTCTTCCAGAATCAGAAGGAATCCACAAATGTCCTACCAACCAGCATTTCCCTAGGTCTCCCTATAACAATGCTACCTCACTTGTGGGAGTGGGCCCACTGGTGTTTGGCTGGCAGTGTGCGTGGACTGGCATTTGACTGGTGGTGAGTGTGGACAGGTGTTTGGAATGGTGGTGTGCGTGGACTTGCTTTTGGCTGGCAGTATGCTTGGACTGGCGTTTGGCTGGCAGTGTGCATGGACTGGCGTTTGGCTAACAGAGTGCGTGGACTTGTGTTTGGCTGGCAGCGTGTGTGAACTGACATTTGGCTGGTGGTGTGTGAGTAGTGACTTGCTGCCTGCCACTACACACATGGCTAGCCAAACACCAGTCCACGCACTCTGTCAGCCACCACCCGGTGTGATTGATGTTTCGGTCATGTGATAGTATGAAAGTGATGGGCCCTTGAATGGTGCTGTCTGTTGGTGTGAGTGTTGTAATGTGCTATAGGCCCACGGCTGGTGGTGTGAATGGTCATGTGTGTGTCATACATGAAAGGTGTGTGAATGGCTTTTAAAGCGGTTGGTGCCCTGACACGGCTTTACAGCTCACGAGCTGTGAGTAACTGGTTCACTTTTTTGACCTTTCAATTATTAACAGTGTGTTTCATTTTGTCATTGTAAATTACATTTATATTTTGAACCTTTCATTCACCCTCGTGCAAAATCCAACCTGTATGTGTGTATACTTGTAGAATAGATGGTTGTGAAGTAATATTTGTCTTTTCTGTCTTTCTCTGCCAGGGTGCTCATTGTCTGTAGGGAACATCTACCAACTCTAGATATTTTTGTAAACTAGACACCAAGGGGAGGACAGGGTGGTGTGCCTCTCATGGATCGCATCAAGTTTTCCTACCCACAATGTCCTGAGAACCTTAAAATGTGACTAAATCACAGATTTTCCTTGCATTTCTCTGCCCTATTCTTCCAGAATCAAAAGGAAACCACAAATGCCCTACCACCCAGCATTTCCCTAGGTCTCCCGATAAAAATGCTATCTCACTTGTGTGGGTGGACCAAGTGCCCATAACAGGGAAGGGCCCAAAACTTAACGTGGACACATCAAAATTATAGATCACAAAAATAACTGTTTTTGCACGGAGGGCACCTGTGTTTTTGTCCCGAATTCAGTGGCCATCTAGGGAAACCTACCGAACCCAGACATTTCTGAAAACTAGATATATGGGGGAGTCCAGGGAGGGGTGGTTTGCGTGGATCCCTCAAAGTTTTCTTACCCAGAATCCACAAATTTTTCTAACGGTGCCAAAGTTATTAAGAAAAGAATAAATGTGTTTCCTATGGAAACGTGATTCTAACTCTAATTACCCAGTGCGAGCATATATAATGCTCTACATTGTGGGCAACCTTGTTTTTCACATGTATGATCTTGAATAAGCTGTCTTTTCTCTCATGGTTTACACTTTTACCACCAACTACTGAAAACGTATAGACTTCTTCTAGTAAAGACATAGGGGAATTTGACAAAAACTTTGAACTCTTATAGACTCAAGTACTTGTGCCCTGTTTTGTCATCATCTATACAACAGAAAGATTTATGAATCAGTGCAAAAATATGAAAATAGGCTGTGGAAATGAATAATATTTGTGTCTGGCTAAAAATCATTAGAGTAAGCTGAATTTACCCTGCTTTTGCAACTCATTTAAAAAAGAAATAGAAAAAAAGAAAAAAAATCACGATTTACAAGAAACATATTCCTGTCTTTTAACTTTTAAAAATGGAGACCTTGTATTCTCTTTACTTTTAACTACACGAAAACAGGTGAAATTAGTATATGTCAAGTTTGCCCCTTTGCAAATTCCGTTTGGCCCATTTTCTACTGTACCAGGAGCAGAGGTGTTGCAATAGTTTTATCCTTATTTTTTTGCACCTGTGCACATTTTGTGAAAATGATCCACAACGGTCACTACAATTAAAAGTAGTTAGTTATGTTAGTTGACCCGGGCTGCCTGTTTGCACATCAAATATCGAATTTACTGAGAGCTCCTGTAGGTGATCAAAACAAGAAGCAATTGAAGTGTTCCTGAACTTTGCTTAAATGTTAATTCATTCATACTTAATTGCTTCAGCATTGACTTAAATATATATTAGATTTAGGAAGGAAAATAAAATGTTTACACTTCAAAAAATTAATGACACAAAGAAAAGCGGGCGATTTCACTCTTTAATTTGCTTATTTCCATCAGGTGCTCAGCTACCGTGTGTACAGCAGGTGCAGAGGCACCGGCCCCGATTGCTCCCTTCCCCCCAATTGCTGTCTTTTCTACCCCAGCAGCGAAAGGGGCCGTTTTCCTTGCTTGCACCAGGCCTTGTGGCATTCTTGCCAAGCAAATGATCTCCATGCACGTCTTGTACCCTTCTTCATGGTTTGAAAGTGAGCAATAAAAGAAACAGAAAGGGTGCTGCCCTGCAGCGTGCCAGTTTCTAATTAAGAATATTACCTGACGCTCTCAAAAGTTGTAATTACATTATCCATTTCGAACAGCTGGCCTATGAATGTCATGCTACTCCACCGCACACCTGCGTTGTCGAATGGCGAGCTGTAAAGAAAGATTTGGCACTTCACAGTTGATCAGGCAGAATGTTACAGGTGTGAACATCTGGCAGCAGCAAGCTGGTCACATTGGCAGCTGTGGAATGACTTTTAGACAATCCTACTTTTACCTTCATCAACTCCAAAACAGCTAGCACCAGTAGCGTAGCCAAGGACCCTTGGGCAAGCAAGGAAAATGGCCCCTTTGAGTGCTGTTGGGGTTGTAAACTACAGCAATTATCAGAGTTCAATGGGCCCCGGTGCCACTGCAACTGCTCTCCAATGGAAGCTATGCCCCTGGCTAGGACCCCTAGGCCCATAGTTATAAAGGGAAAGTGGAAGTACATTTCCTAGCATGCTTAGTGCTGTAACCCAGCAGATGGTTCAGCGACTTCTGTGATGCTTGCATCTTATGAGTTTTTACCTAGCTTTGGCAACTCAGCCTTTCACGAGTGCTTGGTGGAGGAACTAACTACATATTGAGTACTATTAAAATTAATGTTTGCATAGTTTGATATTTTTACACTGGAGTTTTAAGTGCTATACAAAAGCAGTTTATTACTTATCATTTTTAGAAGAAGAAAAGGAACTTGATTAACGTTACTCTCGTGCCGTATGGCTTGGGGACTTCTGGTGCCAACAGTGTCCAAACACAATTATCATATAAAGGAGTGACTACACTGTAATTGCCAACTTTTTGGGACAGGTGTTTGTGTAATGTTAAATATAACAATTGTAGTTGCCTTTTTGTTGGAAAATGGATCAACCCAGGTGCAATGTTTTGCTTACCAAATCAAAATAGAGCAAACTGATTTTGCCTCATACTTTGTGCAAGCTTTCACATCCGATTATTAGAGAACATGTTTTTGCCTGATTTATTAATAATTAAATAGCACGCATCGTACATATTCAGTTTGCTCCACTGTTTGCACACGCCTACATCTTTTTGTAATGGTGGCAATACGTTTCCAGTGAAATCTATGGTAAGAGGGCTGTGGACCAGCATATGTGAAAGAATGTCTGCCTGGCATACTGTTGTTGGTAAGCGACTTATAATTCAGAACGCCTTTAAATTAGAACAATTTAGATTTATTTTATAGGAATCCAGTAGCTTTATGTTTCCAAATAAAGCCAAATACTTTCGCAACATTATGGCAAACCATGGAAAGCAGTCATAGACTGTTCATGATCTGTTGATCTAGGTAGATATTGATGACATATCTGCAGCAACTTAAACAAGTGAGACCACTGAAATTGCAATTTAGGCTATCAAAGCAATGTATGTCCTTGGTGTGTTGTTTTTAGTGGCAAAACCTCTATAATGCACCATCGAAGCTGGTGGTCTGAGCACAGTTATATTGATGGAAAAAGTTGAAGGAAGAAGTACATTGGATATGTGTAGAAAAGAAATGTACATTTGCAAACTGTACGATTTGAAACATAGGGCCAGCTGTAGAACCATTTTTAGCAGTCGCAAACGGAGAATGGGGCCGTTTGTGATCGCTAAAATGGCTTGTGCAATGTACCGACCCTATTTTGTGAGACAGTAACCTATTACGACTCGCAAAATAGGGTTTGCGAGTCACTATTAGGAAGGGGCATGCCAAGGGCATCTCTTCCTAATAGCGAGTCACAAGGGCAAACGCAGTTTTCCGACTAATTCAAGTAGGTGGTAAGCCAGTTGCAAACGGGAAGGGGTTCCCCAGGGGACCCCGTCCCCTTTTGTGACTGGCAGCGAAAACATTTTTTAAGAGCAGTCAGTGGTCCCACAGACCACTCCCTACTCTTAAAAAATTAAACAGAAATGTATAATTTTTCTTTTTGAAACACATCACATTTTCATTTAAGGAAAACGGGTTGCTTTAAAAAAAAAAAAGTTGTTTTATTTAAACACAGACATGGTGGTCTGCTGTCCCCAGCAGGCCACCATCCCTGTGTTATTGCCCATTCCCAATGGGTCGAAAATTGAATATTGATGAGGCAGGTAATTTGCGACCCCATTGAGAATCACAAATGTGACATAAGTAAATTTTTTATTTTGTGACTCGCAAATTGCGAGTCTCTAAAAATTGCAAATTGCGAGTCGCTCAATGAAATGATTGTACATCTGGCCCATAGAATCTTCCAAGACATCAGTGGCCCCAAATTGTGGGGCAGGGTGGGCAGTGCCTAGTGGCTTGAGATGTAGTAAAAGTATGCCATCTTTTATTATCCAAATTTCATAGGTACAACTCCCCTAGCATCAATTCCTGGTTTTTGTAATATGGCTTCAAACACAAGGCCTGCACACACTTTTGTTCTATGAACATCTTTCTGTACGCCAGGAGGATGGCTCACTGAGATGAATGCTGACCACTGAAACTTGCTGAGATTGTCAGGCCATGAGTTAGAATCCTAAAAAGAACAAATGAAGGACAGAATGCTGAACAAATCAAACATTCACCCCCAGTCACAGATCTGGGTTTAATCCATCGTTTTTTTGCTCACCACCCCTCCCCAGTTTGGATCCAGCCATATGCAAATCAGTCTTGAAGCTGCTCCCCATGGGAACAGTCCAGCCCAAACTGCCAGGCCAAGTCCTCCCTGGACCGGAAACAAGCATCCAAGGACCGGTTTCAGGGTATCACCCCTCATCACACAGGCTAGCTTGAATCCAGTGGCACAATGAGCACGGGGCCCATGTCTGGGCATATCTCTCCCACTTAGGACAACATAAGCAAAAAGAACAGATGATGGACCGAATGCTGAACAAATCAAACATTCGCCCCAAGTCAAAGATGTGTGTGAACCTGATTTGTGCAACCCAATGGCGCTGCAGTATTACAGAAGGGGCCACAGATGCTTGCATGGCCCTTTATTTAAAACACATAGCACCGTCCAATATACAGTGCCAGAGTTATCTTAAGAGGATGTTCCCTCATTTGCATCATGTGTGGCTCCATGCAAATGAGGAAAACACTTTACCTGTACACCCGTGCTGAATTATGAATGTGGGCACAGAGGCAAAGAGGCCCTATGGAGGTGCACTAATGGTGCGCCACAAAAAAGTGGCACACAGTCAGTGTGCTCTCTGAGGACAGCATGCTAGGGGAGGACAAGGGGCACCCATGGACTCCCCAGACATCCATTTGCAGGTGGGTGCAGCCTCTCAATGCACCCGCCTGTAGGGGCTTTCTATTCCCCCTTTGAAGTGCAGGCCTGGTGCCGCCTACACAAAGAAAGATGCAGCGGCTGCTTCAAGCAGCTACTCTATATTTCACTAATGCACTACCATGAGTTTACAGCAGTTCTCAGGGCAGCGCATTGATGGTATTGACTGCCTCTTTGTGCCCCCGGCACACCAATTTGAAGGTGTGCAGTGGCTCAAACAGGATAGTGCTCGATGTATGTAATACAGTCCCGTATGGTTTAACTCTTAATGAAAAAATCCTGGCTGCAATGTTGTGAACTTTGACATTTTGGGGAGCATCAGGCAGTTAGTAGGAAAGGATTGAACAAGTGACAAGAGTGGCATGAGATCAGAATAAGAGTATGAATGTACTGGACATACAGACGTACACTCCCACTTCCCTGCAAAGGCTCAGTGCAGGGATCTAGCAACTCAAGGTGTCACAAAAAAGGAGGAAGTTAAGGAGATGGTTAAAGTGATGTACCTTGTGTCTCACAGATGGTATGCTTCTGTTACATCGTGGGAGCTAAACCGGGAGTCATTGCATTATGACCATACATCAGAAGTCCCTTTACAGTATTTCACATCTTGAGCCTTTACCTCACAGATCAGTTATTGTTTATTGTTTTAAATGACTTAAGACCTGAGTTAGAGTTTGAAGGACATGTTATTCCATCACAAATTTGACAGGTATCCCCTCTGACTTATTACAAGGACATTATATCGTATGGAACTTTTAATACGGTAGACAGGATTTACGTTGTGTTGTGACAGGATAACCCATCGGCCAAACTCTAAATCAAACCCTTAATGTTAACACTATACAAACACACACACACACACGCACACACGCATGCGCGCACACACACACACACACACACACACAGGACAGAGTACCCAGGAATCAGCAAACCTGGCCTGCAACCTAACAACTAGTCTTAAAGTAGTAAGGGGTAGTCTACAGTTTCCCTGAAATGTGGCTCTATGGCCTAAGACTAAAGGTTTTGAATGAAAAATACATGCAAAGGCACTGCTCTCCCAGAGCAGATCAAAGCAGCCGCATCCAATAAACTCAATAAACCCACTTAGCTGACTGAAGCCAGCATTCAGAGGGGTTGAATTAGGAGTTGTTCAGGACAGGAACCAACACCAATTTACTATGATTGCTTTAGTTCAAAGGTCTTTAGGTAGAGGTGAGAAAAGAGTTAATGGGCAGGGGATGGGTATAGAGGGAATAGACAAAGGATCTTGGAAGGGAAGTTACCTTGTGGAGGCACATATACAAGTTTTTTTCCTAAGACTCTCAGGTCAGAGAAGAGCTGGGATAAGATTTAGCAAATTGAGAACTACCAAATTAGTATCATGCTGCTTTTCTAGCTGAAATAATGGAAGCAATCTCCTTTTACCACACTGTATCTTTTTTGCCCTGAAACTTCATTCACTACTAATAAAGAAAGTGAATTTGTTCTCTGAGGAAATTATAGAAGGTCAGCAGGATGCCTCATCATGCAATCTAGATAGAACAAGAGCCTCTGGGATCCACAAAAAGTATTGGGCATGCATGGAGTGGTGAGGATAGCAGGGTAATATAAGGCAAGCCTATTTGCTCTTGTGCTGTCAAGGCAGCAACCTACCAAGTGCTTTTCTCTCATCCTCGCCTATGCGGGGTGCCCATCTAGCTGAGGTATGAGCTGCAACCAGACTATGGCTCGCCTGCATGGTGCTCATCTGCCTTTGAGAGCCTGCAAGAGGCTTGGGACGTGAAACCCTGCTTAAATGCTAGCTTCCTTTGTCATAGCAGCAGTATGTGGAATCTGGGCCTTTTAAAATTTGTGATTATTTGCTCAGGTTGCCAGTCTTGTTGCTCTTCCACATCCTCCCTCTTTCATTTATAGTATTTGTTTAGCAGTTGACACTACAAAACAAATAATTACAATAAAATGGTGCATGGCTACTGCTTTTGTCGCCAATTCCCATTAGTGACCTTTTGGAATCCTTTTACTCATTCAACAGCATGTCTTCCTGTCGCATGTTTCTGTCTGGAATACTAGTCTTTCTCTGATTACTCTACATATTGGTGTACTGGCATACAGCATCCAACTTCCCTTGTGGCTATGCCGGTTAGTCTTTATTATAATATTATAATACAAATTCCATAACATATCCACTCCTCAGTGGTCAACAAGTTCAACATGACAACACTTCCAATACAGGTTTAAAACAAAAACAACTACCTCTGAACCACACATCTTACATGGTGTAGCTTGCTATCCACGTGAGTTAGCACGTTGGCACCCCACAAAGGGGTAGTAAGTGCAATGCTACAATGCAAACTACAAGTGAGCAATAGCTCTTCTATTAATTGTTAGATTTGAGTGGCAAAGTCCAGATAAACACATCAAGTGATGCCCCTGCCACCAATATATTCATACTGAAGTATACAAAGAAAGTGATGGATGCAATGCTTGAATTATTCTAGTCCACTGGTAATTATTTGGTGCCCCGTCCCAGACTATTGATATTTTGCACACTTTGCCCCCCCCTTTTTGGACCCAGCCATATGCAAATCTGTAATGACACTGCTCTAATAGGAACAGTACAGCCCGATCTGCCAGTCTGGGTCCTCGCTGAGCCGGATCACAAGCAAGACAAGACCTGTTTAACTCTTATTAGGTCTCATCATTTGGGTATAGCTTGATTACAGTGGCACAGTGTGCAATGGGCCCACTTCTGGGCAGATGCGTCCCACAAAGGGTCTCACACTGAAGTGTAAAAAAAGTGATGGATGGAATGCTTGAATTACTCTCAGCCACGGGTAATTGTTCTGGGCCGCATACCAGTACATCATTATTTTGCACACTGTAAACTGTAATACTGTACTTGGAACAGTAAATTGTCTTTTGTCATTTTTTGGCTCTGTGTGGATAGCACTTGCTAATCCAAAGACATTGTCAACAAATTGCAGAAAAATTTGCCATTTTCTATATTGGTATGGATGACATTGGTCTTATAGTGTGCTGATAGGAAAACAAACATCTGAGGTGAGCATATTCATAGTGTCAGTGTTATCTTCTAGAGTACTCCATATAAATAAGTTGCTTTCCACTGCCTAGATTGTCCTACTTTGGTTTTTACATAATTCATGTAGCATAGGCATATTACACTATTTAGAAAGTAATTACATTTAATTTCAGTTAAAAGTAAATCTATTTAATTAAATGTAATAATTTGAATGTAAATAGAAGTATTTAATTTTATCTAATTGAATTTTATTTTACACCTCTTTGAATCCTGTTGAACATGGCCCTTTCTGCAGAGTCACCCCCAAACTTTTTGCCTTACTCCTCCCTTTTTACTGACCTCGTTTTTGTTGGGTTTAGGACTCTGGGGCCTTTACCACTGCTAACCAGTGCTAAAGTGCATACGCTCTGTACTCAAAACATGGTTCACATTGGCTTATACACAATTGGCCTATCTAATGAATGAATGAATGAGTTTTTGTATAGCGCAACGTTCACTCCAAGGAGTATCTTGGCGCTGTATGCGGAAAGGGGGGCACCTACCAGGAGAGAGAGCTGACGTAGATTTAGATAGTAGAGGTTCAGAGAAAAGCCCAAGCAATATTATCTGGAATACCAAAAATCCATGTTTTTAAGGACTTCCTGAAATTGAGTTCAGTTTGTGAATGTCTAAGTTGAGTTGGCAAGGAGTTCCAGGCTTTGATCCCTATGGCCGCCAGTGTCTTTCCGCCCCTGGTTTTACGTTTAAAATTGGGTGTTATTAAGAGGTTCTCTGAGGATGACCTTAAAGTACGTTGGGTAATGTATGGCTTAGTTCTGACATTGAGATATTCAGGTCCAGTATTATTAGTTGTTTTATAAATGATGGTCAAAACCTTGTAGAGAACCCTCTTATGGACGGGCAGCCAGTGAAGGGTTTTTAATGCTATTGCTGAGGAGGAATCTCTAGGCAAATTGAGTACCAACCTCGCTGCGGCATTCTGGACCACCTGTAGTCTCTGTAGGACTTTTCTATTAGTTCCTGCATAGAGACTATTACAGTAGTCCAGGAGGGATAGAATTAAAGCTGCTACTACTGTCTTTTTGGCTGACATTGGGAGAAAATCGAAGAATTTTCTGAGAGTTTTTATTACTTGAAAACAGGTACCTGCCACAACAAGTGCTTGTTTGTGAAAGGGATAATGTCTGATCGAATTTTATTCCCAGATTTCTTACAGTATCTACTGTAGTGGGAGGTGGGGCCGAATTGGACGGCCACCATTGGTCCGGTCTGAAAACGTTGGTCTTGCCAAACAACATTATCTCTGTTTTAGAGCTATTGCATTTCAGGTGATTAAGCTTCATCCAATCCATCACTGCTGTTAGACAGTGGTGAAATTTCTCTTCAGCCGCTGTCGAATTTTTGTCTAGGGTAAGGATCAGTTGAGTATCATCTGCATATGCGATGCACTCCACATCATAGATGTCCATCAGATAAAGCAGTGGTGCCATGTAAAGGTTAAAGAGGGTTGGACTCAGGGCCGATCCCTGAGGGACCCCTGATGCCAGCCCTCTTTCTTGCGATCTATATCTTCCCAGTGTTACAATCTGTTTCCTGTTTTCCAAAAAGATGTAATCCAGGCCAGTGCCTTGTTAGTAATTCCACTGCATGCAAGTCTGTCTCTCAGAATATCATGAGAGACAGTGTCAAGCGTCGCCGACAGATCCAACAGAACCAGTACCGCATCCTTTCCCTGATCCATAGCAAGTTTTAAAGATTCAGTGGTGTGCAGTAGTACTGATTCTGTTGAGTGACCTGATCGAAAGCCAGATTGCTTGGGATGTAAGATGTTGGCTTCCCGAATAAAATTATTGAGTTGGTTGTTAACAAGTTTCTCAGCAATCTTACTCAGGCATGGCAGCAGTGAGATCGGCCTGAGATTGGAAAGGATTGTTGGATCTGAAAGTTTCTTTTTTGAAGCGGTTTCACAGCAGCAATTTTCCAGCTGTCGGGAATTTTAGCTAGTCTAAAAGTAGCATTAATAATCTGATTAATGATGGGGTTGATAGTATCTACCAGTGCATGCAAAATATTTGGAGGGCAAGGATCAAAAGGTGAGCCAGCTTTACAGGAGAGAATAGCTTGCCTGGATTGTTCTAGGTTGATCTCCTTAAAACATATCAGTTCCTTATTACTTTTTCCTGTGGTCTGACCGTTTTGCATTTGGGGAAGTGTTTTAGTAAAATCTTTTTTATATCCAAAATTTTTTCTCAAAAAAATCGGCGATACAGTCACATAAGTCCTGTGAGGAGGGATTTCCTGTTCTAGGTTTTTGGATTAGTAAATGTTTTTACTATATTGAAAATAGTCTTTTGATTATCTGCTATGTTAATTAGATTAGAAGTAGTACGTCTTTTTTCTAGTTTAATGTGTCGGTGATAGGATCTGAGGGCTGATTTAAAGATCACCAGGTCTTCTATTTTATAGTATTTCCGCCATTGCTTCTCTAGTATTCTACATTTTCCCTGCGAGCTTTTTAAACTAGGGGTAAACCAAGGAGCTGATCTTTTGTTTCTACTGTTTTTCTTTAGGGGGGCCAAAGTGTTAGCCACTGATAGCATCCATTCATTAAATAGGTTATTATCTATTTCAGGGTCATTCGTAAAAATGGGTTTTTTTGCTTCTGTTATATTCTGCAGATTGGGATTAGAGAGCAAATGTTTCCATTTCCGTGTGAAACCTGGTTTCTCAGGGTTTTTTCCTAATTGGACATTGTTAAGATCAAGCTTAAAAGGGATTAGCTTATGATCTGACCAAGTGATCGCCACTGGAGAGAGGCGATTAAGTTGGCTGCATTTGTACATATTCCATCCAGGGTGTGCCCCGCTTGATGGATGGCCCTTCTGTCATCTGTTTTAGCCCTAATGTATTTATAGTATCTAAAAAGAATTGGTGTTCGGTATGTCTGCTGTTTCCAGATGTAGATTAAAATCACCTAACAAGGTGAAGTTTGAAAATCTGGCCACTAGGGAGCTTATACTTTCGCCCAACGTATCTAGAAACTTGCAGGCAGAGCCCGGAGGCCTGTAAATCAGGGCCCCTGCAAACGTGGTACAGCTATCTAATTGAAAACTAAAACCGAAGTTTTCTGCTTCCTTTAATCCCGTGATATCAAAGATGGAACACTTCAGATGGTCCTTATATAATATAGCTATGCCGCCTCCTTTCTGCCCACTTCTATCCAGTCTGGAGATGGTATAACCAGAAGGAAGTGCTTGCGCTATATCAGGGTTGGAGCATATCGTTAGCCATGTTTCCGTTATAAATAGGCAATCGAAGTTCCAGCCACTCAGCATGTCATAGACATGCAAAGCGTTTCGCTAGAGATCTAGCGTTTATCAGGCCACAACGTAGCTGATTAGATTGTACAGAACAAGGAGGGAAAACAATCTCATTAGGTATGTAGTTGCTAGTATATTTACATGTAAGGCAGGAGAAAGGACCTTTAATGCTTTCTGTAGATGTAGGGGGTTGGCAGGTAATAGCTATTGTATTAAGTGCTAAAGTTCTTCTCTAGTATATGTGCGACGGTCTGGTCCTAGACTTGCAGCGTTTCTAGCCCTAGCCGCGTTCCGGACGCGGACGGGCGCAGACGGGCTTGCCTTTGGCGAGCCAACGGCGCACCGCCGGCGCGCCCGCTGCGCGCATCCGCTGCGCGTCGAGCAGAGCATCCGGTTTTTGTTCAGTAGGGGAAACGGCTACTAGACCGCTAAAGCCTCCCTTGGACCAGAAGTCGCCTAATCCTCCCTCCACTCAATCGGGACGTCACCCGTGGTGGACCGGGGAGGGGCGTCAGAGCCAAAAGACCAAGCTAAGTAGAAGTCTGTCAGGTAAATGATCAATACAATTTTAAAAGTATTAGCAGGTATTTAAAGGAACATGTGCAAATAAGTGCTGTGCCAAGTATAAAAATCGAGCAAAATGCTGTAGAGTTTAAAAATAGATTTTAAAGGAGTTTGTTCACGCTATTTCTAAAGGTAGATTCTGTGGGCAAGCGTCTGTAAGTTTAAAGCATACAGTTTAAATTTAAAAACAGAGCATACAGACAACACTTTCCCTTGTCGGCGCGCGTCCGCTGCGCGTCGAGCAGAGCATCCGGTTTTGTTCAGTAGGGAAACGGCTACTAGACCGCTAAAGCCTCCCTTGGACCAGAAGTCGCCTAATCCTCCCTCCACTCAATCGGGACGTCACCCGTGGTGGACCGGGGAGGCGTCAGAGCCAAAAGACCAAGCTAAGTAGAAGTCTGTCAGGTAAATGATCAATACAATTTTAAAAGTATTAGCAGGTATTTAAAGGAACATGTGCAAATAAGTGCTGTGCCAAGTATAAAAATCGAGCAAAATGCTGTAGAGTTTAAAAATAGATTTTAAAGGAGTTTGTTCACGCTATTTCTAAAGGTAGATTCTGTGGGCAAGCGTCTGTAAGTTTAAAGCATACAGTTTAAATTTAAAAACAGAGCATACAGACAACACTGTCCCTAATGTACTTGTAAGCCCCTGGTAAAGTGCAATATAGGTGCCCATGGCCTGTAAATTAAATGCTACTAGTGGACTTGCTGCACTTATCGTGCCACCCACTTCAGTAGACTTTAAACATGTCTGAGGCCTCCCACTGCAGAACCTGTGTGTGCAGCTTTAAACTGCCATGCTGACTTGGCAAGTTAACCTACTTGCCAGGCCCAAACCTTCCAATTTAATACATATAAGTCTCCCTTAAGGCAGGCCCTAGACAGCCCTATGGGCAGGGTGCAGTTTATTTAAAAGGTAGGCCAAGTACTTTTGAGTTTTACATGTCATGGTAGTGAAAAACTGCAACATTCGTTTTTCACTACTGCAAGGCCCAACTCTCCCATAGGTTAACATTTGAATTGCCTTAAAACATATTTTAAGTGTAATTTCCAATTGGGAAAAGATAGGCATTTGGAGTTTGGCATCTCTAGACTCACAATTTAAAATCACAGCTTCTGGTGAAGTCGGATTTTAAATTGTAAGTCTGAAAATACAACTTTCAGAAAGTTGGCATTTTCTTAATTCAACCATGCTGTGCCTCTGCCTGTCTCTGAACACATCTGAGTTGGATGACCGTTGGACTTTGTGCATTCCCTCTAGACAGTCACACAAAGGGAGCAGGGATGTGATATTTGCATCCTGATGGCCCATCAGCAGGATGATGGACATTCCTAAGGTAGATTGGGAGGACGGTCCTGACACTTGCACCTGAATAGGGCCGTGCTTGTCTCCACACAAAGAGCTGCATACCCCTCCTGTAGTGAGTCTGGAGGCAGGGCAGGAAAGGCAGGGACCTTGTGATCTTAAAAGGCCTCGTTGAAGTCTCCCCCACTTCAAAGGCATATTTGGGTACAGGTACTGGACCCCTGACACCATGGAATCAGAACTCTACTGGAACCAAGGACATTCTGCCTGGAAGAAGAGCTTCTGTGCTGAAGGAGGGATTGCCACTTTGCTAACTGCATTGCTGTGTTGGACTGCTTCCTGCTGATTGCTGTGTTGTAGGAGGGACTTCCACTTTGCTACGTGCTCTGCTTTGTTGGCTTGCTGCCTGCTGCTTCTTGCCTGGGAATGAAAAGGACTGGGCCTGTTCCCTACATCCTTGAACACAAGATTCTCCGAGGGCTTGTTGCCTCCTACCTGTTCTTTGAAGTCTCAGGGCCGTCAAAGGCTTCTTTCAACTCAGCTTCAGCTGCTGAACTCTGCCATCTATGAGCACTACCCTTGCCTGAGGTACTCTCTCCAGTCCGGGTCTCAGAAGTGGGTTCTGCAGCTGGTTTCTGCTAAAAACGATGCAGTGACCCCTTTGCGTCAATCGGAACCGACGCAGTGCCCTCTGACGCAGCATCAATTTGATGACGACGCAGGTCCCGACTGTGAGGTTCGATGATGATGCAGCACCAATCCAGAGACGCCGCTGTGAGCATCAAATTAGACGCAGCGCCTGTCCTTCAACACTAACTGCAAGGTTCGACTCCGATGCATCGACCCGACTGCGTGAATTGGAACCGGTGCATCGAGTCTTTGCTTGCTCCATACAAAGCTACTTTTTCAGCAGTCCCTGTGCGGTTCCGGTAGCCAGCTTGCCCTCCTTTGGGGTCGGCCTCAACATTGGATTTACCCTGGTCTAGCATGATCTCAAGCAACCTTTTAGCGCTATTGACCTCTAAGCCCTGTTTTGGGATGTCATTTTAAAAATTCACATCTCGAGTTCTACTTTTTCATTTTGGTTTTGTTTTACTCAAACAAATATTCTCTATTTTCTAAACTGGAGTGGAGTCTGTTTGTGGTATTTTCACTGTGTTACTGTAATTTAAGTGTGGCACAAATACTTCACACATTGCCTCTTAAGTTAAACCTGACTGCTCTGTGTCAAGCTACCAGAGGGTCGGCAGAGGTTAATTTTGGTTGTGGTTCTGACTTACCTTGACTAGGATTGTGGTCCCTAAATGGACAGGGTGCATTCCTCTGCCAACTAGAGACCCAATTTCTAACAAATCCCAAAAGCCCTTTAATACTCGAAAACACTACCCACCCTTGAACCCTAAACCCCATTACACGAGCCATCCCTGAATGTTCAAAAGTCCTAACTATCCCTAAATGAATTTGAAACATTTATACAATATACCCAGACATAAATTTGTATATTTTAAATGAAATTATTTCCTACATACAAACTCACTTACATTTTATTACTTACAATTATTTTATGATTATTTTAAAACAAATTTAAAAAATGCCTATTTCTTCCTATTACATTTAAATTGTATTACTTAACTTAAATTTAACTTTTGCACCCGCCATGCACAGTGTTGCATTCAATGATGTCATTTCAGAAGTCCTATTGATGTTATCTATAATGTCATAGAATATGCCATTAGTAATGTAATATGTGAGGTCATAGGCAGTGGATGGTGAGGGCACAAGTTATAGCTGCTTCAGTTAACTATAACTGGTGAGTTTCCATGTTTGATTCAGTTTCAAATGTTACAATGTCACTTTAATCTTTATGTTTTTCAGTGAATTCCTATTTTTTTTAAACATAAAGTAACAATATAAAGAGATGCCATTTTAAGTAAGGCAGAGACACTGATTTTGTCAAAAGGTCAGAACACCAAAATATATAAAGCAGGCCTATTGCTTTATCAAGGGATGTGCAAAAAATTGACCTACATAAAGCAGACCTATTGGCATTGTCAAGAAATCACTGCAATAATTCATCAATAACCATATTCAAAAGGAATCCTTTTCTATGGGCCTATAAGACATTTTTTAACACTCTTCAGACCACAAAATGAAGCCATAGAACCAATCACAAAGGGTACCCACCCTCCAGCTGAAGAGCTTATGGCTCTAACTCGGATTGCTTTAAAGACAATAGTAAGCTCTCCTGGTGCAATACATTTAATGATCCAGGAGACTTACAATTTATTTTTAATTCCTCTGGGCTGCTATAATCCCCAGCCCCAATACTTTTGTAACATGTTGGTGGTGCCCCTGGCCAGACTGGAGCACCAAAAAGCAAAGAAAAATATGTACATAATCCCTTGAAGGGCATTATGGAGGTCTCCTGGCCAGGGGCTGTAAATAATAAATGGGATACTCCCGACGCTCATTTATTACTTATTATTTTCTTTT
The DNA here is from genome assembly GCA_963921515.1 of Calotriton arnoldi. Classification (NCBI taxonomy): domain Eukaryota; kingdom Metazoa; phylum Chordata; class Amphibia; order Caudata; family Salamandridae; genus Calotriton; species Calotriton arnoldi. The sequence continues at coordinate 1,391,360 of CAWUFW010002830.1, read as the reverse complement.
CTTTTCTGGGTGACACAGTTTATATATAGTTGGAGGCTGTGGGACGGGAAGTCCTGCGATCACTGTCAGCTCCTCAGCCAGCACTCATCCTGGGCACTGGTGGGAGCTAGACAGTTTTAATTTTATTTTTTTCTGTGAGTGTCCCAGTGCCGCCTGGGGCACCCACAACTTTTTTAAATGTTGGAGGCTGTGGGGGAGGACCATAGCCACCGCAGCCCCTGCTGGCTTCCCAGCCATCACCCATCCTGGGTGCCAGTAGAAGCTAGTTCCTTTGCTTTGCTCCCGCCCGGGTGAGAGCTTTCTTTTCTTATCCCACCAGTTAGGAGTAAAGTTTTGTTCCCTGGCCAGCAGAGTGTGGGTAGGGAGTTAGGTTTATATTCCCTGCCTGCATTCTCCAAGGCAGGGAACAAGTCAGTGTCCCAGGGGTTGGGGTGCCTGGGACACTCCTCTCTTTGAGGCCCTCCTATGGCTCGGGAGGAAGGCTGCACACACCTTCTCAAAAAAATGGAATGGCCCCAGGGGATGGGTCCCCAAAGCCTTTAAAAGACTTGGCTAGGGGGCTGCACACCCTCCTCCCCAAAATAATCTATCAACCCTGAAGTATGGGTCCCTGGGACCTGCAAATGGCTCAGGGAGGGGAGGTGGCAAGTCCCCCTCACAATTAAAAATATATTGGCTCTAGTAGATGATTACTAAATTGCTTGTTGCATGAGCAACCTAAATGTTTTGCGCACTACTATAATTGGGCTATATTTGGCATACATTTGAGCTTTATTTCCCAGTTGGCAGTTTTGGGAGACATTTATGTTAACAAGCTCCATCTTTTCTCCATTTGCTCAGAATCCTTTGTAGGGAATGCTTTCAGTTTTACAACTTTGATTCGATTAAGATGGCATTTAGGTGGCATTTACATGTTTATCATAAATACATAATGTTAGCACTATAGTTGTTTATTAGAACACTGTGGTAAAGATGCAGTTGATCACTAGGAGTTAACGGGAAAGCTGTTGCTCGTGTTAAAAGTACGCTTCACTTTGCCTGTCAAAATATTTCATGGAAATTGATGAGGAATATATATGAGAACTCATAGAAATTTTGCTCTGATTTTGGCTTTCTACAGCACTAACCATAATTACTATGACAAAATGACCCCCTGTTCATTTCTAAAGGAAATGCTGTAGGTTTTACAGCTTTGAATCCATAAAGGTAGCTTTAGGTGTGACAAACTTTTGTCATAAATACAGAGTGTTCTGTTCATACTCTAGTTATTTATTAGAACACTGTGGGAGGCTACAGCAGAACCCTGGGGACTCGAGTGGATGTTTTACTCAGAATATCAGACTTTATTCTCACATTACTGAGGAAGACAGTGTGAATTTACAGATAATAAGCTCTCATTATAGCTTCTCAAGCACCTCCATAAAAGTTTCTCTTAAACATGGATCATCAAATTCTAGCAGAGTATCAGCATTTTTCACAGGTTAAATCATCTTAGAACACGCCACAATCCCTAAAATTACAGTGGTACCTACAACAAATGATTTACATTTTTACTAATATCTGTTATCACCTATTATATGTGCTTTTTTTGTGACCCTCAAAACCTGCCATTCACTAATAGCCAGTAGGTAGTTATAGTTAGGAAAAAAGATTCCATAGGAAAAGCATTTTTTGTTTTGCCAATAATTTTGTTGCAGCTTGAAGAATCTTCACGACATTTTTTTAAAAAGTCCTCTTTTGGTTGTGCTGCTCTGTTGAAAGTTTCAGGGTGATTCATCAAGTGTAGCCCGAGAAAAAAGAGGGGTCCCAAAATGCGTTTTCTCAATGTTATGTCTATGAGGATTTTTTTAATACGACTACAGCCCGAACAGCTGAAAGGAATTACACCAAATTTGGCAAAAAGTTAGATGTTGTCCAGAAAACGTGCTTTTTGTGATTTGGTGTAAATCCATTAAGTAGTTTCAGAGATATTTAAGTTGAAAAAATGTAGATATCTGGGGACACGAGTCCTTGCAGTGGACTCACGGATCCTACTGAAATTTGATTGGCTGCAAACACTTCAACCAGGAAGTGTTGGCAGCCATCTTTGGACTCGGCTTGAAGCTGAGTCCCCCCAAAAATGTAAAAATAAAGAAAAGGGGGCAGGGTAGGAATACCCTGACCTCCCAGATATGGTGGGGGGTCCCACAGAGACCTCGTTGGGCATTATAACCATTTTTTTAAATTCAATATTGCCACAAATTCACAGATCCGTGGCAAAATTGACAAAATAAATAAAGCGTGGGCACCCGCACTTCGTTAATAATCGGCCCCCGGGTGTGCCAAGTCTCAGGGCATTGTATATTATAGGAGGGGGGTACATGGGCCCTCCCTCCTGGGGCTTACCAATACCCCGGGGACCATCACCTCCCTGTTACCTCCAGTAAGTCCCACAGAGAGCAATTGCTGAGAGGACTTTGGCGACCACACTCTCTTTCTCCACCACTCCACAAATGCACCTCCTGGCACACTGCTGGTTGGGGGATGAAGTCCCCTTGGCCCTAGAGTGTCCTTAATTTGGCAGAAAGGTAAATTTGGTTCTGAAGATCACGCTTTCAGTTATTTGGTATACATTCGTTCAGTTGTTGCTGAGAAATTTAAGAAAATCAAGATAGTGATAGCTGTGGCAACTGGGACTTTATGGATAATAACAAGCTCATGCAGGGAAATGCAGAGCTCTGATTGGCTGCCAACGCTTTAACCAGGAAGTGTTGGCAGCCATCTTGGGACTCAACTTCAGCCGAATCCCACAAAAAATGTTAAAAAAAGAAAAGGGACCAGTATAGGAATACCGTGATCCCTAAGCCTTGGGTTTGGAGGTCCCCTGGAACCCCGCCACAGCATAAAAGCATTTTTTGAAAAAAATAAATTTCAGCGAAATTCTCAAATTTGCGGGACAAAAAAAAAAAAAAAAGCGTGGGCTCCTGCGCTTGTTTACATTTTAGCCCCCAGGTGGGCAAGATCCCAAGGGCATGCAGGCTTTTTTTTTTTTTTTAAAGGAGGGGGTTGCACTAGGTCCCCTTCCTTGGGCATAATTATACCCCAAGGACCACCACCTCCCTGGGGCTTAACTTTAATAACATGTGCAGGGGTAACTCTGACCCCTTCGGGCCCTGGGGACCACCACCGCCCCAGGGCAATATAAAAAGTAAAATGGGAGGGGCAGCGCGGACCCCTCGCCCTAGAAACCGCCACCTTCCCGGGGCTACATTCACAGTAATGGGGGGCCTCACGGACCTCCCGTGCCCCGGGGCCACCACCTCCCAGGGGCAAATTGATTAAAACAGAGGGAGGGGCCGCTCGGCCCCCTTCCCAGGCCATATAGGGCCCCAGGGACCACCACCTCCATGGGGCCTTTACAAAGGAGGGGGGCTACACGGCCTCCCTCCTGCAGCCATATGTGGCCCTGAGGACCACCACCCCCCAGGGTTGCCTCCTGCTATGTCCTAGGGTGCCCACCGCTGAGACATAGCTATTTGCTGTGATTTTGCAGGAGCTTTGACAGCACCCGCCAAGACACAGCAAACACTGCTTCCAGCAAGCTAGAGGGGAGAAATGCTCTCGCTTGCTGGAAGCTTAGCTTTCGTCTGTTTCTCTGCCCGCATGTCATGAGTGATGTAATATGTGAGGTCATAAGCAGTGCATTATAGTTATAGTTAGCTCAGCTAACTATAACTGCTGAATTTCTCTGGTTTTGTGCATGTGAAATCTGAGCCTAACTATAACATCCCTGTAACCTTTGTTTTTTTTAGTGAATGTCTAAGGTTTTTTAATTATATTTCCTAACTATAACAGCCCTGTAACCTTTGGTTTTTTCTGTGAATATATAGATAGATAGATAGATAGATATTTCCTACAGGTGTTTTTTGACTTGCCTATAACTTTGGTACCGTTTGACGAATCTTCACGAAATTATCCCAAAAAAGTGGCACAGTATGTCTACTTCTGCATGGAAAGTTTCGGAGTGATCCATCAAGCTGGGGCTGACAAAAAGTGGGGGGTCAAGAAATGTGGTTTCCCATGCAATAGCTAACACAAGCGCATTTACCAGCTGCCCATTTTGTGGAATCCAAACAAGAAATGTGTTAGCATTACTGACATTGTAAATACCCAAGGTCAGGGCACAGTGATGACCACAGATCTGGGAACCCTCCAAATTTCTCCCAACATTGATCCTCGCTGACAGCATTCCTTGGCGAATTCCATAGGGTTGATGGTCACCAAGACAACATAAGAGTCTCCCACAAGCCCTGAGTTCATGGCACTGGCAGGCTCATTACTTCCACCGACCAGGCCATTTCACACATATCCCAAATCATCTTTTGCTGCTTGAGTCAGGGGTTGTTTGGAGAGCGTGGGGGAAGGTGAAGAATTGGCCAACAAAAAAGATGGCAATTCCTTTCCTCCAACTATCTTCCTTGGGAAAGAAAGAACCTTAGCACAAGTGAAAAGTAGACTCTTCCTACCAGTGGTTAAATGATTAGAAGGCAATGAAAGTTTAACTAATTAAACGTGATGTCTGCATGTTTAATTTGTATTCTGAATCTGTATTCTGAAACCATCTTTCATTTGGTTTTACTTTAATATGCGCTCTTGTTCTTTACAATTTCATTGGTATCCTATTTTGCCCACTGCATTAGGATTGTTAAAAAAAATGTCTATGTCCATCGTGAAAGAATTTTGTTTGATATAATATGATTCAGTCACTTTTTTAAATGACAGCCCTTAGTTCACTCTTACTTGACATGAGTTATTGATTTTTAAGTCCATATCCTATCTTTTTTTTTCATAGAGCTGTCACAAAATGTGAGAATTCGCACCCACAACGTTTGTGAATTTTTAAAATTGTCTTGCAAACTTCATGAATTTCCAGCTAAAAATATATTTTGTAGTAGGAAATTCTTCAGCTAAAACATTATGAACAAACTCACCAACCCATTAGGTTGTTCAAATTTCACAAAATGTAGCAGTGGAGTTATTTTTTCATACCCACTAATGGAATTGGTTCATTCATTCCATTTTGCCATGGCCCCCTGCAAGTATTTTATTCTGGTGCAGAACCGAAGTTAGGGAACCTCTGACAGAACACAGGCAAACCTCACCACCCATACTGCAACAGTTTGTTAGTACTTGGGTAGTATCATGAACATGTACCTGTCCAAGCATTGTTGTGCAGCACCTTTGCACAGGTGCAGCAGTAATTATGCCATTTGGATAGTGATATATGTTTCCATACCTTCCTTCTATTGTTATTTGAGCAGACACTCTTACTACAATTTTTATCAGTAAGTGCTTTTTTGTGAAGGTGTGCTTAGATGAGATTATGTCAAAATGTGTTTTACCTAATTCAAAATGTAATATGCACATCTGGGCTTACCACAAACGAGGGCTTGTGCACAACCTCTGATAAGCCATATAAATGACAAAACCGAGTCAGCACATTTCGTGATGAAAGTGTGCAGTCTAATGTCTGCACAGGTGGGTATTTTTCAGGCTAGGCCCCAGGAGCCATGTCATTGTATACAGAAAGGCGTTTTACACCCATTGAAGTAACAAACCTTGCCGTCTACAATGCATACAAATGAAAAAACCACTTAACTTGATGCATGCGCTGCACTCACAGCAGCATCTAATAAAGTAAGGGATCCCACCACTCCATGTAGCGGGTGCCCTTTACTTGGTGGGAACATTTAACTCTGAAATTCCCCGAGTTAATGCAGGAGCTGCAGATAGAGCAGTTCGGAAACAGAGAGATGAAGTTACTGCTCCCAGCTGTTTCTCAGCTGTGCTGTTTTGTAGCTCACAACCTTTTCTGGTAATTCTAGGCACATCCAGGACACAATCAGACTGCAGACTAAGAAGTGTAAAAATAAACAAAACAAAGCAGCAGGCCTTTTCCATCTATCCAGGATCTGCAACAAAATCCTTATATGTGTCAGCACCGCCCCAATGCTGATCAAATAAAAAAAATTGAAAGCACAGCACTTTAAAGAACACTACACGACAATCCATTTGCAGTCCATAAACCAGCTACCTTGTTGACTATATGCTGGTCTTTTACCTCGCATAGTGCTCCACTGTCTTTTGGCTAGGTTTCACCTATAGAAATACCATGTACGTACATACATACATATATGTACTAACTGGGAGAATTCCGGAATTAAGTTTATGCATTTTAGACAATTCAATAAAAGTAGACACACAGCTGGGCTTGGCGCCAGCGCACACAGTGCACTACATGGCTCCATGAATGGACGCTGTGCTGTTTTTTGCACAAGCATTTAATGGACACGTTAGAATGAGAGCTGCAGATTGCTCATTTTTTTGTGGAACAGGCGAACTGTTCCCCCTCTGCGTCTGCACATGCGACCACACCACGGGCCAAAGAATCCCGACAGTGACCGATTGCAGTTGTTTTCAGAAAAGTTCCTCGTTGTCAATCTAACAGTCGTTCTTGCAGCAAAAGAAAACCCCCAAAAAGCAAGAGAAGCACCCCTTGCACACAGAAACCTCCCTGCATCGTCTTCCAGCAACTTCAAACTGAAGCTAGACTGCCAAAACCAAACGTGACAACTTGTGGGTGTTATTTCCTAAATTAGAGGGTACTGATTGCAGCCGTTTAATTTGATATTGTTGTATTTCACCGCCATTACACCACTTTGAAATGAATAATTGGTTTCTTTGACAAGTAGTAATTTGCTGTGTTGCCATGGCTATGCCAGGTTCCCTAATTGTAGGGTAGACAGCGCCCAGTGATGCAGAGGAATGCCGAGCCTCTGTTAAAGATGAAGAGCCCTGCCCATGAAACATTGAAAAGGGGCTTTAATTTACAGTGATTGGAAGGGCCTTATAGGTCGCCGTTTTATTGAAGAGCTCAATTAAATGTGTTAGCCACACTTGTTGCTTTTTTTATTTTAAATGCCTCAGATGTATTATTCCGAGCCCAGTGAAGCAGGAGGAACTGCCTGTGATCCTTCTTGTGCCGCAAACGATGACAGATTAAATCTGTAATAGTAGAGATCTGTATCTGAAAATGGTAAATTATTCAGACACGGTGACATTTAAGATGCACGGTTCTCGTTAATATGGAAGCGCAGTGAATATGCACAAAGATGGACGCATGTGCATGCTGGCTGCCTACGTGTCGTGGGGGGGGGGGCGGAGCACAGCTCTCTAGGGAAGGGACACACGCCTCACAATTGGATTGGTGAAATGAACTCGTACGTGTTCCCTTAAAAACGTCATATCGGGTCTCAACGGAAGTTAGAATTTAATCTGTAGTCTTTAACAGATTCGAGTGCAGCTGGTGACTTATTTTTTAGATTACTTATATGAATAGGACTTTCTGTTTTACAAACGGTATAAGAACAGGAGCGGCTCCTCCGCGTCCCACTGCTCTTTGAGAAGGAAAAATAAAATGATAATAACGCAGTTATTTTAATTTTATTTTTCTCAGGTTCGGGGCTCGGTTAGGGCAGGGCGGGGCTGGTGGCACAGAGGGAGGAGTGGTTTGCACACTTCAAGTGCGCATGACTGCTTCGCCGGCCGTCTCGGGCCGGCCAAACAGTCATGCGTACTTTGCATGTTACCCACCAGGCTGCATTACACAGTGTGGTGGGGACCATGCCCAGACCCCCAGTCCCCATCTGAGCGCCCTGGATCCACAGCGCTCAGACCATTCACAACGCTGCATTGCAGCGTTGTGATTGGCTTTGGGCAGCCTTGGTGCTTCCTGGTTCCGGGAGTCACCGGAGAAGCGGAGGAGATGCGTGGCCGGTGGAAGAGGTAAGTGGTATTTTTTTTGTCTGCCCCCCACCCCTCCACCTTCTGGCCCTCCACCCTCATTTCCTGCCAGCTGCTACTTTAAAAGAAACAGAGCAGTTCGAGAGTGCCTTTCTCAAAACTATGGGGCTGATTACGATGACTGTGAGACCGCTACCGACAGCCTGTCGGTGGCAGTCACCGCCATCGTAAGCATGTTTTCCGCCCGCCACATTACGATGGCGGGCGGAGGGGAGGCAGTCGGAGAGACCGACCGCTACTGATCCAACGGGCTTTAGGAGTCCGTCGGACCATCGGAGTGCACTCCGATCCCTACAATGGTGGTGGTGCCTGCCAGGCACCGCCGTAGGGATTATAATGTCCCTCCCTGCCAGCCGTTTCATGGCGGGTTACCTGCCATGAAAAGGCTTGCGGAAAGTGACATTGGGGGCACGTAGCGGGCCCCCTTTTCCCCCTAGCCCTCAGTGTTGGGTTTTGGGGGGCACCATATCCCGGCACCATTTGGCAGGCACCGAATGGTGCCTGCCACATATTGCAGGCACATGCACAATGTGTGTTTTTTGGACTGCGGCGTTTGCTGCAGGCAGCAGCACATGCCACAGTAGAAAAAATACACTTTCCGACCGCCTTGGAGGCAGTCGCATTGTAATTCGGGGTGGGGGACCACCAACAGCTTGTCAGGCAGTACCATCTCCGATACGATGGCAGTTGGACATAAGTCTGACCGCCATCGTAATCAGCCCCTATGTGCTTTATTCACGCAAACATTCCAACCTTTGCATTTATTAAACAAACTATGTTATGTATAACATAACTCAACAAACATGGACAACACTCTTCGAGAGTAGCACCCCTTTTATTATCATAAATGTGCGTCCCTTTCTTTGTCGTTGGAGGGAAGGCGGCAGACTCAGGCTGCGCTCTCTAAAACAGGAGACTCAAGACATCCTGGTATAAACTCATGTGGGCAGAGACCTGCAAACATCTGCACTAGTGCTGCTGTTCCACCTGCCTTTGGAAAGGGCTAGTCCTCTCCCATACCTCTTATGTTAACAGAGATATTCACCTTCTTCCGGAACTTCCAATTGTCTAAGTGCAAACTATTTATGCCCATGGGTGGCTTTCATTCGGCCCTGCCATATGGAGGACCCCCTTCCCTCGGCGCACACCCTGCCATGGGAGACACACAACCATAGAAGTGGAGATATCCTCATTTACGCTCTCTTCCAGATACCAAAAGGAAATGCTCTTCATCAGTGGATTCAGTATTAGAAAATAGGCTACAAGGCTTTTTCTGCAAAACTAAAGTGTGTAGGCACAGACATTGTGCTGCAGTTTACCCCAGACCCTCCATAATACTGCCCTGTGTATATTTCATGCTGTATTGCTAACTAAAAAAAGGGGCAATCTTCCTGGAGTCATTCTGAAGTCATCCAATGTCTTTAGCTGGGCTGTCCCTGTAATTATCTGGGGAAGTCATCCCAAACCAACCTGAAGTATGTGTACAGGCCAAATTATTACATTCAAATGAGATGACTCTAGGGTCATCAGAGTAAGTACTTCAAGTGGTGCTTTGATTACTTCAGTGGAAAACGTGATGATCATTTCCATTGCAAGATGAATCCTTGATCACTTCAGGAATTAGCTGTATCACACCAGGATTATTCTGTGCTGATTTCAGAATGAGGATGAATCACCACATGTTTATGTCAGGATGGGGATATATTACCCGAGGATGAACTCTTTATGATTCGAGGGTGTGGCTGTGTTGCTACATTATGATTGCAAGGTGGGAATTGGTTAATCGAGGGGACAGTTGCACAATGATTTCAGAAACAGGCTGTATCACTGCAGGATGATCTCTTGATTAGTAAAGAGCAAACTTTGTTCACAAGATGTGAATATTGTTGGGAAATGTATTAAATGTTTGTAAATCTTTATTTGGCTATATAGCCATAAAAGCATATAAAACCATAGCAATCAATAAACTATGCACAGTCAATTTGATGAAATTGCAGTATGTTACAATATTCTACTTACAGATTCATCTCATTTATATTTAGTGTATAATTCAAATGTTATGACTTGTATGCATTGAAAGTGCTTGTAATTTAATTAATCAATAAAATCCTTATAACAAAATTCATCAAAGATAGCCGAGAGCCAACCAGTCTGTAGAATTAAAACATATAATACCCAAAGTCCGGCTACTAATACTATTTAGTTGGATTCTCTACTCTCCTGTACTAAAGAAAAAGACTTTAGGAATGGGGGAAAGAAAAAAAGAGTTCCAACTCTAGCAAACAACCTTCCTCCAAAAATATGTTGACAAGTCATTAACAAAATTGTAAATGTGGTGGTTCTTTGATGTTATACCCCCATACAGGGGCAGTATTCTCCTTACAAGTACCTAATAAATACTAAATACTCAGAGCACTAAAAGCTTAATGGGGATTGTTAGATCTGGCATCCTTGATGTGGTTTCCCCAGACTTTTTATGCCATCTGACCTCCTGTTTTGTTGACTTCATTTTTGCACTACTCCTGCTGAGACAGAGCATTGATGGGGATCTTCACCCGTGTGGGTTTACCCAAAGAGATGGTGTCTGACGGGGTACCAACTTCATGTCCAACTACATGATGGGTGCTAGAAATGGGGGTCTCTAGTTGGCAGAGGTAGGTACCTTTGGCCAAATAGGGACCCTTGCTTCTAGTCAGGGTAAGGGGGATACACACTTTAGATAACCCCTGCTCACCCCCTTGGTAGCTTGGCACGAGCAGACAGGCTTATCCCAAAGGCAATGTGTAAAGTATTTGTACTAACACTCACAGTAGCACAGTGAAAACACCACAAATGGACACCACACGAGTTTAGAAAAATAAAATATCTTTATCTAAAGTAAACAAGACCAAAATGACAAAAATCCAACATACACAGTTAAAAATATGACTTTCAAAAGGTTTCAAGAACTTGTACCATAGAATACTATGGATGCGTGACTTTCACACAAAGTACCTGTAGTTGCGTCAAAATTCACAGGGCCAAACAGCCGCAGAGTGAAGAAGCGTCGAAAACAAAGAGATGCGTCAGTTCCTGAGACCTTGGGGAGGCGATGCAACAGTTCTGCTGCACGCAGGAGAAGTGATGCGTCGAATCCGGTCTGTAGGGTGAAGTGATGCGCCGATTCTTTGTGACGGTCCCGGTCTGCGGGTGAAGCATTGCGAAAACTTGCCACACAGGTGCGATGCGTGGAAATAGATGCGGCAGTGGCGAGCGGCGCTGCGTCGGTTTTCTTCAGCTGCGATCCCTCGATGCGTCTATTCTTGCAGCGGCAGCAGGTGCTGTGTCGGTTTTCGCAGCGGCACGGCGATGCTTGGAAATTCTTCTCGCGCCATGGAGATGTGTCGGAAAAACAGCCTCAAGAAGAGCAATGCGTTGATTTTTGCAATTCTTCAAGTTTCTTCTTTCCTCCAGCTCCCAAACAGCAGCAACAACCTCCAGAGGTCCAAAACTAGCACAGGCACCTCTTGGCAGGTCAGAACTCATAGCAGCAGAGTTCAGGGGAGCTGGGAGTAAAGTCTCTGTGTCCCTGAGACTTCAGAAAAGGAGGCCAGCACACACAGGCCCCTGGAGATCTCCTTCAAGCAGGGGACACAGCACACAGCAAAGTCCTTGTCCTTTTCTTCGGCCGAAACAGCAACTGCAGGCCAACCCCACACAGCAAGCAGCATAGGGGCAGTACTTGTCCTCAGTCTCTCCAGCTCTTCTCCTTTGCAAAGGGTCCTCTTGAATTCCAGGGATGATCTAAAAGTCTGGGGTCTGGGCCCCTTTTTTTATACAGTAAATCTCTTTGCTCTCTCTTGGCCCAGGGCTCTGAGCCCAGTCCAAACCAGTTCTGGGGGGCACTTTGCAAGTGCACAACAACCTCCATTGTCAGTATGAGCCCTGGCTCCAGACACAGCACAGGGGGGCGAAGCCATCATTGTGGAAGGCAGGCACAGCCCTATTCAGGCGCAGGTGCTATTCCTCCCACCACTCCAAATGCAGACCAGGCCTATTCAGCCTAGCGCTGACTCATCCAGACTCTCTGGAGCCACTGCACATCCCCAGCCCCTGTCACTCCAAAGCCAGACAGTCAATACACATCCTAGCAGATGCACACTGGATGGCTAAGCAAGAAAATACCTACTTTATAAAAGTGCTATTTTCAAACACAGAATGTAAAAATCACCCTCACTAAAAGATGCATTTTAACATTCCGAGTTCAGGCATACTAAACTTTATTTTCCTATCTGGTTCTCAGGGGCAGTTATGCTTATAGGATGTTATAAGCAAACTCCCCATTCCATCCTATGGGAACAGATAGCCTTACAATAGTGAAAACGAAATTGGCAGTATTTCACTATCAGGACATGCCACACACATCAGGGCATGTCCTACCTTTCACATACACTTCACCCTGCCCACAGGCGTACCTTGGTCCTACCTTAGGGGTGACTAACATGTAAGAAAATGGAAGGTTAGGGCCTGACAAGTGGGTGCACTTGCCAGGTTGACATGGCAGTCAACAAACTACGCACAGGCACTGCAGTGGCAGGCCTGAGGCATCTTTTCAGGGCTACTCATGTGTGTGGCACAAATAGTGCTGCAGGCCCACTATTAGCATTCGATTTACAGGCCCTGGCACACTCAGTGCACTTTACTATAGGCGTATCAGTAAATCAAATATGCCAATCATGGATAAGCAATTGTAACAACAATTTACAGAGAGAGCATATGCTCTTTAGTACTGATTAGCAGTGGTAAAGTGCCCAGAGTCCTATAGCCAACAACCACAGGTCAGGAAAAAATAGGAGGAAGAAGCATAAAGTTTGGGGATAACCCTGCAAAAAGGGCCATTTCCAACACAACTCCCTTCCAGCCTAACACCAGGGTAGACCAATCAATACCTCAAAGGGGTTCCTGGCTTGGGGCGACAGAACATGGAACCTGGCCCGCAACAGCAGGGGTCTATTCCCATTCTATGCCTTCCTGAACCCAGTTGTATCCCTCTATCCATACTCTTAGGGTCCAATAAGCTGACCCATGGGGAACCTTCTCCTCACCTGTGGACCCCATCTGTGCAGCGCCTAAATTTACTTTGCTCACAGATGTGTCCCAACAGGCAGACAGTACCCACATGACGAACACAGTGTTGTGGCCCAGTCCACCCCGATGGGTTTGACTCCTGTCCCCCTCCCCGGGGCAACTCTGTCCACCAGGACAGCAAGCCACAGTGGACACTGACAGCTGTCAGTGATGAGAGCCTGGCCTAATGCCTGTCAGGCCTCTCTAGCCTCTGTGGCATCAAAAAGTGGGGGGCGGTAGCCCCAGGTGCCTGGTACCTTTTCTCCAGTGTCCCTCCTGCCAAGTCAGGTGTGGCATCCTGACACTGGCCCACCAGCCCAGGGTCTGTACCCTGTGCATGGACAAGAGACTGGGGTGGGCTCTCCCACACCCTGTCTTTCTCCCTGGGGCTGTGCACCCTCCCACCTGGAGCGGTACCCCCAGAAGACAACTTGGTAGGAGCACTGTTAGCAGTCGCCCCTTCCTCCAGGTCAGGGGAGGCACCCTGAGCCTGGTCCTCCAACCCAGGGTCTGTACCCTTAGGCTGGACCTGTGCTTGGCAACCCAGGACTTCCAGGGGAGTACACCAACCCCCCCCAAGAGAAACACACTCATCATGAGTTGTACAAGAGTCTGCCTGGCGCAGGTCTCCAGCCTCCTGTCCACTTGACAGAGCATGAAGACCCCCCCAGGCCAGAAGTGGCCTCACCAGGGTCAGTCCTGGGGTGCTCTGACCTCAGAGCTGGCAACCCCTGACCCACTGGTCTTTCACTAGGGAAAGCGTCCCCATTCAACCTTTTCTCTGGACTCATGCACCCTCCCCACTGGAGTGGTGCTGCCAGACACCAGAACTGGTGGGATGCTTGTTACAGCAGTCCCCACAGTCCACCTGACACTTTGGGACCCCCTCAGGGGATGGCCTCTCGGTGCAGACTAGGCCCTCCTCCTGGTGTTCACTCATGGAACCAACCAGGCCCTGGGAATGAGTTTCAGGCACCTTGGGACACAGCCCACTCCCACTCCTTCTTCTCTGAGAAAGGACGTGGGACCCTACACCCCTGCCACTAATCTGGGACCTATCTGGGCTACCACAAACCTCCCCTACCTCACTTGGTTGGGGAAAACTGAGCCACCCCCTTCACGATCACTCCCAAAAGCCTCTTCAAACCCTCTGGAATCCACAAAAAGGTCTACCTCCAGTGCAAGCTCCCTGGGGTCAGAGAACTCACACTCCACCAGCTGTTGGCATAGTTCTAGAAAACAGGGACTTAAAATGTGCTCTCCAACAATTGAATCACACAGTCCCACACAAGTGTTGACCAAGCTACTCTTTGCCTCTCCACCCAGTGCCTCACACAAGTACCTCACATCACCCTCCTGAGACTGGCAAAACAGTGTTTGACTGTTTCTGTCACTCAACCCACACCCTTCTGGGCAGTCTCCATACTCACATACCAAGGCTTCTAAGGTGGGGGAACCCCTCTCCCTGCACCTCTCATCTACAGTCAGTGGAGTGTCCCTCCCACCACTAGGAATATGAACCCCTGTGCCAGTTCCCCAATCCACCTCAGGGACACTGCATACCACTGGAGCTACCTCATAACCCTGAACCCCTTGGTGTATGCCAACTCCCTCCTTCAAGTCACGTGCCACATCTCTGGGTGTGTGTACTCCTCCCTCAGCACTAGACCCCACATTTTTGCTGCCACCATCTGAGTTGAACTCCACCTCCAACCCAGCCAAGCTCACTTCATGAGTTGCACACCTTTCCTTTTTCTTAGCTAAGACACTCATGGCCTCAAGCCTTCTGAGCTCCTCATCAAGCTCTCTCATTCTCAGCTCATGTGCCAAGATCAATTTCTTCTCTTCCAAGGCATAAGCGTTTTTGCTCTCCTCTGCCTTTGCCCGGTGCCTCATGACCTCCAACTCATGATCTCTGGCCCTTTGCCTTTCCTCCAAATCCTCTGGAGACAAATTCCTGGAATAATGATTGCTGCCAGCCCTAGAGGCTGCTCTCCCAACAGGCAAATCCTGGGATCTGAAAGGCCTTCTGGCACACCCCCATCCACATCTGCATCATCTGTCTCCCCAGCTTCTCTGGCCTCCCGCCAGGCCCCTAAGGCCTTCTGTAGCTCCTCTTTCCTAGAGTTGCTCCTCATGGGACATCCAAAGCTCTTGCAGAATTGCTTGAGATGCTCTACTTTGTAACCACTTAACATTTCAATGTCAAACTCCATTTCTGTAGCCTCACTTGCTGGTTTACCATTCAGAGACATGGTGCATGGATACTTCAAGGGTCAGATCAAAAATAGAACCAAAAATAAAACACAGTATGTGGTTGCATAGTGGCCTGCACTAAACTAATGATGTACACCAATAACTGTGGGTCAAGTACAAATACAAGTTCAAATTCCACCGCTGCCACCAATGTTAGAAAATGGGGTCTCTAGTTGGCAGAGGTAGATACCTTTGTCCAAATAGGGACCATTGCTTCTAGTCAGGGTAAGGGGGATACACACTTTAGATAACCCCTGTTCACCCCCTTGGTAGCTTGGCATGAGCAGACAGGCTTATCCCAAAGGCAATGTGTAAAGTATTTGTACTAACACTCACAGTAACACAGAGAAAACACCACAAATGGACACCACACCTGTTTAGAAAGCTAAAATATCTTTATCTAAACTAAACAAGACCAAAACGACAAAAATCCAACATACATAGTTAAAAATATGACTTTCAACAGGTTTCAAGAGCTTGTACCATAGAAAACTATGGATGCGTAACTTTTACACAAAGTACCTGTGGTTGCGTCAAAATTCAAAAGGCCAAACAGCTGCAGAGTGAAGAAGCGTCGAAAACAAAGAGATGCGTCAGTTCCTGAGACCTTGAGGAGGCGATGCGACAGTTCTGCTGCACGCAGGAGAAGTTATGCGTCTAATCCGGTCTCCTGGGGAAAGTGATGCGTCGATTCTTCATGATGGTTCTGGTCCGTGAGAGATGCGTTGGGAAAACGTGCCACACAGGTGCGATGCGTGGAAATCCGGGATGCGTCGGTAATCAATGCGGCAGTGGCAAGCGGCGCTGAGTCGGTTTTCTTCAACCGCAATCCCTTGATGTGTCAATTCTTGCAGCTGCGACAGGCGCTGCGTCGGTTTTCATAGCGGTACGGTGATGTGTGGAAATTCTTCTTGCGCCATGGAGATGCGTCGGAAAAACAGCCGTAAGAAGAGCGATGCGTCGATTTTTGCAGTTCTTCAAGTTTCTTCTTCTTCCAGCTCCCATGCAGCAGCAACAACCTCCAGAGGTCCAAAACTAGCACAGGCACCTCTTGGCAGGTCAGAACTCACAGCAACAGAGTTCAGGGGAGCTGGGGTGAAGTCTATGTGTCCCTGAGACTTCAGAACAGGAGGCCAGCACACACAGGCCCCTGGAGATCTCCTTCAAGCGGGGGAGACAGCAAACAGCAAAGTCCTTCTCCTTTCCTTGGCAGAAACAGCAACTGCAGGCCAACCCCACACAGCACACAGCAAAGGGACAGTACTTCTCCTCAGTCTCTCCAGCTCTTCTCCTTGGCAAAGGGTCCTCTTCAATTCCAGGGATGATCTAAATGTCTGGGGTCTGGGCCCCTCTTTTTATACAGTCAGTCTCTTTGTTCTCGCTTGGCCCAGGGCTCTGAGCCCAGTCCAAACCAGTTCTTGGGAAACTTTGCAAGTGCACAGCAACCTCCATTGTCAGTGTGAGCCCTGGCTCCAGACACACCACAGGGGGGCGGAACCATCATTGTGGAAGGCAGGCACAGCCCTATTCAGGTGCCGGTGCTACTCCTCCCACCACTCCAAATGCAGACCAGGCCTATTCAGCCTAGCGCTACCTCATCCAGGCTCTCTGGATCCACTGCACATCCCCGGCCCCTGTCACTCCAAAGCCAGACAGTCAATACACATCCTAGCAGAGGCACACTGGATGGCTAAGCAAGAAAATACCTCCTTTATAAAAGTGCTATTTTCAAACACAGAATGTAAAAATCACCCTCACTAAAAGATGCATTTTAGCATTCTGAGTTCAGGCATTCTAAACTTTATTTTCCTATCTTGTTCCCATGGGCAGTTATGCTTATAAGATGTTATAAGCAAACTCCCCATTCTATCCTATGGGAATAGATAGCCTTACAATAGTAAAAAACTAAATTGACAGTATTTCACTATCAGGACATGCCACACACATCATGGCATGTCCTACCTTTCACATGCACGGCACCCTGCCCACAGAGGTACCTTGGTCCTACGTTAGGGGTGACTAACATGTAAGAAAAGGGAAAGTTAGGGCCTGACAAGTGAGTGCACTTGCCAGGTTGACATGGCAGTTAACAAACTGCGGACAGGCACTGCAGTGGCAGGCCTGAGACATCTTTTCAGGGCTACTCATGTGAGTGGCACAAATAGTGCTGCAGGCTCACTAGTAGCATTTGATTTACAGGCCCTGGCACACTCAGTGCACTTTACAAGAGGCTTATCAGTAAATCAAATATGCCAATCATGGATATCCAAGTGTAACAACAATTTACACAGTGAGCATATGCACTTTAGCACTGATTAGCAGTGGTAAAGTGCCCAGAGTCCTATAGCCAACAACCACAGGTCAGGAAAAAATAGAAGGAAGAAGCAAAAAGTTTGGGGATAACCCTGCAAAAAGGGCCATTTCCAACAATGGGCATGTTGAAAAAGTATGGGGTAATCCACAAGTTCTCCACTCATTACCAACCCCAAACCAATGGGTTCATTGAGCGGTTCAATTGAACCCTAAAAGGCATGATTATGGGTGTACCAGAACCCATGAGGCAAAAGTGGGATGTCCTCCAGCCATGTCTTTTGTTTGCATACTGGGCGGCACCGCAGAAGGGGCTTGGCTTCAGCCCCTTTGAACTGGGGAAGGAGGGCTGGGGGCAAGCTCTCAGGAGAGCCCTGCAGAATGTGGTCAGCTACATGCTGGCCCTTTTCAACCAAACAACACACCTCCAGAAACTCACCCAGGAGAATCTGGAAGCTAGCCAGAAGGACATGAAACACTAGTATGACCAGAATGCCACTCTGATTGAGTTTCAGCCTGGCCAAACACTTTGTGTAGCGGAGCCAGTGGAACCTGAGCTCTGCAAGACTTCTGGTCCGGGTGCTATGAGGTGAAGGAGCACAAGAGCGATGTCACCTACCTGGTGGACCTCAGAACTCCTAGGAAGCCTTTGAGGGTCCTGCATGTTAATCACCTCAAGCCCCATTTTGAGAGGTCTGAGATTACCATGCTCTTGGTCACTGATGATGGAGTGGAGGAGGAGAGTAAACCTCTCCCTGACCTCCTATCTTCTAAGGAGCAGGATAGGTAAGTGGAGTTTGTCAGTCTCTCCCCTACACCGACCCTAGATCAACAGAGAAACTTCCACCAGTTATTGGCGGTAGTTTGCCTCTCTATTTTCACTTACCCCAGGACTCACTACATGGTATACCCATGATATTAATACTTCGGACAGCACACCTGTGAAAAACAAAATTTAAGGAGTGAGGACTAGCATTAAGGAGATCTCCAAGATACTGGTGTTAGGGGTAATTGAGCTCTCAAACAGCCCATGGTCCAGCACAGTGGTGTTGGTCCCCAAAGCTGCCCCTCGAGGTGTCACACCTGAAGTTAGGTTTTACATGAATTACTGTGGGCTAAATGCAGTCTGACACACACCCCATCCCAAGTGCTGAAGAGCTCATAGAATGACTTGGAGCTGCCAATTTGCTTAGCATGTTTGACCTAACGTCTGGGTACTGGCAGATTGCCTCGACCAAGGGGGCTAAAGAGAGGTCTGCATTCTCTACACAAGAAGAGCACTTCCAGTTCCCGGTCATGCCCTTCGCATTGAAGAACGCCCCTGCCACCTTGCAGGGGTTGCTGAATCAGGTCCTGGTACGGTTGGAGAACTTCAGTGCTGCCTATCTAGATCACATTGTGGTCTTCAGCTATAGCTGGGAGGGCCACCTGTACCACCTCAGGGAAGTGTTTCAGGCTCTACAGAGTGCAGTCCTGACTATCAAGGCCAGTAAGTGCCAGATAGGGTAGGGTTCTGTGGTCTACGTGGGTCAGCAAGTGGGAGGTGGCATGGTGCAGCCCCTCGAGGCCAAGATTGCAACCATTCTGGCTTGGGAACCCCCCAAGACCCAGACCAAAGTGAGAACCTTCTTAGGCCTCACTGGTTATTACAGGAGATTCGTTAAGGGATATGGCACAATTGTTGCCCCATTAACAGAGCTGACTTCCAGGAAGGAGCCACATCAAGTGATCTGGACAGAGAAATGCCAGAACTCTTTTTACACCCTGAAGAAAGCCACGTGCATGGCACCTGTGCTCAAGGCCACCGACTTCACCCAAGAATTCATTGTTCAGACAGACGCCTCAAAGTGTAGGGGCAGTACTCTCAGAGCTAAAGGAATAAGGCCTGGATCAGCCTGTAGCATTCATCAGTAGGAGGCTACTTTCCAGGGAACAGAGGTAGAGCACAATACAAAGGGAAGCCTTTGCTGTGATCTGGGTGCTGAAGAAGCTAAGGCCATACCTGTTTGGCACTCACTTCTGGGTTCAGACAGACTACAGGCCCCTCAGATGGTTACTGCAGATGAGGGGTGAGAATCCCAAACTGTTGAGGTGATCCATCTCCCTAGAGGGAATGGACTTTACAATGGAACATCATTCTGGAACAGATCATGGCAATGCTGATGGTCTCTCTATGTTCTTTCGCCTTAGTGGAGAGAATTCCCATTCCCAGAATTGGGTAGCTCTCCCCACCTTCAGCTGGGTGGGAAGCATGTGCTAGATCTGGTATCCTTGGCGTGGTTTCCCCTGACCTTTTTGCCTTCTTTCCTCCTGTTTTGCTGACTTCATTTTTGCTGGCTTTAGGACCCTGGGCACTTTACCGCTGTTAACCAATGCTAAAGTGCATGTGCCCTTTCCCTAAAACATGGTAACATTGGCTTATCCACAATTAGCATATTTAATTTACTTATAAGTCGCTAGTAAAGTGCTTTAATGTACCCAGGGCCTGTAAATTAAATGCTACTGTGGGCCTGCAGCACTGAATGTGCCACCGGCTTTAGTTGCCCTTTAAACATGTCCCAGGTCTGCCATTGCAAAGCCTGTGTGTGAGAGTGAATGTCTGACAATGTTCAGCATTCCGTCCGTCATCTTTTTGTGTTGCTATAGTCGCCCCAAGTGGTAAGGGTATGCCCAGTCATGGGTCTTGTATTTGCTAAGCCACTGGATTCAAGCTAGCCTGGCTGATGAGGGGTGACACCCCGAAACCGGTCCCAGGATGCTTGTTTTCCTGTCCAGGGAGGACCTGGCCTGGCAGTTTGGGTTGGACTGTTCCCATGGGGATCAGGGTCAAGAATACTTTGCATATGGCTGGTTCCAAACTGGGGCGGCATGGTGAGCAAAACAAAAATGGATTTAACCTAGATCTTTGACTGGGGGTGAATGTTTGATAATGTTCAACATTCCGTCCATCATTTTTTTGTGTTGCTGCAATTTTTAAATTTCAACATGGCAAGTTAGACCTCTTGCCATGTTCAAACCTTCCTTTTTAATACATATAAGTCACCCTTTAGGTAATCCCTGGACAGCCCCAAGGGCGGGGACAGAGTATTTAAAAAGTTGGATATGTACTTTTAAGTTTTAGCTGTCCTGGTAGTGACAAATTATTAAATTAGATTTTCACTACTGCAAGGCCAATCTCTTCCATAGGTGAACATTGGGATTACCTTATTACATTTTGTAAGTGTAATTTCCAATTAGGAAAAGATTGATACTTCGAGTTTAGTGTATCTTGATTCACAATTTAAAATCACAACTTA
Organism: Calotriton arnoldi; assembly: GCA_963921515.1. NCBI lineage: Eukaryota > Metazoa > Chordata > Amphibia > Caudata > Salamandridae > Calotriton > Calotriton arnoldi. The sequence goes on along the minus strand of CAWUFW010002830.1, from coordinate 1,370,550 downwards.
TGGTAAAGTTGGATTTTAAGGTGCCAGTCTGAAAATGCCACTTTTAGAAAGTTGGCATTTTCTTACTTTAACCATTCTGTGCCTCTGCCTGTCTCTGAATACACCTGTGGGTGGTTGACAGCTGGGCTTTGTGCAGTCCCTCTAGACAGCCACACACATGAAGAGGCTTAGCTGTGCTTAATGGGCCATTCACATCCTGATGGGCCATCACCAGGCTGATGTGCCATCCTGGGCATGATGGGGGGGGGAGCTGACACTTGAACCTGAATTTGGGCTGTGCCTGTCTCCTCACAAAGAGCTGCATACCCCCTGTAGTGAGTCTGGAGCCAGGGAAGGAAGGGCAAGGACCTTGTGCACGTCAAAGGCCTCTCTTTGAAGTCTCCTCCACTTCAAAGGCAAACCTGGGTATAAGTACTGGACCCTGATACCACCAACTCAGTACACTGCTGGACCTGAGGACATTCTGCCAGGAAGAAGGACTGCTGTGCTGCTGAAAAGACTGTCACTCTGCTGGACTTTGCTGGATGCCTGCTTTGCTGCGCCTGCTTTGCTGCCTGCTGGCCTCCTTGCCTGGGAGTGAGAAGGACTGGGCCTGCATCACTACATACCCAGAACCAAAGTGACTCCATGGGCTTGCTGACTTGGCTCGTGTTCTGAAGTGTCAGGGACAACAAAGGCCTCCAGCCACCATGCTACAGCCTCTGGACTCTGCCAACTGTGAGTCCTGCCCCGTCAAGAAGTGCCAGTCCAGTCCTGGGAACTTGGAAGTGTATTTTCTAGCTGTTTGTTGCAGAAGCCACACATCAATGTTGTTGCACTGGTCAGAACCGAAGTGTCTCCCCTCAACGCTGAAGCATTGCCACTGCGAGCGAAGACATTCCATCGCCAGCTGTGAGGATTGATGACGACGCATTGCCTTCATCGAGAGGGGTTCGCCAACGACGCACCTCAGACTGCATGAATCGGAACAGACTGGATGGACGATAACACATCGCCTCCTCTGCTCCTCGCATTGGGACTTCAACGATGATGCAGCCTCCATCCAAAGGTACTGTTTCATTGGGACAAAGCTGGTCCCTGTATCCGACCCGTGCCCCATCGCGGTCTGCCTGATCTTTGGGATTTACCCCAGTCAATCGCAACCAGATATCCTCAGTTGGTGCTTTATGCTTATCAGCACTATATTTCAATGTAATCTTTAAAAAATCATAACTCCGGTTCTACTTACTGGATTTTTGTCATCTTGGTCTTGTTGTGTTCAATAAATTAAGTTTTGTTAACCACAACAAAATCTGCTCCTAGTATAGTGACCACTGTGGAGTTATGGTTATATTATGAGTGAGGGCATCTCAAAAAATGTGATGGACTGGTCTCACACACCACCTGTTGTCATGCTTCATCATCGGCCAGTGCTCGCCCTCTAAAACCTTGGTTTGATAGAGGGCGGGCATACACCTGACGATAGGGATGAACTTCTAAACTAAGTGGGGGCCAGTGAAAAAGTGAGTGAGAGTAAAAATCATTATAGTTATCAAATTGTGTTTTTAATGTGATTGGTAACTATATGATATTAAAATCAATGGACTGTGTGTGGGGAAAATTATTGTCCCCTAACCGTAGTGTAAGCGGTCAACATGTTTCTGCCGTGTTGGCCCAGGTGGGTCCAGGGCATTCATCAGGACCTTAGTGTAAAGAATGGGGGGCTCCGTTCTTACCAACTGGTGGCAAGAAGATACCACTGTGCGGGTGTGACCTGTATCACTCTCCACTATTGGAAAGGCTTCCACGTTCAAGCCTGGAATAGAAGTTGAAAGGTAGAACATGTAACAACATAACTGGGTCACGATAGAGTACTGAAAACAATACATGCACTGATTCAGTTAAAAGTGAGTGACTACTCATGTGACATGTGACACTCTCTGTGTGTACACAATTTCAAGAATGATAAAGTGAGATGAGATCTCACTGTTCTTACCCTAAATACCCAAGCTACTTGCCCCATGGGAGGAGGGAGGGGGAACCCTGTTGTCAAACCCTGTAAAGAAAAACACACAGACCGCAATCGGCGTGAATTGTGGTCTCAGGCCAAGGCAAAGAAGAAGATATGGAAGGACTAACAATCAGTAAAACAGTCATTCAGCTTCCAAGCACACTCTTACTGCCTCAAGGAAAGTTTCCCGCTTTGCTCCTAGGTGACTGCTCCCGGTCCTCCCGATGTTAAAATGAGGAGAGAGTTGCTAGGCTATATAGTGTGGCCCAATGAGGTAATTGATGTAGAGTGGATCGGCACTTAAGGAAAATATCGCCAGGTGCGCGGTTTCCGGTGTCCTCGTACACCTAGCGCTCACGAGTGAGCAATTGCCTGGTTCAGTAATGGAGGTGGTTCTCGCATGCTCTATATACTGATGTGAAGCTGAATCCGCCAGTACACGGGAGTGCCCGTGCGGTAGAAGAATGGTGAAGTAATTGCTTTCCCCAGCGCAGGCCTATAGCTGTGGGCAAGGCTGCGCATGTCTAATGAATCTTTTTGAAGCCGGGGAACGTCCAAGTATGGGCGCAACTATAATCAAATCGTAGTGCGGCCGCCGTATGCACACGTGTAGTGGCAGAGGTCTGTGTCTTTATGATTCTTCTCAGTGAAGTGACGTGTCAGTTTAATATTGGTCCTTTTGCACCTGATGGTGCTTTGGTGTTCGTTGATGCGAACCTTTATTTTCCTAGTGGTCATGCCCACATACTTGAGGCCGCAAGGGCATGTTAGGAGGTACACGATGTTTTCCGTGTTACAGTTGCTGAATTCTCGTAGTTGCCAGGGTTTTCCGGTGCCTATGTCCACCTCCTTTGTGTTGGTCGTGAGGTCACAGGACATGCACCCACCACAGGTAAAGTGGCCCACAGGTCGTGGTTGACTCCAAAGTGTCTGCTGTTCTTCTCCTTCAGGGACCGTCATTTTAGCGTGTACCAGTTCATCGCGTAAGCTTCTGTTGCGCTTGAAAGCAAACAGAGGTAATTCCCACTGATTTCCTGCGCTGTTTAGGATGTGCCAATTTTTTCTAATGATTTTCTGGACTGTGTTAGAGGCTGGGGTGTACTTAGTGACACATACCAATCTGTTGGTGTCTTCTTTTATTACATCCTCTAGTAGCGATTCTCTTGGGTTGTTTCTTGCTCGTTTTTTTGCTCTTCTCACCATCTTTTTTGGATAGTGACGTTCCAGGAGTTTCTTCTCCAGTTGTTCCACCTGTTCCTCAAGGGTGACTGTATTCGAACAGTTCCTTCGGACTCGAAGGAATTGTCCCACCGGCAGATTTTGTCTCAGGGCCCTCGGGTGATAGCTCTCAAAGAGGAGTAAACTGTATTTATCAGTGGTCTTGTTATGTACCTTCGTAGTAATACCTTCATTAGTGAGGGTGATATCCAGATCAAGTAATACTGCATGATCCTTGCTGATCGTGTGTGTGAACCTCAGGTGGTTATCTTTGGTGTTAACCCACTGGACGAACTTGGTTGCATCTTCCTCTGTTCCGTTCCACACAATCAGTATGTCGTCTATGTAGCATTTCCATATTTTCAGGTGTTTCAGAAATGGGTTGTTTTGGTTGAGGATGTGGTCATCCTCAAATTGTTGAACATAGAGGCATGCCATGCTGGGGGCGAAGGTGCTGCCCATGGAAGTTCCTGCGATTTGGTGATAGATCACATCCTCGAACTCGAAGAAATTCTCCGTAAGGGCCAGTTCGGCGCATTCCATCACAAAATGTTGGGGGGTGACGAAATCCCAGTCCATGTTCAAGATGATATGTTCCACGACTTCCAAGGTCTGTCTTTGTGGTATGCTCGTGTATAGAGCTTCTATGTCCATCGTTATGAGCAGGTCCTCATTTGCATCCACCTCCAGGTCTCGTAACAGGCAAAGGACATCCTTGGTGTCCCTGAGGTAGGAGTGTGATCTCTTAACAATTGGTCTAAGAAACCAGTCGCAAAACTGCAACAAGGGTTCTAGAACTGACCCGATCCCAGACACAATGGGTCTCCCGGCTGGGGGCGTCCGGTTCTTGTGGATTTTCGGAAGTGTGTAGAATCTCGGTATCCTGGGGTCTTCACTAATAAGGAAGCCTGCCTCCTGTCTGGTGATCCAATCGTTATTCAGTGCCTCTTCCACCATGTTTTTGATTCTGGTCATGAGTGGACCTGTCGGATCATTCCGGTGTATGGTATAGCTGACCGTGTCTGAAAGTAGTCTCTTGCATTCTTCTCGGTACATTTCCTGGTCCATAATAACGATAGCTCCCCCTTTATCTGCAGGCTTGATAACAAGCTCGTAATTATCTTTCAAGCCCTGCAGTGCTATACGTTCCTTTTTGGTGAGGTTCTGGATCCCCTTGGAGTTTTGGAAGTTAATCTCCTCGATATCCTTAAGTACGGCTTCTTCAAAGGCTTGTACCTGGCAAGCTATGCTCTGGGAAGGTGGTTGGAAGGTCGACTTCTTCCGTAGTCCGGTTGACCTTTTCTCTTCAGTATCATCTTTAGTATCTCCGAAGTAGTCACGAAGCTTGATTTTCCTAAAGAACTGTGCCAGTTCTGTGTTGAGGGCAAATGGGTCATTGTTGGGTGTAGGGACGAAACCGAGTCCTTTGGAACAACCACCACCACCACCGTTTGGATACTGGCAACAACCGTACTTTCCGCCAGGTTTTGGCTTCCCACAAGGTCCTCAGCCTTTTTTATACTGAGGCGGGGGCAGAGGGAGAGGCTGACAAAAAAGAAGGAATACAAGGGTACAGTGGGAAGACCAAGCCCCCAACTCAGTTGTAACCAGGAGCAAAGAGAGGGCGAACATGCCCTCAACGAGCAGGGAGTAACGAACATTGTTAATCTCAGTAGACATACATTAACAAGCGACGAGGAAACTGTCCCTACATCCAACAAAGACCCCTTTGCCCTCAACACAGAACTGGCACAGTTCTTTAGGAAAATCAAGCTTCGTGACTACTTCGGAGATACTAAAGATGATACTGAAGAGAAAAGGTCAACCGGACTACGGAAGAAGTCAACCTTCCAATCACCTTCCCAGAGCATAGCTTGCCAGGTACAAGCCTTTGAAGAAGCCGTACTTAAGGATATCGAGGAGATTAACTTCCAAAACACCAAGGGGTTCCAGAACCTCACCAAAAAGGAACGTATAGCACTGCAGGGCTTGAAAGATAATTACGAGCTTGTTATCAAGCCTGCAGATAAAGGGGGAGCTATCGTTATTATGGACCAGGAAATGTACCGAGAAGAATGCAAGAGACTACTTTCAGACACGGTCAGCTATACCATACACCGGAATGATCCGACAGGTCCACTCATGACCAGAATCAAAAACATGGTGGAAGAGGCACTGAATAACGATTGGATCTTCAGACAGGAGGCAGGCTTCCTTATTAGTGAAGACCCCAGGATACCAAGATTCTACACACTTCCGAAAATCCACAAGAACCGGACGCCCCCACCCGGGAGACCCATTGTGTCTGGGATCGGGTCGGTTCTAGAACCCTTGTCGCAGTTTTGCGACTGGTTTCTTAGACCAATTGTTAAGAGATCACACTCCTACCTCAGGGACACCAAGGATGTCCTTTGCCTGTTACGAGACCTGGAGGTGGATGCAACTGAGGACCTGCTCATAACGATAGACATAGAAGCTCTATACACGAGCATACCACAAAGACGGACCTTAGAAGTCGTGGAACATATCATCTTGAACATGGACTGGGATTTCGTCACCCCCCAACATTTTGTGATGGAATGCGCCGAACTGGCCCTTACGGAGAATTTCTTCGAGTTCGAGGATGTGATCTATCACCAAATCGCAGGAACTTCCATGGGCAGCACCTTTGCCCCCAGCATGGCATGCCTCTTTGTTCAACAATTTGAGGACGACCAGATCCTCAACCAAAACAACCCATTTCTGAAACACCTGAAAATATGGAAACGCTACATAGACGACATACTGATTGTGTGGAACGGAACAGAGGAAGAGGCAACCAAGTTCGTCCAGTGGGTTAACACCAAAGATAACCACCTGAGGTTCACACACACGATCAGCAAGGATCATGCAGTATTCCTTGATCTGGATATCACCCTCACTAATGAAGGTATTACTACGAAGGTACATAACAAGACCACTGATAAAAACAGTTTACTCCTCTTTGAGAGCTATCACCCGAGGGCCCTGAGACAAAATCTACCGGTGGGACAATTCCTTCGAGTCCGAAGGAACTGTTCGAATACAGTCACCTTTGAGGAACAGGCAGAACAAATGGAGAAGAAACTCCTGGAACGTCACTATCCAAAAAAGATGGTGAGAAGAGCAAAAAAACGAGCAAGAAACAACCGAAGAGAATCGCTACTAGAGGATGTAATAAAAGAAGACACCAAGAGATTGGTATGTGTCACTACGTACACCCCAGCCTCTAACACAGTCCAGAAAATCATTAGATAAAAATGGCACATCCTAAACAGCGCAGGAAATCAGTGGGAATTACCTCTGTTTGCTTTCAAGCGCAACAGGAGCTTACGCGATGAACTGGTACACGCTAAAATGACGGTCCCTGAAGGAGAAGAACAGCAGACACTTTGGAGTCAACCATGACCTGTGGGCCACTTTACCTGTGGTGGGTGCATGTCCTGTGACCTCACGACCAACACAAAGGAGGTGGACATAGGCACCGGAAAACCCTGGCAACTACGAGAATTCAGCAACTGTAACACGGAAAACGTCGTGTACCTCCTAACATGCCCTTGCGGCCTCAAGTATGTGGGCATGACCACTAGGAAAATAAAGGTTCGCATCAACGAACACCGAAGCACCATCAGGTGCAAAAGGACCAATACTAAACTGACACGTCACTTCACTGAGAAGAATCATAAAGACACAGACCTCAGGTGGACAATCCTGGAGGTAATGAAAAAAACGAAAATCAGACCTGACAAAAGCCCTAGATGTTAGGGAGCAACGATGGGTCTACCACCTGCGGTCCTGGGAAAAAGGACTAAATGACGAGATCCCATGGCTCCAGATGGGACGTTAATCAGCAACCTGGGACATTACCTTGTGGACTAACATACAATTCCTTACACAAACTTGCAATACCCTACACAGTTTACCAACCCCACATACATCTCAGACACTCTCAGCACATTCGGCCTTATCAGACCACTAACCTCAAAAGGTTTTCCGACCTACAAATAGGTCATTAGTATATCCTCGCGTGTGGCAGGCCTTGAGTAGCACACAGCTGCAGAGTAGACAGTCTCATAGAACTAAGGGACCTTTCCTTTTACTATTATTTAGATGCAATGCCTTTAACATCGGCCCCTGTGCATATTGGGACATCTTTCCAGCATGTTATGATGGGACACGGACACTCCTGTCTCCGGGTATTTAGAGAGCTCTCACAGACTCATATACGCTGCCTCTATTTTATTTCATCCACCGGCTGTTGGGTCATAGTCAACCTCACATACAAACTATAAGTATGGCGTCATTTTGCTACAAGACGCGGGCTAAGCGCAGCCGCATTGCTTTTATTCAACTAGCGCTCATAGACTCACATGCTACCTTGATGTAACTTTTTTCACCAGCTATGGAGTTATTATTAATTCAACCCGCATTCCTTAATAGCAGCGTTTCCAGGCTTCACTTTGCCACTACACGTGTGCATACGGCGGCCGCACTATGATTTGATTATAGTTGCGCCCATACTTGGGTGTTCCCCGGCTTCAAAAAGATTCAATAGACATGCGCAGCCTTGCCCACAGCTATAGGCCCGCACTGGGGAAAGCAATTACTTCACCATTCTTCTACCGCACGGGCACTCCCGTGTACTGGCGGATTCAGCTTCACATCAGTATATAGAGCATGCGCGAACCACCTCCATTACTGAACCAGGCAATTGCTCACTCGTGAGCGCTAGGTGTACGAGGACACCTGAAACCGCGCACCTGCCGATATTTTCCTTAAGTGCCGATCCAATTTACATCAATTACCTCATTGGGCCACACTATATAGCCTAGCAACTCTCTCCTCATTTTAACATCGGGGAGGACCGGGAGCAGTCACCTAGGAGCAAAGCGGGAAACTTTCCTTGAGGCAGTAAGAGTGTGCTTGGAAGCTGAATGACTGTTTTACTGATTGTTAGTCCTTCCATATCTTCTTCTTTGCCTTGGCCTGAGACCACAATTCACGCCGGTTGCGGTCTGTGTGTTTTTCTTTACAGGGTTTGACAACAGGGGTCCCCCTCCCCTCCTCCCATGGGGCAAGTAGCTTGGGTATTTAGGGTAAGAACAGTGAGATCTCATCCCACTTTATCATTCTTGAAATTGTGTACACACAGAGAGTGTCACATGTCACATGAGTAGTCACTCACTTTTAACTGAATCAGTGCATGTATTGTTTTCAGTACTCTATCATGACCCAGTTATGTTGTTACATGTTCTACCTTTCAACTTCTATTCCAGGCTTGAACGTGGAAGCCTTTCCAATAGTGGAGAGTGACACAGGTCACACCCGCACAGTGGCATCTTCTTGCCACCAGTTGGTAAGAACGGAGCCCCCCATTCTTTACACTAAGGTCCTGATGAATGCCCTGGACCCACCTGGGCCAACACAGCAGAAACATGTTGACCGCTTACACTACGGTTAGGGGACAATAATTTTCCCCACACACCGTCCATTGATTTTAATATCATATAGTTACCAATCATATTAAAAACACAATTTGATAACTATAATGATTTTTACTCTCACTCACTTTTTCACGGGCCCCCACTTAGTTTAGAAGTGCATCCCTGTCGTCAGGTGTATGCCCGCCCTCTATCAAACCAAGGTTTTAGAGGGCGAGGACTGGCCGATGATAAAGCATGACACCAGGTGGTGTGTGAGACCAGTACATCACATTTTTTGAGATGCCCTCACTCATAATATAACCATAACTCCACAGTGGTCACTATACTAGGAGCAGCTCTTGTTGTGGTTAACTTTTATTGTTGGAGGCTGCTAGCTCCTGGAACTCCACGCCTCTTGTTCCCTTCTCCGCGCACAGTGGAGCTCATGTGTGATTACAATAAATTAAGTTCCCTTTTTCAAACCTGCTGTGGATAATTTTTGTGTGGTGTTTTCACTATTTTATTGTTTTAAGTGTTGCACAAATACTTTACACATTGCCTTTTAAGTTAAGCATGACTGCTCTGTTCCAAGCTACCAGAGGGTGAGCACAGGTTGCTTTAGGGTGTACATCTGACATACCCTTGCAAGGATTGTGGTCCCTACTTGGCCAGGGTGCATACCTCAGCCAAATAGATACCCAATTTCTAACAGGGACATTAAGAATAGTTATCTATCAATCACCAAGTGGTGAATTACTGCATTCGTTTTTGCCTCGCCCTCCACATACATATCAAAAAGCAAGAAGCCGCAAAGACTATGGGTTGCCTAGTGTCACTTTTCAGGATCCTAATCACTGCTCTATAATCTCTACTACCCAGATTACGACATAGTGGAAGAACCCATTCCCATGTATCCAGAATAAGCAGGACAAAAGAATAAAGCATGCTCCACCATTTCTGTAGCCTCTGAGAGGCTTGCCTTGTGCAGGTTCAATCTCATCCAAAATGTCTTCCATTTTGTATTCATCTTAGTGATCAAGGAAGAATACTGTAAGAGTGCCGGAGCTAGACTGCCCTAAAAGGGATCCCTGTATATATTGCCAGTATGGGCTCTTGATCATTGCTTTAGATACCCCAGTGGCCTCCTCAGGGGTTGCCCACAGATTCTTACACCCAATCTGAAGAAGGCATGATTTTATATATTTAAACCAGGGAATGTTCTTTACCCCAGGGACCCCTAATATTTCCAATAGGGCCTGCCGATAGGATACCAATTCTGGAGTCACCCAAAGTCTTCTCCAGTACAAGATAGGGCTCAGTCCTATCTTGTCAGCAATCAATCATTGTCGTAGGTCTAACCTTAGGTGGACTAATGGGGTAGTTGGTTAACGATCGCATAAATCAGTTATCAGCTATCAGTTGGGCTGTTGCGCCCTTGTGTCCCCATAAATATGATAATATTGGAATAATGGAATGAATACATGTTGGGTTCATCTGCAGTAAATTAGTACACATTGGTAGATTTTAGTAAAGAGAGGCTGTGAATACTTGCATTTCATATTGCTGGTAGGAATTAAACCAACATAATATTTTTATATAGAAATTTTTTTGATATTGGGATTTGTAGTTGCAGATGAATTACACAGACTTGGTATATTCCAATTAATGCTCTGAAGTCAATAAAACATTGCTGAAAGTGCAGGCTGTTGAATAGTTTGGCACTTCTGCTTTACTTTTGGGAAGCCATTCAACTTATCACTCTCCCAGCCCGTCCCATCATAGAATATCTCTGACTGGATGGATTGGACAGGTGGGTATACTCAAAATATTGCTCCTAACATGGCATGCAACACTGATTGAATATGCTGTTTACGATGAAATCTGTATCTAAACTGACAGCAACAGCAGCTTTGTCATCTTGTGTACCACTAAGTGGTGGCAAATGTCCATAATTTACTAATCACACCTAAACATTCACCTTTGTTGATTGGCATGAGGCACCTGGTATGTGGATCGTCATCAAGGAATCTCTTCCATTAGCAGTCGATACATTTGCCCTGTGATCCTGAGTGGGTAATGGTAAGGCGTTCATGCATTGAACTGATTTTGCAAAGCAACCTATGTACTGTCAAATCACTTGGAAAATCCCTACTCACATGAGGGGCCGCAGAACAACCTGCTTAATGAATATTAATTAGTCAGGTTACAATTGTTAACCTGGTGTAATTGCCTACAAGCACATGGATGGAGGCCTCCAACGGACAGCAGACCAACAACTTTGTGTTTGCATTTTCAAATGGATTTGTTTTTTAAATCAGACCATGTTCCCTAAAATAACTAGAGCTCCTTTAATAAAATAAAAGTTTTCTGTTTTGAAAAACTGCACAGGGTGGATTCAGTGGTCCCCTGGTCCACTTCTACTCCTGAAGCTGCCAACATGTTTCCAAAAGGTTTGCGCTTTGTGAACCAGTTCCTGACTCCCTTCAGGTGATGGTAATGGTTTGAGAGTGGAATTGCATTTTTGAATCATTCATAATTTGCATACGAAATTGGAATTTGGAAGAAAGGACAATTTTTAAGCCCCTTCCAAATTGCAATATGGTGTTGGTTGCAAAACCCATTTTATAAGTTAGAAGAACTTTTCCAACTCATAAAATGGAGTTTGCATATAAGAAAGCCATTTTGCAGTTACAAAACCTGTGATTTTGCATATCGTAGGATCTGCATTAAAAAAATAGAAAAATGGTTTTCTACATGAGGCCCATTTTTCTAATCCATCGAAGCAGCTGTTAAGAGTAGCGCATAATGTAATGATCCATCTTATTTACCATTATCCCCATAAGCCTCTAAGACATTCAAGTGTGGCCTGGGTCTTCACAAAGTGGCAACAACAGGAAACATCTTGAAATTAAGAAGCGTGCCCAGGAATAACAGAACAAACTGGCTTGATTAAGCAAAGGTTCTTGAAGAAGAGAACATGGCCCATGAAAAAGAATTGAAAAAGTGGAACTTAATTGAAAGAAATATCACTTTGGGCATTCATTAAGTAATGTTAGAGCAGACACGACTCACTAGCCAACATATGTTCATCCCCATTTCTGATAAATGTGTTTTCAAAATGTAATCTAGACGGCCATATCATAGATTTATTATTTGTTTAGCTTCATATGCCTTGTCGTGTGTCTATAGACCCACAGAAGAGAGTTTGAATGCTAACTTAGGGCATGATTTGGGTTTCACAGATCAAGTAAAGGCAGACACAGTGGTTGAGGACTTTAGTCTACCCACCAAATTAAGATATGTCTGCCAGTCCTGCAGGCATCTCTCTACATTGGCAGGAACCACCATGAAAGCCAGCTGTCAAATGTTTCCAAAGTTTTTTTTATTTTTCAACGAGGGAGTTTATTTTTGAAAAACACAAAAAGCTAATAACCCCCACACCACTGGTGTTTTCTCCCATTGCGTGGGGTTCATTTTTTCTTTTTTTACTGTCCCTCACCACCAGGAAATACCTGGCGGTATCAGACAGTTAAAAATACCACTGACCTCCCACTCTAAGATGGACTGTCGGATGGCTTACTTCCAACTGTCCCTCCTTCCTTGGTAGTCAGAGGAAGGTTTACACTGATGGACTAAACTTTACTCCATCAACGTAAACCTTGTTGTCCGCCTGACACTAAATCATGCCGGTGGACCTAGAGTTAGGTCTAGATGGTTATCTGTTGTAATGGAGTACCCTCTTTGCCAAACTCTTAATCAGCCTCTAAGTGTAAATTACCAGCTGTGTGTACTGCTGCCATTTTAAAACAGGAATATGCATAACTAATTATGTAGTGGCCCATGAAAGATTTTGTAGTTAGAGTGTTTGTTGAGTCCTGTGAGAAACACAACACATAAAGAATTTAAGAAAGCTGTAAAGAAAATCGAAAAAAATTGGTTTATTGATTAAAAATTGAATGTGGTGGGCTCATGGAAGAAAGGGTAGTATTTTAATGGCCTGCTTCATTTCCTCACTATTGAGCAGCAACAAATGGACTATTCCAAACTCACAAACCCTAGGTACAGGGAAGTGCTGGGTGTCAAAGCACCAGAATTGAATAAAATATCAAGGAAGAGACTGCTGACTGCCAAATACTTCCACATTAGAATACATCTGTACAAGAAACAGCTTGAGCATCAACAGGTCAAAGTGAAAAATAAGAGTGCATCAAAGAAGCCACAGAACACTCTCGCCTTTATTTCAGCTTGCTTTTCATATTCCGACTTCAGAAATGCAATGTAACAAGGCCACACCTCAAAGAGAATCCTGACCCATAGATAGACCAACTGGATATTCACACATCACACTGTTGGGCATTGGGGGTGTAGACTGTGCACTACCATTCTTGAGAGGGGTTGGAGGCTGGAGAAGAGGCAATAGCCAATAACTGTCCTATTCCAACCAAGATGCCTGGTTCTGAGGCAGGTGGAGCAAAATCAGTGCATGGAATCCTGCATGGTAGGATTTTCTAGACCCAGTTTTACTGGCTGTGGGAGCACCATACTTGATTGTTCCAGCTGTTATTTCTGGGTGGAGAAATTGCATGAAGCTTTGGTTGCAGCAGCCGGCAAGCCTCTTTTTCCTTTTTTTCTTTCTAACAGGGGGACATACAATGTTTCCCTGATAGAAAAAAGCTTTCCCTTCCGTACTAACCCTACCTCCCTCTCACAAACCCCATCCCACCCACAGGTCCACACATACATTTACCCCCTGCTCAGAGAATTCATTTTCTTGGTGTTAAGGAAGCAATCTATATTATCACACCGGCAAAACCCAAGAGCTTTATAGTAGAGGCGTGTATATCCTGCCTATACCCTCATGTTACGACCAAGCAGACTGGCTTTTAAACATTCATGCAACCGCATAGAGATCTGAATTCACTGAGTAAAAATATGAATGCAACTGAGTTGATGTGGTGTTTCTCTTTTTGGCTGGGAAGGAAGGAGAAGAATTTTTAATATCTGCCTGGCTTACTGTGAGGTGAAAAGTAATGGGACGTATATTTGAAGCAGCATGCCAGTGCACTTCCAGGGGGATGCACAGAGAGAACCTATGGGCATCAGAAATAGCAGCACAGAAGGAGGCGCTGGAACCCTGCAGTTCCCAGTAGCCCAAGCGACTGTGGACATGCACAAAGCATCTGCACACGAATAATAGACTACAGTTCCCAGCTGCCCAGACCATTGTACACATTAGCATTGTATCCTTCCCATTGCCAGTTGGATATAAGAGTCATTGACACAGTTGCCTGCTCAACATGCAGCTTTGTTTCTTCACCATAGGAATGTTTTGTCTGACTTAATTTATGAAAAAATAATTGGAAACCAGATACTACATTTGTTTTTGGAGAGCACATGTCTTGACTACTGAGAATCAGTTAGAATCCATTAGGTACATTCGTTTCTGGGACCTAAATTGACTTTTGCACCTACTTAAAACTATCCTCTACATTTGTTTTGGGATCATAAGACTTTGACTAAATGCCTATCTTAAAAAAATAAACAAGAAAGTGCAGCTTAAAATGTTTTACTAACCAATATTTTATTGATGGCTATTTCAATTCCTCCAACAATACTTATACATATCCATACTGTAGGAACGTGGGTTAACAGTAGTAGGTGAGGGTAGTCACCCTCAGCTGGTAGTAATACCAAAATCACTACTGGGTCCAGTCAAGTCTCATTAAATTAATCTTTGCTCAACCCTTGATAGTTTAGCAAATGAGCAGTCAGGTTTAGCTTAAGAAACAGTCATTAAAGTGTGTTTCAAATTATAATTCTTTAGACACCAAACTCAACAATCCTACAAGCTCCCAATTAAAGTTTATCACTTATTAAATGTAATAAGGTAATCCAATGTTTTTGTATGGGAGAGGTAAGCCCTTCAGTAGTGAAAAATGAATATAGGAAGGTGGATTATTAGTATGTGTAGGTAGGTACCTAAAGCTAGTAATAAAACCACAATCACTAATGAGGTCCAGTCAAGGCTCAATAAATGAATCCTCGCTCAACCCTTGGTACCTTGGCAGATGAGCAGTCAGGCCTAACTTAGAAGACAGGTGTGTAAAGCAATTGATACCTCCAAGACAGTAAATAAGTAAAAGACACAACATAATAAAAATGCAACATCAATTTATAACAATAGAAAATATCTTTATAATCACACCAAAATGACAGAAATCCAATGTAGAATCATAGATATGAATTTTTAAAGATTAAATAAAAAAGTGAGCATTCTAGCGTCAAAAAGCTTAAAGCACCACTCTCAGCTATCTGTATGCGCTGGACTGGGACAAAGTCAAAGTTTTAGGCCCACCACGATGAAGCGGTGGTTGGGTAGGCTGAGGGCTAGGTCCTGGTCAAAAGTGTACTTTCGAACTTAGTGTTTTTCTTGAAACTTTTCTCTTAACAACGAGTCCTCGGTTTACTCTGATCTGGCGTCCGATTCGACGATGGCACTCTGCTGCAGAATGATTTCTCTGTGAGCCTCTGGAAGTCTTTGCCCTCGATGTCTACGGCGAGGAGCTCCAGAGCTTTCAGAGGGACAAACCAGCACAGTCAGGCAGATTCGTGAGTCAATGACAGCAGCTTGACTCTTGACGTCAATCTCGTCTCCTCCTGAGCTTTTCTGTAAAACTTTGAGTTCTTGCAGGATCCAGTAGCACCAGCCAAGGATTCAGAGACTCTGGATTGCTTTGTGCGGGCTCAGACTCAATTTCCAACAATGCACCTGCACGGTCCAGGAAAAATCCAGTTACAACTGCTCAGCTGCAGTGATCCTCTCTTTGGTATGGCAGGTGACCTCTTCCAGCTCTGTTGTACCTGTTGGTGATCAGGGAATCCACCCCTTTTCCTTAGAGTTAGGCACAGTCTTTTCTTTATGGAGCCTTGTGAGTGCAGCAGGTGCAGTCCCTCTGATTGCAAGACTTCTGTGGAGAAATTCAAGGGTCCAGCAGGGCAGTCCTTCTTCTTCTGATATTCCAGGCAGTGATCTGAAAAGCTTCTGCAGCTCTGCTATATTTATCCTCTATTCTGGACTTGCCGGAGGGGGTCACCCCAACCAATGGGAATAAAGCTGCCCCCCCCTGCTATGGCCGCTTTCTGAGAAGTGTGGTTATTTTTGACCCTGAATACACTGTTCTTCCAAAAATAAAAATGGAGAAATCCTCTCCTTGGTTTGTGTGTCTGTGTAACCTCACCCAGAGGTGTGGCAAACATCTGACTACACTCCCCTGCCAGTCACTCCCCTAATTTAATTAGGGGGCTCCCATCTGGCTGGGGGTCAAGGAAGTGGGAGCTGGTTTGGGCCCCGTGGCATCTGTTCTACTGCCTTTGAAGTCCAGCTTATCTCCCCAGCCCCCTTCCTCGCCCTGGCTTCTCCAGGAAGCAAATCTCCTCCCACCAAATGGCAATATTGTTTCAGCCCCAGGCCTATTCACACCTACAAAGGGAGCAGCCTGGCTCAGGCTATCAAAGGTTGATCAATCAAAAGAGGCTGCTACTGGGCTGCTTTAGGTAACCTCAGGATAGAAAGTTCAAAAACTACTTTCCTGTAATAGTTATACTAAATGCGACCTTGGGAAGCTGTTGGATTTATTGCAACCATTATTTTGATACTTTAAATAATCTGTCTAGCTAGCTCCAATAAAAAGTTAGACTTTATCTTCTTTAATAAAGCTTTCCTATGTAAGCCTATGGGGCTACCAGCACTACATTAGGGAAAAATGACATTGGTTGTTTCCCCCCGCCCCCAAAAAAAGTTTTGTTTTCCTTACCAGGGCATATAAAACATATTTTATACTGTCCCTGTTGTTAGAACAATGCACCCTACTCTTAGGGGTAACTTAAATGTAATAAACAGGTAGTTTTGGACTTTGGAAGTACTTTTAATTCCAAAGTTGAGTTTGGACACAGCCCTATTTTAAAACCAGCCTTCAAGTCAGTCCTGCCTTTAAAATGACACCAGACACCACAGCTGTGCACACTAAGTGCATTAAGTCCACTGAGGTCTCTCAACCTACATGCCCTACCATATACTAGGAACTTAGAGGTAGGTTGTCTTTGCCAATTAGAATTATTTCAATTACCATATTCCTTTAGAGGACAGAGCTCTTGCCCTTGGCCTGGTTAGCACAGGCCACGGCATGTCAGAGTCAGTAGCCACCATCATCAGTTAAAAAATGGGAGTGATCAGGGTAAAAAGGATGACTTTCATATACATACTCAACCTAAGGGTTTCCTTTTAGCAAGGGTTAGAAGACTTAAAAATTAGGTCATATGAATAACATCTAAAGGAACTAAGAAGTGAATTCCTCTGCTACACTCATTTTGTATGTGTACCCTAATTTTGGCACTCAAATCGATCAGCCCCACATCATTCATTGTCAAGATTTTGTAATTATATTCCTATGCACTCAAATAGTGGGATTGTCTAAGAGCTGTAATCAGAGTTTGGTGGACGGGTTACTCCGTCACAAATATCTCATCCGCTGCATTACAAGTGCTTTGGGCTATAATACACTTGTAAAACAGTGGACTAGATATCCCCCATGTTTATGATGGAGTATCCCATCTGCTCTTAGTCTAGAAAAAATATGTAATGCACAATCACTTGTTGTACAGTAACGGCCGGCTTTAGGGCAGAGTGGCGGGGCAGGGGTGGGAGCAGAGGTGGTGGCGGAGGAGGCAGAGAAAGTAGAAAGAAAATAACTTTCCTGCTGCCTGCAGCCTGCCGCGTCACCGGTCTTCTGCTCCTCTCGTGGCTCCACTGCAGGCAGAGGCTCCCAGCCTCCCCTGCGGCAAATCCTGTCGCTGCTCTCATGCATGAGAGCAGCTTCAGGATTGGCCTGATCACCAATGATTTATGGTCCCAGGGAGACTGGGAGCCTTTGCCTGATGTCTCCAACCCAGCAATGCAGCTGGGTTGGGGGCAGCTCAGTGTGCATGTGGATTAGGCCAGCCTGAGACCGCCAGCTAAACCCACATGTGCACTGATAGCAGTGCTGCCCACTGCTCCCTCTCCTGACTGCCTCTGTGATGGCCCTTATCCCAGGATGCAGCATGTAGAAGTTGCAAAATAAAACGATAATAAACTTGTTTTGTTATTGTTTTATTTTTCAACTTTTGAAGCTGCTGGCAGGGGAGGTGACGCTCCTCCACCATGGTGGAGGAGCCACCGCTTTTGTAGTGAGTATTTGGAGAGATAAATGTATGGAATTTGACTGTAAATCGTATAGGGATAGTTGTGTCCTGCTCTGCCACTAATCATACAAGCACAATACATTGTACACACACATCTGTAAACCCGGTAGTGATGTAGCCTTTTGAAATATGCCGAATGACAGGTGTAATAATTCTCATAATTGTATTCCAACACGATTATGTCAAAAATACACTTAAAATACATGCTTGTTTTATTTGATTTTACTTTAACTTGTGACTACTTTGCAGATACGTAATCTGCACTGATGATAGTGACAGGCTCATATTACTTTCTCATGCTTTTCAAAGACTGTATAGGAATATTGTCAACCATTTGTAAAGTAAGTGGGATGTGTGAGAGCTGCAATGAAAATTCTCATTGACAGAAGAATGAGCAGCATGGCCTAACTTGAAATATGCATTTAATTAATCAATAGTCTTTGAGTTCACATTAAAATCCTGCTGTGATCAAGTCATATGTTATATTAATTTTTAATGCCTTGATTCCACAAGTCAAAACTGTTGATTAAGAAAAGAAGAATGTATGGAGTCAGACTGGCAGGCTCTGGGAGAGAGAGACCACAGTTTAGGTAGTGCTGTAGCTGAGATTCTGCATTGCTTAAATAGAAGGACTCAGCAGTGTGAACGAGTTAGCACTATAGCTAAAAGATAAGGAACTTCACTGCCCAGAGCAAATTTATATGGGAACTAATGTAAAAGTATGAAAAATATTTTGGTGTCACCATGGGTTGGTGTAGTGTGTTAGTGAAAAAAGTTATTCACCTCAGATGTGAACGAGATAAGCCCAGTCCTGGGTGTAAAGCCCAAAAGAAAAATGTACTTTCACACTTGGAAATTGTATTGAGGCTCATTCCTCTCCATTTCTTGATGTGGAGAGGCTGCAACCGGCCAGCAGCGGTCCATCATAGGGGCATAGAGGCCTTGCTCCCTCTCCCTTTTGAAAAGCATGAGTCAGGCTGAGACATGGCCATCCTGATTGACACTCACCATGTCAGGGTGAGGCAGGTAGGCGCTTTACATGTGCAAAATGCAAAGGCGCCTTGCAGCATGAGCCAAGCTTTGCTGGGCTGAAGAACTCAAAGGCCTGAGGGGGTGGCCTCATCAGCCCAGCAAAGTCTTTTTAGAGCCTCCCACCTCATGAAGTGGGAGAGGAGAGCAGAAGAGGAGGTGCTGAATCTTCCATATTTCCCTTCCCTTTCTGAAGCATCCAGCTCTTTCCGGTGCCTTCTACTTCCCTTCTCACTACCCGCTGGACATGTCGTCACTGCTGTAGCCCAGTAAGTACTTTTTTTATTGATTAGATGCGTGCATGCATGTATGAATATATATGTATGTGAGTGGGTGTGCTGTGAATTGGTGTGTGCATGTGTGTGTGCTTGTGAATGGTGGGTGTATTTGTACTCACTTGTGAACAGATGGGTGTGAGTGTGTAGCGTGAGTGAGTGTACATGTGTATGATTGTGAGTATGTGTCTGCTTCTGGAGAGGGGAGTGTGTGTGTGCCCACCCCACCACTACTGCACATTATGGGCCGCCACTGTCTTCAGTGAAGTCTCCTTGAATTCCAACATGCTTACTTGCAGGCTCTGGTAAAAAGGATATGTCACTTGAGGAAAATCTAAAGCTTCAAAATGCACAGGATGTTGGAATAAAAATCTGGGCTGGCTAAAGGCATCACTGTTAACTTGAAACATCTAACATGTCATGCATTATTGAAAAATAAAATACTTCGGTTACGGATAACAAGGAGATTGACTATTTTGGGTCGCTTACCTTTAGAGAGAAAAGGTATCTAATGATGTATCTTCTCATACATGCAGAAGAGTAAAATGTATCATTTTATGTGGAATTGCTAATACATCTCATTCAGCCAGTTCCAGCCATGCTCATACTTTTCTTTCAGATGGAGGCCAGTGGAGTGCTTTCAGCGTTTTATTGCTGCTATCTTTATCCCCGCTTGCACTGTCCTCTTGGCAGTCAGGCAAAGAGGTGAGTGCCTCGGTGCAGGGCTATTTTCCTGTGTTCGCCGACTACACTTAGACTTTCTGTCCCTGTCTGGGCTGCACTCATCTCGTCGGCTGCCAGGGGGTTCTCTTTCGGGCAAGGTACTCCCCATTCGTGTCCCCACTAGGTCTCAGTCCTCCTCAGTATTCTAATGTAAGCAATGAACAAAGGGATGTGAGGGTACCTTACTGTCAGTGCTGGCTCAGGACCAGTAGGCAGCCTCTGGCTGGCACTGTGAAGCCAGTGGCGTAACATTAGCTCCTGCAGCCCCTGCTGCATGGGGGAGGGGCCTGGAGCTCCAGGGGGCCCCTTCGGGCACTGTGCATGGGCGGTGGGTGCCTGGCCTGAGATCTCCTGACTGGGTCCAGAGCCTGGGTCCCTTTCCATGCACTTTGCAGGGTGCCCCCCTCAAGTTTTGTTATGCCACTGTGTGAAGCGATTACTCAGGAAGGAAGGAAAGGAAGGTAAAGACATTTATAGAGCGCATGGCTACCCGGAAGCATCCCAGCGCTAATAACTGACACGGGGGAGGGCAGAGGGCTAGGGGAAGAGCATGGTCTTTAATTGCTTCCGGAAAGCCAGATGGTCATGGATTGTGCAGAGGTGGAGAGGCAGGGAGTTCCAGAGTTTGGAGGCATTATAAGAAAAGAGTCTACCGCCACTCCTAGATTTCTTGATCCTGGGGATCTCTGCCAGGTACAGATCATCTGATCGGAGATTCCGGTTGGCTTTATATGGACGAATCATGCTGGAAATAATAGGTGGACCAAGACCCTGCATTGACTTATGTACCAAACACAGAGCCTTGAACTTGATCCGTTCCTGAACCGGAAGACAGTGAAGGGAGCGAAGGGCCAGTTTTGCTGAGAGTCTATTGGTAGTACCCATCAGGAGTCTTGCTGCACTATTTTGTACTGATTGGAGTTTTGTGACCGCAGAGATGGGGGCACCCAGATACAAAGCGTTTCCATAGTCCAATCTCGAGAGTATTAATGATTGGACCAGTACTTTCCTGGTCTCGAAAGGAAGGAGGGGTAGGACTTTTCGGGCCATTCTGAGAAGACCGTAACAGAGGGCTGCCGTTTTTCTGGCCTGGGTCCTAAGGCTTAGGTCTTGCTCCATCCATACACCGAGGCTCTTAATCTCTGCTTTCGGGACTGGGGCTGGGCCCATGCTGGGGGGCCACATCATACTAGGGTTGAAACTGAGAGTGTTGCCCAGAATCATAATCTCAGTTTTTCCTCCGTTAAGCTTCAGCTGGGAGGCATCCATCCAACTGGAGATATCATTTAAGCATGAGTACAGGGCATGGGTTTTTAAATCTGATTGATTAAGCCCAACCACCAATTGGGTGTCATTGGCGTAGGTAATCATCCGGATTCCATGAGGGGCTACTCTGGCTGCCAGAGGGGACATATAAACATTGAAGAGAGTCGGGCTTAGGGAAGAACCCTGTGGCACTCCACTCGGCAAAAAGGTGGATTTAGATACAATGTTTTCATCAAAAACCTGAAAGGTTCTCCCCTCCAGAAATGAGGATAGCCATAGAAGCGCTGTTCCATCCACTCCTATATTCCTGAGCCACCGGATCAGAATCGGGTGATTCACCGTATCAAATGCAGCGCTCAGTTCCAGGAGTAGAATGGCCGCAGAGCCTCCTGAATCCAGGATTTTCCTGCTTTCCTCTATCACTGCCACTAGAGCAGTTTCGGTACTTTGGCGCGGGCGAAACCCGGTTTGGGAGGAGTGAAGCAAGTTGTGGCTTTCAAGAAACCCAGAAAGAGTTTACATGCTTCTCTGTTACCTTGCTTATGGCAGGCAGAAGGGATATGGGGCGATAGTTGCCCAATTCTACCGGATCCAGATTGGGTTTTTTAAGTAGAGCTTTAACTCTCGCCCCTTTCCATTTGGGGGGGACTATTCCAGAGGACAGCGAGGCGTTGATCAGGTTTATAAGGTTAGGGGCTAATATTGGGGTAACCTGTTTCAAAATGTTTAGTGGAGCTGGATCAATAGGAGAGCCGCTCTTTATCGTGGCCAACAGGGAGATGAAGACTTCCTGGGACACGGGAGGAAAGGCCTCAAGAATATATTCAGGGGGTTGTGAGTGGGAGTCTGTCTGATGCTGTGTGGATTCCTCCTCCTGCCCCTTGGATGGAATGGATTCCAGAATCCGCTGGATTTTAATATGAAAAAACTCGGCCAATTTCTTGCACCGTATGCCAGAAGTATCGGGGGTTGTTCTAGTGGTGGGGGCTTTAAGTAATTTTTTGATAATGTTAAAAGTTTCTTTGGGCGAGTTGGAGGCTGCTAAAATTCTATTTTCATAGTAGGAGGCTTGGGCTTTTCTTAGTTCAACTTTGTAAGCAAGGATAGCAAGTCTATAGTCCTGTTTTTTTGAGGGAAGAAAATCTTTCCTCCAATGTCTTTCTTTCACTTTACATTGCTGTTTTAAGATACGCAATTCCGGCGAAAACCATTGGGCGTTATGAAGCCCCGCCGTTTTTTGTCTTGATCTTGGGGAGAACAGAATTGAGTGACTCCTCTATCCAATCTACGAAATCCTCATTCGCTTTGACCGGGCAAGGGTTTAGGCTGGGTTTTGTCCTTTCCAGCTCCTGGGACCATTTAGCTAGGGGAAGTTTATTCCATGGGCGACCAAAAGTCCAGGTGGATTGCATCCTGGGTCTAGAGGTCTGAGGTGACCAATGAAGGTTTATCAGGAAGTGATCCGTCCATGGTAATGGGGTAGGATCAGTTCCCTTGAGGTCCACTAGATTAGAAAATACCTGGTCAAGGAGGTGTCCTTTGTCGTGAGTAGCTTGGCCAATTTTATGGGAAAGTTGAAGAGAGGCAAGATCTCTGATCAACTCGCAAGCATTAAAAGCTTGCGGATCATCGAAATGGAGTTTGAAGTCTCCAAGGATCGTGAAGTTACTCGCCCCACTGGCCAAGTTTAATGTAGCCTCGAGTAATGCTTTATTAAATGCCCCTATTGGCCCCGGGGTACGATACACCAGGATGCCAGTAAATGCGAGAAGTGGTGAAAAATCAATGGAGAATAGGACATTCTCACAGTCTTCGAGAGGGTTGCCCAGAAGGCGGCAGGAGAACTGAATCTTATGCACAATGGCAACCCCGCCCCCTCTACCCGTGAGTCGGTCACTTCTCTGTAACACAAACCCGGGGGGTAGTGTTTGCACAATATCTGGGTCTGAGCTAGGGTTAATCCATGTCTCCGTAAGGAAAAGTACATCGGGGTCAAGGTCTCTAAGAAGCATCCAGATCTCGGCCGTATGTTTAGGTAGGGACCTACAATTAAGGAGTAACATCCTAAATTCGGCCTTAAGGGAGGTATGCACAGGCCTAAGCGTGGTAAGGACCTGCTTACATCTTGGACAATAATAGGGAATTTTATCGGGGGGGCAAACATGACCACACTTAGTGCCTAAGGCACCATTTAGTTCCCTGAGCTGAGAACTAGTATAGAGGTAGTGGGCTGATGTAATCGAGGCAGGGGTCTTGGCCCCTGGTCCCTGCCGGGCTAGGACGGGCGCAGACGGGCTTGCCTTAAGCGCGCCTTCGGCGCGCCCGCTGCGCGCGTCCGCTGCGCGGTCGCGTTACAGTGCGCATTAAATATGCCTCACGCTGCACGTGGTCTAGCAACTAGCCTGCTGACCCGGTGCTGCCAAAATGCGGAAGTGGACTGCCCCCGACCCCTTAGAGCATTGAACACAGCTCTATTCCCCACACACAGTAAAATACAATTCCTAAGTCAACTGTTTAAAAGAAAATAAAAACAGCGTTTTTCAGTCCCACCAGCGCTGACCTGCAGCCACACACAAACGCGAGTGCTCTGCTACCGGCCCGTATCAATTAGCGCGGTCGCGTCACAGTGCGCATTAAATATGCCTCACGCTGCACGTGGTCTAGCAACTAGCCTGCTGACCCGGTGCTGCCAAAATGCGGAAGTGGACTGCCCCCGACCCCTTAGAGCATTGAACACAGCTCTATTCCCCACACACAGTAAAATACAGCTGTAGTATAACTTAGATCTGAGCCAGTGGCGGCTTCTCCGTTCAGGAGGAGGAGCGTCACCCCACTGCCCTGATGCAGCAAAAGAAAGAAAAAAATAAAATGATAATAACTAATGTTATTATCATTTTATTTTGTCCTCCTGCGGCAGCTTGCGTGAGGGGACGTGGCTGCAGAGCAGGGGAGGAGGGTACAACGCTCCTAAGTGCGCAATGACTGTTTGGTCGGCGCCCTCAGGCCGCCCAAAACAGTCATGTTCACTTTCCCTGACCTCCCTGCAGGCTGCATTACAGCCTGCATGGAGAACATGCCCACCCTCCAGCTCCTTGCTGAGCGCCGTGTCACGGCGCTTAGACCAATCACAATTCTGCATTGCAGCTTTGTGATTGGCTGCGGGGAGTGTGGGAGCCCTGGCGCTTCCTGCTTCCTCTTTCTCCCAAGAAGGAAGAGGATGCAGGAGAGGAGGCGGCGGTAGCCAGCCAGCCGGGAGGTAAGTGATTTTTTTTTGATTTTTTTTTAACCCGATCCCTACTTGCCCCCCACTCCTTCTCCCCCACCCGCCGCACTAGTGTGGGAGGTAACAGCTGCGACTGCAGTGATTTTTTTTCTTATACCAAATTGTTCTGACATCAGAACTTGCAGCTAATAAGCAAATAATTGACATCCTTTTAAAGGCACAGTAGTCTAGCATTATAATAATTATGTTTTATATTGCATTTCAAAGCACAATATTTGCGTCTCTCCATCTTTTAAATAACAGTTACTGTTATCATCCGTAAGGGTACGTGTGATTTAAAGGTACACATCTAATTTTGTGTCCCAGGTGGAGTGTCATGATACACGTTGAGGCAGGCCACAGATTGTTGCGAGTTTGACTGACTCCTCAGAGAAGCGCTTCGGCAGTGACGCACTGGTTAATGTAGAATTCCACAAAGAGGCTGAAAAGCTGAGAGTAGATCTCGTAAATGGCATCATCCTTGGACTTAGGGCCATGGAACATCATTTGCAATAAATCGTTTATGACTAAATTATGCAGCATGGAAACACGTCTAGCAAATGTGTTTACCCACACTGCTTCATTTCTTTAGAAAGAACTTTGGCAACATGTTACAAAGCACTACTTTCTCCAAACAAGTCGAAGAAGAGCATTTCTCCTGTGGGACAAAACGGTTGATCGGTTGCAGCCTGAGCGTACTTTGAGCAGACAAAGATAGGATTTCAAATCAGCTGCCAAGCTATAACAAAGTGAGTCATATTTAATTTAACGCAATGCTGCAGAACTGCCTCGAACTGTATCCATGGAGCCATTTTGACAACACAAATATTGCAGTGAATTTCATTTTGTTTTTGTCTTAACCCACTATATTCCATCTAAAACAGCCACTCTGTTTCAAATGAATATATTTTTTTAATTCTTCTATACTGTTACATGCGGTATTTCCATTTGACCATCTTATGACATTTGTTTGTGTTTTTTGCACTCGTGGTAAACAATAAAATAAAATGTTCATACCCTTTTCCTAAAGGGCAATTGTGTGTAGCTTATATTGAGACTGGCAGGCGCACTCAGCACTCTACATGCACGTGTGTGTGGGGGCTGGAATGTGGGTTTGTAAAGCACATTTAATAGCTCTTGAACTTGGCAGTTCGGTTGCTTTTGATCAATATCTAAGAAGTGCCTTCATATCCCTCTCCCAGAGAAGTCTACATGCAAAAGATAACCCAATGACAAAACTGAATGAAATATAGCCAATTAATATTTGGCAAAGAAAATTTTGTGTGAGGCAATTTTTCAAAGTTAGCAGATTAAGAAGTCCATCTTTCATTTTTTGAAGAATGTGAGGGCATATTCAAAAACGTTTTTTTTCCTTAAACGTACGTTAACGTACACTTGCCAGGAATTCACACAAGGAATCCTTGTAGGCACACATAGATGTACTGTTAGAGATTTCTATTCCACAAATGAGAAATTCACAGCAGTATGTACCATGCAAGCGGACAGAAGCGGTCGTTACAAGGTATGGCTTGCCTTGCATGTTTCTAAATGCCCACAAACATACACATTTGTAGCCATTCTCAAACTCCGATCAGACCTCCTCTCACCCTGAAAAGAGTCAGAAAGTTACTCCTCCCCCTCCAGGATGGGACACGGAGAGGATCGCCTGCATTTGGTGGTAGTGCAAGAGAAGGGTTTTTTCTTTCCATTGGAGAAAAAAAAGTTCTCACAGAGATAAAAAGAAAAAAATGTACATTTGTGTAGTGAACACTATCCCCCCTGTGCTGAAATCTTCACTATGTAGATTTCCACAGGAGAGAATAGGAATCCGTGGGAGATGTCACAATACATTCCTATTCTCAGTAGGACGCCTGGAAAGCTGCAACTGATGAAGATTTCCAGGTGGACTTCTGGGAATTGTTTGTTGAATGGCGAAAACTCAAAAGTACACTTGGGTGTAGATGTAAATCTCCACCTTACATTTGTAGTTTATTTTTTGTGAGTCAGATTCACAATGCCTATTCAAATTGTTTACTGCTTTGGCCAGCATTGACTGATGGCCTACCACAAACCACCCCTCTGGAAATGTAGATATATTTGATATGACCAATGACTGAGATCACTTCTAGAGATGTCACTGGATGAGGTGCACAAGTCGAAGGCAAATACATGGCTATCAAACTGGTGACTCTTAAAAATAAAATATTTAAGAGGGTGATCCCTTTATGGTAAATAGAAAATCAACAGTGTTTTGGAGCCTGGAATAAAGTTGAAAAAGGGTGATTCCGCTGAAGTCTATAAATGCATTTTTTTTGTCAGGAGGGTGAATGTGAGTGAGAAGAGGGTGATATTCTCCAAATAAGGGTGAAGTGACAGGTATGCACGTCTATAAATCCAACAGATAGACTCTAACATTATTACTGTTCATTTCCTTCAGTCAATGGCTGTGCTTTCCGTTTTTTGATTGGGGGAAGCATGTCAATCAAAATCCTGGTGCAAAATGCAGCAACACAGATTATTGTTGGTGCTCATTCAAGGAGTATGAGCTCAGCCCAGTTTCTCGTGGCCACACAAAAAAAAACGCATCAGATACCTATGGGCAGAAACAGGGTGAAAAACAGTTCAGGAGGGAAGATATATATGACATCACATGAAACATATACACAGACATGCGCGCAAGCATAAACTCTTCACAATTGCCCAATGGAGATGGCCCAACCAGTTATATCTGTGGCCTGTTGTGTGCGCCCCCCTGTAATCACTTCTAGAGACACCACTGGCTTTCAGCAGCCTTGATTATACTGGCTTCCCTCATACAGTTGTTTTAGACAGGCTTACCACTGAGACTGGTCTTGCTCTAGTCCTTGATGGGATCAGCATGACTCAAGGTGCTGAATCAAAGGCAGGACTGATTCTTTGGAACAAATGTGTCCATAGTATAGGGACTACCGTTCCATCCTTATTGACTACCTGATCTTAGCTGGTTTGGTGAGACTACCCTCAGATGTTCTTTTCCTTTCTGACAGACCCCTTGCATGTGGTCACTTCACCATTTCTCTTCTGCCATTTTCCTGATACCTGTGGTGTCGAACAGGGCTCGGCTCTTTCCCCTTTTTTCATCAATGTAAATATGCATCCACTGTCCTCTTTGATCAGATAATTTGGTTTCCAGTGCCGCTCATGCTAAAGATACTAAGCTTGTGCTGCACTTGGATCAAAACTCTAGTAATTCAGGAGAATGGGGTTGTCCATTTGTTGGCTATTGAGCAGTGGACGAGCAGCGACTTTCTGAATCTTAACTTCAACAAGATTGAAGTTCTTATGGTGGGCAAAGACATTCAATAGTGTAAACCAGCCCGCTGGTCCCTCTTATTGGGTATCACTCTGATTCCCCCATTAAAGTTAAAAACATCTTGTATTCATCATGGATAAGGACCTATTTATATCTATTCAGATGAAGGCTGTGACCTACTCCCATTATTAGCAACTACAACTGCTAAAGTACATTCTTCCCTGCTTGCTTCTTGACCAGTATGCGTTTGTTTCTGTTGCCTTCCTTGATTTATGATTAGCCACTGGAAATATGCTGCATGTGTGTCTTGTGCACTCAGTAAATTTCAGCTTTCTTAATGTCAGACCAGTGTGCCAACTGTGAAAATGTCATCAAATACTGGAATTTAGCAATTAATACATTGACTTCTAATCTCTTAACATATTCTCTTCAAGCTACTTTTATTGCTCATTGTGCTTCTTGTGGCTTCTATGGCCCAATCTGCCCCATCGTTTATGTATAAAAACTATTTTTTCAAACAGTTGTTAACTTTGTTTTCATTTTATAACATCTTGTATTTTAAAATGTATTGTACTAAAAGGCCTTTAACTAAACATTTGATTCTTTAATTATGTTTTCTAAACATGGTTAAGTAGTTATTAAATCTTACCTTAATACATTTGTAATTATGACACATGTAATGAATATATGTAGCTTAGATGTGTAAAACCCCTTTTGATTTCTATAATTGTGTATTGTCTTATAACCTGTTAAATTTGTGGAAAAAGCCATGTCGAGATTTTCCCAAAGGTTGCCTGTGCTCACGAAATAAAGGAATATGCTTTGCACTGCATGCCCAGGTGTTCCTATAACATCACAGTCAGTAAACGCTGAGCTTCAGACCTCTCAGACTGCTCTAGTGTCTCCACCTCAGGGACATACAGAGGAATGTTCTGCGAGTTGCCTAGAGTACCAGGCATGAACGGGGAAGTCATACAGAAGAGGGACCCTTTGGATGGATTCTTCTCCAAGACCATACAGGACATTACCTGAAAAAGGAAGGGCCATTCGACTCTGTCAAATGCCTTTTCAGTGTTCTGGGAGAGTGCCAGTATCTCTGTGGGGTTGTCCTTAACGCGCCACCGGAGATGAGAGAGTGTCCGCAGTTGGTTGCAGGAACTACGGCCCAGTATAAAGTCCACCTGAGAGTTGTGGATCAATTGCAAAATCCCTCTGCCCAACCTCATTGCCAGGACCTTGGCCATCAGTTTAGGGTCCACATTGATGAGGGAGACCAGGCGATAGCTCGTGCAGTTCAAAGGGTCCTTGCCGACCGTGGGGAGCAGTGTAATAATCACCTTGTTGGATATTGAACCCAGTGATTTACCCTCCATCACCTCATTGTAGGCCTTGGTAAGATGGGGATATCACTGCAAATCTTGTAGAGTTCACCAGGAAACCCATCCTCATCTGGCAACCTGCAGGTGGGGATCCCCAAGATGGCGTCTGCCACCTCCTCTTCATGAACGCCCCCTCCAGGACAGCACTACCCTCATCGGTCAGAGTCTAAAGACGTAAAGGGGCAAGAAAACGCTCAATCTGCTCATGGCTGGTGCCCAGTACTGCCGAGTACAGGGCCAAGAAATAGCCCCCAAAGCACTCTACAACATCACCGGGGTGCACCAAGAGGAGACCAATGGGGTCACAAATCACTGGAATAGCGAGCTGAGATTCCCATTGCCACAGTTGGGTGGCAAGGAGTCTTCCAGCTTTTTTCCCATGGTCGTAGTGATGCCAGCGGATTTTGACTAGAGCCTTCTCTGCCACTGACGTGAAGAAGGAGTTCAGCTGAATCTTTGCCCGTTCCAGGTCAGCCCGCAGGTAGAGTCCTCCGTGTAACGGACTGTGCGGGAGTGCACCTCTGCCTCTAGGGCCCAAAGCTCAGAGAGGATCTTACACTTCACCAAAGCAGAAACCTGCATCATTTGTCCTTCCAGCGTGGCATTACACATCACCCAGAGGACTCTATGAGTGCACACGGAGTCCTCATTCTCCAAGAAATAGGTCTGTATGTGGTCACTGAGATGCGCTTTACCCTCCAGGGTCTTGTAGGTACTTTTCTTCATTTCTAGTCTTCAACTTCCATCAAGAACTATAAGATTGCCAAAGAGGTTTTTCCTTTCAGGGGTTTTTCCTCCTTTCTTGGATCCTCTTAAGGAGACACTTGATTCCTTTAATATACTATAGTCTGTGCAGAGTAGTACCGTAGCTGCTGGGAAGCATCACCCTTTCCTTGGCAATCATGAAGGTGACATACCCTCTCAGTGTCCAGATCCTGACACAATCCACCCATTATGCATCATTTCTTTGCCTTGAGCTCTAAAAATACCAAATGAATCATATATGTAGGTAAGTATGCATATAAAAAGAGCAATGATTATTAAGATTTAAACCAACAAATCCAAATTGACTGTAGCACCTACATATGTTTTGAGGTTTTTTTTTAACTTTACACATGCCTACTGGTGTTTTTGGCCCTTTTTAAACTCTTTAAGAACAATATCTGCTTCTTTTAAATGCCATAATTATTTTTAGGGCTTGTCAACTTACCAAACAGTCCATTCCGGTTTTCTGAGTCACAAACAAAAATACAAATAATCTTTTGTAATGTGTGTCTGATTAACAAGCTCAGTTCTATCATAAAGTGTGCTTATCTTGCTTAAAAATTAAAGACCATCTTTTTGAAATATCTGAACAATGTTACGAGTAGTTATAACATTTTATCTCTTTCTAAATCAATGGTACCAACTATTTTTCAATCGCAATTTTTTTATTTTTAAATGATAAATTGCTTTATCAACACTTCTAAAATTTCAAAGTTCAAGGTTTTGTGGGGTGTAGGTTAGACCTTATTAAAACAAAACATTTTTAAATGTAGAAGTTAGCGTAGGGTCTTTTAGGGTTCAGGGTTGGGTGGAGTTTAAGGTAATGGAGGAGGTTTGAGCTCAGAGGTGGGTGGTATTCATGTTTAATAAGCAGGTTTTAGGGCTCAGGGACGGGTGTTGTTTAGCAGTAGTAAGAAAGTTTTGAGGGCTCAGGGTTTGGTAGTCTATAAGGGTAGTAAAGGATTTGTACGTTTCAGGGAGGGTAGTATTAGGAGACAGTGTGACATTTTTGGGATTTAGGGAAGGGTAGTGGTAAGCAGTAGTAAGAGATTCTAGGAGTTAGGGAAAGGTAGCATTAAAGGATAGTAAGGGTGTTTAGCGTTCAGGGATGGGTGGCATAAAGAGGTAGTAAGAGTTGTTCTGGGAAGAGTAGCATTAAAGGAGAGTAAGGGGTTTTAGGGTTCAGGGATGGTCTCATTAAGGGTTAGCAAGAGGTTTTTAGGGGTCAAGGAAGGGTAGCTTTAAAGATTAATAAGTGACTAGAGGTGGAGTTGAGAGGTGTGGTGCAGCGGCCAGGGCAGCTGACTTCGGAGCACAGAGTTCACGGTTCGATCCCCGGCTCCGGCAGCAGCGCAGCTCAGCACCATGTGACTCTGGGCAATAGCTCACTTAATTTCCATGACGGCCCCCAGCGCCTTGAGACCCGTAAGGGTGAGTAGTTCGCGCTTTACAAATACGGATTTCGATTTCGAATAAGGGGTTTTTAGGGTTCATGGAAGGGTAGGAAAGGTAACAATAAGAGGTAGTAAGGATTTTTTAGAGTTCAATGAAAGTAAGCGGTTTATAAGGTTCAGGGAAGGGTATCATTAAGGAGGAGTAAGGAGTTTTTAGGGTTCAGGGAAGGGTCGTGTTAAGGAGTGAGAAGGGGTTTTTAGGAGTCTGGAAAAGGGTAGCGTTAAGGGGCATAAAAGGGGGTTTTAGGTTTCAGGGATGGGTAGTGTTAAGAAGTAGTGAAAATTTATGTTTGGTATTTATAAATACATATATATACAACATATAGCATGCTTCAGCTGGCTTTGTGGGCAAAAAGATAGGCAGGCGCAGCTTGGTTAGCTTAACAGATGCTTAGCTAAACCCAATCAGAACCTGCCATTTGTCTGTCATTTGTCTTTTCCTTTCAACATTTCTAAAATGTTACTGTATAATTCAATGTGCATGAAGTAGCTGAAAATGGATCACCAATCCAAGGCTTTTGGGGAAAAGACCAAAATATTTTTGGGCCCGGTCTACAAAAAATACTTAAGATATCCCTGCTCACTAATCCAGCGGTTTAAGGCAAAGAGAGTTAAAATGCAGACCGTCAATAAATTAGCTATGCAGGGTGCTTGAATCCCAAATCTATATTGAAGTTAAACGGATGAAAACCTAGAAAAGGCACTGAGATTATTGATAGGACTCTAAAGAAAGCACACTTTTGTGCATTTCACGGCCATGTCCATAATCCTTTCGTTAGAAGGGCTACTATTGTCAGCAAGTCCACATACATCTGAAATAAAAATCTTTCTTTTCACATGTAGAGCTTATCAATGTGCTTGGCGCTTTTCACTTCATAAGGGGGGAAACAATAATGGAAATCAGGCCCGAGATTCAGCTTTGATATTTGAAATATCACAGTCTTTGTAAAGTTACTGCCCTGCAGGTATGTTACTAAAATATATTGCTGTCAAATAATTTGGACATTACTAGCATCTTTATTTTACTAAATGATCCTCTAATGGTAATTACATTGCTTGGTTTTATTCAGTGTTACATTATTCCAGGTTTCCATTTATAAACAACAATCAGTGATTAATCATTTGCAGCAGACTTTGCCAAAATGTAAATTTGTAGATTTTTTTTTTGCTAATGAATCCTATGCAAGGCATTTCCGAACAAAATGCTACTTCTCCATACTTGGTCACTTCCCCCTAGTTGAAAATAATAAGGTGCTTATTTACGATTATTACATGACATCTGTTGTGACTATCCAACAACGTTTTGTTTCTAAAAGGGTATAATTAGTGTCGTAAGGAACAGTCCAAAGTGTGCAAAATTCAATAACCAGATACACCTAGGGCTGTTTCCAGAGCCATATTTTTGTGTATTTTGAGACTATGCATAAAATATGCAGTTTAATATTAGGAAATAGAAACATTTTCAACTAATTTCTGAAATGCTTTCTTTCACCTAAAAATATTTTCCCTAACATGTGCTTTCTTCCTCCACATCCCATTTGAAAATTTGAAAATTGGATGATTGCTGTTCCTTTCCCCAACCTCTGGATCTAAAACGTGCAGATAAGTTAGGAAAATACACTTAAACATGTTTGGGACTTTCAAAAAAGTTACACTTGCATGGGTGTAGACTATATTTGTGTGAGTTTATCATAAGCACTCCCCTGAACCAGCCTCTTGTGGTGCTCAGAAGCTTTGTTTAAGAGGAAACTTGAAAGTTTCCCGGACTACAGTAAGATAAGCACCCTTAATTCACTTACAGCAGTTTGCAAATCTGGTGTAACGTAATAAAAAAAGCGACACCTACGCACTTATGTAAGTCATTGTTAAGTCAGAACTGTTCTTTGTAAATTCGGATCTTAAGGCACTGTCAATTATAAGCTCATACAAATATTCTAATATGCAAACATACAGTAAGCATGCAGGTGAATGGGAGATTTATAATAGTTGGAAAAATAGTGAAATGCATGTCTTGATTACAGATGGTGATGGGAGAGTAATGTATGATAAATAAAAGTTCTTAATATAAAAAAATGCACTTTTTTCCCCTCCCTCTTTTGATTTCAAACAAATTATCAACTGATACTGAATAAGAGACGTAGGGCCAGATGTACTAAAAATCGGGATGCCAAATACTGGTCGCAATTTTTGCAACCATTGTGGAATTTTGCGAACCGACATGTTTGTTAATAGGCCAGTTTGCAAAATACTGAATTGTAGTGGATCACAATTCGACCTCTTTTATGAATATATTGAGGTAGGTTGCAAATTGCGATCCACTACAATTTGTAGCCATCACAGGGGTGGTGGCCTGCTGGTATCATCAGACCACCATGTCTGTGATTGCTTTTAAATAAAGCAATCTTTTTCTTTAAATGCATTCAGTTTCCCTCAAATGAAAATGGGCTGCATTTATCAAAATTCTGAAAAGTTTAATTAACATTTTTTAAGAGTAGACATGATTGTGACACAGGTCTGCTCCAAAACTCTGGGAAACGTTCATTAAAACAATGCCAGAAAATGACTGCTGGCAATTTCAATCCATGAGCAACCTTATCCGGCATATTTTTTGGCATGTTTTACATTGGAATCTTTAGATTTTGAGTGAGAACTCTGTAGAACCGAATCCATCAAGGTGCTGAATTAGATACCAAATAGTCTGACAGATAATGGCACCGTTTTTCCACTAATACTATCACTATTATCAAAGACGACTTCAAATTATTTTCAGAATAACTATTTTTGTGGAACTAGAGACAGGTGCATGATTTCTTTGGTGGCAAACCAAGCAAACAACTGATTTGAATGACATTCATAATGTATGCTGTTAGTCGTTGCCTCCTCTGATTTATTTCAGATTTCCTCTAAGGTCCAATTACAAGTTAGGTGTACATATGTGCAGAAATCCCAGCAGTCTGAAATTTCCATTACTTCCCAGTAATTCTGTAAAAATACCTAACCTATTATGAGTTAAACTCTGCAGAATGGGAAATAACTGTGCGGACCCATTTTTACAACCACAATTCTGCACAAAAATCTCTCTTCTGTATAGTTGAAATAGGCATTTATAACTTGCTCTATGCAGGTGTAAATGTTTGTGAGGCAGTCAGTCCAAGGTGCGGGGGCAACTGAGGAGGGACTGCAAGGAAAGTCTAGGACGTTTTCCTGGCAGGGGGGAACATTATATAATCCATACAAAATCAGGCCTGACGTACCCACTCCCTGGAAATCCGGATGCAGGCAGTAGTGGCCCGTGGTGGGAGTGCTGCCGGGCGCTGACGTGGGGCGGGGGAGGGGCAGGCTGGGGGGTAGTAAACTATGGATTACGGCCCATTAGAGGTAAGTAAACATATAAATAAATAAAACGAATTTCGTTGCGCTCGCTGCATCGCATTTGGCGATGCAGCGCGCGCAACGAAATTAGTTTTATTTATTTATATGTTTACTTACCTCTAATCGGCCGTAATCCTTAGTTTACTACCTCCCACCCTGCCCCTCCCCCGCCCCACGTCAGTGCCCGGCAGCACTCCCACCACAGGCCGCTACTGGATGCAGGAGCACTGGGCCACTTATAACTTAGCAGAGTTTTCACTATCTTGAGGTGGTGAAACCATCGTCGTCAATTCACCAAAATGTCAGGAGTAGCAGAAGTGACAACACACACCGTTTGACCTTTATTTTGACTCACACACACAAACATGCCTACACATGCGCACACAGTCACACACTCTCTGTCATATAAATACACTCTCCCCCCACAAGCATGCATACAACACACATTTAAAAACATTTTTACTTACCTAGCTGCCAGATAGGGTCCTTTTCCAGCTAATTGTACTCCATTGTTTATTAAACTAATAATAGTTTTAGTATTATTATTACTATTGTTATTATTATTATTATTATTATTATTATATTACACACTATTTGTGTAATAAAAGATTGACAGAAAACCAGGAAAGTCAAGCCCCAACTGACATCCATTAGGATGAGCTACCCTGGTGTTCCAGGCACTGATTTCGCAACCTCTGAGGCCAGGGGTTTCAAAGGCAGTGCCACGGGTCGCAAAGGGCTAGAAATAATCCGCCATGCAGGGTCTGACCCTCATAGAGTAACTCTCTTATCAATTTTCTCAAGGTATGTTGGCCGACAGTTTATTAAACTTAGCAAGATAATTTCTGCATTATTTAATGGTGAAGGCAAACTCCTTGTTTTATGTATTTGTCTATGTGTTTCAGGTTTGGTGTAGACTGCAGCGCAGGTCAATCAACTAGGGATGGATTCTTCTAGTAGGTCTGCTGTTACTGCATTCTTGTGTAACTTGGTTCCCTTGCATCAGGCCCAACGTTGGCCAATGTTGTTATAAATGTGTCTCCGCTAAGTATCTAAGGCATAGTTTTCAGTTCATAAGCTTTATTGCTGTAATTAAAAGTTGAAGTTTGATTCTTTTAGCGTCCGGTTTGTAGAAAAGTCACATTTCGGCATGCAAAATGTATTTTTTCCTGCAAAAATGCAACCGTTTTAACATTTTGTGTTAGATCCATAATATCAATTGCATTTTCCAAGACAATTAGAATTATCATTACAAAGTTTGGCTGCTTTGCCAAGTATGAAACCCAGCCTTTTTGGTACATTTCCTTCTATGGCCCTCATTGCAAGTTGGGCAGAATACGCTAGGGTATTTACCTCATCTGGTAAATGCCAGTGCCCTACGGACAGGTTTCTACCACTTGTAGTAAAACACTTCATATTCCAAGTTTTCCACTTGGAAGATGAATCATTTTTATCACACCAAATTACACTTGTTTTGCATTTTTTCCAGGGTTTTTCCTCCGGATAAATCTTTGAAGTTTGGCCTATTAAAATCTAGAAGTCGAAAATTTCACGGGTTTGATAACTGGCACTCAACTCATAACTCCAATTCAGGTGCAAACTCTTGCTTGCACAGGATCTTAATTTAGCCCTTAACCTGTAATGAGGGACTAGAACTAGACTTTATGGGGCCTATTCAGAAACTGCATTTCGTAGTACATTTGGTAGTTGTTGCAAGGTGGATTATTAGTAGGAGCTTTTTCCAAACGTTGCTCCAGACTTCTTAAAACTTTTGGAACTTCTTCCTGAAGTTGCTCTTGAAGTTTCAAAGTGTCCACAGCACAAATCCAAGGTTCCAGAGTCTCTGAGTTGCTCCTCAGATGTTGGGACTACGGTTACCACAATGCACCTGGCCAAATCGTTTATAGACTAGCTGGGGGCGTGGCCAAGATGGCGGCGGTGTGTGACGTGTTTCTCGGTCATCTTCTAGCCTGGTGCAAAGTGGCCTCCCCGCGGACCCCTACAAAGCATCTAAAAGCTGTGCCCCATGGCAACGCAGTGCAGGGGGAAGCTGGGGGTGCCCCTTCAGCATGAAGAAAACGTGAAGCGTGAAGAAGTAATCAGCACGGATGGGTGAAGAGAGAGATTCAGGCCCGCAACGAGCGTGGAGGGCGTCAGCTCTCCGGTTCGGACTGCCAAGGAGACCCAGAGGCGGAGACTCCTGATCTACGCTGCGTTGGTAGAGCGCTGCCCAGTTGACTCGGTCAGTCCAGGCTCAGAACCAGAGGAAGCCTTGGAAACCAGGCCAGAGCCAGAGACGGGCCTTCCGGGAGTGCTCCCACCGTGGAGGCCAGACAGACCAGCCATCTTGGGTGTGCTGGCAGAGACGGCCGCATGATCGCGGCACAGCAGAGGGAGGCTGGGAGAACACTACCCCGGAGAAGCAGACACAGAGAGCGCTGGATTGACTAGAGGCGAGGTGAGACCCCCTCAGCGCTCACCCACTAGAGACCCGCCAGAGCTGACTTTGCCTTCCTTTGCCCCGGAGAGAGTGGGGGGGTGGAGGTCAGTCGCGCCTCGTGGAGCGGTGGATGGTTCGGCAGCCCTCAACTGAGAAGCAGCTGAGAGCAGGGACACAGAGGTCGGTGCATCGAAGCCTGGCCCTGGAGAGATTTTGACCGGTCTGTCGCCCACGATTTATATCGCAGCTTCAGTGGCGATCAGTGAGATCTGGCAGGGGGATTCCTTCCCGGTTACCCAGCAGAGCAATGAGACCAGCGACCACGGTGCCATCAGAAAGGAGAGCTGGATTAGTAGTGGTGACCTAGAGATAGCTCAGTGGGGGCCCACAGAGGCCTAGAGGCTTACACGGCCTGAGTCTCCTGGGCTGCATGGAAGACCGGAGACCCTTGAAGCCAGTGTGTCACCCCCATCCCCAGGTTGAGGGGCTGAGTGGGGCCCTGAGACTGTGTAGCAAGACACACCAAGAGGGAAGCCTCAGCTACAACGTAAGTCTACTTTTTGTGCCCAGGGTTTGGAGCATTGGGCCCCCCTCATATGCAGGTGAAGATAGACTCCTAGTGTCGGGATCTCTGGGCTGAGAGACATACAGTAGAAACACAGGAAGATCCCTGGCGGGGGTGCTGGAGGGCTCTGGACACAATATTCACCTGACTGCCGATCCATTAAGTAGCGGTTGGTGGGGGGGATGCCCCTGGAGAGCGAGACTGGAAGGTAATCCTGTCAGAAACTGCCCGAGGCATGGAATCAGCAAGAGATCTGGTTGAGCAGAGGGGTGGAGGCGGAGCCAGACCTGCACAAGAAATACGTCTACCCTTCTTCTGAGACCCCGGTGGAGCTGGATGGGTGGCGTCGGCAAGAGCGAAAAAAGGGAACTCCATTAAGGACATGCTCATGAGGCCCCATTAAGGGGAGCCCAAGGGAGGCTCGAGCCGAGTGGCCTCGCCACTGGGGGAAGATATAGAGGCCCCGGTTACGCGCCCATATCTGGCGGCCCTATACTCAGCCTTGAGAGAAGATCTCCTGGTGGTTAAGAGGGACCTCACGGGTGAACTGCAAGCGATATGGAAGGAGGTGACGGACATCGGCGACAGGGTCGACGACCTGGAATGTTGGGAATCCTCACAAGATGAGGAAATCGAACAGTTACGACAAGGAGTCATTCGCCTATCAGATCAACAACTGGATCTACAGGCCCATGCGGAGGACTTAGAAAATCACTCTAGGTGAAACAATATCAGAATACGGCCGCCCCCCGCGACGCAGAGGGGAAAGACATAGAGGCCTATGTGACAGCTTTGTTCGCCCAGGTACTGGGAGATACACCTGCAGCTGAGATTCGCTTGGACCGAACCCACAGGTTGGGCCAATGGGGCCCTGGCCCGTCCGGCCCTCTGGATATTTTGACCTGCGTTCACAGTTTCCCCCTTAAAGAGCGGATCTTAAGAGAGGCCCAAGCATCGGCAGTGGTCGCTTTCCGGGGCCAGACCCTCCACCTCTACCAGGATCTAGCGGGCTCTACTCTACAGAAGCGGCAAGAATTTCGTCCAGTCACGAGCTTTCTACGAAACAAGAAAGTGGCCTACACCTGGGGTCATCATTTCAGGTTGATTTTTCACTGGCAGGACCGGCTCTGCCAAATCCGCTCCTTGAACGAGGCATGCAAACTACTGCAGATAGAGCTCCAGGAGGAGGATAGGCCGAAGACGCAGAAAAGAGTGCCAGAGCTGGCTACTATGGCATCAGAAAGAAAGGCTCTCCTGGACAAGCATGTAGAAGATGCAGCATCTAACGATCCTGCCTGAGGGACTACAGGTTGGCTGGTGGCAATAGTTCCACCAACCGTGGATATCCTCGAGTGACCACTTTCTCGGATACCACTGACTCAGACGGAGAAGGGCCTTCTTTTCAGAACTACCAACCTAGATATAATACAGAGAGAGGAGGCTCTGAGAACCATTTTTTAGGCAACCGACGGGGCAATTTTCGCCCAAGGTTTCGAGGCCAACAACAGCAACGGGGATATCAATCAGGTTACCAACAGAGAGGGACTTTCCTGAATCGAGGTCAAATACAAAGGACGCATTTCGAGGACCAGGAACCAGCTCAAAAATATATCCAGACTCGCCAACACCAATATTGGCGAACCTAGACATGATTCCTATATTCAATCTGTCCGCCAGTCCCATGGATCCCCACTCGGGAAGTTTATTAACTAAGGGGTTGTCCTTTGTCCCTACCACCTATTTTAACGAATTCGAACTCATGAGTGATCTTCACTCCTTTTTTCGCAAAATTCGCCTAAAAAAATTCTTCCTTGTTAATGAACATGTGCCCAGTGAAGAGAATCTATCAGGTTTAAAACCCCCGTCCACTTTTTGCCCGGATATTGATCAGGTGGGTGTTGAGGTTGATATGTTTGAAAAAGCTGTTTCCAAAAAAATTAAGCAGGCTATCAAATTTATCCCCAAACCCATTTTCAACATATCTAAGGAAGAACATCTTGCTCTTAAAAAACTCAAAGATGACACCTCGCTTATCATCAAACCCTGTGACAAAGGTGGAGGTATTGTCATCTTTGATTCTGACAAATATAAAACCAAAATGGAGCTTTTGTTGAGCTCCCCCACACATTATGCCAAGATTATGATCAATCCTGAATTGCATCTCAAACGCAGGATTCTGACTTTGGTTGAAGCAGCTGTGGAACAGGGGTTTATTTGTCAGCAAGAGGCTGAATTCCTCACACCCACCTTCACCCGTATCCCCATTATATATGGGGTGCCTAAGACTCACAAAAATCTAACTGATCCCCCCCTTAGACCTATAGTTTCTACCATCGGGGCGGCTACTGAACCCCTCTCCAAGTACGTGGACCAATTTTTAAAACCTCTGGTCGCCACGCTTCCTTCGTATATTAAGGATACGGGCCATTTTATTTCCCAGATCGAAGGCCTCCCTTACAACCATGCCCAGGAAATTCTGGTAACTATGGACCTGGAATCTCTTTATTCAAATATCCCTCAAAAGGAAGCCCTAGGGGTTATTAAGAATACGCTTGAGGTAGACTGTTCATTATCCAATTCTTCCTTTATTCTTCAACTTCTTGATATTGTTTTATCAGAAAATTTCTTTGAATTTGAGAATTCTTTTTTTCACCAGATTAATGGGGTTAGCATGGGAGCAGCGTGTGCTCCTAGTGTGGCCTGCCTGTATATGGGGCACTTTGAAAAGTGTAACATATACAACGAAGTGGCCCCCTTTTATGAGAATGTCCATCACTGGTCCCGCTTTATTGATGACATCTTTTTCATCTGGCGAGGAGACCAGGACACACTCAATGACTTTATAACCTGGATCAATTTAGCGGATCCCAATCTGATTTTTACTGCCCACACCAGCACCCAAAAATTGGAGTTTCTGGATGTGTGGATTGAGGCATTTGATCACAAACTTACGGTTTCACTCTACACTAAACCCACGGCCAGAAATACTTTACTTCACTATCAGAGTTTTCACCCCAAGTGCCAAAAGGAAGGAATTCCATTTAGTCAGTTTCTCAGATATCGGAGCAATTGTACTACCATCAGTGAATACATGTACCATGCCGGTAACCTTAAGACTAAACTCATCAACCGAGGTTACCCGCCCAAACTTGTTAAGAACGCTCTTAAAAGAGCGAAATATTACGACTGGGAATCCATGTTCCAACCCAAAGCCAATAATAAACTTGACCAGTTGGTTTGTGTTACCAAACACTCCTGGTTCAATAATAAAATGCGCCAAATTGTTAACTCTCAATGGCACCTTCTTAACCTTGACCACTCCATGCCGTCCATCAGTAAACCCATCTTTTCGTTCAAAAGGAACAAAAATCTGAGTAACATGTTAGTACATGCTAAAAGACCTCAGAGGGCACATCTCATGCAGCTTTCACTTATGGGAGGCAGTCCCGTTCTGGGTAACCATAAGTGTGGAGGCTGCCAAGCATGCCCAAATGCGATTGTGGGCGACCACATTTCCATTAATTCACGCACCGTCTATCTTAAAGAAATGACCAACTGTCGCTCTACCAATATTGTATATGCCATCTTATGCCCGTGTAATCTGGCATATATTGGAGAGACAGCTAGGGAATGTCGAGTTCGTATTGGCGAGCATAAATCAAATATCAGGCTTTTGAAACATTCGGCGCCATTAGTTAAACACTGGGCGCAGCTAAAACACAGCGTTAAAGATCTACGCTGGACCATTCTGGAAAAGGTACGCAGTTCCACTGGCATGGATGTGACTGCCATTCGCCGTAAACGCGAATTATTCTGGATGTTTTCCCTTAACACCAAGGACCAAGGACTTAACGAACTCCTACAGTGGGAACATGCTTTTCGCTAACTTGATATCTGTTTGCCCTTATTGGCATTGAATTCTTTCTTTTCCTTGGACCCCCTTCTTTTAGCTTATCTCTTATGCTTATTTTATCATTATCTGAAAATTATTGACAGTTTTGTATATTTTCTCCGTGTTCTATTATATTTGTATATAAAAAAATGTCTCTTCTTCTTATGGTTCGTTGTGATTATTTTTTGAGTTGTGTATTCTGGTCTATCTAGTTGCATTTTTGTCTTTATTAGCTTGGTTAGGTTTAATTACATTATGTCTATAGTCCGCACATCATTTGGTCTGTTTTTTGTTTCATTATTGGTTCTGTCAGTATTTTAATTTGTGTCGCATTTCTTTTTTATTCCGAGAGATCTCGGTGGGGAGTAGACGTTCTGATCCTTTTTCAGCATGCCCTGCATATTGTACGTTAGCCTTTTCCATCTTTGTGACGTTTGTCTCTCCAGCTATTGAAACCTCTCGCATCCTGTCTTTTACTGGGCTCCCCCGGTTCGAATTATTTTACCTAT
Source organism: Calotriton arnoldi (assembly GCA_963921515.1). Classification (NCBI taxonomy): domain Eukaryota; kingdom Metazoa; phylum Chordata; class Amphibia; order Caudata; family Salamandridae; genus Calotriton; species Calotriton arnoldi. The sequence continues at coordinate 1,328,438 of CAWUFW010002830.1, read as the reverse complement.
TTCAGTTCAGCTCTGGTATATTTTTCCATGTGTCTCTGTGTCCGTGACGCTTGTTTATTTGTTTTCGCCGTTTTAGTACTGGAATACATTCCGCATTTTGTTAGTCACCGTGATCTCCTCGCCTGGGTCAGATGACCTTGTTGAACTTATCGTATTGGCTCCTTCCCTCGTATTTTTCATTTAAAATTTGGCGCCTTTGTGCTCCCCTGTTCATGCCTTTTTTATCAGCTATAAGCAACGACCATCATGTCGCCGTCATGACCAGCCCCATCCGAGTAAGTCGTGGTTGGTTTTCTAATTAGGGTATTTTGCTCGTCTTATTTGATACCCAGCGGACGGTTCTTGTGTTTGTTGCTTCAGTATGCATTTATATTGATTTCTACAGGTCTCCTCTGTTCTATCCTGAGCGAGGGAAGCCCAGCGAGTCTGTCCTGAGTCCCGTGACATCTTAGTCTGCTGGATTGGTGAATGTTTGATTCTCGAGGTATTTATATGCCGATGCACTGTTTTTTGCTTTCGGTGCATTACGGCTTCGGCATTATTATATTTACTCTTGCAGTTGTTTTGGGCTTATCACAGGCATAGTTTTAAGATTGACCTGTGTTGTCATATTTGAGCATCCGATATCTTTCTTTCATCTCGGCGTCATTTAGCTGCCTGCGGTGTTTCTTACCTACTATGGTGTTTGTTTGGCTTTTGGTACTGATTAACGACTGTATCAGCGCCAGCTCACTGTAATTTATAACGTTTATTCATTTTGGGTTTTTCCTTCAGCTGCTTCTGTTCTTATCTTTGCAGCAACTACTGGGTGCTTTATTATTATTCAAAATCTACGCTTTGGGAAATACGAGTCTTTTCCTGCCCTCAGCGTCTCTATACTTGGCACCTAATAACGGACTTCAGGTAACGAGTGGGTGTATCAAACGGGCTTCTCATATTACTGAGCGCTTGGCTACAGTTGCCCTTTCCCTATGCTGCCACCTTTAGCGCTATTAATATGTTGTTTTTTATCTTTAATTAGAAACTCTGCATGTTATTTGAATTTTATCATCACCCCAAGTCAGCCTTTTTCCCGTGGAACACCGTATTTAAATTACGCCCTACTGGTCAGCTGTTCAACCCACTGGTATGCATTTAGACCGCTGTGGTTTGTTTCCCGTTATATTTTTTATTATATATTTTCTTATGTCAATAGGTTTTCTATATGGTTTTCTTTCTTCTTTTTTCCTAGACATGCAAACAGTATTTCCTTTTTGTATTCCTAATATTGTCATATCTATTTGTATGTACTTATGGTTATTTATTAGTCATGTCTGTTTATTATGCCTCTGTTCACCTTATTTTGTTTTATGTTTGTCGCAATTCTCTTTTTCCTTATATTCGTCTTCTTTATCAGTTTGAATGTGCACTGTTTAAGTATCTTCCCCCTCTTCCGCCTAAATAGAACAAAAATTTTTTTTGTTAAAATGTTGTTTTCTTTTTTCCCATCAATGATTTATCCCAACAATGCTGCAGGAATTGTATTATGTTAACCATTTTGTTTACTTGAACTGGACTATTTATCTAAACACTACATATGCCTATAGGTTGTTGTAATTAGTTGCAGGAATGATCCTTATATGTTTTGTTCATTTAATTGCAGAAATTTTCCCACCACTCCCCTGTCGTGGTATCCACGCCCTGATGAAGGTGTTTCGCCACATTTGGCCTGTACACCGAAACGCGCGTCGGCGTTTGTGATACATTTATGATCAGTTGAATGTTGTTTATTAGATACATGATATTTATCGAACAGTTTATCATTTACTGTTTATGTGTTTTGCTTTAGTCAGTATATATAGGTTAGTTGTTAGTATGATTGAAGTATGGTAGTATGTGTGTAGTTGTGAGTTGTTGTCTGAGTGGTGGATCTATGTATATGTATTTATTTAACAATTATCCCCAAAAAATATTTCTGTATCACATTTGAGCCCTTTGTCTTTTTACTGAAAAAATAAACTTATTTTGTCATATTTTTGCCTTTCTTCTTGCAGCACTGTCCACTTATGTATATCACATGACGCTTAGCATATTATTAAAGAAATAGGTAGGGGATTTCCGCTTGTCTGATTGCCCTCTGGCTGGTGGGTTTTGCCAGCGGGGCGGGTGGCCAGGTGGGGGGACCGGGGAGGGCGTCATGGACTTGGCTACTGTCCTATCCAGAGACTCAACCACTGGTAGGGGGACGGACTACTTGTCTTTTCCCAGCTCCAGGGACTTTTGATGTTTACTGTTCATGTTTTTTTTTTTTATTGGGTGCCAGTCACTAAGCCAAAGTTCATGTTTATCTCCACAAAATGTCCAGAAGCACCAACACAGTGTCCAAGGGGGAGGGATACGGGTAGGGATATTAGAAATGTGTTAGACGCTTGGTATGGCGTCCCCAATGAAAGGATTGAGGGTGATGACCCTCAATGTTAAAGGCTTGGACAACCCGTCAAAAGGAGGGCAATTTTATCATACCTAGAACATTCTCAGGTGGATATCTGTCTCTTACAGGAGACATATCTATTACACAAGGATTGGCCCAGGCTTAAATCTCGAGCCTTCCCACAGCAGTTCTTCTCATCACTGCCACATAAGTCGGCTGGGGTGGCATTGCTATTTTCCCGCACATTCTAAGGGAAAGTAGGGACAAAGGTAGCGGAGATAAAAGGCCGGCTCCTGGGGTATCCCATCCACCTGGGTTCTCTCTCGATCATCATAGGATCCATCTACGTACCCAACGAGGGTCAAGAGGGATTCCTACGGGGAGCAGTGGCAGAGATTATGTCCACTCAAGACCGGTGGGTGGTTATGGGAGGAGATCTAAACCTAGTGCTCCATAAAGAGCAAGATCGATCGACCTAGAGACAGGGGACAACGGGACTCTTGGTCCGGGGGCTATATGGTTACAGGAGTTGGGTATGAAAGATTTATGGCGGGCGTCCCATCCAGAGACAAGGGGATACACATTCTACTCCCACGCCCACAAATCCTATGCTAGGCTGGACTACTTTCTGGGCTCACGGGAGGAACAGGCAGTGACATGTGCTGTTGAGATAGAACCCCACTCCCTGTTGGATCACTCAGCGGTTTTGTTAGACCTAGCTATCCCGACATATGGCCAGATCTCCCGCTCATGGCGGTTGCAGGAAACTTTACTCCTCAGACCAGAGGTTACTAAACAGATAGGGTGATCAGGGACTACCTTGAGACCAATGACACCGCTGAGAAATCAATTACTATGGTCTTGGATGCCTTGAAGGCAGTAATTAGGGATGAATTCATAGCTCGGCCGGTGAAGGACAACAAAGCTAGGTGAGAGAAGCGTTCTCAATTACAGCTGCAAGCACAGGAACTTGAACAAATACTTCACCGTACCGGGGCTCTTAGGGTCTGGAGACAGTTGGAGACTACCAGGAAACAGCTGGCATAGCTTGACTGGGATAATGCGGAGTACTCAATACTTCACCTTAAGCACGCCTTCTACATTGGGGGTAACACATGTTGAAGAATGCTAGCAAACAAACTCAAGGGACAGCACCAGGCCAATGTGGTTGAGGCCCTTGTAATCGATAAGGGGACCGTAATTGAGGGGGACGAGGCAGTGGCTTCTAGATTCACGGCTCTCTATAAGGACTTATACACCGCACAAAGACCTCCCTCCCCAAGACATCTTGACATACTTGCAAGGAGCTAAGGTCACACGTCTGACGGGGAGCAACCGGCAAGCTTGGACAACCTGATTGGAATAGATGAAGTCATAGCCGCAATTGCCAGACTGAAGCCTCATAGATTGCCTGACCCTGATGGCTTCTCGGCGTCATTTTATAAGGTTTTCAGCAACTCTTTGGCTTCTGTACTTAATAGGGTTTTTAACTCAATCACAGACTCTGCGACGCTCCCCCCTTCCATGACGGAGGCCTTGTTGTGGTCATACCAAAACCAGGAAAGGACAAAAGATTGTGCGGGTCTTATCAACCCATTTCGATGCAAAGTTGTTTACTGGGATTCTGGCGGCTCCCCTTATGCCGGGATTGATAGACTCATACCAGGCGGGTTTCATCCCTAATAGGCAGTGCTCAGACAACACCGAGCGGATCTTACATCTTATTGACAAGGCTACCCATTCTCAATGCCAGTCCATACTATTGTCCATAGACGCGAAGAAAGCATTTGACCGCGTTCACTGGCCTTATCTAGCAGCGGTAATGAAACACTTTGGCCTAGGGGAGCAGTTTGACGCATGGGTTCTGAACGGACCTGGGGAACTGAGGGCCTCCGTCCGCGTCAATGGTAGAAGCTCCCTTAGTTTTCCTATTCGCCGTGTTACAAGGCAGGGGTGCCCGCTATCCCTTCTATTATTCGCGCTCTATAGGGAGCCGTTCGCCCAGAGGATTCAAGACAATCCGAAGGCTACAGGGATTCGCTGTGGGGGAGAGGAAATTCTTATAACGCTGTACGCAGACAACATCATCGCCTCCCTTGACAAGAGAGGCCCTCCCTAGCTTCTTTGAAGAGGTGAGACTATTCGGGACAGTGTCGGGGTTCCAGATTAACTTAGCCAAATCACAGACGTTGAGCCTCACAGTCTCCCAAGACACACAAGAATATCTTACCCGAGTCCTCTCCATCCAGTGGGCACGAAATTCCATCCCATACCTGGGTATCTGGGTATTCTTCTAGCCCCGACAATAGCAGAGTTGGTCTATCTGAACTATCAGAGTCTTGTCGCACGAGTGAGGTCTGACCTCTCCTGATGGCAGACACATTTGCTTTCGTGGATGGGCCGGATAGCTGCTCTCAAGATGTCGGTCCTTCCCCGGATATTATATGTTTTCCAGACCTTCCCTCTGTGGCCCCCACCGGGGACACTCCAGACTCTTCAGAAAGTCTTCAAGAGCTTTGTCTGGGCAAGCCGTTGCTCCCGGATGAGACGATACTCATTGATATGCCCCACGTGTAATTCTGACGCACATTTTGTCTCTTTTCTGTCATCTCTCTCCTAGGTGATGCACAGGAGCGGCCATAACTAAATAGTTTTTTGCAGCTAGACTGCAGGGTACACTGTCCCCTGGTCCGCCCTGACACTTCCTCAGGGTATTAACCCTGACACGACTCACGTGCACAACACTTCGCCCTGTTTTTACGGTCCTGAAGAAGCGCCACAGATCTTTCAGACCAGCTAGGCGCGAAACATGTCGACCTCTTCTACATTGTAGTTACTTGGGGCTCATTAAGCCGACTGAGGTAACCCCTAACCTTCGGGTTCTTTACTCTGCCAAGGGTACCCCTTCATTAAAAATCATAATTCTGGCAACCCTTAGACAGTTTTAACTCACGTTGCACGCACCACACCACCCTCCAAGAGGATCCACTCCACACACCCGCACGCACCTTACGGCGTTTTGTCTCAAAAGATCTCCGCTAAAGCGACCCTTCGGGGGACCCGTGGGGCATTGCAGCGCCGGCCCAACGAGAGGCAAAACGCCCGATGATGAAGCATGACATCCTTCGGGGTGTGTGAGGGCATCAAGAGACAAGACTTGTTCTTCCCTCTCAGGAGTGGGTCTTAAAGAACCTAGGTTTACTTACATATCCCTCTCTTTCCTCTCTGTTATTTTCCTCCCCTTTTGTGTTGAGTGGGCCACGATTTGCACCCTTCAATTGGATCAGTGCCCCCCCCTTTTTATTTAAACGGTTTACGTTAGGAGCACGGGCACTGGACCTATAACTGCTCCTGGTCCCCCCTCTTTTTGCATTTATACATGAAATTCCATCCCATACCTGGGTATCTGGGTATTCTTCTAGCCCCGACAATAGCAGAGTTGGTCTATCTGAACTATCAGAGTCTTGTCGCACGAGTGAGGTCTGACCTCTCCTGATGGCAGACACATTCGCTTTCGTGGATGGGCCGGATAGCTGCTCTCAAGATGTCGGTCCTTCCCCGGATATTATATGTTTTCCAGACCTTCCCTCTGTGGCCCCCACTGGGGACACTCCAGACTCTTCAGAAGGTCTTCAAGAGCTTTGTCTGGGCAAGCCGTTGCTCCCGAATGAGACGAGACTGAAGCTGGCAGACTCCTGTAGAGGGCGGCCTAGGCATTCCATGCATCTTACGCTATTTCCAAGCTGCAGAACTTAGATTCTTCATGGAGTGGTCACGTCCGGAATCAGAAAAGATTTGGCTGTTCATGGATAGGGCCCTCCCGGGAACAGCCCTGTGGAAGATCCCCTTCCTAGATCGGTCTCACCACCCTGCCAATCTCTACCTTTCGGCGATCACTGCGCCCACTTTGAGGGTTTGGGATACAGTGGTGACTAGTGGAGGGCTTTCATTGTTCCCCTCTCCACTCACTCCAGTGGTTGAGAACTGGAACTTCACCCCGGGACTTGACAGTGCCGCTTTTAGTGTGTGGCAAAAATCTGAATGTAGCTCTCTAGGCCACTTTTTTGATGAGGAGGGTCCTATCCCATTTAACATTCTGCGGACCGAGTACGCAATACCAGAAGCAGAATGATTCTGGTAAACACAGATAAGGCACTGGATGATGCAGTCGTCGATGAGGGCAGCGGTGCAGCAACGTCTGACAAAGTTTGAGAGATGGCTCCTTGTCAAAGACTCCGATACATGCTTTGTCTCCGAACTGTACATGATGCTATCACAGCGGATACTTGATTCAGGAAACCCTGCACAACTACGGTGGGAGAGGGAACTGGGCCGGCAATTGTCTTCAGAAGAATGGAGAGATATATATTATCGAGCGAGACATACAGCGTATAACTCCTCCAGCATAGAAACGGCAACAAAAATTGCCACGTACTGATATCTAACCCCGGTCTGCCTGAACAGAGAGAATCCAGATAAGGGAGTTAGGTGCATGAGATGTCGTGACTCCCCGGGGACACTGGTACACATTCTGTGGGAATGCCCTAAGCTGACACAATTTTGGGAGGAGATCTTGTCAGACATTAATATGTACTTTAACACTCAATTGCCCTGATTTCCTTCATATGTAGTGCTGGGTCTCCCCAACCCACAGACTTTCCCAATGAAATCCAGAAGAGGCAGGCATATCACAATAGCCTTAGGGGCAGCACATCAATCCATTCTAGCATTCTGGGGCACTGATAGGCAGGGCCAGACTGGGAACAGAAACTGGCCCTCGCAAACTGCTCAGCCGGCCCCCCCTGGGGTGAGGGGGAGTGCAGCCGAGCAATTTGCGAGGGCCGGTTTTGGCCGATTTTGTTACCGGGGGCCGATATTGCCGACCCCCGGTAACAAAAACGGCCCCCCAGGGGCCCAAAACCGGCCCCCACCCTAGCGGCCTACCGGGGAAACGCCCGGTGCCCGCTATGGCCAGTCCGTCCCTGCTGATAGGGTCCCATCAAGATTGAGCTGGCTACATCGTATATGGTATCTGTTGGGGATGGAAAGTCTATCACTGACACTTAAGCAACAAGGTGACGCATTTGGCTAGATCTGGCAGCCATTCATCGCACTTTTGTCACAGGAGTTCAGAGAGCTACCTGCCAGAAATACCTAAAGTTGCTACGATTGACAGCGCCAACTGAGTAAACCACTCGAGCCCCCCTCAGGGGAGATAGATGCACCTCGACCTTACTGGACATAGTTGATGGCATTGGCACCCATGGGAGGGGAGGGGATGGGAAAGGGGAGGGAGGAACATTTTCGTTTTTCATTTCTAAAAAGTTGCTATTATTGCCGGTAGGGGCCAAATGTTGGCGCCCCTGTGGCTGCTGCTTACCATGTATCTTTTGGTTTGGCTGCAACGACAATAAAACAAATTTAAACATAAAGTCTAGCTGAAGGTGGTCAGCTGAGTTCTTCTTGCTTGAGATGATGCAGGCGGAGCTCTTTTAACCTGTCGCTTTCAGGGAATTCACTCCTTCTCTTTTTGAAGCAAGGCAAAGTCCTTATGCCTGTAGTTCCTTAGTGTGATGCAAATACAGTCATTCAGAGTGCAGGCCAGGGTTCCAGCAGGGCAGTCCTTCTTGTAGTTTCAGACAGCAGATCTGAGTTGCTATGCAGCTCTAACATATTTTTACAATGTTCTGGGGTGACAAGTCGGAGGTGCACCCCTGACCTATGGAGTACAGGGTGCCTCCCAAAAGCATGACAGCGGCCTCCAAAGTGTGGCATGTTCTTGTCCCACAAAGCACTGTACTTTAAAGTTCAAGATGGAGAATTTCACTCCTTGGGAGTAAGAGCTGACTAAGCCAACCTACCGGTGTGGCTCTTTTCCCTTAACACTCCCTTTCCAGGACTCCTGCAAATTCCATTCCTGGGGCTCCCATCCGGATGGTGGTTACAGGAAAAGGGGGTAGGCCTGGCTGGCTTTCCTTACTGTCCTACTCTCTTTGAAGCCCAGTTTTATTCCCCAGCCCCTTTCCTGGCCTGTTCTCTGCAGCCGCAGAGCTCCAACCCCCAGATAACCTCTGTCTCTATGCAGGCCACTTATCACCTAATCAAGGCAGTTTGGCTAAGCCTGTTAAGGGATTGCCAAGAAGGAGAGGCTGCTAGAAGGCTGGATTTTGGCTCACAGAAAAGAACGTTCTATAACTTCTTTTCTGTATTAGTTATGATGAATTCAACAGTGGCAAGTTGTTGGATTTATATTTACCAGTCTTTTAAGTCCTTGAATATTATTTTAGCTCACTCCTATCAATAGTTACACTGTATTACAGTATCTGCATGTTAGCCTATGGTGCTAAAGTGCTACAATGGGGGGAAAACGAAATTGGTAGTTTTTCCCTCACCAGGGCATATAAAACATCTTTTAAAATGTCCCTGCTTATGTTTTCATGGCACCCAACCTGGGGGCACATAGGCTAGACCTCAGGGGTGACCTATATGTAAAAGTAAGGTTTAATTCTTTGGAAGTACCTTTGAATCCAAAGTCGAATTTGAATGTAATTTCAATTTAAAAGCAGCTTGCAAAGCAGGGTTGACTTTTAAAATGAAAGCAGGCAACTTAACAGTGCACACGTAAGCGCCTCAAAGCCTCTGGGCCTCTAAACCTACATGCCCTACCATATACTAGAGACTTACAGGTATGTTGTTAGGGTCAATTGTAATTACACCTAATTACTATATACCTTTTTAATCATCCAAGCACTGGCCCTGGGCCTTGTTAGCAGAGCCCAGGGTGCAGTCAGAGTCAGTTACCATCAGTATCAGTCCAAAAATGGGGGTGATCAGGCCAAAAGGGATGACTTTCTCACAGTAGTACTATAATATTGCCACAAAATGCTATCACCTTTGAGTATAAATCTCCAACTCAACCTCTTCTATCTCATCTATGGGGTGATCCTCACACATGTCGGTTTATATTTTAGTGTGGGAGGGACCAGTGGTATTGGTTGGACAAGGGTGCATCCTTACTATTAAATGGGAGGGGTTTAGGCAGGAGTATGGAGGGATTTAGGAAAGGGTTTAGGGAGGGGCATGCACCCACCCACAAAGGAGTAAGCCCAATGCTATTCAGAAACTGCCCTTATAAAGCTACTACAACCAAAAAGGGACCCAAAACAGTAATAAATTACTCCGGCTCAGAGCTGGAGTAAGTTGAGGACCACACATGGCCAACCACTAGTAGTGTAACACCCTCACATAAAAAATAATGGAGGTAGGGACTCAAAATACAAACCCATTGGAAATAATGTTAAACTATATTAAATTATTTAAAATAGATAAAAATGTTAATAAATAAATGTTGATGTTTCAAAATTAAAAAAATAAACATATTAATTACTTCATTATTAAATATTCTAAGGACCTTTTTTGAATCTATATATTATTGTAACATTATTTTTATTAAATATACTTACATTACGTTTAATCCATTCTATACAACACTTTTTAAAAATTGTTAATGGGTAATGAAAAAATATTTCCTTTTACTTCAGGTGGGAAGTTATTTTTTAATTTAGACTACAGAACAATTATGTAACTTAATATATTCGAATTAATTAAAGTTTTAACTCAAAATAAGTTAATATTGCTTTTGCTTTTTTATTTTGTTCTACATTTAAAATAAAAATATCAAATGAATTTACATTAATATTTAACCTAAAACTATTTTTATATTAGAATTTTTTACTGGCAAAATTGCAACTCATGAAAATGGATTATCAAATGGGATTCCTGAACATCAGCAGCATGGAATACGAAGGAAACCACACAATAGGCCAAACGATTAATACAATTGATGTGGCTTCTTCACACAATGTCATTGGCAACAGAACTTCAAGTAACGATTGAAAAGTAGAACATTCTTTATGTTGGTACAGAAATTCAGCCATAGCACATACTCACACGGCAGTCAGTACAATTGAGGGATACAGTTATAATTATACTATGTCTGCTGGGAGAGTTCAACAGTGCATCCCTGGAAAACTCGGTGTGGCAGTCAAAACTACTCAAAGATGAGTGGTCTCAGTACACCATTTGCCCAACTTGAGGGGAAATGCAACAGCTTTCCAAGCACAGCTCCGACCATTTTCCTCTGTTGCCCTACATACTCTTTCAGCAGGATGGGATTCCCAAACACCTTGAGCAATTTGGTTTGGGACTACAAAGCTCATGTGGATCACTTCCTAGGAAGTAGAGCATGACTCGCATTCCTGCTGGTGAAAGTGCTTTTTCTTATACTCTGATAGCTCAAAGCCAAGGCTAATTCTGAGACAGCAAAAGAGGGAAAAACTACTGACCAATCCTGGCCTCAGCCATAAGTTTGCGGCTCCCCCAGGGAACAATAATCAGCTGACATATGATGTAATTGACACTTATTCTATTCTTTAAACTGTTAAAATATTTGGTCTTGCACCAAAGCATTCCCTAAGTGGTTGACTTGGGGTCAGCATAAACCGAGGGGAGATGGATATTTTTAAGAAGACATTTTATTTGTCTATGTGGAGCTTTCTTGCACAGCTATTACAACCTTACCTGTAGCAGATACAAACGTCTGTAGCCACTTTCTCTAAATTGCCATGGGTATATGTTATCATGATCAATCATGCCTCAAGGGTGACCGATAGATGTGTATTAGCACATAGATTACATTTAACATCTATTATCATCATCATAAAAGCTTTATTTTGCTACATTTTGGCAGCATAAAAAGTCCATATAAAAGAAGTACATTTCAAATATCTAGTCAACATTAGTAAGATAAGCATTAACATATCTCATAAATATCAGTTCATCCAATTGTTAAGATAGTAGTTAAAACAAACAATGTTACAGAACGCATCATAAAATCCACTTTCTTTAAAATACATAAGAGAAAATACATTCAGTCTGCTGTAGTGGTCAAATAACGTCATATATTTAATCAATTCCTCATGCCAAGTAGCGTCGTCTGAGACTGAAGCATTGCCAAAGATAGGATGCGAGAGCATAACAAACCAATGGGCTATCCAGCTGTAATAAGAAAAAAAGAGCTGGCCTACACTGCTTAAAGTTATAACTGTGCATGATTGGAACAATATATTTTCTCCTCGGGGAACTATACAGTGTGCAAAAGAACATAAGGTGCAGGTTGGACTGTATGGACACACCATCAAATGGACTTAGGCCAAACTCACTAAGTGAGTGACAGTTTGCAGGAAAGCCCAACATCAGTGGGAGATAATTCAACCGAAGTCTAGTCAGAATAAAACGATGCCGTAAGTTCTGTATTGAAACAAGATAAAACTGTGAGCCTGGATTCATAGAAGGGGCGTTATAATGTATGACGACAGATTTATTTTTATTTTATTCCTGTCTGTTAAAAGCTGCCCTCACTAATAATGTCTCCTTTAGTCTTGCATTGCTCAATGTCAGACATGTGGAGGGGGTATTAAAAAAATCATGTAACCCTAAATCATTCACAGTGCACTTTACATATTGTAACCATGGAATCTTTAGTGCAAAATGGAGGTTTATACAGTCCACCAATATCTGTTGATTCAAAATAACTGTTTCCCTTCTCCATATTGAGTGCCAAAACAAAATTGGAGCCAGCTTAATTGTGTCTGTAATAAAAGGTAAGCCCAGCTCGCTATGACATATAACAGAGGAACAGCTGCGGGGTAATGCTAGAAGCCTTTTAATAAAAGCATCCTCGACCCGCTGAACAGCTATTATCACAGTGGGAGGAATGCATATGTTGTAGGTTTGCTGTGAATGAATAATACATCTTAATAATTCACAAATAATGCTTTTAGACAAAGGCATCAACTTGTCAAATTACATTTAGAGATTTTCCATCAATATTTCTATATTTAAAAAAGTTAAGGAGTTGAACCAGCACCAAAGTGAATTAAAGTATGCTTTTACTGGCGTAAAGTCTAAAACTCACAAGAGCCTTTTGGCAATTGTTTAGAATGTGATGGTAGCCCCAGCACAAAGACAGATTGAGGCAAATAGAGAGGAACAGTAATCGTTTGCTGTATTCCCTTTTTATAAATATATATTCAAAGAGAAGCAAAAGGTTTGGTAGAAATACATTCTTCAATACTAACAAAAGGTCCACAAATTGCGGTTCTGTCAGGAAACATATCGGCAAGTAACACTAGGCACATGATAAAAATTAGAGTCATGGGCCCCTTTATTTTCCACTCGCCACAACACACTGAGGTATTTTGGTGCCTCTGTAACATCTCACTAACTACCTAGATTTTCATAAAGGTAACTTTATGGGTTTTTTTAACACTAAATACAGCAACAAGACAAGGAACTTTAGAGGCTTTCGTGTTTCCATATTGTGTACCGCTTTCTGTAGAGTCCTCTTTAATTAGGGTGTTGATCGAGACCTAGCACCACAAAACTGAAAAGTTGTATCCCTTAATGTGAACGGCTTGACCCATTACATCAAGCAAAAGAAAAATTCTCACCTTCTTGGGGAAGATTCTACCGGACATTTTGTTAATCCAGGTGACCTGCCTGTCACCTCCAGAAGGGGTGAAAAATTCTGAAGAGACTAGGTGGGCAAATCCTTCTATGGTAGCTCCACCCTCTGCCCATAATGCCAAGGCATCCTTCCAGAGGAGAGATGTTGCAATACTGTTGCATAGATCCCTTTCAGTGAAGGTGCTACAGATATTGACAGACAGACCCTGAACGGCAAAACATACTCGCTAAATTGTGGATACACTCACCAACCATAATAATAGAATCAATCTATGCCCCGGTGGGTGACAAATCAGATTCCTATCTGCTCTTACAAGACAACTTACCTCCTGGGACATACTAAAGTCCTTCATGGAGAGGATTGGAATATTTCCATTGACCCCATACTAGATAGATGTAGGGCTTCAGACTTTCACCACAATAGGGATCACCACAATTTACAAGATATGATCACAGCAATGCTATGGTTGAACCCTGGTGACTCCTAAGACCCTAAATGACTGAGATAACACCTTCACTTCTTGCCTGCAAAATACACATACCCAGATTGATTACTTTCTTGCGATACCCAAGGTGGTGAAACACCGAACCTCTGCAGACACAATCGGATCACTGAAAAAATATCAGAACCGAAAATATCGCGTGGACAGAATATCGTGTCAAAAATATCGAGGACCAAAATATCGAGAAGGAAAATATAGATTTACTATTCTTAGCTCCACATCTACATACCTTGAAGATATATAAATATCATCAAGGTACATATATGTGGAGTTATATATAGTAAAACTTTACTTACCTATAGAAACTTACCTTTATGATATTTTTGTCCTCCATATTCTTGACACAGTATTTTGTCCCACAAAATTTTTGGTTCCAATATTTTGTCTAATCACCAACATAACCACTAATGGGACTTCTGACCATGACCTAATTACGCTACATCTAGACCTAGGAACCATCCCTCCTGTGAGTTTCATGTAGTGTCTGAACACATCCGAATTCAAAGATCTGCAGGGCAAAACACACTTGCAACACCATGTAGGGTAATTCATTCTAGACAACGAGGACTCTGTCTCCTCCTCACAAACTGTTTGGGGTGCGGGGAAGGCATATATACAAGGAGCTTTAATGAGTGATGAGGCCCTGGCAAAATTGTAGGCGAACTCGGAAAGAGTATGCCTCATATCGTTGGCTAAGTACTTCACCTCAGCCTATTCTGTGACCCCTGATTCAGCAATCTTGAGACGTCTGCTTTCTATCAAAATGGCCTTGAATTAGTGGCATACAAAGGCAGCCAAAAGGGCACTGTTTCACTTAGGTGAGCGCCACTATGAATGGGGAAAAAGGCGGGCAGCCTACTTGCTGCCCATCTCTAATAAATAGAATCCAGTCCAATCTGTTGACCGACCTAATGGATATACTGTCAGAGTTCTAATCTTTTTATGAGTCCTTGTATGACACAGGCAGTAGCTCTGATGAGATGGTGGAAACTGAGTTCTTCCATGGATGGATTTCCTGTCCCCTCTCTGACAAGGACACAAGCTGAAAGCCTGGAAGGTCCGATTTGCGATGAGGAGATCGCAGTGCCTATCGATGACATGTCCTATAACAAGGCCCCAAAAGACGACAGCATTCCAGCCGAATTTTATAAACTCAGTAAACCACAGAGAGTACCCATAATATCTTCCATGTTCCAGGAAATACTTGAAGTAGGACATCTGAGAGGCAAATTCACTAGGGCTAGTATCTCTCTGATTCCTAAACGTAGAAGGGATGTATTACAATGAAGATGGATCCTTGTAGGTTATGAAAATGTATTTATCTTGGTTGTAGGTTACAGATATAGCCCCACCAGGAGCAGCATCCTGTTGCTCAGCCCCTCTCACTCCAACTGTCCACTCATCCAAGTACAAACACCGGCAACACTTCAACCATACAATGACCTCACTTACCGGCTGAGCAGCAGGGAACATTAAGACTGTGGAGAAAATGCAAAAGATAGCAAGATGCCACAACACATCAACCCCTTAATGAAAGCAATAGAGAACTCAGCAGGACGAAGGACGGTAAAACACCCCCCCACAAACCATCCAATAAAACTATAAATACCACTCCAACAAAATAAACAGAAGAGGTTAAACAAACTCTCTATGCATAACTTCAATGCTCCAATGGGATGTAAGATGGTAAAATCTGCAGGCAATCAATACATCCCACAAATTTACAATACTAGTGTACAGATAACTCAAAACATCTCTGTTCCTTCATCAGGGAACACTAACTACCCGTTCCCCTCTATAACACATACACTCTAACAGGACCAGCCATTAACCTCCACAACACAACACTCAAACAGGACTACCACTTATTTCATACTCTACTGCATTGGGGTGTACCCACGTACTCCCATCACCATACACTTAAAGAGGACCAATGTTTCACCTACCCTCTACTGCATTGGGGTGTAACAACATACCCCCTTAACATTGGGCTTTACACACTGCCCCCACATCCTTAACCCCTTAGGAAGGATTGACATATATCACTGGGGTGTAAAACACCCCCTAAAACATTGGGATAAACACACTGCCCCTTCATCCTAAACCCCTTAGGAAAGGTGGTAACTCTACCCTCTGGTCTTAACACATTGCCCCTACATCCAAACCCCTTAGGAAGGATGAGCAACTCTAACCTCCGGGCTTAACATATTGCACTTAAATCCTAAAAGTCCTTAGGAAGGCTGGTCAAAAACATGGTCCCAAATATGGACCAAAAGATTAATCTCAGATCACTACAATGTCACTCAACCCACTCTCTTCCTTCTGCATCATAAGCAGGACAGGACAGGGAAAACTAGTTTCAAGCCACTAACATGTCACTCAGCACATGTGACTCTAGCGTTCAACCTCAAATCATATGTCTCTAAAATTCAGCATGGCTTTGAAACTTCAGCACACTATACACACGCGAAAACTTTGGTGATTTTGGTAAGCAACATTTTGCATGGCATTGTGAAAATCAGCATTCAAAGCATTAATAAAGAAAACCACATTAACCGTGTCAGCATTAGTGTAACATTCCTCAACTCAATACCACATTAAACTTGTCAGCATGAACATAGCTTTTCTCAATTTGATACAGCATCAATAATTAATACCAGCAGTGGTAGGCGCACACTTAAAATTGGCCCTTAGATTACCTTAACTACAACTCTCACTACAGGTACTTGCTTCTCGAGTTAAGATGCTCATTGTCACCAGTTCGCTCCACACCAGTGCTTCTTCCAAACACAAACAATTACAGTGCAATTCACATAGAAGTTATGCATAGGAGTAACCAGATAGCAGCTGTCACAATCCTGACCATCTTGTCTCACGAAGGTCAGTGCTCCTATATGCAGCGTACAGCTCGCTCACCCGTCTGCGGCTGCTTCTTGGGAATCTTTACTCAAGCTGATGCCCCAGCTCACACCTCTGCTATGTACAACGTCACAGCTGCTGCCTTGTCTGATCAGAAGGATTTCCAACCAAAAATGGCAGCCTAACATCATGTGTGTGTTGTCATTGCGTCAATGACAAGGCCACACAAACCTAAAGCCGTCAATACGAAGAGTGTGGTCTGCCTCCCACTGACCCTCGCGCTCCAGCTCGAGCATAGGATTCCACAGCAGGCGCACAAAGCCTCCCACATGCCTGGAGCTAGAACAACATGGGTTTTTAAACCAAAGCGCCAACCATATCACCGTCACACTATTAACACAGTGCTTCTTAGGCATGCACATTTTTGAAGTCTGTAAATGTAAACCAGAATATACTCACAGCCTGCTGTCTGTAAATGTTGATGAACACCCACACACCAATAAATCTTCACTTCATCCATAAAACAGCTGATTGCACGCCCTGCCAGTCTGAATGCATCGCTAACTGCATTCATTGTTTTCCCTCATTGTCAGTGCTGCCGTCTCTCTTGCTAGATTCCTTGCATTCCTTTTCCTTGACAAGAGGCCTGTTGATTTCCTACAAAACAAATGCTTCCGGTTCCTCTGACATAAGTGCTGCGTGTTCCTAATGACTGTACACTGCAAGTTGACT
The DNA here is from genome assembly GCA_963921515.1 of Calotriton arnoldi. NCBI lineage: Eukaryota > Metazoa > Chordata > Amphibia > Caudata > Salamandridae > Calotriton > Calotriton arnoldi. The sequence continues at coordinate 1,311,407 of CAWUFW010002830.1, read as the reverse complement.
TCACTGTAAGTTCATTCTGCTTGAACAGTGCCAATTCACATAAATAACAGATACACGCCCAGGCTGTGGGCTGACCGATGAAGAGGTCAGTGGTGGTGCATCAGGGTGTTCTGTTTCTTTCAGGCTTCGTTTCTTCACTCTTAATTTATCTGTTAGTTTCTTCTGTAGTTCCACCAGTTTTTCTGAGTTTCTTCTTTCTTACGTGTAGTTTCTTTTCCGCTCGTCACCATTGTTACAATGAAGACGGATCCTTGTAAGCTATGAACTTAGGTTTATTTAACTTGGTTGTAGGTTACAGATATAGCCCCATGAGGAGCAGCATCCTGTTGCTCAGCTCCTCTCACTCCAACTGTCCACTCATCCAAGCACAAACACTCTCAACTTTACAACCATACAATGACCCTACTCACTGGATGAGCAGCAGGGAACATAAAGACTGTGGAGAGAATACATAAGATAACAAGAGGACACAACAGGATTCTCTGGACTGTTCCAACTACAGACCCATTTTACTCATTAATACAGATGCCAAGATACTAGCAAAGGTCTTGTCAACCCCCACAAAAAGTAATTACTCAGTTAATACATGCCTCTCAAGTAGGGTTTGTACCTGGCCAAACATCGAAGAATCATCTTCCTACTCCTTCACATATAATCTGGCAAGAGCGTGAGAGCCTTGATGAAAGAGTTATCCTCTCGTTAGACGCCGAAATGGCTTTTCACAGAGTGGAATGAGGATACATGTTTAGAACCTTGTAGAGGATGGGCATAGGTCCTAATTTCATCACACTTGTTCAGAGTATTTACCACCATCCCAGTGCGTTGTCACCAGTTAGGGCCATCACTCTCCCTACTTTCCCATACATTGAGGCACGAGACAGGGGTGTCCCCTCTCACTCTTACTTTTCATCCTTGCCCTATAACCTCTGGCCATAGCCATCCATCATACTGAGCACATGAAAGGCATACCGATGAAGACGGGGAACTCAAAGCCTTTTACTACACTGATGATATCTTGCACACTTTGGCTCACCCTCTCAGCCACAACTCTGATAAATCTGATTGGCCTCTTCTCAAGCTTCTCGGGGTACAAGATAAATTGGACTAAATGTGAAGCTCTGTCATTGACAATCTCCACCACAAGGGCCTCCCAGTTGTAAAACTGAGAATTTAAAATATCTGGGTATACTCCTTCAAAGAAAAGATGATCTATAACAATATCTTCCCATTGATAGACAGAACGAAAGGGGAATTCCAGAAAATGGCTGCTTGGAACCTATCAATATGGGGCAGGGTACAGGTCATCAAGAGGATTAAGTTCTACTCTTTACATCTTTGGGATGTTGCCCTTGTTGATCTCTTGCTTGCAACTGGAAGAAAAAGACAGACTGACTGTCCGCTTTATATGGGGCCCCTAAAAAAGTAGATTAAGGGGTTCCATACTTTATGCTACCACAAAGAAGGGAGGGGGTCTGATTACCTCATATGGAAAGTTACTAGCTGCTCACGGACAGCCACAATCAATCTATACCACCAAATCCCACTGGGAAACCCCAGACTGGGTCGCTCTGTATAACACTGCATTGCTAGTCACTGGAGACCTAGTTGCATACTACACTAAAGGGCCTCGGATCTTAGCACTCTCGAGGCCCATGATTGCAACCTCCCATTATGTACGGTGACAAGCCCATGCTGCACTGAAAGTCGCAAAACCCCTTCACGTTGATGATCCTATTTGGCACAATGCAGCATTCATCATAGGCACAGAAAACTCAGTTGGTCTTCTTGGAGACAGGTGCATATCTAATGCCTTAATAACCTGATAACAGACGGCTGTTTCAAAACCTTTTAGAAGCTCCAGCAGGAATACGATTTGCCACCCTCGCAATACTGGAGATACATACAATTGCCCCATGCCTTGCATGAACTCTTAGGCCACCGGAATATTGAGTTACCACATTCACCGAGACTCCTCTAGCTACAGGTGTGGAAAGACTATGGAGGTACAACAGCAAGTCTTTACTCTTTACTGAATGAAGTATAATTTTCCATATCCATGTCTACTGAGTTACGTTCATGGTGGGAACATCAGCTACAGATGCAATTCGGGGAAGGAGCATGGGAGGTGACGATGACAGATTATAACAAAGAGTTGCAGGAATCCTGTGTGAAATGTGATCACTGTAAACTGCTACATAGGTGGCATTGATCCCCTTCCAGGCTCCACAGGGCCAATTTGAGCCCTGATTCACTATGCTGGAGATGCAAGGCTCCAGATTGTGACATTGTGCATATCCTCTGGATTTATCAAATAGTGCACAATTATTGGACTCAAATTTGGAGATCTTTTGGTCCAACAAGACTTGACCATGAAATTAAGTCTACTACATGATATGAGTGATCTACCAGACCCACCCTCCCACTTCACCAGATGGATGCACTGGAGGTGGCTAAGATGAGGATTCTGAGGTACTGGAAAACAGACAAACTCTCTACTGACCAGGAGTAGCTAGATGACTTGTTCACAATGGCACCTTTTGAGAAATTGTTATATAAAATTAATGACAAACTCCCCCAATTTGAAGAGGCTTGGGCAGTTTCCGTAACAAGTCGACACGCTGAGGTGGGGGCTTTGAAGCTCCCTAGGAAACCACAATTCCGTTCTTACACATGGGGAGTCCCCATGCTTCCCTATCTCTGTCCCCCTTCTCTCTCCTCCTCCCTGTTAAGTCATCCTGCAGGGAAACCCATTAGGAGGCAACCACATTAACCACCTCCTCCTTTGTTGGGAAGCTGTGCAACATGTTCGCTAGTGCTTTCTCCTTATTGGCTGGCAGACAGGGATGACCCTAATCCACAGCTGGTCCTCACTGGACATTATTCAAATATGTGATGGAATTTTCCTCAATTTTTCTAGCATTCTGCTTCTATGTTTCTTGTTCATTTACTATCCCACCCTCAGTATCACTATTAAGTCTATACACTGTATGAAGCGTTGGCTTTCAATGATTATGACTTATGATAAGAAGTTATTGGGGTATGGTGTGTGACTGTTACGTTGTTTTTTGGAACTAATTTAGTCCCAGGGGACTTTGCTTATTCTACTTTTATGGTTGTACCCACCACCCTGTTCCCCGCCTTCTGTCAACCCCCCACTGAGACTAACATTCTTGTTCTAGTAATGTACATTGTATTTCATTGTTATTTGATGATTTTCTGTAATGCCTATTGTTAAATGTTTCTGGTACGTTTCTCAATAAAGAAATGTGAGACAAAAAAACTAACAACTCAGCTGTTGAAGTGTAAGATTGTCCACTATGCAACCATAATTCCATTTTGTATCTCATGGTTACTGACATGTATTATCGTTGAACCTTTTCCATTTCTTTGATTAACAATGGTGAGCTTTAAATCATAATAAAGCATTCCATCAGTGAGCTATCTTGTGATGCTAATGTTAAAAGCATATGCTCCTAACCTTCCAACATAGTTTCCATTACTTTCTACCACACTTATTGTTCAATTTATGGTAATATGACTGTCTTCAATAATACAGGCTGAAGTCTTTAATGGCAACAAAATGACAATGCAGATGTTTATAAGATTAGGCTATGGCACACCACTAAAACAACCTTTAAGAGTTAAACAAGTACATCCAGGAATTATAGTGGCTGTTATTGTGACCAGTATATGGAGAGATTTGTTCATGTGTGGATCCACTGTGAATCTTTATCATCTATGCAAATGGCCTTTATAATGATCTGTATTGTTCTTATTGTTAAAAAGTGATGTATTTAAAAGTTTAAATTTAAAAATATATAACATTACTAGGGTGTTGATTCACTTGTTTACACTCATTATTAATGTTTTATTCTAAATGCAAGTCTAATAATTTAACACTGTACATTGACCCAATTTAACAGAATGTATTATAAACTTTTTTGTAAACCATTCTGAAAATAAAAATATATGTAAATAAAGTGTCTGGTCCTCCTGAGAATATTCCACTGTTTGCCCTTCTTTTCACTTTCAGCTTTGCTGATTCCATGCTCTGCTTCTGGCAAACTAGTGATTTAAAGGATAAAGTTAAGCTGGGTTAATGCTTTAAGAGAAGTAGGGCAATCTCACAATGTTAAAATGTGAAGTGTAAATGAGTGGGCCCCAGTGCTAATCCACACTCACCCCCAAATAGGAGCTGCAAAATTAGACTTAAATGAACTCAAACCTACAGGTTCTCGTGAGGGAAAAGGGGGATAGGGAGTAGAAGAGAAACAAACTGTGGTTTGTCTCCTGAGTTTCATGATTTCACATATCTTTTTTGCTTAAAGGAGTGTAGAACAGTTCCAGTAACACATGCCAGAGGAACAGCAAGTCTGGCCGTGACAATAAGCACATACAGTTTGAGTATGAAAATAGGTGTACTTGTACAATACTGATCAAGCCCAATTCCAAATAGTTCACCTGATGCACTGGCAAATGCAGGAAGCACCCAAAGATCTCCCCTGAGATTAGGAGCAACAGGAGACACTGTCAGTGAAAGCAATTTCCAATTAGGTTCAGGTGTAGAATGGCAAAACTGTCACTGGAGCCTTCTTCACAGGCAATGCAGGAAAACAGAATTAAAGGCAAGGAAAACAAACCAAGGTGTGGGGAATGCAAGTCCAGTGAGCAAATTGAGCTATTGGATTCAAGGCCACTTTTTCTTGATATATTACTGCTTAAATTGCTCTGGATACTGTCCTTTCGTACTTCTAGTTTAAATCTTTTTATTGAGGTTAAGACAGGAAATGCATACAAGACAGCTTACATATACAAAGCTGTGTACAAAAGAAACATGTCAACCCAAACCGACTACACAGAGTCCGAGCACCAGTTGGGAGCACAACCTCCTCACCAGGATCAGGGGACATAAAGGCAAATAGGGAGTACCCAAAACAAAAAAGAGAGTGAGTGCGTGGATATGAAAACTGCAGGTGAGCCATAGGGAGCTCAAAGATTGGGGAACTGGCCCTGCAGGGGTGGAAGGAGTCAGGAAGAGAGCAGGGATAAGGCAATTCGGGGCCAGAGAGAGAGATACCCTAGTCGATGACGCACATAGCAAAGAGGCAGCAATGATGGAAAAAGGGTGGACAAGAGAATGGTTACTGAACGACAGAGCCCTCGACGGGCAGGGCAACAGGTCAAGACCAAAAAAGCGGCCAAAGGAAAGCAGGGGGCATGGGAGAAGCAAACATACAAAGACCCAGACCCCAAAGAGCAATCACAAGGAGGAGAGAAACAGTGATGAAAAATACCCACCCAATAGTCCGGGGTCAAAGGAGATGACAGCCCATCATGGTGCCTTACAGAGGAGGGGCCCCAGATGTCCCTAAACAAATGCTTCTGGTCATTCAGTCGGTAGATCAGCCGCTCATGCCTTTCATAGGTCTGACTGGTCTTTCTTCTCTGATTGACCTCGATGACCCAGATCCATGTATTTCAGTCCCCACCACCACTGTCCAATCTTCCACAGTCTCCATGCCTCTTATCTTTATCTGTGTCTGACTATCCATCTTGTACTTTTTCTTGTCTAGTCTTACATTTCATACTTCTTCATCACTCTTGTCGAGTTATGACACACAAGCCCCAATGGTGACTTTCATGTAGCCTGTTACTCTCTCTTTTTTCATACTGTTTAGCAATAGATTCCTGTTTTATCTATTCAGTTCCTCATTTGTGGACTAATGCGCATCAATGAAAGTATTCCTAAATAAATGAGTGGAGATTCCTACTTTGAAGCCTTTGATTGCCACGTTACTAAAGACCGTTGAAAGCTGAAAACCTGTACTTCATTCTGCTTTTCTGAAATTGGACCTTCCATTAGTTTTGCAAAATTCTTCCTTTGAGCCAATCATGAAATTTCCTTTATGCATCTCTTTTGTTAGTCCTATAAATTAATCCATCCAGGTAAGCAGGAGAATGGAGGACCCTCATACATGAGGATTCATTCTGAAACTTTTTTCTACACTGAGTGGCAACAGGTCTTATTTTTGGTTTGGTTTTCGATTGAGAGACCGTTCTTCATGTAAATTTTGACAGCTTATTAGAAGTAATTTGTGGTTTCTACCCAAAAGCAGCAACACAGGGGGAAGTGAGAACTTTTCACTTCAATTGTGGAGGACAATTTACATTTATTTGACAAGGACTGCAACTGTGAGATTGTACAAATCTTACTTTATAACAGTTCACCCCCAGAGAAGAGTCAGAGGTCATACCTCTCAATGCTTGCCAAACAGCTTTGATTAGATATCTTCATTTTTTACAAGGCACATTCAGGACAGACCAAGAAGCTGTTTTGGAACAGAACAATAAAATAAACCGCCTACTGTCTCTGAGTTTCCATTATAGGACATATGAAATATCTGAGTGACTCTGAGCAGAAAGTGTCAACATTATTAATAGTGGATGCCCTGAAATGTGTTTGACTTTAAAAAGATGAATCTTTCCTTAAAATGTATATTGATGCAGCAGGAATGTATCTGTGGCCTCTATGTATGAGTTCTCTACTACTTGGTACTTCATCATATAGATCAAGACTATGACAAGGAAGGCAGTGAACCGATTAGTTACTGGTAATCATAATTTCTCACAGGTCTGGAATTACTTTTAAAATTCCTTAAACCCTCTGCCTCCTACTTGCTTTATGGCATCAAGGCTCTAATAATTGAGTAGCATTGATCATTTTGTGTGTAAAAACATGTTCTTTTACAGTTGACGAGAAAGGTATTTTGGAAAGAAAAGTAAGTTTTACTGATACCTAATTTTGCTTTATAAATATATTTGAAGCTTTTCTCTTAAAGAGACAACTGGATGAGGAATCCTAGGACTGAGATTGTGAAAAGGTGCTGGTAAATAATCTGACCTTTAGGGATTTATGCTAGTGTCATAATATGCAATTATGCACCTGTTAAAGCACACAAGTCTACTTTCTGTTTTCAAATTAGCTATCAGACTCTTATAGTGCAAAACAGCGTCAACCGCAACTATTGGACTAAACAACAAGTGCCACTAGATGGTATCACTAAAAAGGCATTAGAAAACCCCTTATAAAAGGCACTCAAAAAGGTATTTGCTGCTAGAAGTTATAGCTCATGGAACTGGTGCATGTTTTTACAGAAGCATAAAAAAATAACAGATTTTGTAGGTTTTATTTTTTAAACTTGTAAAGAATGTCTGTCCATTGTTATCAAATTAAAATTTGAGTTGATGTTTCTGGTCACAAATTCTAGTTGTATAGCTGGAGTGGTTAGTGGAAGTCTGAAATTCCATTTCAAAATGAAAAAAATATTTTCCACATGCTGCAAATGATCTTTTTTGCACAGAGGCCCACCAGATTCAGATGATACATCAGACACCAGCGACCAAATGATTGTTGTTTGGCTGTTGTATACCTATAGACTTACTACTGGGTATAAAATGTGAGAACTTTATGGAATTCTGAGCAATATGGGCCCTGCATCACATCTAAAGGCCAGAGGGTGGAGTTTAAAAATGCTTAGATGATGCCATCGAAGTTTATTTTTTTATGTATATTAGAGATAATAAAATTACATGTATGTAGTCATATGGTCATTCGTACATACAACAATAAATCTATGAATAAATGTAAGAGAAAAAATGCATAGGCTGTGGATCAAGTTGTGACCCTTATTTTTGTTAACACCCCTTCAGTTGTGGAATCTAACAAATTGATGGTGGAAAAGGAACCTTAGGTTCATTTCGTCTACAAATTAGTCTGTTTTCTCTTTGTACAGAATGCTTTGCATCAGCTCTAGGTTTAATGTGTGTCCTTATTATAATTATTACTTTAATTCACCCCCTGTCTTATTTGAATCATGTTTCTGTTTTTCCCTAATCATGCTTTTGCTAAAACAATGTCTTGAACTAAATATAATTTATTGTATTTGCCTGCCCGTCCATATCTCAAATCATTTTCTCTTGTACTAAAATGAATCGTTCATCAATAAAAAATTGCCCCTTGGACTTTGTATTTTTCCATTTATGAATCTTAATGACTCTGTCCTGTTGTATAACTACCTTCATTCTTCCCGCGCATTTCATTTGTGCTGATACGGCACTGCTTACCAAAGTTATTGAAAAGTCAATAAGTTAACTGCATACAATAATTTACCCTAAATTAAAAGCTATTAGGAAACCCACAACAAATGGAAAACAAGTCACAATTTGCCTAACATTAGAGGTGAAAGAATGTATTTAACAAAATAATTATAGTAATGTATTATTTCATCCTTCAGTATGTTTTTTTATGTGACAATCATTTGAAAACAGCAGAAGGGAGCACATCCAGAGAGAAACTTCCTACTTGTGCTCCTGCAACTGATTCGCAGAAATAAGAACTCCACATCTCATCAGAATGGATTGTATATTTAATGAAGAAAACTATTTTTTTCACTCTAAAGCAAAGGAAATCAAGTATGTGCAATCTGTAAGTTCAGAAGGTAAAATATATTGATAAGAATACTTTTATTGAGGGCTGAAAACATTAACTATACCAGTAGAATACAATAGGCGAGGAATCAAAAAGACAAGACTGACTGGTTCATTTTGGCACATTGTTGTGATGATAGGGGCAGAGAACCAGTACTTGAGTTGCGGTTCATGGCAACAAAAAGCCAGATAATTGAGTTAACTTTGAGGGATGGAATGGAGTAACAGCTTGGCAGCTAAACCATTAGAACAGCATTAAAAGTGTAGAAAATGAATGGGTTGATCTCAGGAAGCAGAGAGATAGTACCGATCTAAGATGGTTGAAGTAAGTGCAGGTACATAATTCTTTATCAAGGATTTAAATTATAAATCTTTTTCTGCACATAGTTATAATGTACTTTTCACTTATAATTTATCCTTACATTTTTAGGGTATGTGTGCGTGTGCGAATGTGTGTGTGTGTGTGTTTGTGTGTGTGTGTATATATATATATATATATATATATATATATATATATATATTATTCCTAATCATGCAAAAAAATCTTTGTAAATCTAGTCCTTAATGGTTCTGTGTTTGACATTTCATTAATCCTGGATGGTGGAGTTATGACAGATAAGATGAGAGAATAGGCCACATGTGTTAGAAAAGCATGGATTTCATCGAGGTTGCTGTCAAATGGACCACCTGACAAGAGGGAGAGTTTCTTGGGGCATTTGTCTGGATGAAATAACCTCAACAGAAGAAATTAGCAGAAATGTAGCAAGCCTAGACACATATATATTGGTACAAATGCGCAGATGGGTATTCCTGTTATTAATAGGATTAGGATGCATTAACATATATCTGTTCTTTGTAGGATATAGGATGTTAAGCCTAAATTCAAAGATTAGATAGGACAACTAGGTACAAGTAAAAGAGTATCTTAGTTGGTAAAAGTTTTCATGTCTTACCATATCTATCTGGTTTAGGAAGGATATAGTGATTTTGGGAATATGCAATGATTTGTGTGTTGGTTGCTCCTGAATTTGGAAATATTGCCATTGATGTAGCAGAAAAGTACAGCAAATAAGAGACTAATGTAGACAGGTAGCCGTGACCTTGCGTGCGACAATTGGGGATGTTGACAATGTATATGTATTCTCTGCAAAAACGGAAACATCAGAGCAAAGATTAGCCGACATTAAGCATTTAAATTGAACTAGAGACTCATGCAAACATGTTTAATCAAATCTTCTTTGGAATATCTAAGATGCAAGAAAGATTTATCAATAATGTAATCAGTGGAAACATTTAAGCTACTCAAGGAGAGATTAGTCAAAGTACAGTTTACCAAGTCCCAACATGAAACCAAAAGCTGGCTCTGATAAATTCCACTTTCTATAGTTTTAATGTGAAACATTTCGACCAAGACAAGAAAATGCAGACTCTTTAAACAAGTGAGAGTTTTACATTTTAAGTATTTTGGAAATGGTGTATAGCCTACTTTGTTGATATAATCTTTTTTGAAGATCGCAGGAACTCTAAATATGCTGATCCAACCTGCAAACTGTAAAACATGGTCAAAGGGGAACATCTGCATATTTAATCAAGAGTGTTCAAAAGCTGTAGCCAAGGACATGATTTAAGAGACAGGATATTGTTCTCCTTTTTAAATGATTGGTTTAATTGAGTGCACTTGATCTGAATAAGCAGTATAGAAGATAGTGGTGTATAATCAAAATAATCTGAAATTGCCTTAAAATATCCCTTCATAAATCTTCAGCACAACCTGGCCTTAGTACAATAGATGTCTGACACCCATGGGGAAATTGTAGGCCACTAATGTCACACTGCAGCACTGTCATGCACCATAGTATTATACTAGGGAGAGTGAGACCTCATCTATATGATGGCACAAACTGTGCTGGCACATTCTCTGAGTGCTGTTATCTCATTTGCTTTTGCACATTGTCTATACACATGTACCACATGTTTCCTTTGTGTGTACACACCGTGGCAAAAATAATGGTGTGGATTAATTAAACTTCAGCGTGTTGAACATTTTACTCACCCCGGCGTGAAGGTTGGGCTTTGGGAAGGCTCGTGCAGAAAGTATGGTAGATGAGATACCTTTGCTACGTCGGAGTGAAACAGTAAAGGTTTGGGAAGCAGCTAATCCTATGAAATTAAAAACTGTAAGGAGCATCAGGTATCAGAGTTAGCCGGTTTTCTTTCACATTCAAGCAATATATAGGTGTGTGTCATTTTGCTACTTAAAAGTAATACAGATTCACTCTGAGCCATGCAAGAATTAAGAGAGAGGGAGCAAATTGTGTTTATTCCAGATTTTAAATTATGAGTTGAGTACAAAATGAGTGTTGCACCATATGTTCTCCTTGTACAAATCCCTCTTAAGTGGAGAGATTTGCACAAGGAAAAGAGAACAGAAAGAGGAATCACATGACACTGCATATTATTCCATATTCCCATTTCCAAACTAGAAAGCTCAGAATCACAAGTGGAAACTGCCCACGTAAATAAATTGACGAAGTGATAGTGTGTTTTCCTTTGGGTGTTTTTCGAGTCAAGTTTTCATCCACCCTAAGAATGGTGAGCAGACTAGAGAAACTACTTTAGTCGGTGTGAAAGAAGCTCTAAAATGTTGTCAGTCCTTGAAACAAGCGCAAGTATAAATGATGCATTCTGAGCAGCCACTGACTACCTGGCATCCTCAACTTGGAGATGGTGCTATGAGTAAAGGGCAGTGAGTAAGATGTCGTTTTTACAGTCAGACTTGGTATCTCTTTGGGGAACAGACTGTACAGCCAGTGTGCACAATCCTACTCACAACCTCATCACTCAACACAAAAAGTGAGAACATACACCCAGTGCACATATTACGTGAGACAGCAAAAAGCATATGTGAGGACAATGAGCACTTCTTGACTATCTCAGACTGATACAGCAGAAGCTTGGAGATCATGTAACAAGGGTGAGTGAAAGAAGCCAGGAACCTCAGAAATATGGATCAAAAGAATTGCTAGAATTCTATGAATTTATTGATGTTTATATTTTCATTGCATAAAAGATATAGCAGGTAAACTAGTCTGTGAAAGTCTGAAATGAAGGTCTAAAAGTTGTTATTGATTGAAACATGTTGTGAATGCAATACCAATGTGCAGTATTATTCATTGTTAATGTCTTGTTAATATCTACCATGGAATTAAATGAGAAATTGGCCTCCATGTTCATGCATCTGGTAGACACACTATAGTCGATGCAAGTGAAGTGTGTGTTCCTTCCTACTTTCTAATAATGACATTGTGCCTGTAGGAAGATCCTTGTGGCCACAGGAAGTCAGCTTCTTTACAAACATGAGTAGAAAAAATGCATCTTCTGTCACTCCAGTTGCCACAGGAAGCTCATATGTCTTCCTCACTGCAAATGATAATGGTGCTGCTGGGGAGAAGAAGCAGTTTGCTGTTTGTTTAGGATAGTGACCCAATAAGGAGGGATTATCCTCTTTCTGGTACCAGAGAATACATTTTTTTGCATGCTACCAAGACACATTTCTAGTCAAAGACCATATCCAAATTCATGCATTTAACACCTTCTTTCCAATATGAGTCAGCTGCTAGGATGAGGCAGGCGTTTCCTCAGGCAACTGCAAAATGCCATCAACTCAGGTTTATGAGTTCTGGAAACCAAATGGGTTTCTACTTTATTACAAAGGAGTTTAAGACATGTCCACACATTTTGGACCACAGCTATGCATGCTGTCTGACACATGTCTTCTAAACAGGAATTCTGCTTGTACATACTTGCCAATGTTTCACCATATGTTGTGCTATAGTGCCAAAGTTAGATTGACACTTCTGGATATCACTCCACTGTTGGAGGACGTGCCCCTGCCTTGGGTGGAGGAGAGAATGAACTGTACCCCATAAGGGTTTGTGTTAGCAACAAGCGCGTGAGGGTGCGATGAGGGATGTCTGCTTATATATCCCCCTTGAGAAGGTGAATGTTATTCAACTTTCCAGAAGGCTGTGGCTGTGAACAGTTAATCATTGCCCTGAAGCAACAGAGCCATTTCAGGGTATGGCAATCAGCCTATTTCTGTATGAGTAATCATTTTAGAAATGTGACAGTCAAATATGTTTTGCTTGACCTGTTCATGTGCACACTTGATGTGGGCATAGGCCCACTCCAGTACTCATTAGCACCAACTCAACCCACAGACCAAGGCGTGTCACAGGATAAGGGACATGGTAGCTTTGAATAAATCAGAGTTACACAATGGAGACATCTGCTCAAATGGTGTGCTTAATTTAGTATGCACATTGCTACGGTTTGCATGTGTTATCATGCACAACATGGAGTTCTTTGTGGACATTTGATAAATGCATTGTATTGGGTACTGCAGGGGAACAGTTTACTGCAGCCAATGGCAAGAGTAGTCTAGGACCGACAGAGAGCCCATGAGCTGAGCAAAGTGTTGTAGAAGTGTACTGGGACAGTGCACATGGTTAAGAGGATTATAGTTCCCTGATGATAGCTCCCTTCTTACAAAGTAGTGAATCACCATGTCTGCAGACTGTTTTTCACTGTGAACACCAAGTTTTGTTTTTTGAAGTCACAAGTGAGTCCACTGCAGCACCACCAAGAGCAAATGAGTAACGCATGGTTGGAACGACTGTCACCAGCCACCATATGATGTTCAATGCATTACTGGTCTAAAGCCCATTGATATGCTGCTGTAATCAAGAGCAGGTGTGGTCATGGGCACAATCAGCCTGCTTCACATGTGATGTAGCTGCACAGAGAAAAGTATACTCAGGCCAAAAAGGGCAACTGGATGTGCAGGAAGAAATAAGTCGCCAAACTGAAAAATATTGGTTGAGCCCCAAGATGTAAGCCAGGGACATCTTAAATGATTGGTTTGCAATTTCTTAGCAAAAATGGAGATTAGAGATAGTCATCTGCTTATATGTATCTTATATAGGTTCACCCAAAAGATTTGCTCCAAAGAAAGGATCCCGAAGTCGGGTCTGAAGCGACTTCATGCTATGCAACCCAGACAGCACACCAATTGTTAAAGAAAGCAAGGACCATACGCCAAAGAAAAGGAGCATACTGTATTCCAAACGAAGCAGCCCATAAGGTATGTGACTGAAACTGTTCTACCCAAAGAGGCATCTAGAAGTCAAAGCAACAGGTCCTGGAGCCAGATACTGCCTTTGATACAAGAGCCAAGTGGAAAACTTGGTCCACGAATCTCTGGCTGATAAAGGGCTATGACAAATCCGGGTCAGGAGGCGGCAGGTCAATGCAAATTTAGTGGGCCCCTATGAGAAAGCAGATTATTAGTTGGGGTAGATGGGAGTCCACAACAAGGTATAATGTTACTAGGTCCAGATAGGTTTCATTAATCTAAACTTGAGCTCAGCCCCTGGTAGATATGGCACAGAGCAGACAAGCTTAAATTAAGAACATGTGTAAAGCATTTAGAAGTACCCAAACAGTTAAATGTCAAAAACACAACACAATATCAAATATCAACCCCTAGAGCCGCCAGCCATGACTATGACAGTAGCCCCCTTAAGCTATCCCATAACATGAATACTCCTGCAACACCAGGAGAGAGGGCTCCATCAACTTCTTTTAACACCATAATACGCCATGGAAGGCCCACAAGATATGCTCAACAGAGGCCCCATCTTGAGGCTTCATCAGACCTATTATCTGTGGAATTCCTCACATATGAAGGCCCTAAACAACATGAACTAACATTAACAACATGAGGCACAGAGGAACTTGCATTTTTAATCCTAAGGTTTGCAAGTACCTTCGAAATGTGGGGAATAACGCTCTCAAAATAAACTCTGTCTCAATACTTCTTTTCTCTGCTGCAGAGCACAAAAAGCTTAGTCACCCCATAAATAGCCCCCTTTTATTCTCTCCTGCGGGATGCCAGCGGCTATTTGCCCTGTAGATCTGCGGCATCAATACAAACATAGTCGACTAACAACTCAAGCTAGCATCAGTAGGATTGGCTTACATCTGTTATAAATGCCCCTAGCAAAACATGAATTCTCTACACACACATAACCAGGATGGCAAAAAAGGCTCTGCACATCCTTTCATGAAATATTGTAAGGGAAAAAACCCTGCTGCAAGATGGCATTCCTCCAAAGGCCTAGAACAATTTCGAAATCATTGCCTTGCAAGAGACATGGTCAATGGCAGATCTGCCAGTGGAAGGCTGTATGCATCATCAAGTAATGGCCATTAAAACACAGCGCAACGGAAGACCCTAAGGAAGGCTCGTAGTCTTCATATTGCTAAATATGGGCATTGTCTTTGAACAATTACCCTCCATGAAATTAGGTCTTCAAATATTCAAATACAGCAAATGGTGCAAGTAGGACAGGCCCCCAGTTCTGTTGTTCAATGTTTATGCTCATCCCAGCTTGATTAAAAAGCAAGCGCTACAGGAAATGGTAATCTCTAGAATAACTAACTTTAAGCAAACTAATCCATCATTGGAAATAATTCTGACAAGGGACTACAATGCAAATTAAATGTATACCACGGACGAAGATGATAAGCTGGCAGATGAGAACTTATACTGGAACGTTCCACCACAATCAATCATGGTAATAAAACACTGTGACATAAAAGTTTGCGATGGCCCTGGAATTTCTGGGCATGAGGATGTTAAATGGAGGGCCACCAGATGATAATCCACCTAACTCCACCTATTATGGGCCAAACTCCCAGTTCATCATTGACTATACAATCATTTCACTACCACTAATCCCAATGTTACAACAATACAAAATTCAATACCCTATGGATAGTGACCACTCCTATCAGATGCTCTTACTGGAACTAAGGGCCAGATATACGACCCTAAATTGCATGCGCAAACAGGTTAGCATGCAAAAACGAATAGGGCCATGTACAATTCCTATTTAGTGAGTCGCATTTTTTGCGACTCGCTAAATAGAAGTTGAGACTCGCTATTAGGAAGGGGCGTTTCAAGGGCGTCCCTTCCTATAGCGACTCTCTACCCCATGTATGAATGTTTTGCAACCGCAATTGCGGTCGCAAAACACTCACAATTTACCGCCCTCTTCAAGAGGGTGGAAATGCACTCCCAAATGGGAAGGGGTCCCCAGGAGACCCCTTCCCCTTTGCACATGCAGGGAAACATGTTTTTTAGGGGCAGGCAGTGGTCCCAGGGACCACTATCTGCCCTTAACAAATGAAACAAAAACGTTTCATTTTTTTTAAAAATGCAGCCCATTTTCCTTTAAGGAAAATGTGCAGCATTTTTAAAAAAAGACTGCTTTACTTAAAAGCAGTCCCAGCCGTGGAGGTCTGCTGAGCCCAGAAGGCCACCATCACTGGGAGGGCCAGCCATTTCCAATGTCATCGCAAATTGCGAGTGCCTCATGAATATTGATGAGGCATGCAATTTGCGACCCCATTGGGAATCGCAAACAGTGTCTCAGACACTGTTGTACATGGCATTTTGCGACTCGCAATCGAGCGCAATTTGCAAGTCGCAAATTTTCATGGTCGTACATCTGGCCCCAAGTCTTCCAACTCAAGCGCCAACACCAGCAGACATTGGTGCAATAAACTCGACCAATTTAAAGTGCCTGAGATGGAGTAATAACACAATATCAGACCTATGATTCTTGGCCAAAGAACTTCTGATTGTAAGCACTAACATTATAGGTAATCAAATTACTGCATGGATGGACTTTATTGGAAATCTGTTCACCCATGCTGATACAGCCAAAAGAGGCTCACAGATTGTGCATAGAAGGCACACAAGGCTCTCTTCTTAATGCAATGCTTTAAAAAAGTAATTAAGAAAAACCATCAGACTCTTCAGGAAGACAGTTAGGCCATCCCTTCTTTGGGAAAGACTAAAACCATTAAGAAAATACTACAAAAATCAACATTGGGAGGACAGGCAGCCCAGTAAAGAGGAATTCTGGACTAAGTTGATATATAACACCAAGCAGACTAACTACAGTACGTTGTGGGAGACAATCAATGGGCTTGACAGATCAGTAATCATACTAAATAACTCAAACATCCCAGAGGTAGTATGGGTAGCTTATCTAACTCATGCATTCACAACTAACAAATGTCCCTCAGAAGTTGAGACCATAGAACACAATCAAAGCAGTAACAAGTCCATACACAACTAAATTGTCAGCGTACATGACATCAAGCCTAACTGCAGGTCCAACACAAGAGATGACAACCAATCACTTCTGAAAAAGGTATACAGGGGTGGCACATTTATGCCTGGCACTAGCCAGTAGGCGGTGGTTACCCTTGGCCAATCCCTAGTCAATAGAGAAAAAGTTCCCAAGGAAAACCCTATCCACTTTTGAAGCAGTTCCCATGTGCCCAACCGCAAACAATCTCAGAGTGCCCCTCCCTCCCTAAATCTAAAATGGCAGAACCTTTCTTCTCCTGTTCAGAGCTCCTGTGCCTACCGCAGAGGTGTGGCCAGGTATTTGAGCAGGGAGGCAGGCCTAAGTGGAAGCTACACCTGCCAGTGACAGGGTAGGCATCCTGAGAAGGTATGCAAGGGGCTGGGACAGACCCCCGGCCATCCTGTCAATGGACGGTCAACCTATCCCCACAACCAAGGCATCAAGGAACTATTCAACTACCTTTTGTAAAATATTTGGTGCAAATCTGTCTTTACCAATTAATTGGATTTGTAATGAATTTTTTAAAAAGTCCAATGATGAACTTGTTACCTGGTTCCTAGGCAGAGATAGCATTATTTACTTTATATATTGTATCCTAGTGCTTTTCTATGGAATGGCTAACCCCGCTACAGTGAAAGTATCTTTAGCTTAATGTCACTGTAAGCACATGTTTAATATTAAACTTTTACATGTCCTACTTTTAAATATCATGCACCTGAATCACAGGAATATAAAGCCTACTTAGGGGTGACTTACTACTATTTAAAAGGAAGGTTTAGACCTGTCAAAAAGAGTTATTTTGAAAGGTCAAATTTGCAGTTTAAATCTGCGCAGCCAAATTACTGGTGGTAGGCCTGTGGTCATGTTTCACATTGTCACTTTGATATATGCTGCAGTAGACTAGCGACATTTAACTTACAGGCCCTGGGTGCACATTGTTCCATATACCAAATGCATATAGGTAAGTTAGGAGTATAATCAATTTCAAATGTTTTGGGGGTCAGAGCACATGCACTGGTGTCTGCTTAGCCCCAGTGCACAGACGCAAAAGAACCAGCAGCACCAGTCCCCAAAAATGGGTGTGATCATACCAAAAAGAGGCATTTTCCTTCAGCCATAATTATGACAACTGGGGTCTTTCACCTCTAGCTTTGTGGTGCTCCAGACTACAGTCTCTCAAATGGGGAACAAAGTATTCTTTTTAGGACTTGACTGTCAGGGTAGAGAGACAGAGCAGTCCCAGGATGACTCCTGTAGCTCATGTAGGCTAGAAACTCGGAATTAAGCAACATATCAAATAACACACAATAAATCATTGCCCTTCAGAACTTTTTCTTTAAAAAAGGTAAAGTACTTTAATACAAACACAATTACATGTTACTCACAAAAATGCAAATAGTTACAAAATGTAGGTGGCTAAACAGATTGGAAGGCCTCACAGAGAATGTGGGGTGCAAATGTTGGACTTTAAAAAAATGGTAGAGTGGTTCAGGGACATCTTAAGGATTAAGGGGGGGCAGCCAAACATATTTTAGGAGGCCACTGTTCCCAGCCTTGAATTCATGATACATTTGCGGCTAATTCACAGCCATCAAAAATTTCAGAAATAGTAAAAGAAACAGGAAAAATTGTAGGACTCACCCATTCCCTTTATTATCCCTCCTTTTCTTGAGCTGCCTTTAGACTGCCACAAACAGCACACACTCTGGCATGAAAGAGGACCATGAGGAAGCCAAGTATGAGGCTATGGTATACCTCACAACATTCTGCGATCCAAAAAGGTAGGATTTTTATGATTTCTAACATTTTAATTTACATAATGATATCATCACAGGAAATTACATCACATGGCCTTTAACCTAGCCATGAGTTCACATAATTTAATCACATTACTTGAAACAGACCACAGAAAAAGATTATTTGGCATTTGAATAAATGAATGAATGGATAAGTTGGACTCTGCCCAGAGCGCTCCCCTACCAACTTTTAAGGGTCATGGTAAGCACTTGTTTATCGATTTCATTTTTGTTTCCACCCCTTTATTTCATTTAATATCAGATTTCTTAATTACGGCTAGTACTTACAGCGATCATAATCCTTTGTGCCTTAAAAATAGCTGGCTTGCACTGGGTCTCAAAAAGGGGAGTAGGGGTGGAGGGGCCCTCCAGCCCACAGACGGGGGCAGGAGGTTAAATTGGGCACAAATTACTCCTGGCCATTTATATGAGTCCATCTTAGTCAAATGCCAGGAGGAAATTCAGATCTGTTTGGTGGCCCAGAGACACTCAGATGTCCAAGTAGTTAAAGCATTTGAATTAATTGCCTGCTCCATCGCTGAGTTATTGATGATCCCTGCTGCTAATAATCAACGAGATAGGGCCCTGAAATGGTTTGATATAACTTGTTCTCGTGCAGCAAGGTCACTTAAGGCAGCCCTGCATGCTGTCCCTAGAGACAGTGGATAAGTAAGAACTCGTAGAATACAGTACAAAACTGCTCTTAAAGAACGTAAAGAAGCCTTGATGGAGGAGGCCTGGGGGAAGCTATTGGAGCCTAGCACTATCAAGAACAGCACTAAGTTCTGGGGCATAATTAACAGCCCAATCCTGGGAGCAGAGCTTGCCAGTGCTCTTGATGCGCACATCACAAGGATGATTGGGTCAGACATTATGAGGGTATGTTTGGGGTACCTTAGTCCAGATATTACCCAATTGGGGAGTAAATGAAAAGTCTGTGCTGTTTCGGAGGAAGAGGTGAGGCGGGGAATAGCAGGTATGACGTGAAACAAGGCCCCCGGCCCGGATGGGATTCTGCCCGACCTTTACATCCTTAACCTGGAGTTTTGGGCCCCGGTGCTCACTACTGTCATTAAGGCGGCTGTCAGGGCGGGTTGCTCGGCCTCATGGGCCACATCCACCATCGTCCCGGTTTTTAAAAAGGGGAATAGAGAGAGCACACACTGTTATAGGCCCATCTCCCTGTTGGACTCAGGGTTAAAGTGGTCGGACAAATCCTGTTAGACAGATTAACTACCTGGGCTGCTGAGAATAACATCTTGTCAGACACCCAATACGGGTTTCGCTCCTTCCGCTCAACTATAGAGCAATGCCTTAACCTCTTCCTGATGGCGAACAAGTACATGGTCACCCGCACTGGGACCTTTGTCTTGGCCTTTAAGACCTCTCCTCTGCATTCAACTGCGTGACTAGAGGCAGGCTTTGGCAGACCCTGCTCTCTCTGGGGGCGGACAGGGAAATAGTCCTTTTCCTACGGGATCTTCACCAAGATACCAGGGCGGCTGTGCGTTATTCTGGAGGCATGAAGGCCTCACGCTTGTTCCCCATCAGGAGAGGGGTAAGACAGGGTTGCATCCTGGCCCCTATTGTATACATCAATGGCCTTGAGAAGACCCTTCTAGAGACCAGGGCGGATTTTCCGCAAGTAGGACGGCGTGGCCTCCCCGTCTTGCTGTACACAGACAACGCCATCCTGATGGCCAGAATGGAACGGAGGCTACAAAGGCTAATTAATTCTTTCGTTCAGTTTATGGGGGGAGCAGGACCTTGTGGTTAATAATTCTAAATCCTTCATCATGCAAATAGGGGCCCATCCTAGCAGGCCATACACCTTTATGTTTGGGACAACCACCATGCCAAGAGCGAGTGTTTTCTCCTATCTAGGAGTCTTACTGGACGATAAAATGAAATGGAGGCCTCAACTTACCAGTAAGAGGAACGATCTTTCCAGAGAAATCGCAGCCATATTTAACTTTTCAATCAGACTGGGGAAAAGACCTGTGGGAGCCTTATTACATCTATATAGTGCCAAGTGTCTATCCAAGGTATTATATGGCAGCGAAATTTGGGGGTATACCAACACAAAGGAACTCCAAACTGTGGAAAATAAGTTCTTGAGACGGCTCCTCTCCGTCTCCCAATGTACTCCGTCCTTCTCAATACATGAGGAGCTGGGAAAGAAACATCTAACTGACATGATAGCGATATGCCCTGTCATATTATGGTTAAAAATCTGGGCAGGTAAGGGGGCATCGTTAAACAAGCGCATTCTAAATGATTGAATGGCCCTTGACCACGCCCCACGAATACCATGGTTGAAGTATATCGAAGTGACCTTATCGGGCGTGGGGAGACTTGATCTTTTTACTAACCCAGACCGGATAACCAAGAGAGATCTGAACCCCATAAAGGCGAGCCTCATGGGCAGAGGGTTATGGCAAGGGAAGAGAGGGAGCTCCTAAAGCCCAGTGTTCGCCGATTTATAATGTTAAAAACTACTAAATCGTCTGAGCCCTATCTATTGGGATTTGTAAACTCATATGATAGATTCCTGCTCACGAGGTTCCGGTTTAACCTTTTCCACCTCCTTCTTGCTCATCCCAGGGGTTGTACCAAAGGCCAAACTTTGTCGTCCTGTGGCTGTGATGGTCAATCTCCACAGGATATGACCCATTTTATGATGTTTTGTAGTTTTTATGAAACCCCTAGGAAGTCGTTTATAATTCCAATCTGAAAAGAGCTAATTTTATGCAAGTACGCCCAGCCTTTATTTACCTACAAATGCTGACATGTAGCAATGTTTTTTATGTACTTGAATTCCAAAAATCTGCCATCAGACTTAGATCCAGTTGCGAATAACCAGCCTGTTTAACTTAACTGTATTCCCGCAAAGCGCCCGATGATCCGTTTTTAATGCTACAGCACTTACGTAACATGAAGCCAGTGGCCGGTTTGGCACTGATATTTTAACTCACCGGCAGTGCCGGGTGTGGCCTGCTTATTTTTACTAGACTTACTGTTGCATTTTATTTATTTATTGTGTGCTTTTATAGTTTTATTGAAACCGAATAAAGATTATTGACTTGACTTGAATCAATGAATAATTTATTGTTTCAGTTCATTAAAACCATAACAATGTTACCACTATAGAGGCACAAATATGCATGGTGAAGCCTAGATAAAGCGCATTTGTGCTTAGTAGAACATAATACCACCATCTGACGTTGTAGTATCACATACTAAAATACCTAATTAAAATACAACAGTACATATTAATATGTTAAAACTCTATCTATCCATATGTGATATTCCTTGCAATAACACTAGTGGTCTATCAAGTCCAGTTGGCCTCAGCTCTTGTCGGTTGTATAACACTTATATGCTGACTGCTGATGTTGGTTTAGCCAACCCGCTGAGCTCAATGCGGGCGATCATCAGGAATTAAACTAAATTAAAGTTCAACTGTGGGTCTAATGGATTGAAACACACCATTATTGCTTCTCTGCACGTGTGAATGCCTCTGGCATTGAAACTGTTTTTTAGTAGAGTGGTGCAAGGTTTGTACAGATGAGGACGTGTACTGATCAAATATATAAAGTCCTCCTTTTTGGTGCCACAAAGTCTACACGTAGTTGGTCCACTGCATTTCCAGTTTGGTTGGCTGGCCAGCGCTGGTAGTTGGCCAAACCGTAAGGCCATCAGTCTTCACTTGATGTGTGCTGGGAAGGAGGTTTTTAGATATGGAGAAGGTTTTAAGCCATCATAGTGTTTGATCACGATCCAGGCATGAGATCGGGAACTAAAATAGTTTTTTCCTTCCAGATCTGACTGCATCTTTACCACCTTGCTCACCACTCTCTAAAGGGCCGGAAAGGGCAAGTTCTTGTCCCAGAGTTCTGTTAAGTGCGTTAATTTCAGGGAACTACACAAATATTTGTAGTAAGCTGATTGTAGATCATTTTCTAAGGCGGTTCATATTGACCTCTTTAATGGGCTTTCCTGACCTGTCCGTATTTTGTACCAGCATTTTATTGAACAGACGTTCTCCCTTGCTTTATGAGCCCCAAATTCCAATCGAACTTGTGCCAGGTAGGAATTTTGGGGGAAGGAGAAAACCTGCCTGAAGGCACCAAGTTCTAGCCTGTCCAGAAGGTCTGCATTCTCACCTCACATGGCCACACTGGCATATGCCACAGTCCGAAGAAGTCTGGCAGAACTTCCTTCCAGGAAGGGCTGAAAAGATGGGCCATCCAAATTCTTTGAAAGGATGCTGAAGATGTGTATTAGAGCATTCCCTTTCTTTACCATGAACTGCTTTTGGTGGTAGAAATTACCTCTTTTGCCCATGTACATCCCCAGGTATTTGTAGCTGTTAACCTCCTTCAAGATTGCATCATCTAGGAGGATCTTAACTGGCCACACAGGACGGTTATTAATAGTCATGGTTCTTGTTTTTGTTGTGTTGATCTCAAGATTGTTGAATTTGGCATAGGTTTTCAGTGTGTAACTGGTCTTTGAAGCCCAACTTTTGTCATACTGAACAGTAAGATGTCATCGTCATAAGACAGGTGGAACAAACAGAGTGGCCCCAGGCATGGGAGATAAGAGTTTATCTAGTCTAACTCTTAGATCTGCCATGAATAGATTAAAGAGGTGAGGCACCAGCAAACACCCCTGCTTGAGCCCTTGATAGGTGGGAATACTCCTTGAGACTCTTGTGCCGTCGCTGATATTGACTTGAATCCAACTTTTTGGTTAAAGTTGTTTGATGGCTCATGGCATCTTTTGAGGGATTCCTTATTTTCTTAATTTATTCCAGAGTATCCCTCAATCGACGCAGTCCCATGCTGCTTTGAAATCTATAAAGCAGAGATGCAATTTCTTCATTGTTCTCTTTCATTTGTTGACTATAAAGGAAGCTGATAAGATATTTGTTGTGGTACCAAGTCCTATCATAAAGCCCTACTGATTTACAGGTACCACATTATTCATGTTTGACTAGTCAATAAGGTCAGCCAGTATTAGAGTGGCATGAAGTTTGGCCTCCGAGTCCAGAAGCGCTATAAGCCTATAGTTGGCCTGATTGGATCTGTCCCCTCTTTTAAAGAATGGATTAATGATGGATCTGTGTCAACTCGCTGGGATAGAGCCTGTTAAGTGGACCTCTTTGTATAGTGCCAATAGCGCATTCGCCAGAACTGGAAATCTTCTTTAAAGATGGCCCTGGTGCTCCATTGCGGCGTCTGGCAGTTATGACTTTTTTTAACTTCAGGTGGTGAGTACAGATCTCGCTCATCTGTGGGCAGATTGCGTGTCATCTCTTGTGTTGGATCCGCAGTTAGGCTTGATGTCATGTAGGCTGACAATTTCGTTGTGTACAGACTTGTTGCTGCTTTGATTGTGTTCTATGGTCATGACTTCTGAGGGATATTTGTTAGTTGTGAATGCAAGAGCTAGATGAGCTACCCATATGGCCTCTGGGATGTATGAGTTATTTTTTATGATTATTGCTCTGTCAACCCATTAATTCTCTCCCATAACTTATTGGAGTTAGTCTGCTTGGTGTTATATATCAACTTAGTATAGAATGCCTCTTTACTGGACCTCCTGTCCCCCAAAGTTGTTTTTTGTACTGCTTTCTTAATGTTTTTAGTCTTTCCCAAAGAAAGTATTGCCTAAATGTTTTCCTCGAGTCTGATGGTCTTTCTTAATTCCTTTTTTAAAGCATTGCATTTAGAAGAGAGTTGTGTGCCCTTTATGCACAAAAGAAGAGCCTCTTTTGGCTGTATCTACATGGGTGAACAGATTGGCAATAAAGTCCATCCATGCAGTAGTCTGATTACCTATAATGTTAGTGCTTACAATCTAAAGTTCTTTGGCCAAGAGCCGGAGGTCTGATATTGTGTTATTACTCCATCTCAGGTGCTTTAAATTGGTGTAGTTTATTGCACCAGTGTCTGCTGGTTCCGGTGCTTGAGTTGGAAGACTTTGTCCTAGTGAGAGCACCTGATAGGAGTGGTCACTATCTGTGGGGTATTGAATTTTGTATTGTTGTAACAGTGGGATTAGTGGTAGTGAAATGATTGTACAGTCAATTATGGACTGGGAGTTTGGGCTATAATAGGTGAATTTAGGTGGATTATCATCTGGCGGCCTTCTATTTAACATCCTTTACGGATGTACTACTGGGGTTGATTGTGATGGAACATTCCAGTATAAGTTCTCAGCTGCCAGGATATTATCTTCGTCAGAGGTATAAATAAAATTTGCATTGAAGTGCCCTGTCAGAACTATATCCAATGATGGTTTAGTTTGCTTTAAGTTAGTTATTCTGGAGATTACCGTTTCCTGTAGAGCTTGCTTTTTAATCAAGCTGGGATGAGCATAAACATTGAACAACAGATCTGGGGGTCTGTCATACTTGCCCCATTTGCTGTATTTGAATATTTGAAGACCTAATTCCATGGAGGGTAGTTGTTCAGAGACAATGCCCAGATTTAGCGATATGTAGACCACGAGCCCTCCTTTGGGTTTTCCGTAGCACTGTGTTTTTATGGGTGTTACTTGATGATGCATATAGCCTTCCACTAGCAGAGCTTCCATTGACCATGTCTCTTGCAAGGCAATGATTTTGACATTTTTCTAGTCCTTTGGAGGAATGTCCTCTTGCAGCAGGGGTTTTGCCCTTGCAATATTTCATGAAAGGAGGTGTAGAGTCTAATCCGCCATCCTGTTTTTTGTGGGTGGAGAATTAATGTTTTGCTATGGGCACTTAACACAGATGTAATCTGATCCCACTGATGCTAGCTTGAGTTGTTAGACAACTGTGTTTGTATTGATGCCGCAGAGCCACAGGGCGAATAACCGGGAGCAACCTGCAGGACAGA
The DNA here is from genome assembly GCA_963921515.1 of Calotriton arnoldi. Classification (NCBI taxonomy): domain Eukaryota; kingdom Metazoa; phylum Chordata; class Amphibia; order Caudata; family Salamandridae; genus Calotriton; species Calotriton arnoldi. The sequence continues at coordinate 1,286,012 of CAWUFW010002830.1, read as the reverse complement.
ATAAACAGGAGCTATTTATGGGGTGACTAAGCTTCTTGTGCCCGCAGCAGAGAAAGGAAGTATTGAGGCTGAGTATATTTTGAGAGCATCAATCCCCACATTTTGAAGGTACCGGCAAGCCTTAACATCGGAAACACAAGTTACTCTTTGCCTGATGTTGTTATGGTTAGTTCCAATTGTTTGGGGCCTTCATATGTGATGAATTCCACAGAAAATAGGTCTGATGAAGTTATATATTTCAATTCGGAATACTCGGCAAAAAACCTCTAGATGGTACCTTTGTTGAGTATATCTTGTGGGCCTTGTGGGCCTTGCGTGGTGTATTCTGGCTTTAAAAGAAGTTGATGGTGACTTCTCTCCTGGTATTGGGGAGTATCTGTGTTATGGGATAGCTTTAGGGGGCTACTGTCATGGTCATGGCTGGCAGCTCTAGGGGTCTGACATTTGTGAAACTGCTATGCCGCCTTTTGATGTGTAGTAGCATGCAACAATGTCTCAAAAGGAATCAATGAGGGGATATGATTTTAAAAAAATAACTTAATTACAATACATACATTAAATAAAGACAAAATAGTCCCATGAACACGATTGAATGCAGTTAAATTGTCAGCAAAGCCATACAGATTGGATTTCACAAATCCAATGCAGCACCAACCATGCTTTTAAAGTTGCATACTAAGTGAAAAGGTGGCACACTTCCACAAAGATCATCAGCCTCCATATATTAATCAGAGGACAACTTCTTCCTTCTCAGCCCACTTCATGGTTTGGAATCATTTGGAATCATCCTACCACGGACCTCTGTACCTTTGTGGATGTGCGCTGTTGACTGTTGCCCTGGCGTGTGGATTCTCAAGCTTTGCCAGAATCCACCAACATAAGTGCCCTCTCTGTCTCACTTTCCTTCCTAGGGCCCTGCACCTCCTTTTTGTCTTCTCTTTTTCTATGGGTACCTACAAAACCTTCCAGGTACCTTTTTATTAGTCTCTGAACTACTCTATGTACCTGCTTCACTCGGTACCTCAGTTTATACATCTTCTTTCATTTTTCAATCATTAGGCAGCTATCACCCAACGTCGTGTTGTCTAAGTCCTGGTGATGACATCCAGTCATGAAGGTCAAAACGCCATTGACTTGCACAAGCTAAATTAGGACTCTGAATTATGACAGGATTTTATAAACTTTTCCATAAATGTTCTGATTCATGCACAACTTCGTTTTGAATTCTGGTCCAATACGCTGTTGCATTTTCTATTTTTTTCACTAGTTTCACTTGTGCTGTCTAATATGTCTTCACAAGCACAAAGTGTTCACCTTTTCACTTAGTACACAACTTTAAAAGCATGGTTGATGTTGCATTTACATTTGTGAAATCCAATTTGCATGTATTTGCTGACAATATAACTGTATTGAATTGTTGTCCTGGGACTACTTTGTCATTATTTAATGTATGTATTGTAATTAAGTTATTTCTAAAATCATATTCACTCATTGATTCCCTCTGAGACATTGTTGCAAGTTACTATAATTACACAGGTCTCTACTAGGACTATGGGTGTCTCCTGTAGTTGTTAACACGTGTGATGTGTGGCAAGATTCATGGGCCATTTGCCACATCCAAGTATTGGTGACACTGTCATATGGCCGCTGTTTAGACTCAGTACACTTTTTCCAATGGCAGTGCGATACTGGTGCCATGTACTTCCTATTGTGCCCAAGTTTGCTAATTGTGCCTTTGTAACCTCTGCACTTAGAGTTCGGTGTCCTGTATTTTATGCACTTTCATGTGCTTGCCCATTTGTATACCTTGTTTACAGGCAGTATCCCCTTTCCAGACATGCTCCAAAGCGTATAATTTGCTGGAAAACTACATAGCCCAGACTCTTGAGTGTGGCGGCCATATTGGGAGGGGTTCTGATATAAAACGAGCCCCGCCCTTGACCGCATGCTCGCTATTCCTCGGCACAGCATCGGAGCGGTCCCAGTGGGAGCTCCTGCTTGCCATGTCAGCTTTGGCCGTGGTCTTCGGTTGATGACAGCTTCTGGGGATCCGATGGCTGTCGTCTTTCAAGAGCAGAGTCAGAATGGGGGCAACACTCTAGAACTGATTCACTGCCGAGCATCTATCACTGAGAATGTTGCAGGTTTGAGATTGGCCGAATGTCAGTGGTAAGAGTGCATAGTGCTACTTTCTCACAAAGACGTATAAGAGGCGTAATTTTTGGAACCACATGCTTTGTTTATTTGCAAATGCAAAAAGAACAATTGATGGACAGAATGCAGAACAATGTCATACATTCACCCCAGTACAGAGATCTGGGCCTAAATCCATCGTTTTTTTGCTCACCATGCCATTCCAGTTTGGACCCAGCCATATGTAAATCAGTCTTGACCCTGAGCCCAATGGGAACAGTCCAGCCCGAACTGCCAAGCCAGGTTCTCCTTGGACTGGAAACAAGCATCCTAAGACCGGTTTCGGGCTTTCAGCCCTCATCAGCCAGGATAGCTTGACTCCAGTGGCATGGAGAGCACGGGACCCACGTCTGGGCATACCGTCCCACTCGGGGTGACAAATGCAAAAAGAACAATTGATGGACAGAATGCAGAAAAATGTCATAAATTCACCCCAGTACAGAGATCTGGGCCTAAATCCATCGTTTGTTTGCTCACCATGTCATTCCAGTTTGGACCCAGCCATATGCAAATCAGTCTTGACCCTGAGCCCAATGGGAACACACCAGCCCGAACTGCCAAGCCAGGTCCTCCCTGGACTTGAAACAAGCATCCTAGGACCGGTTTTGGGCTTTCAGCCCTCATCAGCCAGGATAGCTTGACTCCAGTGGCATGGAGAGCACGGGACCCACGTCTGGGCATACCCGTATCACTCGGGGTGACAAATGCAAAAAGAACAATTGATGGACAGAATGCAGAACAATGTCATACATTCACCCCAGTACAGAGATCTGGGCCTAAATCCATCGTTTTTTTGCTCACCATGCCATTCCAGTTTGGACCCAGCCATATGTAAATCAGTCTTGACCCTGAGCCCAATGGGAACAGTCCAGCCCGAACTGCCAAGCCAGGTCCTCCCTGGACTGGAAACAAGCATCCTAGGACCAGTTTTGGGCTTTCAGCCCTCATCAGCCAGGATAGCTTGACTCCAGTGGCATGGAGAGCACGGGACCCACGTCTGGGCATACCCGTATCACTCGGGGTGACAAATGCAAAAAGAACAATTGATGGACAGAATGCAGAACAATGTCATACATTCACCCCAGTACAGAGATCTGGGCCGAAATCCATCATTTTTTTGCTCACCATGCCATTCCAGTTTGGACCCAGGCATATGCAAATCAGTCTTGACCCTGAGCCCAATGGGAACAGTCCAGCCCGAACTGCCAAGCCAGGTCCTCCCTGGACTGGAAACAAGCATCCTAGGACCGGTTTCGGGCTTTCAGCCCTCATCAGCCAGGATAGCTTGACTCCAGTGGCTTGGAGAGCAAGGGACCCACGTCTGGGCATACCCGTCCCACTCGGGGTGACAAATGCAAAAAGAACAATTGATGGACAGAATGCAGAACAATGTCATACATTCACCCCAGTACAGAGATCTGGGCCTAAATCCATCTTTTTTTGCTCACCATGCCATTCCAGTTTGGACCCAGCCATATGCAAATCAGTCTTGACCCTGAGCCCAATGGGAACAGTCCAGCCTGAACTGCCAAGCCAGGTCCTCCCTGGACTGGAAACAAGCATCCTAGGACCGGTTTCGGGCTTTCAGCGTTCATCAGCCAGGATAGCTTGACTCCAGTGGCATGGAGAGCACGGGACCCACGTCTGGGCATACACGTCCCAGTCGGGGTGACAAATGCAAAAAGAACAATTGATGGACAGAATGCAGAACAATGTCATACATTCACCCCAGTACAGAGATCTGGGCCTAAATCCATAGTTTTTTTGCTCACCATGCCATTCCAGTTTGGACCCACCCATATGCGAATCAGTCTTGACCCTGAGCCCAATGGGAACAGTCCAGCCCGAACTGCCAAGCAAGGTCCTCCCTGGACAGGAAACAAGCATCCTAGGACCGGTTTCGGGCTTTCAGCCCTCATCAGCCAGGATAGCTTGACTCCAGTGGCATGGAGAGCACGGGACCCACGTCTGGGCATACCCGTCCCACTCGGGGTGACAAATGCAAAAAGAACAATTGATGGACAGAATGCAGAACAATGTCATACATTCACCCCAGTACAGAGATCTGGGCCTAAATCCATCGTTTTTTTGCTCACCATGCCATTCCAGTTTGGACCCAGCCATATGCAAATCAGTCGACCCTGAGCCCAATGGGAACAGTCCAGCCCGAACTGCCAAGCCAGGTCCTCCCTGGACTGGAAACAAGCATCCTAGGACCGGTTTCGGGCTTTCAGCGTTCATCAGCCAGGATAGCTTGACTCCAGTGGCATGGAGAGCACGGGACCCACGTCTGGGCTTACCCGTCCCACTCGGGGTGACAAATGTAAAAAGAACAATTGATTGACAAAATGCAGAACAATGTCATAGATTCACCCCAGTACAGAGATCTGGGCCTAAATCCATCGTTTTTTTGCTCATCATGCCATTCCAGTTTGGACCCAGCCATATGCAAATCAGTCTTGACCCTGAGCCCAATGGGAACAGTCCAGCCCGAACTGCCAAGCCAGGTTCTCCCTGGACTGGAAACAAGCATTCTAGGACCGGTTTCGGGCTTTCAGCCCTCATCAGCCAGGATAGCTTGACTCCAGTGGCATGGAGAGCACGGGACCCACGTCTGGGCATACCCGTCCCACTCGGGGTGACAAATGCAAAAAGAACAATTGATGGCCAGAATGCAGAACAATGTCATACATTCACCCCAGTACAGAGATCTGGGCCTAAATCCATCGTTTTTTTGCTCACCATGCCATTCCAGTTTGGACCCAGTCATATGCAAATCAGTCTTGACCCTGAGCCCAATGGGAACAGTCCAGCCCGAACTGCCAAGCCAGGTCCTCCCTGGACTGGAAACAAGCATCCTAGGACCGGTTTCAGGCTTTCAGCCCTCATCAGCCAGGATAGCTTGACTACAGTGGCATGGAGAGCACGGGACCCGCTTCTGGGCATACCCATCCCACTCGGGGTGACAAATGCAAAAAGAACAATTGATGGACAGAATACAGAACAATGTCATACATTCACCACAGTACAGAGATCTGGGCCTAAATCCATCATTTTTTTGCTCACCATGCCATTCCAGTTTGGACCCAGCCATATGCAAATCAGTCTTGACCCTGAGCCCAATGGGAACAGTCCAGCCCGAACTGCCAAGCCAGGTCCTCCCTGGACTGGAAACAAGCATCCTAGGACCAGTTTCGGGCTTTCAGCCCTCATCAGTCAGGATAGCTTGACTCCAGTGGCATGGAGAGCAGGGGACCCACGTCTGGGCATACCCGTCCCACTCGGGTTGACAAATGCAAAAAGAACAATTGATGGACAGAATTCAGAACAATGTCATACATTCATCCCAGTACAGAGATCTGGGCCTAAATCCATCGTTTTTTTGCTCACCATGCCATTCCAGTTTGGACCCAGCCATATGCAAATCAGTCTTGACCCTGAGCCCAATGGGAACAGTCCAGCCCGAACTGCCAAGCCAGGTCCTCCCTGGACTGGAAACAAGCATCCTAGGACCGGTTTCGGGCTTTCAGCCCTCATTAGCCAGGATAGCTTGACTCCAGTGGCATGGAGAGCACGGGACCCACGTCTGGGCATACCCGTCCCACTCGGTGTGACAAATGCAAAAAGAACAATTGATGGACAGAATTCAGAACAATGTCATACATTTACCCCAGTACAGAGATCTGTGCCGCAATCCATCGCTTTTTTGCTCACCATGCCATTCCAGTTTGGACCCAGCCATATGCAAATCAGTCTTGACCTTGAGCCCAATGGGAACAGTCCAGCCCGAACTGCCAAGCCAGGTCCTCCCTGGACTGGAAATAAGCATCCTAGGACCGGTTTCGGGCTTTCAGCCCTCATCAGCCAGGACAGCTTGACTCCAGTGGCATGGAGAGCACGGGACCCACGTCTGGGCATACCCGTCCCACTCGGGGTGACAAATGCAAAAAGAACAACTGATGAACGGAATGCAGAACAATGTCATACATTCCCCCCAGTACAGAGATCTGGGCCTAAATCCATCGTTTTTTTGCTCACCATGCCATTCCAGTTTGGACCCAGCCATATGCAAATCAGTCTTGACCCTGAGCCCAATGGGAACAGTCCAGCCCGAACTGCCAAGCCAGGTCCTCCCTGGACTGGAAACATGCATCCTAGGACCGGTTTCGGGCTTTCAGCCCTCATCAGCCAGGATAGCTTGACTCCAGTGGCATGGAGAGCACGGGACCCACGTCTGGGCATACCCGTCCCTCTCGGGTTGACAAATGCAAAAAGAACAATTGATGGACAGAATGCAGAACAATGTCATACATTCACCCCAGTACAGAGATCTGGGCCTAAATCCATAGTTTTTTTGCTCACCATGCCATTCCAGTTTGGACCCAGCCACATGCAAATCAGTCTTGACCCTGAGCCCAATGGGAACAGTCCAGCCCGAACTGCCAAGCCAGGTCCTCCCTGGACTGGAAACAAGCATCCTAGGACCGGTTTTGGGCTTTCAGCCCTCATCAGCCAGGATAGCTTGACTCCAGTGGCATGGAGAGCACGGGACCCACGTCTGGGCATACCCGTCCCACTCGGGTTGACAAATGCAAAAAGAACAATTGATGGACAGAATGCAGAACAATGTCATACATTCACCCCAGTACAGAGATCTGGGACTAAATCCATCGTTTTTTTGCTCACCATGCCATTCCAGTTTGGACCCAGCCATATGCAAATCAGTCTTGACCCTGAGCCCAATGGGAAGAGTCCAGCCCGAACTGCCAAGCCAGGTCCTCCCTGGACTGGAAACAAGCATCCTAGGACCGGTTTCGGGCTTTCAGCCCTCATCAGCCAGGATAGCTTGACTCCAGTGGCATGGAGAGCACGGGACCCACGTCTGGGCATTCCCGTCCCACTCGGGGTGACAAATGCAAAAAGAACAATTGATGGACAGAATGCAGTACAATGTCATACATTCACCCCAGTACAGAGATCTGGGCCTAAATCCATCGTTTTTTTGCTCACCATGCCATTCCAGTTTGGACCCAGCCATATGCAAATCAGTCTTGACCCTGAGCCCAATAGGAACAGTCCAGCCCGAACTGCCAACCCAGCTCCTCCCTGGACTGGAAACAAGCAGGTCCCGCATGTTTTATGGATAATGTGACAATTTTATAGCTATCGGTGAAACTGTTGTGGAAAAGCTATCGATTGTGCTAAGAACTTTGAACTGAAGCCAAGAATAACAGTGCCGAATAACTGTTTTCGTAGAATTGACTGCAAGGCCTGCTCAAGTCTACTAAAGAGCAGAGCCTAGTAGAAATACACAGTAGAACAGTTTACATTTTTATGTACATATTGCCAAATCACACATGTTGTGTTTCTTGCTCATAACGTGTTTCATTGCCTTGTCGAAAACAGCCTCATTACCTCATCTGATTGAAACGACGAGATAGGGCTCAGTTGAATATCACAGGGGGTCCAAGGGTCTTGAGGGCTTAAGGGGGGAACTAGAGTAGGAACTGGTCATGATTCTTCTTTTTTATTCCCTTACAGGTCTCCCTCCATGCAGTTCCATCCCCGTCCACCCATTCCCTCACGTGGCCACTCCATTAGTCTGCATCATAGCGGCATTCAGATTTAGGTGGTGCCTGGAGGTTCAACATTCTAGCATTGAGCAGGATGGATCAGATGTCCAAGCTGAGTCTAGTGATTGAGATACGCTGCCTTGTAATTTCATACTATCAGAGGGAAGTTCTATCTGCCTGCCCCCATATGGGGCTGTTGGTTATTTCACTACCTGTTCAGTGTGTACTCTCTTGATCTCCCGGTCATGACCATTCAGTTAGAAGATATTATTTGAAGATTAGTGATTTCCAGTGGCCCATTTCTCAGATGCCCATACATTGGGTGTGGTACTAAGGTGGAGTAGTCCAACACAGTAATCGACTTTTGGGCAGAAGGACCTTGCCCAGGTCTGGTGACATGGTTCGGGTTTGTTCTGTTTGTGTGGGCATCATGATGCTTTTCCGGTCCAGATCGGGAAGTTACAAAATTTGATATGGCATGCTAATATTTGTTGCTTGTATTTTGTTTAGAAACTCCTGTAGTGTCTGAAGGTTGTCTCTCTTGCCCTCTACTTATGTGTAAGTTCTTTCTAAGATGACGTTAAATTCACTGTGTCGTGGGCTGTAAAGTCCATAGCTGATGGCTCATCTATGGGAGAGACTACTGAACTGTTAGTAATATTACCATCACCCCTACTTGTTTTAGTCCAAACTTTGGCTAGACTCCCGTTTGCTCAGCATTATCGGTCAGATGGATATTATTTCAGGCCTTCCTAGCAGGTTTTCTTTGTCTTTTTGTTAGTTTAGGGGCAGCTGCACTTTAGTTGGGGGGAGCTTGCCTTTGCATGCTTATAGCACTTGATTGTGACAATTGCATGGTTTGAAGTTGAGCTCCCATAGGCTCTTGCTTGCTAACAACTTTAGTAACTTCGTCGCGCAAGATGTTTGTTTGTGCTTGTTCAGCTGTTATCTTTTGCTCCTGCTTTTGTGACTCCCTTTTTTAAATACAGATGGCAGGCTCGTTTACCAGAGATGATTGCTTCATCTCCAAAAAGATTTGTCAAAATTACAGGGAGACTACTTAACTTATCAATTATTGGACATCAAGAGCAATTTGCTCGGTATGGCGAATAGATGGCCTGAACCCTCATTATTGAACCAGTTAGATTTTCCAACTTTTTGTTTATGCCTGGAAGTGTATGAAGCCATTAAGTTCACGAGATCCATCTGGATGTCCAATTTGTTAGACTGTAGATTGAGAGCATCAATCGAGGCTTAAGAATTATTAAAAGAAATTCCCATAGATCAGAGATGTTATCGGCTTGTAGACTTGTGTTCTCATGGAACAAGTTCTTCACTGCCACTGATGTGATGACTGCTGGCCCACTATTTCTCCTTCTATTGTAAAAGGAGGGTGTTTTTGATTTATCTTTCGAACGCTCCAGAGGAGAGTGTATGGGTCTACTGGGTATTGAAACAACTATTTTGAGCATTTCTTGCTGGTTCATTCGAGTTGTAATGTTGGTTATGTTGCTAGCGCTTCACTCTGGATCATTAGTGTTGTTAGCCAGAGATACTATCCTTACTTCCATTGCCTGTGCTATATCCATGTTTTGGAAATTACGATTTAGTGCAACCAAGACCTGCCTGTCCTCCTCCTCTTTGCTGTCCCTAATGATATGATGGGTTTTATGTTGATTTTTTGATTTGAGATGATTTCACAGGCAGTTCGAGGGGTGGAGTATGAATTGATTAGATGCATGAACCTGAGCTTCTACAATGATGGAATTAGGGTTTGCCAATGACCTTGAAGCATTTCCGCAGATAAAGGCGTTCTTTAGTACTGGGCTTGCAAGGGGAGAAGCCACTGATACTAGGACGCCCAGTGGGCCCATTTCGTTAATGGATTCCATGTTTTGATGGGGTTAGTGGACTTGGCATGCCTGTTAAATCTCTGATGTTGAGTATATTGTCAATATGAGTCTTTAAGAAAGGTGAATTTATGATTTAGATTTGTTTTGCCCAAAGAAATTGCACTATTGACGATGTCAGGGGGCTGCCTTCCTGAGATACACTATGTATAGATGATTTCATTGATTTACTAACTTGCTTGAGTTTATTGTGGTTTGGTCATTTCTGGGCTTTCTGGACTGGTGGTTGCCTAATCTTTCATGATCTCATTTTAGTTGAGCGGTGTGCCACAAAGCAGGAAAGCAGCAGCTTCTTTAGGAAGTCGAACCTTCAGTCGAGGGCAGACAAGTGGCTGCGCAGGGGAGCTGGGGGAGCTTCGAGGGGAAGCAAGCCACTCTGGGCCTTGCTCAGCTACCTCTGCGCCTCCCCGGCTCAACCCTTAGACTGCAACCACCAATGCTGCAACCACACCCTACCAGCTAGTGTCCAGCTAGTGTCTCTACGGGAGAGTGTGGGGCCGTGGCTTTCTGCAACTTCTTATGCTTTATGATTTTTGCTTCACAAGCTGTTAGCCGCTCTGACTGCTGCCTTCTCCCGGCGTTGGCCCCAGAATTCATATTTGTCCCCAATATTTCAATAGTGAAGCACTTATAGATACAATAGCTCAAATCATATTTGCACATCGTGACATATATGTTGCTATAGGGTAACAAAACCCATAAGCATACACTCATCATCTTATATTTTATTAATGTATTGCTCTACTTGTATATGGTTATAAGACAGATATATATATATATATATATATATATATATATATATATATATATATATATATATATGCATATATATATACATATACACACATATATTTACTTAATTATTCATTCATATATTTTTTTATGTATTTATTTATTTTTAATTTATCTAGTAAGAATGAAAATATCCATACAGAGAAACGTACCCATACTATTTTAGTTTGTTTGTTTTTATTTTTTCTATTAATGTATTTGTATTATTTTTATTTTATTATTTAACTATGTATGATTTATGTATTATAAGGAATAAGTGTATTGGACAGTTAACATTTACACATACTTTCTTTATAATCATGTTTATATGTCTCATGTCTCAGGCCTGAAATTGCAGCCTGTAGTACAGTTTTAAAACCCAGCAATTCAGCCTGGCAAAATAAACCTTTCACCAGGCCTAAACCTTCCCTTTTAATATATATAACTCACCCCTAAGGAAGGCCTTAAACAACCCAAAGGGCAGAGTGCATTGTATTTAAAAAGTAGGGAATGTGGTTTTCAGTTTTAGATGTCTTGGTATTGAAAAAATCCTAAACTTATTTTTCACTACTCTAAAGCCTACCTCTCCCATAGGATAAATTTAGATTAGCTATTTACATTTAATCAGTAATAACTTTTGATTGGGAGCAGGTCGAAATGTAGTGTTCAATCACAAATGAATTGTAATTTAATGGTAAAGTGGGGATTAAGTCACAATTCTTAAAATGGCACTTTTAGAAAGTTTACTTTATTTTGTCCCAACAATTTGGTGCCTGCAGCCTCAGTACCGGGTCACATGACTGTGAATAGCTTAGCAGTTGGTTTTCGTGTACTCCTCTCAGACAGTGAGTCAAAGTGAGGCTAGGTGTTGGCAGGATGGGCCCTCGTGTAAGGATGTGTGGGGTGAAGCATTTCAAAGGGCTGCCTCCAGCACACTCACAACGGCACTTGACACCAGTCTATAGTCACTCCACACTACTTGGAGCCTTGTCAGGGGAAGGAAAGAACTTTCCAGAACCACACGTCAGGGTAGCCACACTTCAAAGGCCAACATCAGGAATAAATATTGGATTTCCTGAAACCACCTCTTCCGTACACTCCTGAACTTGGTAAAGACTTAGAAGGACTGCCTTGTACTCTAGAGGACTGCCCGGCAGCTTGAGGCCTGCCTTGTTCTTCTGAGGACTACCCTGCTGCTACCAGAGGACTGCCGTTTTGCTTGAGGCTTGCCTTGTTCTTCGAAGGACTGTTCTGCTGCATGAGAACTTTCTTGCTGCTTGAAGAACAGAGGATCATCTCCTTGCACCCAGGGCTACCGAAACGGCTCCAAGGGTTAGTTGGCTGATCTCCTGTGTGAGCTACAGGGACATAACAAGCTCCAGAGACCTAGAACACTGCACCTGGCCTCTGCTCGAGTGAGTCATAACCTCCCAAGTCCTGCTCTCCAGGTTCTGGACCCTTGGAAGTGGTGTGAGAGGTGTTGCTCCTGCCTAACCCTAACGTTGTGATTAGGAAAACTTTTCACCAAAAATTGCCAGAAGAACCTATAGAACACAGGACCTGCCTGCCAATCGAAATGCCCATGGTGCATTTCCAGCCGACCTGACTTTGCGGTAGCTCTCGCTGCATTCTTCTCCCCAGTAGCAAATCCTGTTCAGCGGAACCTCCGGGCAATGGTATCTGGCCTCGTGGAGCTCAGGGACTGTTTCCCCCCATTGTCGACAGCTTCACACAGACCTTGTTCAGTGCTCCCCATTGATGAAGACTCTTCCCTGGACACAGTTGGCTGTCATGCCCGCTGAACTCTAACTTCTCCTGAACTTTTCTTCAAACAGTCTTCCAGTTCCAATACATGAGATGTGTATTGGGACCGGGCCCAATACATCTCATGTATCTCAACTACACTCCATCACGGTCGGCCTTAACTTCTTACTTTGCCTGGTCTCACTCGACCAGGTAGTGCTTTAATCTTCTAGGTGCTATTTTTCGCTAAAAACTTTAAAGAAATCCTAACTCCAGTTCAACTGATTGGAATTATTTGTTTTGGTGTCATTTTATTTATTCATTTTTTCTATTTGTCTAAATTGATGTGGGATTTTTCTTGTGTTGATTTTTCACTTCATAACTGTTTGTGTGCTGCATAAATACTTTACACAGTGCCTTTAAGTTAGCCTGACTGCTTTTGTGTCAAGCTATCAGAGGGTTAAGGACAGGTTAATTTAGTGACTTTTGAGATACACTTTGACAAGGATTGTTGCTGTTGCTTTAGTAGGGTATTTAGCCCCCCGCCCAGAACAATAGCCCCATTTCTTACAAGTACAGTGGATCTATTGTCATTTTCTAGTGTCCTTAAAAGTAAATATGTGGGAGAGAAAGAAGTAGACATACAAAGGAGAAAGGGATACAAAGGAGAGGGGACTGAAAGTGGAGGCCGATGAGAAAGAGGCTATAAAACAGAGGCGATGAGAGGAAGAAAAAAGAGAAAGGTGGAAGCAAAACAAAGGGGTGAAAGAAAGGAGGAGCAAGGATAAGGCAGACTATGTCTGTGTTTTCATCTTGCTTAGAGGTCTGTTTCCTCTGTGAATGCGCTATCCTTTTTAATCCCTCTAAGTCTGCTTTTTGTGATGCATTACAATGCAGGAATGCCCTGTATGTGGGGCTTCCTGAGAAAGTGGCGGCCAAATGCACATAATTTACAACATGGCAGTGAGACTAGCTAGCAGGTTGCAGACGTTTGATCTTTTCTCAGAGGCCGAGTGCTCTTTATTCTGCCTTCCAATAAAGCAGCAAATTCTCTTTAAGTTACTCGTTATGGTCCAGTAAGTCCAGAAGTCAGACCTGAGCTTTCTATTGAGACTGTTAGATTCTTTATATTCTGTCAAGACCATAAGCTTGGGTGCTCTTCCCTTTACATGTACTCAGTGTGGTGGCCGAGTGTTCTATGTCTTTGGTACCAAAATCTGAAATGATCTGTCTCTCTCTTCAGTATAACTGATCATTTGCTCAAGCACTTTTCTTTTGCTGGGATTGTTTTGTGTGATTGCTTTCTCCCTATTGGATGTGCCTCTTGCCCCAAGAGAATTTAATTCCTAGTGCTAGAACACTCACAGATGTATATTATGCAATTTATCAAAATATAAGTGTGATAATAAGTGCTAGAATTCTTATTTATTTGAGGACGATGACCTTACATCTTGCACTATAATCACAAGGCAAAAAAAGAGAGCGGCAAGCACAGGTTTTGTATGGAACTATTCTACTACTAGTTTTTCTCTCGCAAGGACGCTTTTTTGAACATATGCTTAATTTGAGGACTGCAGCAAACACAATGAAAGGAAATGCTTGAATTAATTCCGGCCACTAGTACCGCATTCCAGTCGTCATTTTTCTTCCACTGTGGCACTCAAGACAGAGACCAGCCATACGCAATTCAGCCTTGGTCCCATTCCAGAAGGAACAGTCCATCCCAAACTTCAGGCCAGGATCCTTATAGATGGGAAGACAAGCAACCTCAGACTCGTTTATGAGATTTGTTTCATTGACTTAAATATCAATAAATATAAAAAAGTGGTAATGCAATTCAAGAGAGTGTAACATATTGCTGGCCCTCCTTTCTGTGATACTTTAAACTCCTATGGCATTTGAGGGCAGAAGCAACCTCCTGTAGAGCACTAAAGTAGAACTAAATGTTCATTTTGATGTTTAGAAACCATAACTCCATCAGCAGGCATGGTACACTCTGATAAGATATGTGGTGCCTCGCGCAGCTGCTTTCAGAGGGACTCTTAGCTCCTCACAAATGTTGCTGGATATATTAAACCCATAAACTCTGCACATCCTCCCAGTGAAATTGCCTTCCAGATGAAATATCAAGCAACTGCAATCAATCTAAAACTCAGGATTAACACTTGTTTACTTGAGTGGTTATTTTCAGAGAGAAGAAAGTGAAATCCTTCTGCTACCTACGAGCAAGAGGATGCATGTTCATCGCAGAGGCTTTTCACTGCTCGGTGCACATGAATCATAAGCAATGAAGTATGACACCTGAAATTAGCTAGAGAGGAAAGAAATACTAACTTTTCCAAGTGTGAGTACTTTCCACATTATCAAAACAGACTGCAGTGGAAACATTATTCAAATACATGGGGTGGGAGACATCCATACCTATGACATATAGAGGTCCATGGGCCAGATATATAAACATTAGGAATACCGATTTCCTAATTGAGGTTTTCTCCCAATCGAAATTAGGAAATCGGCATTCCTAATGTACGAAACTCTTTAGGGTTTCTTTAGCGATCCCTAGTGGGTCGCAAATAGACCTACCTCATGCATATTAATGAGGTAGGTAGCAATTTGCAACCCATTAGGAATCACAGCTATCATAGGGATGGTGGCCTGCTGAGGTCAGCAGACCACCATGTCTGTCATTGTTGTTTGATAAAGCAATCTTTTTTTATAAAAAAACTTCAGCCCTTTTTCCTTATAGGAAAATGGAATGCATTTATAAAGAAAAAATGAAACTACAGTTTTATTTTTTAAGCGCTGGCAGTGATCCGTGGGGCCACTGTCTGCGCTTACAAAATATTGTTATTTACATTCTCAAAGGGGGAGCGGTCCTTTGTGAATGAGTACCACCAGTTTTAAACTGGTGGTAAAGTATTACTGTTTTGCGACCCGAATTCAGTCTCAAAACAGTAATACATACAATACTGATTTGGTATTTGGAAGGGTAGCTCTAAACATGCCCATTCCAAATACCAAATCACAAATGCAAAATGCTTTTCTGACTCTCGTTTTGTTACTGAATCTCGTTTTGCATTTTGTACATTTAAAAAAGCATTTTTCCAGGTTGCTTTGTACATCTGGCCCCACATGTTTTGATTCAACGTTTAACAGCTATTTTTCTGTCACATCTGTAGTGTTAAAACAATATTAATTTCAAGCTATCATGTGGCAAGGAGTCATTTTAAATTTTAACATATGCTATTCATCACTCTTTGTCAACCTGCATATATATAAGGCAAGGAGAAACCAAGGGTCTGATTATGATGACGGTGGGTCCGCCAACGATAGCCCGTCGGTGGCGGTCCCACCGCCATCGTAACTATGTAATCCGCCCACCATATTACCATGGCGGACGGATGGTTGGCAGTTGGAAAGACCGACCGACACGCATCCAACGGGCTCCTTGAGCCCGCCGGTGCATCGGAGGGACATCCAATCCCTACAATGGTGACGGTGCCTGCAACGCACTGCCATAGGGATTATGATGTCCCTTTCTGCCCGCCTTTTTTCATGGTGGGTAACCTGCCATGAAAATGCAGGCAGAAAGGGACTTTGGGAGCCCGTAGCGGGCCCCTCTTCCCTCCTTGCCCTAAGCTGTGGGATGTGGGGGACGCCTAGTGTGTACCCCTACATATCCATGCACCATGTGGCAGGCACTGCATGGTGCCTGCCACGTAGTTCAGGGATATGTAATTTATTATATATATCATGTAGGACCCAACCACTACAGGGTCCGAGGGACTGGAAGAGGGTTTCCCTAAAGGCGGGGGAACATTGTTCATGCTCTCCCTTACAATACAGCTTTCACCCAAGAAACAAACAGGCCCCTATGTTACTAGCCCAGCTTTTGAGGGGCTTTTACACCTTACAAAGTAGGTGTTCCTTCACAGAGGAAAAACTCTAGCTGTTCTGTTCTTCCAATATTATGGACCCACACAATGCGCGAAACAATTGACGGAATGGCCTCACACACCACCCAGGTGTCAGGCTTCATCATCGGCCATTCCACGTTCGCCAAAGAATCCTCTAATGGCAAATGAGCCCATATTAGGGCTGTAGTTCAAGCATTAGCAGGAAACTGAGGAGAAAAAGAAGAAAAGGGAAGGGGGTCCAATAAAAATCTATACCGCCTGCTAGTTCAATTTTAAACTTTATTCATTGGTGGAGGAGAGATGGTTAAAACCAGAAAAAGTAGGACAATGATAGTCCTGTTATGGTGCTAGTTGTCCATTTTTAATCAATCAGGTCTGTTAATCAATCAGGTCAACATGTTTCAGCCCCACATCAGCCCCTTAGGGGTCCCGGGCTTTCTTCAGGACCGAATTGAACCGTATAGGCCTCTACAGTGCTTTCCTATTACATGTGTAATGACTACATGTATACATTACCCGATTGACACTTGGTCCAATCCGGGTCCTTCTGTGCCAGGAGGAAACTATCCTGTATAGCTAGATCATGTGCCCCATGGAGGGGTGGGTGAGGGAGTCCTGTAGTCACACCTTCATCAAGGATCTCCCTCACCGGATCACCTGCAGTGTATCCCTATCATCCTCCCGATGCTACCGTAATGTATTCCCTTTTTGCATTGCGGCATGTGCTGCAGCCAGTAGCACCCGCCACAATGCAAAAGATAGGCATTGCGACCGCTGTGGTGGCGGTCCCATCGTAATGCCTCTGTCCGGACCGCCGACAGCCTGTCGGGCGGTCTCGTTTAAGATAGGGTGGTGGGCGGACGAAAGTCCGCCCGCCATCCTAATCAGCCCCCAAGTTCTTTAACCTCCTTCTACATATCAAAGGAGTATACAGCCTTCCAGACCTATGTGATAAAATATAACGTTTAAGGTAACTTTCATTACTTGAATTGGCAAAATTGATCAAAACAGCACCGATCCCTTCATCTTTTTTCTCCAGTTGGTCGCTCCATCCATTTATTCCCTCTCTCTTCTGCTCTTTTCTCCATCTTTGATTGATCTCTTCCTACCGTTCCCTCCCACCCTTTGTCTCTTTCTCTTGAAACCTCCCTGCTCCTGCTGCAATTAACCTCTGGGAGCTCGGAAAATGAGAAAAGCTTTCAAACCGGCCTCCAAGAGCTCCAGACCACCAGAAAATGCCTAGTGGAGTAAAAGGCCTGTCCAGCCCTTCTTAGGGTGCGAATTTGTTGCCTCACCCACAGATTCCAGTGCTCTCTCATTCTCAGTGTTAGACCCGTCATCCTTAGGTTTGGCTTCGCCCAGACATTTTGCCTTCCTCCACCATTTGTTGCTGATCTCGTTTTTGCTGACCTTAGGACTCTGCGCACTTTATCACAGCTCACCAGTGCTAAACCGCTTGTGCTCTCTCCTCTAAGCATGGTAAAATTGGCTTATCCCCAGTTGACATGTTTAATTAACTTCTGGGTCCTATGTAAAGTGGTACTGCATGTACCCAGGGCCGGTAAATAAATGCTACCAGTGGACCTGAAGCACTTATTGTGACAACCACTTAAGTAGCCCCTATAAACATGTCATAAGCCTGCCATTGCAGGACCTGTGTGTATGGAGTTTGAAACTGCCATTTCAACTTGGCAAAATAAACCTTTTGCCAACCCAGAGCATTCCTTTTTAATACATATAAGTCACCCCTAGGGTAGGCCCTGGACATGTAATTTTAAGTTTTGTATGTCCTGGTAGTGAAAAACTCATAATATGAGGTTTTCACTAATGCAAGCCCTACCTCTCCCATAGACTAACATTGGAGTTAACTGACTACAATTAATAAGCTATAATTTCCTAATTACCAAATGAGAGCAGTTAGCCATTTAATGTTTAGAGTCTTTGGAATTGTAATGAAAAATCCTAACTTCTGGGGAAGTCAGATTTAAAAACTACAATCTTGAAAATGCCACTTTCAGAAAGTTGGCATTTTCCTGCCTTAGTCCTTTAGTGCCCTTGGCCTCTCTCTGGACACATGACTAGGTGTAGCAAACAGGCTTTGTGTATTACTCCTAGACAGCCACATCCAATAGAGAGCTTAGGTGTGCCTAGATGGGCCATCCCTGGCAGGACGGGAGGGCGAAGCTGGACCCTGCCCAACTCACAGTTGAAAAGGATGGGTCCTGTCACCACAAAAAGGGCTGCATACCCCCTGTAGTTAGTCTGGAGCCAGGGCAGGGAAGACAGGATGCCTGGGGACTTCAAAGGGAAACCTCAAGAAGCTTCTCCCCCACTTCAAAGTCACAACTGGGTCTAAATACTGGACCTCAGACACCAACTCTTCAGTATACTTCTGGACCTGTGAATACTCTACCAAGAAGATGGACTGCTTTGCTGTTGAAGAACTGCCACTATGCTGGACGATTGGACAAAAGCCTTGTTGGACTGCTGCCTTGCTCTGCTGACCTGCCACTTGCTGCTCTCTTGCCTAGGTGAGAAGGACTGGACCTATATCTCTTGAACCCAGAACCCCAGAGTAACTCAAAGGGCTAGTTGGCTAGCCTCCTGGCCTGAAGACTCAGGGACACAACAGGCTTCCAAAAACCTTGCACCTGCACCTGGACTCTGCCATCTGTGAGTCTACCCTGCCAAGTGGTGCCACCCCAGTCTTGGAGCCTTTGAAGTGGGCCTAAGGTGCTCTACCAGCCTCTGTGGATCCAGCGGAACCAACGCATCACCACTGCTGAGTGGATTAGGAACCGTCGCAAAGACCCACTTCACATCGCAGCCCATCGCCGCATTGGAACTGCCGCTGTGTGACTCATCCTTGGTGCAGACCCTCGCATCTCTTGTTGACAGAAGCCTCAACAAGGACGCTGGACTCTGCATCACAGCCCCAGCATAACCCACGCATTGCCCTGACTACATGAAGCATCCTCGATGCCGGACTTTGCATCGCAGGCCCTCGTCAACGGGATCGTCGACGAAGATGCAGGACCTCGCATCACAGCCTTGCCACATTTCACAACTGACGCATCGCTTCGGCTGTGCATTTCATCTTAGACGCAGATCCTCGCAATGTTCCACAAACCAGGATTTAAGATACTTAGTTGAGCTGGTCTAACTGGGTCCTTGTAGCTGGCCCGCGCTCATTGCTTTCAGACTGAATTTGTGACTTTGTCCTAGTCTGGCACGCCCAGATAGCCACAACTAGCACTTTTGTCATATGTTTTCACTGTGTTACTGTTTGAAGTGTTACATAATACTTTACACATTCCCTCTGAGTTAAACCTGACTGCTCTGTGCCAAGCTACCTGAGGGTTGAGCACAGGTTAATTTGGAGTTGCTTGTGACTTCACCCTGAGAAGAATTGTGGTTGCTGCTTAAGAAGGGTTTCATCCCCTTAACCAGTAACTCAATTTCTTACACTCAGTATCCATTCAGAATCGTTGACACAAAATGGGTGAGTTTCCACTGACAGATGTAGTGTGTTTTCCCCTTATTTTGTGCATTTTGTGTGTCTTTCTGGGGTGGATGGGCACTCAGTCTGAAAGTTTTGCTGGAGAGCACTCATCATCAGCTTGGCTCGATTCTTTACTGCGCTGAGCCAGCTTTGAGTTATTGCATCTTTTACCTACTGATGCATTTTGGTGTTGGGCATGCCCCACTTGTTGGCACCTTTCAGTCATATTCTTTTTTTCTACTTCAGTAAAGTGTACTTCATTCTTACGATGCAGCACCAGGACTAAAAGTAAGTAACCTTTTCGTTCATATCTTCGGTCATTGGTAAGACAGGTTATCACAAACATTTCACTTGTATTTAAAAATACTACATTTTAAATTGGCCTCATATAACCCCCAACGATGAAAACATTTCAATTTCCTAGCTTCTTTGATTCAAAATCTACAGAACTATTAACACTAATTGCTTACACTTTTCTTTAGATCACTGTCATATTAATGGACATTGTCCTTTTCCCTGCAGATTCGTAAAATGAATGATATTAAAGGAAAACTCCTACTGCAATATATTTCAGGATGTCAGTGTTATTAGTGAACTCTTGGAATGGCAATAATTCTCTGTTTCTTGAAGCTTCATCAGCTTAGGTGAATATGTTAGCATGCCAGCTGTCATTAGTTGGCGTTTCGGATATCAGAGCTTTCATCTTGTCTTCCAATGTATCTCATCTTCTGTTTTCTTTTCCATTTCCAGAAATACATATCTACTTGTGTGGAATATCTTTTATTACCTGAACATCCAAAACATTTAGTAGTGTATTGTCAGAAGGAATATGTGAACCGTACTAGCGCTCTCAGAACACCCTCAACTCAGTTGTCAATATCTTTTCGTAAACCTCCTGGTCCAGTATTTTCTTGCACCTTATCTGGCAAAATGAAGTGGTTAATAACTCTGGGAGGGATGGATTCCCATTCCTTTGAGGCCCATATTGCTACAGGGGCTGAAGAATCAAAAACCTTCTGGGCAGGTGCTCATCATGAGAATAACCTAAAAGCAGCTGATTGGACAAGAGATTCAATCATTTGTATGTTTATTGTACGCTGGTGCCACATGCTTCTTTGACTACTGTCAATACGCCTTCAGTGAGCCCTGTGGTAGCCTCCAGTCTTTCCTTAAAATGTGGATTTAATACATTTAAGTAATGTAAAGTGTTAGACCTCTGTCTCTTTTATATATTAAAAGATTTTTTGCAAAAGGAGAATATTTGCTTCTTCTAGTGTAGGGATTTCATGCCCCTGAGTAAATTCTCGGATGGACACAAATTTGCTTATCTCAATTGATGCATTTGTACCCATTTCAGCACCATTTCCAACAAAACCTCAATCTTTTCGAGAAGAGGTCGGAAGGAAATGAATGGCTGGAAGTCTTCTTCCTGTTCACCATCTGCATCTTTCACCTGAGGACAGGTAGTGGCTGAGTGCATTATTCACAGACTCCCAATCGAGTTTCTGGGAGCCCCCCAGAACTGGGGGGCTCCCTGTAGCTTGGATCCATGCTTTGATGGGTATTGTAAATTCTTTCTGTTTTCCTCAATGTTTTTACATACAATATTCAATATTTATACAAAGTTGCTATCTAATAAAAAAACTGAAAAAAAGAGTGTAATACTTGACCCACTCTGTAACTTCCCATCACTTATACTATGAAAATCCGGGTTATCTTTTATTACTTTACAAATACACCAGCTTATATGGTATCAATTCTTCTATCTTATGTACCCTTTTCACTACTTCCTCAATCTCTGTTACGAATTGCAGGCATCATGAATTTCAAGTGTGCGAAACAATTTAGTCTTTCGCTGCAATTCAAGCACTGATTTTAAAAATGGCCCTGTGCAAGAGGTGTTTGAAACATTATAAAGAAGAAATGGAAATGTTTGTCAAGGACAAAGTATTAGCTCTATTCTCCACTTCCCAGGCCATGCTGGTGATTCCTCAATCACGAATCCATTTTTTCCTTCCCAATATGAAACCCTCATTATCAATTAAACGGGAATGAGCGGGTTGAAGGTGTTTACTTCTTTTTCAGATTATTGCCCTAGACGAGATTAAAATCAATAGCTGTTATTCCACACTTATCTGTTTGTTCATATCATGCAGTGGACATAACATTTTAATTCACAGTCATACTATAAAGCTACTTTAAATTTATCTGTGCAAAAAGGAGTGCATTTAGTAAGCTTTCAACCAACAAGTAGGGAAAAGGACTTTTTTTTATACGTACGTGATGATAAACCTTCATTTTTAAAATTTTAATAAAGCCACTGATACCAAAACTCTGGGGCATATTTACAAGCCCTTATCACCACAGGAACGTCACTTTTAATGACGTTCCTGTGGAGATAGGGTCTTCGCCTTATATACAAGGCGGCGTTAAGCCACTTAATGTGGCTTAATGCCACCTTGTAAATAAGGCACCCGTTCACGCTATACTTAGCTTGAAAGGGGTGCGCAGTGGGTGTTGTGGTGGGTGTTCCACCGCAACACCCATTGATTTTGTTGCTGCCCCCTAATTACAAGGCTGGCGTAAATAAGAGACGGTGCCAAAATTAAGACTAGGGAAAACCTTGTCTTAACATGGCAAATCGAGGAGAAATTCTTCATTTCTTCTCGTTTTTGAATTATTGTTTACGTGCAGGAAGGTGTCCTGCATTGTGCAGCACACATAGAAACAGCAAAACGCTATGAATGATTGTTTATGTACAGGAAGGTGTTCCTTCCTGCACATAAACAATAATTCCCTCACGACAGGCACCCTTGCACTATGTTGCAAGGGTGCCTGCGTTGGCGCTAGGCAGCTTAATTTAGCACCAGCACTAGGGAAAACGCAGGAATGTGCTGTATCTGTGTAAATACGGCTCATCCCTGTGTTTTCGTAATGGCGGAGCATGGTGTTAGCATTTTGTGCTTAACACCACGCTCCGCCATTACCTTGTAAATATGCCCCCATGTTTCTCTGTATCTGGGCACATCGGCCATAGTAGTATTTTTTTAAAAATCTTCTCTGAATCCAATATTCACAGACAGGCTAAAAAAATGTGAATTATATCTGTATAGCATGGGGCTTGTTCTGCGTCCTCAGCCTTGGAACGCTGCAGAAACCAGACCTTTGTCCCTAAATACCAAATTCTTCAGCGATTACAGTATCCCCAGTGACTGCAGCATTGTTTTCCAGGACACGTCTTGCAAGTTCATTTAAGGTTTGCCTTTGTCAAAAACAGAAGATTTTCTTAAACTGGAAGAAGAGTTTATTGCTTTGGGCACAATTAAACAACAAGTTATTCTTCATCTTGTCATAAACTGCTTCAAACGAGAGACAGAAGTGTCCTTGGGCATTTTTCTAGTCAGGCACTTTGGACCCGGGCCGGGAAGGCAAAGCCGGACCCAGTAGGGGCCCGGGGGGAACGCCGGCCGGCGGCGGGGGGACCCTCCCCTTTCCCCGCCCCCGCAACATGTAAATGCCCGGCTAAGCCCGGGAAGGGGCCAGGATTGGCCCACCAGGTCAAAGAAGGCTCCCCCCCAATCAGGGGGCGAGCCGAAAAGCCAAAGGGGGGGTTAAAAAGGGGGCCAACGGCCCTAGGAAACCACAAGTCACCCCCCCCCCCGTTGGCGAGGAGAGAAGAATCATCGACGGCTGCAGCGAACCCGGGACGACCAACGGAGAGACATTGCGGACTGGGCCGGAGCAGCGAGCCGTCGGGCCCCGGGCTTCCTTCATCGCCTTCCAGCAGCGGCGGGGAACAGCGAGAGTCGAGCCTCCACCCCCCGCCTTCCCGACACAGCCGGCCAGCGGAAAGTCGTCCCGCCGGGTGTTTTTCTTTTTAAAAGATCCTTCGCCGGCCGGAGCGTGCAGCGGGACCAGAGCCTCCAACCTCACAGCGGGGAATCGCAGAGGGTCCGCTTACGACCGGCCGGGGTCTCCACCCTCCACGAGCCTACACCCCGCCTTTACAGCGAGCGACAGAGGCAGAGAAAGAGGACTGCGGGGGGCGGCGGAACTCGCTCCTCGCGCCTCGGCCCAAAAACAACAAGGAGGAATAGCGGAGCACCTGACAGGAGCGGCAGCTGGTAGCAAGGGAACCAGCTCCTAGCGCCGCGGGGGCACAGGATCCTGGTCAAAGACACAGCGCCAAGGGGCACAAGCTCCCGAGCAGCGGACACGGCGCCAGGGGACACCAAGACCCCAAGATAAGCACACAGACCAACGGGAGAGAGGGGAAAACATCCTGCCCAGACAACAGAATGCCGAGCAGGAAGGGGGCAGCAGGAAGGGCAACACGGCTCCCGGCAAGATTCAGGGAGGACCAGGAGAGGCCAGCTGTCCCCCAGAGGGGGCAAAACCGACGCGGAGAACCAGACCTGGACGGGGACCTACAGGCCATGCTGGAGCAGGCCAGGGTCCTGGTGGCTTTAAAGGGGAGCAGCTGGATGAACCAGCAGATCGAGGAAGCAGCGCGGGGCAAAGGAAAGAGGCCGCGCAACGCATCCCCTGCACAAACAAACTCAAGTAAGGCAGCAGGCAAGGGGCTTGCAGCCAGAACGGCGGCCCGAAAACAGCCAGCTGGGCAGGGGCAGGCAGCCAAAACGGCGGCCCCGAGGAGGGCAGCTGGGAAGCCCCAAGCAGCCAAACCACCACCCCCGGCGAACCACGGGGAGGGCAGGACAAAGGCCCCCCAGCAGGCCAGAAAGGGGAAGGACAGGACCCCCGAAGTGGTGAGCAGCGCAGAGTCCGAGGACAGCAGTGAGGAAGAGGGGCCTGTAGCCTCCACGGCGGCCCCACGAGATGGTCAGGAGGGACACGGCGAAGCAAGCGGCAGGGGCACCGGTAAGCAGGGCGCGTGCAACAGCGAACAGGGGCGCGGGGCGGGCCAGGGGGCACGCGCCAGCCCAGGGCTAAATGTGAATATGGGGACCCAGCGAGGGGTACACAATATAGCAATGCAAGCTCCATGGCACATGCAAACTCCATGGCATTTTTCTAGTCAGGCACTTTGAGTTCTCTGAAACACGTTGTTTCAACGGAGTCAGTTCCTTAAGTTTCTGCCATTTGAAGGGGCCACAGGGTACTTTTAAATGAGTCCATGAATACATGCAAGCATGGATTCGTAATATTCATAACATCGTTTAATACCTAGAGAAAATTTCTTGAGAAACGTAGAATCCTAAAATATGTTTCTGACTCGCTCGAGAAAATACTAGTATTATTGAGAAACGCAGTTGGCTCACAAGTCTTAATTCAGTCATCACTGTGGGAAGTTCCTCGTCTTTCACAGCCTCTCTAAACATCTGTGTTTCAATAAACCTTGCCAGTGAACAACAGGGCAATCTTTCGTAGAGAGTTGAAAAGTCAGGTTGAGATTGCCAATGTAGTGTTGCTGCTCAGTGCTCAAGATGTCTCCCATACCCACGCCTTTTCCCTTCTTTTAAATCAGCATGTGACCAGCCTTGGAGATTAGGGGCCACATTATGTATTTTTCATCCTAGGTGCAAAAGGCCATCTGCATGGTTTACCATGCAGAGGTTGCAGATTGGTATTATAGAAGGGGGCCACGTGAGAGTGCACATTCACACAGGGGTGTTGTCAAATTAGCATAGAGGCATAGCCCAATGAAAGTGAAGTATTCTCTTTTACTTTTCCCATGCGTTTTGTTAAGGAGGATTGAGAATGGCCAAAGAAGTTCTGGAGGGACGGGATAGAGGTGTGCCAGTGAGGGGCATAACAAAGATGTAGCTGGTTTTAGACAGGTTCCTTTTGAGGGGGTACAGAGAGACAGCAGTCATAGATTCCAGCCTCCCTTAAGATGGGGCCTGTGGAATATTCCCAAACCAAGGCTACGTTGTGTAGGCGCAGAAATTGACAGTAGTATAGGGGTGGGAACTGTCAATATTTGCACTTGTGTACCATGCACTCTTAACCATGAGGACAGACTTGAAGGCGTGCACATACATGTGTGTAGTGTCAGACTCCAGCCATCCTTGTGGGATCTTATGAGCCTCCCTTAATAATGGAAAGGACACCTGCTCAAATATATTGATCCGGGGTTAGGTCTTCAATGCGTCTTTTTTCTGTACAGTAGGCAATGCATGCACACAGACACACACTCATGCACACACAAGTACTGACTTTGAAAAGAACCTGCATTTTTGTTAACAGGGTTTAAAGTCTTAGTCTGCACATGCTACACCAATTTTAGATGCTAATGTGTCGAAACGAGAGGCATGCACCCCCTTTTCTAAAGGCTTTCACTGAAGCAAATGTATTGCTCCTTGTGTGGCCCTTTAATTTTAGAGCAGACACAGCAAAATTAAAGCAAAAACTATTTACTTATTTTTTGTCATGCTGCAGAACTTTGTGGAATATTTCAGAATACATTTATAGCAAAACTTGTTTGTTTCACTCCCTTCTAAGCAAGAAGAAAAAAATAATATAAATGATTAGGCCTAAATTTCACCACTGGTGCAAAGCATTAGGTAATATGACCAATGTGCAGCAAAAATAAAAGTGCATGTTTGCCCTGTTTCACATCTTACCCATATTTGCTGTGTGACAGAATATGTGTGCACAATCATTTTTTGCTGAAGTGCTGAAGTTTCCCATTCAAGCCTATTATGTGTGAATGAATTTCAATTTTCCTTTCTGGAAGTTTTGCAACCTCACAAAAATATGAGAAACAAAACAAAAACAACTTCAGAATATCGTACAATTGTGCTTGTGGAATGTGGCAGCTGGTATCAGTTACAGTAAAAATATCAATGTCACCCTCCCAGTTTGCATTGATTGGTGTAAGAAATTGGGTTACTGGTTGAGGAGGCTGAAACCCTACTCAAGCAGGAACTACAGTCCTTGTCAGGGTGAGGCACAAGCAAATCCTAAATTAACTTGTGCTCATTCCTCGGGTAGTTTGGCACAAAACAGGCAGGCTAAACTCAGAGGCAATGTACAAAGTATTTGTGCAACACTTCAAACAGTAAAACAGTGAAAACACACCAAAAAAGGGATCCCACACTGGACTAGAAGAATAGAGTACATTTAAAAAGTAAAACAAGACCAGAACAACAACAATCCAATCAGTAGAACCAGAGATATGCAATTTTAAATATTTAAGTGGAAATAACGCCAAAAAGCCCTGAGTGCCACTCGCGGCTATCTGGTTGTGCGAGACTAGGAGGAGGTCACAAGTTCAGGCTGACAGTGATGGAGCAGGTCAGATACAAGGACCAGGTTAGTCCTGCTGAAAAGTTACCTTCTTAGTCTAGGGCAGAGTCACGCTGGCTGTGGAGGGGGCTGCTAGGAGCAGGTAAGTGTAATTTACCGTCCTTGATGTAGCCGGAAGAGCAGGCCTGGCATGACAGATGAGCACCATTGTAGCATGAAGATCCTTTTGTCATTGCGAATGGTCAGGCCGATGCTTCTCGATGGCACGCCCCACGAGTGCTCGATGCTCTAGGGTGAAGGGTCAGACTGACGGATATTTGCATCAGTGGGCTTTGCGAGGTGCAAGGTTTCGGCGCCAACTGTCACGTTTGCAGTCGCAAAGAGCCCAAAAATTGCAATTCATCCTATCTAAGGGTCCAGGACCTGAGGGGCACCACTTGAGAGTCAGGGGCTTGCTCCAGCTGGTTCTGGGTGCTGGTTCAGGTGGTTGGGAGACTATTATGTCCCTTTCACGCTGAACAGGATGCTAGCAGACTAGCAGACTCTGGGAGTCCTGGATTGAGATGCAGGTTCAAATCCCTCTGACTCAGGCAGGAGGGAAGCAGACCGGCAGGGCAGCAATCCAGCAAGGCAGTAGTCCAGCAGGGCAGTAGTCCAGCAGAGTGGCAGTCCTTTTGGAAGCACAGTAATAATTTTTTTCCTGACAGAGTTTCCACAGGTCCAGAAGTGTACTGAAGAGTTGGTGTCTGAGGTCCAATATTTATACCAGGTGCCTCCTTCCAAGTGGTAGAATCTTCTAGAGGTTTCCTTTTAATGTGCACAGGTTTTCTGCCTCCACTGGCTCCAAGTTTACTATAGGGGCTATGCACCCCATTTTGTGGAGGCTGGACTCTGCCAATTCAAGTGTAAGTGGGGCTGTGCCAAATTTCGCCCGCCCATCCTGCCAGTGATGTCCCATCAAGGCACACCAAAGCTTTTTATTATGTGTGGCTGTCTAGGAGGAATACACAAAGCTCCACTGTCAGCCACACCCAGTCATGTGACCCAGGACAGGTAACAGGCACTAAATGGCTAAGGCAGGAAAATGCCAGTTGCATTCTCAAAATTGTAATTTAAAATCTGACTTTACCATAAGAGAGGGTTTGTCATTACAATTCCAAGGCACCAAACATGAACTGGTTACCTGTTACCATTTGGAAGCTACAGCTTATTACATTTAATAAGGTAACTCCAGTGTTATACCATGGGAGTGGTAGGCCTTGCAGTAGTGAAATCCGAACTTAAGAGTTTTTCACTACCAGGGCATGTAAAACTTAAAAGTATATGTCCAATGTTTTAAATACACTGTACCCTGCCCCCTGGGCTGTCCAGGGTCTACCCTTGTGGTGATTCTTATGTATTAGAAAAGAAGGTTTGGGCCTGGCAAAAGGTTTATTTTGTCACGTCGAAATGGCAGATTAAAACTGCACACAAAGACTGCAATGGCAGACCTATGTCGTATTTGCAGGGCTACATAAGTGGGTGTCACAATCAGTGCTGCAGTCCCACTAGTAACATTTAATTTACAGGCCCTGGGTACATGTAGTACCACTTTACTAGTGAATTACGAGTAAATTGAATATACCAATTGGGGATAATCCAATGTTACCATGTTTTAAAGAGTGAGCCATGCATTTTAGCACTGGTTAGCAGAGGTAAAATGCACAATATCCTTAGGCCAGCAAAAACAAGATCAGCAAAAATAGAGGAGGAAGGCAAAATGTTTGGGGGTGACCCTGCAGAGAGAGCCAGGTCCAACAATCAGCATCCATGAAACAGTGTTGAGCTTCGTCTGTTAAGATGGAGATACGATCCTGAGGGTATTGCCTTCATTTATAGGCTTGTCCCAAAGTAACATCCTGCTGTTGCCCTTCCACCTTGAAGCAGACATCAGAAAGACACCAGCCATGAATTAAAGCATACTTCTTCCTTCAAGCAGATGGTCTTAAAATGACTCTTTTTTTGATACTTCTAGAGTGTGCAAGTGTTCTGGAGTGATGATAAGAGAAGCTGCAAAGAAGTTTCCCCTCCCCTCTCCATACAAAATTATTGAGGGAGAAGATATAAAAATTACCAAAGGTATGGGTAGGGCAGACGCATGGACTGATTGTTGAAAAGACATGCTGAATTCCACTATTCAACTGTAGACCCAATAGCTTTCTAAGGTACAAGGGTTGGCATATAAAGAGTTAAAGAATCACATTAACAGTTTATTCAGAACAATAACAATGAAGCTGATAACATAGATGTAGATATTAGGTACGGACTGAACTAATCTAATAGAGAAAGTAGGGATATTTGATGTAAAATATTCAAGGTATTTTTAATATTCACCTTGTTTTACACTATGACTGCCGTGTTTACAATAATAATGACCATAATTCTGATAAGATGACTGTACCAATAGCACATAAAAAATAATTCTTTATTGTAAAATACTAACAAGAGTGTGTGGTAAAGTTTTCATGGGACCATGACTTGTGTTCTATATTTATATGCAATGCAGATCAGAGTTACTCTGAAAGGGTTGTTTGATTCCTACCACTCCTTATCCATATGAGCATAACTCATTGTTTTGAGTATTGAGAGACACATTCCTGTTTTCCATTTCTCCCAATGCTCGGATTAGTTGTACTCTGTGCTTTCAATGATTAATAAATTCCACTCTGGAAAGTGCATCTCATGGTGCCAAACATATATACTAGATGATTGGTATGTGAATACGTGAAAAGAGCGAAATTATATACAGTGTGTAAGTCGCAAGACATACAATACAGATCTAGGAAGGATAAAAACAATCACAAAATGTATCACTTGTACAAGTGATTTTGTCATCTATGTTTTAGAATGTCCGTGTGGATATAAGTACGTAGGCAGTACTAAATTACAACTGAAAGTCCGCATCCTACAGCATTTGCGGGCAATATCGAACAAAGATTTTAACTATCCCACAGCTAGACATTTTGCTGAGAAACACAATAGTAACAACACACTCTTACTATTTTATGGGATAGATAGAGTAATGCCACATCCAAGGGGCAGTGACCGAGAAAAACGTCTCCGCATACTGGAGTCCAGACATATAATTGAGCTTAACACAAAAAGCCCTAATGGACTAAACAGTGGGGAAGAGTTAGCGACCCACATAGAAGTATGAATACATTTTGGACCCTGAGGCAAAGGCCTCCTTTCAGCAAGATTTTAGCTCACAATCACAGGTTTTAAGTAGGGAGTGATCAATCAATCTGCCTGACAAGAGTAGAAATAGGTAGAAGTAACAGGGCTCTGTTATGGCATGGATCTCATGCCCTTCCTGAGAACTAGATAACATATTCATTATCTTATAATCAATGTTCCTGCCCCCCCACGCTGCCACGGGGACCGCCACCTCCCCGGGGCTTTGATAATTAAACGCGGGGCACGCGGCCCCCCCGCAGCCCCGGGGACCGGTACCTGCCCGGGGCTCTGATTTTTTTAAAACAATTTGTGTGGGGGGCTCGAGCCCCCCACATGCCTCGAGGACCACCACCTCCCCGGGGCTTTAAAGAGTTGGGAGGGGGGCCGCTCTGCCCCACTTCTGGAGATCTCCTTGGCCCTGGGGACCGACACCCCCCAGGGCCGGCTCCTGCAATGTCCTGGGGTACCCACCCCCTGGACATTGCTGTTTGCTATGGCAGGGTGGGAGCACAGCTCCCGCCCTGCCATAGAAAACCATGCTTTGCTTCATTGAAGCGAGAGCAGGAAACCAGCTCTTGCTTCAACGAAGCAAAGCAGAATTGGTGTCAGCAGCTCCCCTTGTCCAAAAGCAATGCTGGCTCCCGCAGGGGGCAGGGAGCTAGCAAGGACCATGGGGGCATTGGGGCTCCCCCCACGGTCCCCAACTTGAGGGCCGGTCCTGGGGGATGGGGTCCCTGGGGCCAGAAGTGGCCCGGGAGGGGGACCACTCGGCCCCCTCCCCTTTATATATATATTTTTTTTTTTAGAAAGGAAGGCTGGCCCTGGGGGATGGGGTCCCCGGGGCCATAGTTGCCCTTCGGAGGGTGGGCCACTCAGCACCCTCCCCCAAAAAATCCAGGCTGGGCAGGCCCCGGGGGATGGGGTTCCTGGGGCCAGAAGTGGCCCAGGGGAGGGGGGCCACGCGGCCCCCCTCCTGGCAAAAATAAGAAAAACGAGGCCAGGACCCGGGGAATGGGGTCCCCGGGGCAAGAAGTGGCCCAGGGGAGGGGGGGCACGCAGCCCACCTCCCGACAAAAAAAAAAAATCGAGGCCAGACCCCGGGGATGGGGTCCCCGGGGCCAATAGTGGCCCTGGGATCATCCCGGTTTTTTTTTATATAAAAATGCTCAAGTCCTGGGGATGAGGTCCCCAGGGCCCAAAAAATGTTAAGAGAAGGGGGCCACACAGCCCCCCTTCTAACAAAAGAAAAAAAAAACAGAAGCCGGCATCTCGTCGGAGACCCGCCCCCTCCCTGCACCACTCTGCAAACAAGCCTCTGGGCGCGTTTTGGGTTGGGGAGGAAGTCCCCTAGAATCTTTTGGGTCCTTAGGGGCCAACTAGCCCACCAGGTACCTCCAGTAAGCCCCACACAGTGGGATTGCTGAGAGGTGGTCCGAGGTCATGCCCCTTTTTACACCACTCTGCAAACCCGCCTCTTGGCGCATTGCTGGTGGGGTGATGATGTTCTCTTGTGTCCTGAGGACCTCAGGACTAAAGTGGACTTCATCCCCCGAGGAGCAGTGTGCCAGGAGTCGCGTTTGCAGAGTGGTGTAAAAAGGGGGCGTGGCCTTTGAGCACTCTCAGCAATCCAGCTGTATGGGGCTTCCTGGAGGTAACAGGAGGGCTAGTTGGCCCCCAGGGACCCTCAGGAGGAAAGGGGACTTCCTCCCCCAACCAAGAGTGCGCCAGGAGGCGCGTTTGCAGAGTGGTGGAGAAAGGGGGCGTGGCCTGTGTCCACCTCTCAGCAATTCCACTGTGTGGGGCTTACTGGAGGTTGAGGTAGGCTAGTTGGCCCCTAAGGACCCCCAGCAGCAAAGGGGACTTCAATCCCCATCCAAGAGCGTGCCAGGGAGCGCATTTGCAGAGTGGTGGGCAAAGGGGGCATGGGGTGCTATGAGAACTTAGCAATCCTGCTGTGTGAGATTTACTGGAGGTAATAGGAGGGGTAGTTGGCCCCAAGGATGTCCTTGGGGCCAGCTACCCTCTTGTTACCTCAGTAAGTCCCACACAGTGGGATTGCTAAGATGTCTTCGGAGGCCATGCCCCCCTTTCTCCACCACTCAGCAAACGCGCCTCCTGGCAGACTACGGGATGGGGGATGAAGTCCAATTTACTCCTGAGGGACTTTGGGGGCCAAGAAGCCCTCCTGGTACCTCCTGTAAGTCCTATGCAGTGGAATTCCTGAGCGCTGGTCGGAGGCCCAGCACCCTTTCTCCACCACTCTGCAAACACGACTACTAGTGAAAGAAGTGTTTAAAATGTAATAGGTTTCGCATTTGCGAGAGTTAGAGCTATTGGCGTTGTAAATGTAAAAGTTTTTTACTAATGTTTTTTGGAGTGGAGTGGATGTACGTTGTATGTAGTGGAATTATGGGGTAAGTTGTGCAGTGAAATTATCTGGATAGAAAGTATGTGGTATTTATTTTATAGGAATTATGTTGAGTGGGATTATGTGTTATGGAGAGTAATTATGTGGTATGGTAGTCTGTGTTGTGGAGTGGTAACCTCAGGTTTAGTCTTCCTCATTTCCTTAGAAGCTTAACTATGAACCCAGAGAGACAAAAAAAGAAGGAATCACTGAGGAGCACTTGTGGACCTAGTCAGAGGTATGAACAGGGCCACTGGAATTATGCGACTGTTTGGCTGCACCGACTTTCGCACAATTATACATTTTCCGCATCAGCCACATAATTCATCATCTGCTCCCAAATCTGCAGATTTGAACAAAAAAAGCCTTGTTTCAAGCTCAAACGGCTCAAACGTTACCAAAAATGCAGCGACAAGTGTTCCAGCGTGGTGGAAGGCCCTTTGCAAACCTAGAATGGTCACCTGTTACTTATTGCTAAATGTGGGTGTTAAATTGGTACTAATGGTGTGCAAGCCACTCTTGCTTCCTTCTGTGCCTCTCTTGCCTCTTTCTGCATTTTTGTTGCTTCTTTCTTCACATTTCTTTCTTTGTCTGCACTTCTCTTGCCTCTTTCTGCAAATCTCTTCTACTTTCTGCACCTCTCTTGCCTCTTTCTGCACCCCTGTTGCCTCTTTGTGTACCCCTCCTACCTCTTTCTGCTTCTTTCGGCAATTCTATTGCCACTTTCTGGACTTCTCTTCCTTCTTTCTGCACCCCTCCTGCCTCTTTCTGTACCTCTCTTGCCTCTTTGTGCACCCCTCCTACCTCTTTCTGCACCCATCTTGCCTCTTTTTGCACCTCTTTTGGCTCTTTTTGCACTGCTCTTGCTTCTTTCTGCACCTCACTTGCCTCTTTCTGCACTTCTCTTGCTTCTTTCTACACCTCTGTTGCTTCTTTCAGCAATTCCCTTGCCTCTTTCTGTACTTCTCTTCCTTCTTTCTTCACCCCTCCTGCCTCTTTCTGTACCTCTCTTGCCTCTTTGTGCACCCCTCCTACTTCTTTCTGCACCCCACTTGCCTCTTTTTGTACCTCTGTTGGTTCTTTCTGCACTGCTCTTGCTTCTTTCTGCACCTCACATGCCTCTTTCTGCACTTCTCTTGCTTCTTTCTACACCTCTGTTGCTTCTTTCAGCAATTCTCTTGCCTCTTTGTGCACTTCTCTTCCTTCTTTCTGCGCCCCTCCTGCCTCTTTCTGTACCTCTCCTGCCTCTTTGTGCACCCCTCCTACCTCTTTCTGCACCCCTCTTGCCTCTTTTTGCACCTCTGTTGGTTCTTTCTGCACTGCTCTTGCTTCTTTCTGCACCTCACTAGCCTCTTTCTGCACTTCTCTTGCTTCTTTCTACACCTCTGTTACTTCTTTCAGCAATTCTCTTGCCTCTTTCTGCACTTCTCTTCCTTCTTTCTGCGCCCCTCCTGCCTCTTTCTGTACCTCTCCTGCCTCTTTGTGCACCCCTCCTACCTCTTTCTGCACCCCTCTTGCCTCTTTTTGCACCTCTGTTGGTTCTTTCTGCACTGCTCTTGCTTCTTACTGCACCTCACTTGCCTCTTTATGCACTTCTCTTGCTTCTTTCTACACCTCTGTTGCTTCTTTCAGCAATTCTCTTGCCTCTTTCTGCACTTCTCTTCCTTCTTTCTGCACCCCTCCTGCCTCTTTCTGTACCTCTCTTGCCTCTTTGTGCACCTCTCCTACCTCTTTCTGCACCCCTCTTGCCTCTTTTTGTACCTCTGTTGGTTCTTTCTGCACCGCTCTTGCTTCTTTCTGCACCTCACTTGCCTCTTTCTGCACTTCACTTCCTTCTTTCTACACCTCTGTTGCTTTTTTCAGCAATTCTCTTGCCTCTTTCTGCACTTCTCTTGCTTGTTTCTGCACCTCTCTTGCATCTTTCTGCACCTCTGTTGCCTCTTTCTGCACTTCACTTGCTTCTTTCTGCACCTCTCTTGCCTCTTTCGGCACCTCTGTTGCTTCTTTCTGCACTTCTCTTGCCTCTTTCTGCACACACAGGGCTACTTTTAAGCTGACCTCAGGCTCAGCAGTGCATACCCTAGTGTATGTAGGTGTTTTCACTGTATTCTAAGGGGCAGATCTACAAGAAACTAATGCAGCGCGGTGCCGCAAGTCATTTTGCTGCACCTTCCTGCACAAAAACAATCAATTGAGGTGATTTCCTCTTCCAACGTGTGCTGTAGAATGCAGCACGCATTGAAAGAGGAAAAAAATGAGGAGAAATAAAAACATTTCTCCTCGTTGCACCTCGCTACGCCACCCATAGGGTAGTGTAGCATTCTGACGCATTTCCAGATTTACAATTTCTCGTAAATCTGGAAATGCATCAGTGGACATGGGTGTTGCGTGGGAACACCCACAGCAACACCCATGTCACGCCCCAAACATGCAAAGTGTTGCGTGAACAGGGGCGATATTTACAAGCACAGGTTAAGTCACACAGGGTGACTTTACCTGTTCTTGTAAATATCACTTAGCAGGCTGTGCCACCAGTGCGTCACGCAACTTGATGCACCAGCGGCGCAAGGGGCTTGTAATTCTGCCCCTATGTGTCTTTCAGCATAGCACTGGCCGCGGGCCTGGTTAGTCAGAGTCAGTTACCACCAGTACCAGTCAGCAAAAAGTTGGGGGCACAGGATGACTTTGCAACAAGAGCTCCTTCTGCACCTCTGTTAGTTCTTTCTGCATATCTCTTGCTTCTTTCTGTACTTTTCTTTGTCTTTCTGAACTTCTTTTGCCTCTTTCTGCATTTCTCTTGCTTCTTTCTGCGCTTTTCTTCCTCTTTCTGCACATGTCCTACCTCTGCAGGCATAGTTAGAAATTAGCATTTAAAAAACCTTTGAAATTCACTGGAAAAACCATAGGTTTCAGGGGCGTTATAGTTAGGAATTAGCATTTAAAAAACCTTAGAAATTCACTGAAAAAACCATAGGTTTCAGGGACGTTATAATTAGAAATTAGCATTTAAAAAAACCTTAGAAATTCACTGAAAAAACCATAGGTTTCAGGGACGTTATAGATAGAAATTAGCATTTAAAAAACCTTTGAAATTCACTGAAAAAACCACAGGTTTCAGGGACGTTATAGTTAGTTGGACATTTTACTTGTACAAAACCAGAGAAATGCGGCTGTTTTAGTTAGTTGAGCTAACTATAACTCGCGCCCCCGCAATGCACTTCTGAAGACGTCACATATTACATCATTCATGACATGGTCAGTGACATCTCAAATGACATCACTGATGACATCACTGATGACATCATCCACGTGATAATCTGATGCACCTCCTCATACCCTAATATAACCTTTGATACACCCACTCTAAAATACAGACTACCATTTTCGAAACCATAGACACACCAATACCAGTTACTACATACCCACTCACTGATTCCTAGGTCTACACACACATCCACTCATTCACCCATACAGTCACTCATACATGCAGTCATTCATCAATGCAGCACTATCTTATGCACTCATACACCTATACAGACACTCACACACCGCCACTCATCCATAGAGTTACTCACATACCTAGTCAGTCATGCAAAGAATCAATCACACTCCCATTTACTCACCTATACAGTTATACACACACCACCTCACTTATTCATACAGATACCAACACATTCTTACTGTCTTATACAATCACTGATACAAGCACACACTCATCCATACAGCCACTCTCACAATCACTCACTCTCACATATAGTCATTTATATACTCCAACACTCACATATACTGCCTTTCACATATGTAGTTACTCACACATGTACCACTGAGACATCCATTCACTTACCAACACACCCATACACACACTCACCACCCATACAGCCCTTCACACATGCAGTCTTGAACCCATACACCCAGTGAATCACCCACTCACACATCTATGCACAGAGTCACACACACCCCACCCACCCACACAGACACTCAGGCACCCATACAGATACTCAGACAACCTATCAAAAACCCATATAGACACTCATGTAGCTACTCACCAACCCATGCAGCCGCTTACACAGCAACTAACAGACTGATACAGACATTCACACAGTTTAGTCACTAACCCATGCATTCAGTAAGACACGTTTAATCACTAACTTATAGAGTCAGTCATGCACCTACTAAATCATCCATTCAGACACTCATGCACCCACTCATTCTTCAATACACCTTGGCATTTATATATATAAATCTTATTTAAACTTTACAGAAACACACAGTCACTGGATGATGTCATCAGTGATGTCACTGACCATGTCATGAATGATGTAATATGTGACATCATCAGCAGTGCATTGCGGGGGCGCGAGTTATAGTTAGCTCAACTAACTATAACGGCCGAATTTCTCTGGTTTTGTTCGAGTAAAATGCCCAACTAACTATAACGTCCCTGAAACCTGTGTTTTTTTCAGTGAATTTCTAAGGTTTTTAAATGCTAATTTCTAACTATAATGTCCCTGAAACCTATGGTTTTTTCAGTGAATTTCAAAGGTGTTTTAAATGCTAATTTCTAACTATAACGTCCCTGAAACCTATGGTTTTTCAGTGAATTTCTAAGGTTTTTTAAATGCTAATTTCTAACTATAACGTCCCTGAAACCTATGGTTTTTCAGTGAATATATATATATATATATATATATATATATATATATATATATATATATATATATATATATATATGTATATATATATGTACAAAGCTATGCAGAATGTAATGTGTAGTTTTTGACCATTGTCGAGGAAGGGGAGCTGCTGCGTGACTTACTCACAGCTTCACCTCTCAAGCGTCAAGCCCCTTCTCCACAATCAACGATGGTAATAGGTAGAATATTATAATCTGTATATCTGCATAAATACTATGTGTGTATATGTCAGTGTATGTCACTGTGTGTGTGCTATATAAATGACATGAGCTCAGAAGCGAGTTCCAATATGAGCTCAGAAGTGGATACAGAATCCGACAGTAGCACAGCAAACAAAGAAAGGAACAAGGAACCTCAAGATCCTCCATCAGTTATAGACGAATTGCATTTTTTACGCTTGGACAGGACTCACAATACACAACAAAAACCCCAATAGAGAGGAAAAAAATGACAAGGGACCGTAAGAAATGAAGGGGATGGTATGGAGCTACGTTCAGGGGCCAGAACCAAGGACAAGCACCAAAAGAAATAGAAAACACTCCAATAACAGTTATAAATTTGTCCAATTTAATGCTCACGTAGGATGAAAAAAACATACTCTCATTGGGACTATCATTTAGTACCAGGACACATTTTAACTATGCTCAGACACGCATAGACTTCTATAAATTTGTGAGGAACTTAAAATTATAAAAATTATTTTACAAAAAATAGGAGAGTGGAATTACAAGTGAACCAGAAGTGACAGGAGGCATGTCGCTTGAAGCTGAAGATCTGAATTTTCTACATCAATTGCACTCGCTAGAGATGGAGTGTGAAGGGATGGCACAACCAGGGTCTGTGAAAGAAACAGCTGAGATGATGGGCCTGGACATACATAACAGCAAAAAAACTCCATTTAAACCGAAATTGAACTTTGTCCCCATAACACCAAAGGACTCAAGTGATGCATTTACAGACTCAGTTGTTAAAGATTTGCAAGCATTATCTATTCAATCC
Source organism: Calotriton arnoldi (assembly GCA_963921515.1). Taxonomy (NCBI): domain Eukaryota; kingdom Metazoa; phylum Chordata; class Amphibia; order Caudata; family Salamandridae; genus Calotriton; species Calotriton arnoldi. The sequence goes on along the minus strand of CAWUFW010002830.1, from coordinate 1,247,875 downwards.
AATGAAGGTTTTTTGAGAGGAAATAGGCAAGAGGAAAAAAAATATGTGATGATTGTGACAAAAATTAAAAATCGGAAAGACATAGTGGTACGCCAGTCCGATAAGAGGGGGCAATGTTGTTTTGTGGCCACTGGACATGTATAATGAACAAGCTTCAATTAAGGGATAGCAAATGTTATCAAAAGGTACCAAACAGTAATTTGTCAGAAATAAAGATTAAATTACACAAAGACCTAGCCAGGTGGAGAGGGCTGGGTTTGATTTCCCCAAGATGAATACAAGTTTCTAAAAGTTAACAACCCAGTGACACCGATATTATATCTTATCCTGAAGGTGCACAAAAACACAGAGGTCCCCCCAGGCAGACCGATAATATCATCCATAGGCAGTCTACTTGAGTCAACATCTAGATTCTTGGACTTCTTTTTGCAAGAATTTGTGAGGGAATTGCCAGCCTATATTCAGGACACAAGGGACTTCCTTAGAAGAATAGAAATCATCAGATGGAAGGATACATTTCTCTTAATCACACTCGATGTGTCATCATTATACACGAGTAAACATCATGAAGATGGGTTAAGAGCGATGAGACATTACCTTAGCAAGAGAACCATCACATTTTACCAACATACGGCAATGTTGGTGGAAATGGGCAGACTTTGTCTTGAAAATAATCTTTTCATGTATGGGACTGATATATACAGGCAGATACGAGGGACAGCAATGGGTACCTGCTTCGCCCCCAGCTATGCGCATCTGCATATGGGCTGTGGGAGGAGCAGGTGCTCAGGGTGCAATATGCTGAGGAATGGGACACCAATATAATCCTATGGACCAAGTTCCTAGATGATCTCTTTGTGGTGTGGGATGGTACGATGGATACCGCAGAAGTGTTTGTCAAAAAACTAAACAACAACTCATTGAATCTAGCCTTTACTAACACCATCAGTAACACACGAGTCTGCTTCCTGGACTTAGAGGTCTATGTTGAAAATAGCACTTTACACACACGTGCGCACAGGAAGCCAACCGCGGGCAACACTATCCTACACGCCAAAAGTCATCACCCACAAAAATTAAAAAATAGCATTCCTTATGCTGAGCACCTGAGAATAAAGAGGAATTGTAGCGAAACATCTGCTCTGGAGATTGCACAAAAAGAATTAACAACACGATTTATGCAGAGAGGCTACAACCCGTCAGTACTTGATCAGGCACTGTCCAAAGTTAATACACTTAATAGATCGAGTTTATTACATCCAAATGAAAAAAATAGAGAGAGTAAGACAAGTAAAAATAAAAATGAGACACGCATGATTACCACCTACAATGCCTACCACAGCAGGGCAAGGGACTGCTTAAATAGGCATTGATATCTGGTAAGGAGGGGCCCCACACTGAGACAATTGGTTTCTCGGAAAACGTTAGTCACGTTTAGGAGTGCACGGTCAATGCGATATGACTTGGTCAACAGTAGCCCCGAGTTAAAGGGAGCAGAAGGGTGGTTACGGGCTGGTACAGGATTCCACAAATGTACAAAATGTAAAGCTTGTACAATAGGGCAAAATATGAAGCAGATTACTTCTCCCCTTTTGAAAAGCCCATGGATCATCAGAACCCACCTTACTTGCAGAAGTGAGTACGTTGTCTATATGTTGCAATGCTCATGCCCCAAAATATATGTTGGCAGTACCATTCACATGGCGCATATACGAATACTGCAGCATATGAGGGCTGTCGTTAATAAAGACAAAAGCTACCCCGTAGCAAGACATGTGAATGAGGTACATGGGGGTAACATTCATGACTTGGTTTATTATGTGGTTGACCAGGTAACAAAGAGTAGGAGAGGTGGTAATCGGGAACGAAAACTATGTCAACTGGAATCAAGATACATCTTACTTTTTAACACTAAAATCCCTTTTGGGCTGATCTCGGATGAAGACTTTTCTGTGCACTTAGGAATCTAGACAGTTCAAAGAATAGCTCCCTAGTTTTTTAGATGGTTTTAACTTGCCTGTGGAACAAGAGGTCACGAAGCAAGATAGGATGTTGAGTTGTTACGATCAGCAAGGAATCAAATTGTGATAGAAGCCAATATTGCACCTGACCAATTGTGTGATGCACTTGCTTAGAATATACAAGTTCAGTTGAGTGTCACAGGGATGGCACTGTGTTGGTATAAGTTCGGTGATAGCAGATGAATTCAAGAATCAATAGCAATATTGTAGAATGGTGAAACAATACTAAGGCCAATATTCAGCGAAAATTAAATTGATAATGTAATTAGGCACTGGCTTGAATATGATGATCAATTGTATTTTTATTTTAACGCTGGATATTGTGCAAGTATGATGTCTAAAGGTAGATATATTCACAATGCACTTGCACTTTATTCTGACAATTAATTTAATCTTCATCCGAATTGAATCAAAATAATATGTATGACTTCGAGATTTATTATTTGCATAAGAATCAATGACTGTGATTAATGAATGTAATTTTGTGTCAAACAACAAAATTAATTATTCTTGATATCAGAAGCACGTTGGGGTTTAATATTGAACAACAGCATTATGAGATATGCTTATGTGGACACTGTTGTGAAGCGAAGTCTTCCTTCAGTTGTAATGGTTGATGTGACCCATGTGACCGGAAGTTTCCAATGGTTTTTAAGTAACTATGGTGAAACAAACGCTTGATGTGTGATCAAGGCAGCAATGCCGAAACGCGTTACAATAGAATAAATCGAAGCGCAATTAAGACAATCAGTGTGGTGTCATACCTGGTGTGGGTATCCGATTTGCATGAGAAATTGGAACTGGTAGGATATATATACGAAGCTGTGCAGAGTGTAATGTGTAGTTTTTGACCATTGTCGAGGAAGGGGAGCTGTTGCGTGACCTACTCACAGCTTCGCCTCTCAAGCGTCAAGCCCCTTCCCCACAATCACCGATGGTAATAGGTAGAATATTATGATCTGTATATCTGCATAAATACTATGTGTGTATATGTCAGTGTATGTCACTGTGTGTGTGCTATATAAATTCTATCTTATCCTAATTACAAATAATTGAAAGTTGCCTTTTTAATTCAGATACAATGGGAAAAAGCATACCATGTGCAATCTGACAATTTTACATGCATTTGAGAACTATACCACTCACAAATATCCCTTATTATAATGTCCATTTCATAAAAGATTTTTTTTTTTTTTTAATGTGATTTGCTTACATTGTTCAATTTCTATGAATTTATTATGATAAATCGGATCGTATACTGACCCTACGCAGGTAACACCGTTAGAGGTCTCTGAAACTATACTTGAAAGAGATGAAACAATTTCTAGAAAACAGTCAATTTCGAAAGAGTTGCAAGCCATGAATAGCATTTTATATCCTTTTGAACTAAATGTAGGTTTGGGTAGCGAAGTGAGAATGTGATTTTCAAAAGAATGCACCTATGGGATCTAGTATATCCACACACACACAAAAAGTTATCATTCTAAAAAATGCCTAATAGCACCATCCTCGAGATTTTATCCAACAAGGGTTTCATGGTGGTCAGATACAATTTGTGAAAGCCCTTACACACCTATATCAGGTTCTAAATGCTCCAATCGGTACAAGTTTGACCTGCTTGACTGAACGCCTGAAGATGTGGGCTTCCATGGTCAGATATCCAAGATTGGGACTTCGAACTTAATCTGGTGCAGTAAATGAACCACCCTAATGAATTACCCAGCAATGGCTCTGTAAGGCATGAGTTTAGCTTTGCTTGGCAATAGATTTTAATTACTTTTCATTGGTTAAGAACAGGAATTGCCTCAAGTAATGATCTGTTAGGACTGGCAATGATAAAAGCTTTCATTGCACATGGAAGCCGATAGATCAGCATGCCACTATTTCTCTTACCATATTGTAGTTGTGACATCACAATTCATCCCAATAATGAAATGACAACTCTACGTTACTTTACTGTAAAAATGTATTAGAATTCAGTTGCGATGCTATAAGGCCGTGGCCAAAGCCAGCAGACTGCAGCCTCCTGAGCGGAGCACCATCCGCCTCCCAATCAACTAAAGGGCTGAGAAGCATTTCAATTCACTTTTTAATGAAAATCATTTGCCTGAACGTTCTGTTTTTGACTGGAAAAGGAACATTTATTGTTATATAATTTTTTTATGTATTTTTAGAAATCATAGCAAGAGAGCAGCGATCCAAGTACACTTCAGTGTACTTTTCAATTAATAGCAGCATTTAAAATGGCATTCATTAAATTGCTTGAAATAGTTGTTTGTAATATGCATCAATTTAATATCATTGTGTCTCGTCCCATATATTTCAAATGTATTCTACGTATTTGCCACTTGAAGATCACTGGCATCAAAGGGGTCAAGAGATCTAATTTAAAATGAATCAACAGGGAAAGTGTACTTTTTAATTTATAGTAGAGTCTGTTGGACTTGATCCTTTCTACAGGGCCATCCCTAGACTGTTTTGCCTTCACTCTGCCGTATTCTGAACCCGTTTATGTTTGTTTTTAGGACTTTGCGCACTTTACTACTGCAAATCAGTGCTAAAGTGTTTGTGCTCTCTCCCTCACACTTGGTAAAATTGGCTAACTCCCACTTGGCAGATGTAATTTACTTGTAAGTCCCTAGTAAAGTGTTACTACATGAACCCAGTGCATGTAAATTAAATGCTATTAGTGAGTCTGCAGCGCTGATTGTGTGTGCCACTTAAGAAGCCTTTTAAACATGTCCAGGTCTGCCATTGCAGCCTGTGTGTGCAGTTTTAAAACTGCCACTTCGACCTTGCAAAATAAACCTTTTGCCAGGCCTAAACCTTCCTTTTTAATACATATAATTCATCCCTAGCGAAGGCCCTAGATCAGCCCATAGGTTAGGGTGTAGTGTATTTAAAAAGTTGTACATGTACTTTTAAGTTTTAGATGTCATGGTATTGAGATACTCTTAAATTAATTTTTCCTACTGCAAGGCCTACCTCTCCCATAGGATCAAATTGGGTCACCGCATTACATTTATTAAGTGACATCTTTCAATTGGGAGCAGGTTGGAATGTTGAGTTTGGTGTCTAAAGAATTTTAATGTATAACCCTCTTTAATGGTAAAGTCAGATTTTAAGTCACTGTTCTGAAAATGCCACTTTTAGAAAGCAAATAGCTGGTTCTAAACTGAAGTGACATGATGTGCAAAATAACAATGGATCGAGATGCAGCCGAAGTAATTACCAGTGGCTGAGATTAATTCAAACATTCCATCCATCACTTTTTTGTATATTTTAGTGTTGGCCTAAATGGGACAGGAATGGCCAGAAGTGGGTCCTGTGCACACTGTCTCACTGGAACCAAGCTGTACCCGGCTGATGAGCCCATAATTAGGATGAAACCAGTCCTGGGTTGCTTGTTTACTGGTTCAGGAAGGGCCTGGCTTGGCAGTTCGGGCTGGAATGTTCTGATTAGAGCAGGGTCAAGACTGATTTTCATATAGCTGGTTCTAAACTGAGGTGACTTGATGTGCAAAATACCAATGGATTGAGATATGACCCCGAGTAATTTCCTAGTACTTGAGATTAATTCAAGCATTTCATCCATCACTTTTTTGTATACTTTAGCGTGTAGCCATAAGTGGGACGGATATGCCCAAACATGGGTCCCGTGCACACTGTGTCACTGGAACTAAGCTGTCCCTGGCTGAGGACCCCATAACCAGGGCAAAACTGGTCGTGGGTTGCTTGTGTTTCGGTTCAGGAAGGACCTGGCTTGGCAGTTCTGGCTGGACTGTTCTGATTGGAGCAGGGTCAAGACTGATCTGCAGAAAGCTGGTTATAATCTGAGGTGACATGGTGGGCAAAATAACAATGGATTGAGATGCGGCCAGAGTAATTACCAGTAGCTGAGTTTAATTTAGGCATTCAATCCATCACTTTTTTGTATACTTTATAGTGTCACCATAGGTTGTTATATCCCGCATAGATGCCCTAATGTAGATCCGTTCGTACATGCCCTAAAATGGACGTATTCATATTTACCCTAATATGGTCATATTCGTACTTGCCCAATTATGGTCATGGCCGCATATGCCCAATTATGGTCACAACTGTACATGTCCTATTATGGTACGATTCCTAATATAGGCATGATCTTTCACCTACATTGGTCCCAGCTAGCACACAATGAGCTCTGAGGGCTGAACGTTATCTATCCTGTGGTTTTGAATGCAGCAGGATTCTTCCAAACACAGGCCCACACTGTACTCATTAATTATGCATGGCTTTCTAAGAATACACCACCGGCATAATATGTATGTACAAAGTTCACCCCTGACGTCTTCCTCATGTCCAATACAAACCATACTGAGGACCGAGACTCTTTAGGGTATAAATACACCACAGCTTGCCCCTGTAAACCAGAGGGAACCGAGACTTCCATGCTGACACACTGACCAGAGACGCTGAGGCTCCTGCATGCAGTCGCTCAAGCTGACAGTGGTCTGACACAACCCGGACGGGGTGTCCAACTCGAGACCAGGACCGGGTCCCACACTCTCTCTATTCAGGTATGGGGGTTCGACTAAATCCTCAGAGGATTCTTGGCTGTTAGCTTCTAAGACCTACACACATATGCTAGGTACACACAGGTACATCTAGGTAGGCATCGTAGGAGTACGCGCACTTGCATAATGCTTTTATATTCATGTATGCACTCATGATTATCGCAGTATGGTAGAACTGTTCTATCCCTTCACTTTTATCGTACTGCTGATAATATATCTCTGCTATTGTCTGCTGGTTACCGCAGCACATATATTTTACACCAGAACAACAACTGTTCAATAAATACTTATTGAAACGCCTGACTGTTTATTCTGTGTAACTCTCTGAGACAAACCGAATAAGTAAGCACGAATGACTGAGCGAAATGTAGTACATTGTTTCCACGATTCTGAGGGAATCAGGGTTGTCATGTTCTAAGGTTGCCAGAAACTAATCTCTCCTCGATAAGAGGAGACACTAGTGGCACTGCGAGCTAGCTAATGCAAAACAATCTAACATAAGCGGTGGGGGAGCACAGAGTCAGTCTGCCACCAAGCCCACAGCTTATGTTACACAAACGCGGAGGTCCTGCATGGGTACTATAGGAGCTACATGACATGGCGCCACCAACGTTGGTTTGGTACTTATTTAACAGTAGAATCTGAGTAGTTCAGTCGTGCTATTCTCAGAGAACCTACTCACAAAACCCCAGAGACGTCTGGAGTGGGAGGGCACAAAATCCGCCGCAGCTGAGTAGTACGAGAATACTATTTATTGGCTGTTGGTTACTCAAGCTTGAAGGATATTTAGTTCCTACAATTGTGCACTTACACCTTATCTTAAAAAACTCTTTGATCTCCCTTCCAATTAAAAATGGTGGACGAAACAAGCGCAACAGGGAGAGTTACAACAAACCTCTTTGGTTTAGAAGAAGACCCTGAAGAAGCAATACAAATTGCACCAAATTTCAGAAGGGCAGTCACCATAAAATTTCTAGAACATGGCTTAAGAGCCAGGGGTGGTACAGTAATTTTCGTGATTGAGGCACACGAATCCAATAAAACAGAGGTGTTCTATTCATGGGTTACACTCCCAGCAGTAAATGCAATTACAAATGTGTATCACAACTACCTAGAAGGTGAAACACCAGCAGACTATACTCCCTTTGAGGAAGTAGAGGTCCCGCTCACTTACCAGGAGCATAATTACTGGTTTAAAGGCGCCCTACCCCACGTACGAGGAAGAGCAAGATTAGGCCCGCTTGGAGGAGCAGGAGCCACATGGCCCATATTAGCGGCATACACACCACATCCTGACATTGGCACAATGCCACAGCCAGACTTACTCATACAACACAGAGATTTAATTAAAATCTCCAGGAACCTCACACAATTTGTGATGAGGACTTTAACAGTTCAGCCTGCACCCGCTGCAGCACAAGACACTCCAGTCCAAGGTACAGTTAATAAAATAACTCCACAAACATTACACGCGATAATGGGCAAAATGCCAGCAAAACGCGAACAAATCCCATTCTGGATAGCTCAGAAAATTACTCAGCTTGAAGCAGTATTCCCGAATAGTACAACCAGTGATAAACACAGAATCCTAACAATCTGCTTGCTCATGGGTCTCACACCACAAGTAGAGGACTGCACCTCTTGGGGTTCAGTCTTTGCTGCCATATATACCAGAACACATGGTATCCCGTCCTTAGCAGTAGTACCTGACGTATTGAAACAGATACAAAATGAGTACTCAGCAGAGCCTGCCCTTAACTTAGGGATGAAGTTGCTAAACAACTTTGAACAGGTCTCAGCCATAATACTAGCTAATGTTAAGGGGGAAGCAGCGTCTGTGGCGATCCGCCAACGCCTAAGGGAGTTCGGTCCAGAGGATCAACAACACGAACTACCCAAAATAATCGAAACTGTATATGCAGAATTAGGCAGAGACAGTCTAGGTGGGAAAGCATTAAAACCACAACTGGTGGACAGTCCTGAAAAGGACACCTACTTCTTCTAAAAAGAAGTGGGAAAATAAAAAACAACAAAAGTCTAAAGACACCAGATCTCAGTCCAGAGGTAGGTCTCCTCAACAGGAGCCCTCTGAAAAGAGGTATAACCTCAGGAATAGGGATAACATTAAAAAACCTGACAGGTATCAGGATACTGATACTCGTTCCTCTCGTTCCTTTCAGGGTTCATCACGAAACTCCGAGAGGGAAGGACGATCAGAGGAGCGTACAAAGTCCAGAGACACGCAACACGCTGCGGACTACACACCTAAAAAGAGGAAAAAAAGAAATCAAAACCTCAGTTCAAAAAGAAGAAGGTAGCAGGTCTCAAGATCAGACATGCCAGGAATTCTGAGGACACAGCTTCTGAATGGGGAATGGCTCTGACGATGCTAGACAGCATGGCAGAAGTAACGATAGCTCGCCAGAACCTGAAGGAATTTCTGGTGATAGCGGAGTTGAGAGAGTATATCACGGTGGAAACACCTGATACTCGGGTAAGTGTCCCACATAAGTTACATGAGATAACACTCCGGATGGAGGGGGACAAGCCCAGAAAAGTTAAAGGTCTCTTTTGGAAAAATCTGTCATCTGGTTATGACATTCTATTAGCAGAACAAGACTGGCCGCCAGCATTCGTCATGGAGTGCCCTAGGGGAGAAACTGTAATTTTTCCAGCCTTTTCCGACCTTGTTCCCATTCACCTAAAACATGCATATGCGCAGGAGTGGGCGGTTGCCCTAGCTCCAGCATTGTATAAAAATCATGCTGGTTGGGATGAGGATTCAACCCACCACGTGATCCCGTTAAAAGTTTCCCCAAATGCTCAAAGGCAATACCCTATAAAGCAGGAAGCTAAAAGACAAGTCAGGGAGATTCTAGATCAACTTGAATATCAGGGGTGATAGAAAATTGCACTTCACCTATGAACAATCCTTTGTTCCCCGTAGCCAAACCTGACAATACATATCGTCTAGTTTTAGATTACAGACATTTAAACACTTGCACAAAGACATTTGCAGTTCAAAATGCACACAGTGCCGCATTAATGAATAACATTGTGCGGAAAATATACACAACAACACTTGATATCTCAAATGGATTTTTCTGCCAAAATATAGCGCCTGAAAGCAGGTATCTGACCGCATTCAGTGCGTTAGGGTCACAACAGCAATTCTGCCGACTCCCCCAAGGGTACAAGAATAGCCCGGGGTTGTTTTCAGCAAGGGTAACAGAATTACTCCAAAATTTGGATGAAGAAGCATTGTCCTATGTGGATGATATTTATCTGATGGACGATGACTTAAAGAGGCACTTGACCAGGATGAGCACCATTATTATGGGATTCGCCTCTGAGGGCTATAAATTTAATTTAAAAAAATCAAAATTGCCCACCTCAATATCCTGTTTTTAGGATACGAGCTGTCAAGTGAGGGAAAAGCCTGGCAGCTAACTTTTAGAAAAGTGTGCGCTGCTCCAACCTCCAAAATCATTAAAGAATTTACAATCAATTCTGGGATTCCTAAATTTTGGCATACATTTTGGATTACGCAGAAAAAGTAAAACCTTTCTACGACTTAATAAAACCTGACTTTTCAGTCAAACAATGGACACAGGAACACACAAATATCCTGCGTTCCCTACAGGAAGACATGATAGCTTCTAAACATTTACAGACACGCGTAAACGCACAGAACTTAGTGATCCGAGTCATAGCGGGTCAATGCGGGTACACTTATTTAACTTTTAATGAAGGTGAAACAGTACCAATCGCATACAAATCACACCTGTACACAAACGCAGAGATGCGTTTCACTTCAACAGAAAAAATTCTGACAGCAGTGCAGACCGCTGTAGCAAGAGAAAGAGCTCTGGCTCAGGGAAAACGCATAATGTCGTGACCCCAGTACCAGCTTTAGAAGCTGTTACAAAAGCTAGCATTCCAAATGCTAAAGCCTTACATCCAAGATGGATACAATGGGCTAATTCTCTTACTGCAACGGATGTTGAATACAGATTTGATCCAAGTTTAAAAACACAGGCATTCCTGCAATCCGAACAAGAATACCCTCTACCAAATGAAATTTTGCCTCTCGATCAGTATGAATATATTATTTACACTCTTGGATCTGCTCAACCAGCCACAGGAAGCAAGCAAGCTTACAGCGCAGCGTGTGCGATTGTTAAAGGTTGCATGCATGATGGCAAGTTCCATCCAAGCTGTACAAAAACACAATCTTTAGGAGACTGCACGGCTCAGTTGGCAGAACTCAAAGCACTTATACTGGCACTTATAAATACGGATCACAAATTCCCCACACTGATTGTGTGTGATTCCTTTTACTGTGTACAGTCGTACAATGAATATCTACATCATTGGGAACAAAACGGGTTCAAAGATGCAAAAGGTGGCACAATAAAGCATAAAATGCTATGGGAACAGGTAGTGGAGTTGAGAAACGAACTACCAAGGGCTCACGTGATACATACACTGAGTCATCAGCGTGATGGCGTTCACGTTGAAGGGAATTCATTGGGTGATGAAGCCGCAAAGGGGGCTGTTCGCACAGCCGCCGTAGCTGCAGTTACTCGTTCAAAGACGAGAATAGACTACGAGATAATGGTAGCTGTCAATGCTTCACGCAAAGGCAGCACAGCAGTACCTAAAAAATTTCCACTCAAGTACTCCTACAAATTAGATGCACAAAACATTCCATATGCTCAGATTCCTGTAGTGGGGGATAGAGTAATACCAAATATGGATCGTAGGCTAGGCTTAATTATGGCAGCACACGAAGGAACAGGTTCTGTACATAACGGACTTAAGGAGACTTGCTTTGTTAAAAGAACGCTACTGGTGGCCCATGATAAGAAGGTTGATTAGAGACTACGTCTGGAACTGCGACATCTGCAAGCAGATGAATGGGTCCACCACAACACGTCCAGTACAGATACCATTGTTAGACAGCATTAGGTTGTCCGTTCGTGCGCGTCCACCTCAAGTTTCCTCAGGGTTTGGCCTCAGCGCTCGGCTGACGCTCGAACTGTTATAAAAGATTTGCGAGTCTTTATCGGCACATACGCAGTTGGCACGTTACATTCTGACCGTGGTCCGGCGTTTAGCTCTCGGGCTTACAAAGAGGCCACGGAAGGAATGGGCGTAGCATTGCGGTACTCCTCTCCGTATCATCCAGAGGGAAATTCTGTTGTGGAGAGGAAAAACCGAGACTTAAAGCAATCTTTAACAGCTAGGGTATTAGGCAAGGGCGGTAGATGGGTCGATCACCTTTATGGGGTACAGCGCGCGCTCAATAATCAGCCAAGAAGCTCTCTATGAGGTGTCACTCCTTATGAGGTCCTATTTGGGACAAGAATGTGGGTACCTGATCTTGATTGTGAAGGCACAGTGGTGAATGAAAAACCATTTGATATCCATGATCGTTTGGCTGTTTTACAGGATCTAAATGAATCCAGGACACAACAAAGTAACGTGCTCCAGAAACAGGCCGCCACTGAGGAAGTCAAGGCAGTAACGGCAAGACCTATCTGGATCCCAAAACTCGGGGATCTAGTCAGAGAGAAGATTGCTGACAAGAAAGAATTTGGGCCATCCTACAGAAAGCCTGTACCGGTCCTTGCAATCCACGGCACAAGAATTGTACTTCTGCCGCCTCTTGCCGGAAAAAAGGAGAAAAGATTTGTCTCAATTGACTTAATCAAACCACACTATGTGGCCGATACTAAACAGTAGGCCTCGTGGACTCCACAGTAGCAGACACCCTCCTCTTGCTACAATCCAAGAAGTTCAAACAGAAAGACTCATCACGTTTGAAGAGCCACCTGTACTGAATGATGGACTAAGCAACAATGCTATGGAACTTGTTCCACTCCAACAAGAAATTCATCTTCAAAATGAAAACCAACTTAACAACCAAGTTTCAATCAGATCTAATACAGACATCTATGTCAATGTGCCTCGACAAGAGAACACAGCGATTTCAACAAATCCCGATGCAATTCCAACAATTGATCGAACTGCTTCTGGCTATTTCATGAACTTTGATACGTTTTCACTGGACCCAAGTGAGCCGGAAACGACGCCAGCCAAAAAATCACTCCAACAGAAACTCATTGACTTTTTTAACTTTTTTAGAAAGACTTACCTGGTGTCACCTTGGATAGAACTATGGTATATCACTGGGATTTTATTTTTTATTTTCTGGCTAGGTTTAATAATAACTTTTAGTATGCTTATTAATGGACGATACCTCCAGCCAAGCTCTACAGCCCAAAGAGTCAATTTGATTTTAAAACCACACCAGTCTTCACATCGTGAACCAAGAGACTTGTCTTCAGTGAACATCACAGCAGTTCCTATACCGGACGGTATAGTATGGGACAAGATTGATTATGATATATTAGGTCCGACTGAACTTTTAAAACTAAAACATGTATTTAAAATTTCTTTAAGTGATTTCATTACCTCCAGTACATTTTTTGATGATTGGGACACTGAAACTGTAAATGCTATGATGTCTGATTTAGGAAAAACTGCAGCATTTCCGAACAATGAAATGTTAGAAGGTACTTCAGACTATGATACATTGTACTGTTACCAACATTTTGGTGATCATTTCTTACACAAGTCTATCACACCTAGAAATGTATTTGAATACCACCAGTGGGAACACTGCCCAACACCTCCAAAAGGTAGTTCACAAGCATTTGCACAGAAATTCGCCTATTTCTCAGGGTTTAACACATCCAACCCGACGTCATTTTATTATAAAATGGAGAAAACTTCAGCTCAGAAAATTATATTAACAAACACCAAACATATTTACTCGGCATCCTTTCTGAACCAGTTGTCTAAACAGGGTTTCGATCTATGGAAAGACACGATAGATGTATTACTGATGTACTACTGATCTTCAATAAATACTCTTAAAACATCCCAACCAGCCTGGAGTGATCACTACATCCAGGGAATAGAAGCACTTTTTAGAGCATGCATCATCCCGCAGCAGATTTTATTTCTGAACAAAACTGTGCAACAGACATCCTGTCTTGGATTGGCCAAAGGCAAGGAAATGAACACACCGGGGTTTCCAACACCATCGCAGATGGGTGGGGGGCAGAATTCAACTACAAATGGGGTGAAATTAGATGACATTTTCCAGTACAACAGATCAGATCCTGATTGGACAGAATGGCTGGTTTGGCCCATTGACACAAACAAATGTCAGCAGAGATTTATGAATACAACCGAAGGGTTTAGTATCCATAGGCCAGACCCACGCTATGTACAGAGACATCACCCGGGGGTAGTGACATCCTATAGTGTTGGGAAGTTGTGCCTTGATTGGCTAGAGACCTCAACACTGACAGAAGTGAAGCATCACTTGACCTTACTTACACCTGACATGGATCTTAGAGATTTTCTACTAGGACCCAGGAAACAACGTCAGAAACGTTTCATATATGCAGGCCTTTATGCCTACTATAATGAAAACTGGAAAATATCCCAACAAGAGGTCGCAGAAAGAATACGAGAAATAGACCGTATTAACTTAGAAAAGGCATTAGCTGTAGTGGATAATGGGTTAACAACTTTGACCTCCAGGATTTACTCCTTAGGCAACATTGTGTCCTCGGCAATCGACATATTAGAACAAGATCTGGCCTTGTTACAACACAGGCAATCTCAGCTACGTTCTATTATGATGTTAAGCTGGACGCTGCAATCTTTGCGTGCAGGCTATGTGCCATGGCGTTTTATAAACACCACGTCTCTGTTCTCAGAGTACAATCTAACTGATAAACAGACAGAAATGGCACAAAGGGGAGCCAAATATACAATGCTGCGTATTGAGAAACTGGAAAGGTTACCATTCACTGTAGCCGAATCACCAGCAACAGAATGGCTCATTCATGGCCAAATCACTCTGCCGGTCACTACATTTCAGTTTCAATATTGCCTTGAGCAAAGGCAGGCAGGCAAATATGTACAAATGGGTAAGGGATACATCAAGGAAACTTGGGAGTTACCATATAGATACCTATGCCGGAATGGGGATCGGGAAGTGTATCTGAGTGGTACAAACTGCAAGAACGCTTTGATCGGTTCTCTCATGTGTCAGGATATTTCTCTACACGGAGCCTGCAGTGGTTCAGTGGCGAACTTATCTTGTCACATGTCAGGGACCCCAGCGGCCATGATCACGCCGGTTTTCCAGCTGCTCTCGAATGGGAGTTACTTAATGCTAAATGATCAAGGTTGTTGTGGTATGCTTCCGGGCGTCGCATATCTAGTAACTGTTAACTCCAGGGTTACTTGCTGTATGCAAGTATTGTTTCCGCCACTGAACACAGTCAGGGAGGTGCCGTTATGGCCTTTGCTGAATGTTTCTTTTATACAGTTTAATACTCTGAGCAGATTGAAAGCCATGCTTTTACAGCAACCCGTGCCCTTAGCCTCCGCTCGAGAAACCTATGAACTTCAAGTTGCAAGGACCTCGACCGAGATACAGGCACTCATACGTACAAACTGCCCCATTCATTTCGCAGAAATGGTGGGACGTATCTTCAATATGTCTGATACGAGCGAAATTGTACACCTATTTAAGACCATAGGGTCAGGACTGTTAAGCACCTTTCAGACAGTCCTCGGAGTAATCCCAAATTTTATACACTCCGTATTGGGAAGCGTATTTGGAGGATTCCCGCTCATCCTGTTCCTAATCGCAGGAATCCTGATTGTAATATTGCTGCTGCGCAATGGACGGCCCACTTCCCGAGGGAATGGTAAACACGCTCCTGGAGCGGAAATACCTTGAATGCATGGTACAACTTCTGGGCATTTCTTGCCTGCGAGAACTCAATGCCACCTGGTTTCTATCATTTAGACCAGTCTGGATAGACTGCATCTTACCTGTGCTTCGATGTCTGTTCTGCGGAGAAGAATGCACGTTGGATCTTTGTCTAACATTTCCATCAGATGCGCCTCCGGACACGGATGCAATGCTGGACCCCATAAAGGCCCACGCTCTGCGTTGTCCTCAACGGCTTCCGATTCTGATGAATGCATTCCTGGAGAATCCAGGTGCCGTTCGCTCCTGCTGGGTTAGGTGACTCCTCCACAGGCACCCAGGTAACAACTGCCGCACAAGCTGCCGCAGCACCGACTGTTGGCAGTACTACATTCCATCTATGTGCGATTGACGTTCTCTGTGAGGCGTTGGATTTGTCATCTACAGCAGCTGACACCGATAATATTGAGCTTCCCAGCCAGGACGCATAATCTTGAATTGGCTCATCGTGTCCTGGGAAAGAATTCGGCTTCCTCACTCGTTTAAAAATAAAACGATCTAAATTTGGAACATTTTCTTACATTGACACTTTCGCTTGAGAAACGTATGGCCTTCTCCTGCTTATGGTAATACAACTTCTATAGAGAGACGATATTGACTTTTAATTGGCAACTAGAAAAAGCTGAATTTAAAAAAAAAATTTTTAAGCACCAACATTTTTTAACGATTTTTAGAACCATGTTTTTACTTGCTTTTAAAAATGTTTTTAAATTGCCCAGATTTTAAGTATGGTCATTTATTATCCAGTTCGGAAGTGGAGTGGGTGTTATATCCCGCATAGATGCCCTAATGTAGATCCGTTCGTACATGCCCTAAAATGGACGTATTCATATTTACCCTAATATGGTCATATTCGTACTTGCCCAATTATGGTCATGGCCGCATATGCCCAATTATGGTCACAACTGTACATGTCCTATTATGGTGTGATTCCTTATATAGGCATGATCTTTCACCTACATTGGTCCCAGCTAGCACACAACGAGCTCTGAGGGCTGAACGTTATCTATCCTGTGGTTTTGAATGCAGCAGGATTCTTCCAAACACAGGCCCACACTGTACTCATTAATTATGCATGGCTTTCTAAGAATACACCACCGGCATAATATGTATGTACAAAGTTCACCCCTGATGTCTTCCTTATGTCCAATACAAACCATACTGAGGACCGAGACTCTTTAGGGTATAAATACACCACAGCTTGCCCCGGTAAACCAGAGGGAACCGAGACTTCCATGCTGACACACTGACCAGAGACGCTGAGGCTCCTGCATGCAGTCGCTCAAGCTGACAGTGGTCTGACACAACCCGGACGGGGTGTCCAACTCGAGACCAGGACGGGGTCCCACACTCTCTCTATTCAGGTATGGGGGTTCGACTAAATCCTAGGAGGATTCTTGGCTCTTAGCTTCTAAGACCTACACACATATGCTAGGTACACACAGGTACATCTAGGTAGGCATCGTAGGAGTACGCGCACTTGCATAATGCTTTTATATTCATGTATGTACTCATGATTATCGCAATATGGTAGAACTGTTCTATCCCTTCGCTTTTATCGTACTGCTGATAATATATCTCTGCTATTGTCTGCTGTTTACCGCAGCACATATATTTTACACTAGAATAACAACTGTTCAATAAATACTTATTGAAATGCCCGACTGTTTATTCTGTGTAACTCTCTGAGACAAACCGAATAAGTGAGCACGAATGACTGAGCGAAAGGTAGTACATTGTTTCCACGATTCTGAGGGAATCAGGGTTGTCATGTTCTAAGGTTGCCAGAAACTAATCTCTCCCCGATAAGAGGACACACTAGTGGCACTGCGAGCTAGCTAATGCAAAACAATCTAACATAAGCGGTGGGGGTGCACAGAGTCAGTCTGCCACCAAGCCCACAGCTTTTGTTACACAAACGCGCAGGTCCTGCATGGGTACTATAGGAGGGACTGGTACACCCAGACGTGGTTCCCATGCACACTGTGCCACTAGAACCAAGCTGTACCTGTCTGATGAGCCCATAACTAGGGCAAAACCACTTCTGGGTTGCTTGTGTTCTGGTTCAGGGAGGACCTGGCTTGGCAGGTCCGGCTGGACTGTTCCGAGTGGAGCAGGGTCAAGACTGATTTTCATATAGCTGCTTCTAAACTGAGGTGACGTGGTGTGCAAAATATCAATTATCAATGGATTGAGATGTGGCCCAGAGTAATTACCAGTGGCTGAAATTCATTTAAGCATTCGATCCATCACTTTTTTGTATACTTTAGTGTGTTGCCATAAATGGGATGGCTATGCCCAGACGTGGGTGCTGTGTACACTGTGTCACTGGAACCAAGCTGTACCTGGCTGATGAGCTCATAACTAGGGCAAAACCGGTCCTGGCTGCTTGTGTCTTGGTTCCGGGAGGACCTGGTTTGGCAAATTGGGCTGGACTTTTCCGACTGGAGCAGGGTCAAGTCGGATTTGCATATTGCTGGTTCTAAACTGAGGTGACTTGATGTGCAAAATAACGATGGATTGTGATGCGGCCCAAGTAATTGCCAGTAGCTAAGATTAATTCAAACATTCCATCCATCACTTTTTTGTATTCTTTAGTGTGTCATCATAAATGGGATGGATATTCCCAGACATGGGTCCTGTGCACACTGTACCATTGGTACCAAGCTGTACTCAGCTGATGAGCCTATAGCTGGGGCGGAACCGCTCCTGGATTGCTTGTGTTCCAGTTTAGGGAGGACCTGGCTGGGCAGTTTGGGCTGTACTGTTCCGATTAGAGTGGGTCAAGACTGATTTGTATATAGCTGGTTCTAAACTGAGGTGACATGGTGTGTAAAACAACAATGGATTGAGATGCGGTCCCGAACATTTTAGTGGATGAGATTAACTCAAACATTCCATCCATCGCTTTTTTGAATACTTTTAGAAAGTTAGCATTTTCTTGTCCTAACTATTGAAGTCTGCAGCCTGTATCATGGGTCACATGACTGAGTGTAGCTGGCAGTTGGTCTTTGTATATTGCTCCCAGACAGTGAGACAAAGGAGGAATAGATGTTGGCTGGATGGGCCGTCTCTGATCTGATAGGGGACGGAGGCTCTGCCTCAGCACACTGACCAAGGGTTTCATATTAGTCATCTGTGCCACCGGACAAGCTGGGGCCAGGGCAGGGAGGCAGAAAATGCTAAAAACCTTCGGGCGTGGAAACCTCTGGAAGCCTCTCCTACTTCAAAGCTGGTAATAGGTATGAATATCGGACCTGCAGACCCAACTGAACCTGTGGATACTGCAGAAGAAGGATGCTCTGTTGCTTGAGGCCTGCACTGCTCGCTGAGAAGGAAGATTGGACCTGCACCCTTCATCCCAGGCTAAAGTGAGTCCAAAGGGCAGCTGACAGACCTCCTGTTCTGAGCAACAGGTACACAAAAAGCCCAGGGGTGTACTTGCAGCTGCCCAGTTGATCTTCTGCACTGGACCTGACTGAACCTGCAACTGGACTTGCCTGAGCCCTACTGGCCTCTGGAATGGCAAACACAAATATATCTTTATTGAGACCTTAAAACAATCAAGAGAAGCAAAAATAACCAGGTGCAAACAACATTTCTCTCTACAATCTGGTGATTTCATTTTACGCTCTGGCAAATGTTTTGTGTCCTCATTCTATTTCTATTGCTGTCTTCATGTACATGCTGTTACCACCAGCAAAACGCGTGTAAAAACATAATTTGCGCTTAGGTGATTATAGGCGCTACTAGAAAAATATTTGAAAACGTTCATGACAAGGCTTGGATGTAAATCGTCTCAACGAAGTTATAAGTTTGTAGTTATTTCCAAAAATTTCCCATGCCTTTCCCACACACATTAACACTTTCATACTTGCACCAAAATAAATGAGGCATAAGTGGTCTAGTAAGTAGGAAAGTGCATGCAACACTGAAGAAAAACATATTATTGGAGCATTTCTCCATAGGACTCATCATTTTCCACTATGCATGCTTCAAGGATCATCTATTTCTCTGGCACAAGTCTGGGGTTTATGAGACTGAAGTAAGGGCCAGAAAAATACTCCTGATGGAATTCCTTGCTGTTTTTGGGGAATAATCCCCTTCATGCTCATAGCAATCATTTTGGCTGATTTGCACTTTGAGGGGGAAAACAGTCAATTATGCAATGCTAGTCAAAAAATGATGACTTAGCTCATGAGCAACAAATTGTAAAGGGTTTTGTCACGACCAACTGCATAAATGATGTGCAAATGAAAAAATGCTTGCATTAGTACCATACCTATTTCAGAGTTAAGTACTGCTTAAGGGACTTAGGAATATCATTTTAGAAGCTACTTGGTTAACACCCTCTTTCAGTGGGAATACAAACACTGTGACTTTGAATCCCTATTTTCAGTTTGCCCCATCGCAGCCCAATCAAAAGAAAGCACACCCACCAAACAGAAATAAGCACAGCGCAGTTAGAATTTTTTAATATTCTGCAGTCATATTAATGGATGAGTGCCATTTCACATTATGAATTTTGTCTTTTCTTGCCTGCTTCACCCTGCCTGTTGGTTATTGTTTTAATGCTGTCTTCAAAGACTGGAATTGCACATGGACAGAACTTGAATTGTTAGTGTTTAAAGATTACTTGTAAGATCTATTGGTAACAGTGTTGGCATGTTATTATCTTTAAAATCGCTTTAAATTATTTTAGTTTTTTTACTAATCCCATAGACGTTTTACTCTAATGCAGCGAGTAAAGAGCCAACAATAAGTTCGTTTTGAATATCAAACATTTGCCCTTGAGGGAAACCATGTGTATTCAAAGCTGGATCGATCCAGGTTAGTGAGCCTTGCTTTGCAGCAGTACCATCTTTTATTGCAGTATTTGCTAGAATTCCTTGTAGGCCAAATGATTTGCTGTTCTTTGTTGAAACATCGGGGGTTCTGTTTAGTTTTACTGATGCGGTGTCTTCTAAGACTCCCAACAGGGATGTAAGATCACATTGCTGTAGTTAATATAGAGAGACATATAAACACCAGAGGCATGAGTACTGTAACTCGCGCCCCCGCAATGCACTGCTGATGACGTCACATATTACATCACTCATGACATGGTCAGTGACATCACTGATGACATCACTGATGACATCTCAAATGACATCACTGATGACATCACTGATGACATCATCCATGTGAGAATTTAATGCATCTTCTCACACCCTAATATACGTTTTGATACACCCACTCTAAATTACAGACTGCCATTCTCAAAACCATAGACACTCCAACACCAAAAACTACATACCCACTCACTGATTCTTAGGTCTACACACACACATCCACTCACTCACCTGTACAGTCACTTATACTTACAGTCACTGACCATGTCATGAGTGATGTAATATGTGACGTCATCAGCAGTGCATTGCGGGGCGCGAGTTATAGTTACCTGAACTAACTATAACGGGGAATTTCTATGGTTTTGTACGAGTGAAATGTCCAACTAACTATAACTGTCCCTAAAACCTATGGTTTTTTCAGTGAATAATGCAATAATGCAAAATCATCCTGTGCCCACAACTTTTTCAGATGGGTACTGGTGGTAACTGAGTCTAACTAACTGAGTCTAACTAACCAGGCCTAGAGCCAGTGCTATGCTAAAAGACACTTAGAATACAGTGAAAACACCTACATACACTAGGGAACACTATGCATTGGGGTACCCCTGTGATTAGCATGACCTCCTCTGTAAGGCCCAAGTACATAATAGGGCAGGGGGATTAAAACTACCTCTAAGTCAGAGGTGCAGAAACATGCTACTTTAACTAGTAGGCAGGTTTGCAGAGTGGTGGAGAAAGGGTGCTGGGCGTCCAACCAACGCTCAGGAATTCCGCTGCGTAGGACTTACAGGAGGTACCAGGAGGGATTCTTGGCCCCCAAACTCCCTCAGGACAAAATTGGACTTCATCCCCCATCCCGTAGTCTGCCACGAGGCACGTTTGCAGAGTGGTAGAGAAAGGGGGCCATGGCCTCCGAAGACATCTTAGCAATCCCACTGTGTGGGACTTACTGGAGGTAACAAGAGGGGTGGTTGGCCCCCAAGGACATCCTTGGGGGCCAACTTCCCAAACTATTACCTCCAGTCAGTCCCACACAGCAGCACTGGTAAGTACTCGTACCAGGCCACGCCCACTTTGCCCACCACTCTACAAGCGCGCTCCCTGGCCCGCTCTTGGATGGGGATTGAAGTCCCCTTCACTGCTGGGGGTCCTTTAGGGGCCAACTAGCCTACCTTTTACCTCCAGTAAGCCCCACACAGTGGGATTGGTGAGAGGTAGACAAAGGCCATGCCCCCTTTCTCCACCACTCTGCAAATGCGCCCCCTGGCGCGTTGTAAGTTGGGGGATTAAGTCCCCTTGAATCCTGAGGGTCCCTGGGGTCCAACTAGCCCACCAGGTACCTCCAGTAAGCGCCACAGAGCTGCATTGCAGAGAGGTGTAAAAAGGGGCGTGACCTGGACCACCTCTCTGCAACGCAGCGCAGTGGAGCTTACTGGAAGCACTTGGTGGGCTAGTTGGCCCCCAGGGGCCCTCAGGATTGAAAGGGAATTAATTCCCCAACTTAAAAGGCGCCACAGGGCGTGTTTGCACACATGTCACCTCAGGTCCCGCCCCCTCCCTTCACCACTGTGCAAACGCGCCCTGTGGCGCGTTTTAAGTTGGGGGATAAAGACCCCTTGAATCCTGAGGGTCCCTGGGGTCCAACTAGCCCACGAGGTACCTCCAGTAAGCGCCACAGAGCTGCGTTGCAGAGAGGTGTAAAAAGGGGCGTGGCCTGAACCACCTCTCTGCAATGCAGGCCTGTGGCGCTTACTGGAGGTACCTGGAGGGCTAGTTGGCCCCCAGGGGCCCTCAGGATTGAAGGGGAATTAATTCCCCAACTTAAAATGCACCACAGGGCGTGTTTGCACACATATCACCTCAGGCCCCGCCCCCACCCTACACCACTGTGCAAACGCGCCCCGTGGCGCGTTTTAAGTTGGGGGATAAAGTCCCCTTGAATCTTGAGGGTCCCTGGGGTCCAACTAGCCCACCAGGTACCTCCAGTAAGCGCCACAGAGCTGCGTTGCAGAGAGGTGTAAAAAGGGGCGTGGCCTGGACCACCTCTCTGCAACGCAGCCCTGTGGCGCTTACTGGAGGTACCTGGTGGGCTTGTTGGCCCCCAGGGACCCCCGGTATTGAAGGGGAATTAATTCCCCAACTTAAAACGCGCCACAGAGCGCATTTGCAGAGTGTTGCTGGGAGGGGGCGGGGCCTCCGGCACGATCGCGTTTTTTTTTTTTTTTTTTAGAAGGGGGGCTGTGTGGCCCCTTTCCCATGGCCAATTCCGGCCCCGGGGACCCCATCCCCCGGGGCAAGGCCAAATATATATTTTTTTTATGGAAGGGGGCTGCGTGGCCCTTCCTCCTGAGGCCTCTATTGGCCCCGGGGTTCCCATCCCCCGGGGCTGGCATTTATTTTTATTTTTTTAATTTTGGGGAGGGGGGCCGCGTGGCCCCCCTCCCAGGCCACTTCTAGCCCCGGGGACCCCATTCCCCGGGGCAGGCCCTATCTGTTGGGGGCCGTGGGGAGCCCCAATGCCCCCACGGTCCCGCCGGCTCCCGCGTCCTGCGTGAGCCGGCATTGCTTTTCCACATGGGGAGCTGCTAACATGCAGCTCCCTTGTGGAAAGCAATCTGCTTTGCTTCATTGAAGCGAGAGCATGTTTCCTGCTCTCGCTTCAATGAAGCAAAGCAGTTTGCAATGACAGGGTGGGAGCCTCGCGGCTCCCGCCCTGTCATTGCAAACAGCAGTATCCCGGGGGTGGGCACCCTGGGACACTGCAGGAGCCGGCCCTGGGGGGTGGCAGTCCCCAGGGCCATCAAGGGCTCCAGGAGGGGGGCCGTGCGGCCCCCCTCCCAACGTGTACACAGCCCCAGGGAGGTGGTGGTCCCCGGGGCTCGGGGGTCCGTTACGGACCCCCGAATTTGAATATTAGTGCAGAGAGGTGGCGGTCCCCGGGGCGTGTGGGGGGGCTCGAGCCCCCCCACACGGGTCTATGTTTTTTTTTTTAAAAGCCCCAGGGGGTGGCGGTCCCCGGGGCAGCGGGGGGCTGTGTGCCCCCGTGATTATAATTAATAAAAGCCCCGGGGGTTGGCGGTCCCCAGGGCTTGGGGGGGCCTTCGAGGCCCCCCCACACATTAAAAATAAGAAGCCCCGGGGGGCGGTGGTCCCTGGGGCTGCGGGGGGGCCGTGTGCCCCCGCAAATGTTTATGGATCGCCACCCCCGGGGCTGCGGGGGCCTCCCTGGGCCCCCGCAATTACATTATTGAATGCCCCCGGGACTTGGCCCACCCGGGGGCTAAATAATAACGAAGCGCGGGAGCCCGCGCTTCGTTCTTTTTTTTATTTTTGGCCGAAATTTGCGCTGGGTGCGCGAATCTCGCCGATTTTAAAAAAAAAAATGCTTTTTTTGGTGTCCTTGTGGGCCCCCTTGAGCAGGCCTAGGGGGTCAGGGTGTTTCTACCCTGCCCCCTTTTCTTTTTTTTCACCTTTCTTTCCCTGTTTTCTTGTGCCTCGGTTACCGAGGCACAAGATGGCTGCCAACACTTCCTGGTTTGGAGTGTTGACAGCCAATTAGAATAAAGCTCATGGTCGGGAGGGTGCGCGGATCCACTGCGCCTCTATATATCGAAACTTTTATTTTTTTATTTTCTCAGCAACTACTGAACGGATTTACACCATTTAAAAAAAAGGTCTCTTTCTGAACCAAGGGCTACCTTTTTGCCAAATTTGGTGTAATTCCGTTCAGCAGTTTCAGCTGTAACCATGTCTAAAGTTTCCTATGGGAAAATGATTTTCCGACCTCTATTTTTTTAATTTCTCAGGAACTACTGAACGGATTTACTCCATTTAAAAAAAAGGTCTCTTTCTGAAACAAGGCCTACCTTTTTGCCAAATTTGGTGTAATTCCGTTCAGCAGTTCGAGCTGTAGCCGTGTCTAAAGTTTCCTATGGGAATTAACATGGAGAAAACACGTTTTGGGACCACCCTTTTTTCTCGGCCCCCGCTTGCCGAATCACCCTGAAACTTCCAAGACAGCAGCTGACCGGAGCGGGCTACGAGTTTTGAAAATATCACGAAGATTCGTCAACCGGCGCCAAAGATATTGAGAAAACAAAAACGAGTTTCCTATGGAAACTAGGTCCTAACTATAACTATCTACTGGCGACCGCCAGTAGATAATATATATATATATATATATATATATATATATATATATATATATATATATATATAGTAAATATTTGCTTATGTGTGGAAATATCTACACATCACAGATCTTCTGCTGTCGTTGAGAGCAGTTTGCTCACACGTATAGCCACAGCACCTGATTTTGGGGAGGAGAATCTGTGATTTCCGAACGGAAAATGCATTTTTTGCATTTGTAGTTTACACTTACATGCACAAAGGTCCTTATGAATCGGACTAACTATTAACAACAACATTATTTAATAACAGAAATGAAACACAATTTTCATTTTATCATTTTTGACCTGGTTGAAGTGCTTCACAGGAATGCTAGAGGATTACAGATCAAAATATAACATAACATACTTCTTAACCAAAGTCAACTATATTGCCCATAGGTTTTTGCAGTTTTTTTTATAGAGCAAACATGGTCCAGGGGCATTAGAGAGCTTTACAAGGCTTTCATGTACAGGGAGATTAAGCGATTTGTTCTCAATGCAGTCGCGGCTCCTGGAGGGAGTGCTGCGGGCGGTGGGGCGGGGCAGGGGAGGGGCAGGGTGGGGGGTAGTAAACTCCGGCATACGGCCGAACGGAGGTAAGTACATAAATAAATAAATAAAACGAATTATATTGCGCGTGCTGCAACGCCAAATGGCGATGCGGCAAGCGCAATGTAATTCGTTTTATTTATTTATTTATGTACTTACTCCGTTCTGCCGTATGCCGGAGTTTACTACCCCCACCCTGCCCCTCCCCCGCCCCGCCCGCAGCACTCCCTCCAGGAGCCGCGACTGTCTCAATGTCAGGGTGTTGACCCTATGCAGGGATCCAAACCTGGTTCATCAGTTTAAAGTCAGCAGCCCTAGCTACTAGGTCACATCTTCTCTTTAATAGAACCGCACTGCTATTGCTATAGTGAACAGCAGTGACTTTTTGTCAAGCTGTGCAGTACAATTGGTGACATTTGACAGAAACATTTGTATAACATGCCTATCACGGCAGCGTTTCCAATGACAAAACCTGTCTCTTGACTAGCAAAAGGTCATACAATTGCATTGAAGGTTCTCTTCGGGAAATCAAATGTCACAGCCTCCCACTGCACCGTGCGTTCGGTCCATTTTATTAAAAGCTTCTGTGTTGGCCATCTGGGCAGTTTAATTGCTACTGTTTGGGGGCAGTAGGATTGTGCACGGAATGTCTAAAATTGAAGCTTCAAAAGAAACACGAGGGCTAAATTTTACAGGTTGCTGTACACATTATAAGGGCATCATGATGTCACCAGAATGTTGGAAGCTGCACTCCAGCAAGAATTTTAGCAAGTATTAAAATTCTAAGCACATATCACAAGATCAACCACGATCTGTAATGAAAGCATTGTCTTTTGCGGTACCTTTTCATGTTTATTTACAGACAGCTTTAGCTGTTTGCCAGATCTCATGTCAACACAACAAAGAACAGAACAAACAATATTCAGAGAGGGGATTTGGTCCGGTGGCGTGCGTAAATTGAGGGCACGGTGCCTGGACATTCTATATTCCACAAATGTTCCCAGGTATAAAAGGCAGGTTTCTTTCACAGCCGCATGGGGATTGATTTGTAAAGGTAGAAAATTCTCTCACAGACACAACAATTGCACCAGAGTGAGACCATTGTGTACTGGTTCTGGAGAACTGCACAAATTTGCTGAGCAATCTTGCATGGTATTTGCACTAAAAACTTGCGCAAAAGATACATTTGCACAGATTGACAACCTGAAGCATTTTTTGTCAGTGAGTAGGTACAAATATATGTTCAAGTCTAGTGCAAAATTGTCTGGAACCTGTGCAGAATTACCCAGCAACAAAATTAAATTGCCAGAAACGGGTGCAGTTTGTGAGATATGGCTTCTTGGTTGTCCCCTTCACCATCCAGGTTAACCACCATAAAGATTCAAATTAACTTCCTTATTCCTATGTCTTTTCAGTTAAAATTAAAATGTCTATGAATAGCTGTGAACTTTAGACTAGATTCAGTATCGAATCTTATTAACAATTGAGATACAAACATAATTTTCAATTCTTGCTCACTCGAAATGAATTTAAATGAAGTAGTCATTTACTTTTTCACAATTTCACTATACCATGTGTAATTCACTGCCCTCTTATGTGCGCCAGGTGTTATTTTTTTCAAAATTCATTTTAAGATCCAGGACCTTGAATCGTGCACAGAAATGACCCTGGCTTGGTGTTAAAACAATCCATTCTTGATAACTTCTTTGTGGCTCACCAATAGAGGAATAAAAATAATGGGGGCACAGTGAGAGACCCACCTATAAGTGCAGCTCTGGATATCTTACTCCAGTTTTGGCGAGGCAGGGTCCCCTTACCCACAGCAGACCCCTTTGAACACCTACAAAAACACTTTCCTACAGCGTCACAACTGTTATATAAAATCTGAGGGCCTGATTCGCAAAGATACCATGCTCTACAAGGTGTGCCAACAAATTGCTAATACATATGGCAGGGGCCGCTCCTCCTCTATGGCGGAGGAGCACCGCCCACCCTGCCAGAACCCTCCAAAACATGAGAAATAAAACAATAATAAAATGGGTTGAAAACCCATTTTATTATCATTTTATTTTCCTTGTGCCGAGTCTTGGGGGCAGGGCCACAGTGATGACAGGCACCAAGGGAAGTGGAATGGGCTCTCCCTTCACTGCGTATGACGGGTTAGCCAGCAGTCTCAGGGCGGCCAAACCGCCATGCGCAGTGAAATTTCAGAGCAGGCCAAGACTCCCAGTCTGTCCTGGAGCGCAAATCAAGGGCGCTCAGGCCAATCCTGAAGCTGATCTAATGCATGAGAGCAGCATCAGGATTGGCCACAGGGCAGGCTGAAAGCCTGTGCCTTCGGAAGAGGAGAGGAGCAGACGAGCGCGACGCGATAGTGGAGGGACGCAGGTAAGTACTTTTTTATTTTTTACATTTGTCTCCCTCGTCCCCTTTCCAGCCCCCCACCCCGCCTCTTTTCCCTGATATGAGTCGCGCCTTGACATGAGGTATTGTGAGTGTGTTAATATATATTACGTTTTTGCATGACACGTTTGTGTTATCTCCCTGGTACTTCACTATATCTGTCACTAAATATCTTATCACAATCACCTTGTTCATAAGAAAATAAATCGTTGAAATGATTAATTGAAAAATTAAATGAAGACAATACATGATATGCAATTATCTATCAGGTCTCAGAATCACAAACTTCAGTCTGTGAAGTAAAGTATGCTGCAGTTTATTATACTGCTTACACACAAAAATATTGTACATTGTAAATGTTTCCTCGCTGTTTCCACAAGTAAACCTGCTGGATTTGAGGATTAAACACAGTGGGCATCAAACTGCGGTCCGTGGTATGTCCAGGATGTAAAACCACCTGTGGAATTACTACAGGGTTCAGTTTTCCCCCAAAGGATTAGTATCTTTATTTCCGCTTCACAGCTTTGCAGTTTGTTTTGTAGGCAATATGGGAATAATGTACGCTCACTGCTGCTCTGAGCTGCAAAAGTAGGGATTTTTATGTTATTTAATAAAAAATAATATGTAGGCTTTCCTTGGTGAAACGTGTGCTAAATTTGCACACAACTCATAGTCACAATTCAGGCGCAAACACACGCTTGCACTTGATTTATGTGTCCAGTTCCAACTGGGGCCTTAAAGTATTTGTGAAGGTCTCATGCTTTGGAAATTGGAAATGAAAAAACACCTCATCTCAATAACTTGGAGAAGAGCCACAAAAATTACCTCCAACCACACAGTCTTCACCCAACCACTACAGTAGGCTGCCTCTTATGATTCAGTTCATACACATTTTTGTAACATACTTGCTGCCTTCATACAGCTGACACCATTTATATTTTCTTAAAGAATTTGCTAACAAAGTACATGCATACATATAATATTTTACAAAATGTCACCTAATGCTCTGGCCGAAATCATTAAATGACCCTAATGCCGGCAAACTATGCACTGGTCCTGACGGGTTTGCACATTATCGGGCATTGTGCGCCATGCATTTGTACTGAACGGCTGCTAACACATATCATATTTGCCTTAGGCAGTTGATGCAAATATGCTTTTTGCACTGATTGTCTGTGCAAACGTCACTGCAAAAATTTTCTCCATGGATTTTAAATTACTCCGAACTAGTAAAAGGTTTCCCAGAGCTGGAACAGTTTACACGATCGCCCACTATGAGTACCAAAAAACCCTCACAATTTCAAAACTCTTTCGTGATATCATAGTGAATCGATTCTTATTCTTAAAAAGGAAATAAAAAGCAACGTTGTCTAACCATTTTGATTTTGTCAGTGTGCTCATTTTATGATTCGCCTTTTCCTCCCCTAACTAGGTGCGTTGAGTACTGTAGGGTTTCTGTGTGCATTTTATGCGTTCCAGATGCTCTGCTACATTTTCTCGAGCACTTCAGTGAATTAGCTTATTGGTCAATTACTGCTTACTTTGTGAAACATATTTACATTCAGAATACTTATGTAATGCCATTCTCGAGCGAATATAATGTGCTGCTTATGGAAAGACCTATTGATAATAAATGATCTCTTTGGTAACTTCTAATTCTCTGACATTATTATGCCTCTCTTTCACTGGTGTCTGCTCAAAAGTGACCCCTCTGTAGGAAACATCACTGTAAACATAAGGCTAATTTGATACTCCACCGTCTTATTGAAAGCACGTTACACGACCGGTTCGATATTTCATTACTATTTAGTAATCAGAATCGATACTCATGTTTTGACCTCTGAAGGACAAAAGCCACTTCCATACGTCTCTAGTTGACAGCAACGTTGCCAGGGCCACCTGCGGAATACAACCGAGGTTGAAACTAAGGAAAGGCTTCATAATGTGTTCATAAATAATGTAAAAGCATTCCTCGTTGCAGTGTCTGTCCTTTGCAACATGTGTTCTGTTTCTTTGCCCCTGGTGCGGCTAAACAACTATTGTTTCACAGTGGCATAACACAGGACCCAGCAGCCCCCACGGTGCGGGGGGCCCCATGCTCCTGGGGCCCCCTCAGCACAATACTCTGGCCGAGAGTACCGTTGCAGGGGGCCCCCTCAAGTTTCGTTACACCAGTGGTTTCCAAGAAACAGCTAGCACCAGTGCCGCCGTGACGCAGTGGATTGCAGTGACGCAGTGGATTGCAGTGCATTCCCTGCACTGATATTGTGGGTGTCTTGCCCTAGATGTCTCTGAGAACAATTCTAGGGTTCAGCACTTTAGGGTATTGTGACTGTTTCCATCTTTAGTCAACTCTGCACTTTACAGCTACCAGACATGGGTAAGCACTACACTTAATCAACTATTTGGCTTAGTTTACAGATGTTAGAAATGGGGGTCTCCAGTTGGCAGTGGTATGCACCCTGTCCAAGTAGGGACCCTTCCTTCTAGTCAGGGTAAGGGGATTACACACCTAGATAACCCCTGCTCACCCCCTTGGTAGCCTGGCACATGCAGATAGGTTTATCTCAGAAGCAATGTGGAAAGCATTTGCACATAACACACACAGTAACAGAGTGAAAACACTACAAATGGACACCACAGCAGTTTAGAAAAATAAAGTATCTTTATCTTAACCAAACAAGAGCAAAACGACAATAATCCAATATACACAACTAAAAATATGGCTTTTAAAATGTTTCAAGCAATTCTGTCCATAGAAATCTATGGATGCGTGATTTTTACACAAAGTACCTCAAATGCGTAAAAATCCACAAGGCAAAAACAGCCAGAGAGGAGGGAAGCATCGGAAAACCCAGCGATGCATCAGCTCCTGAGTCCTTGTGGAGGCGATGCAACAGTCCTACTGCATGCAAGAGAAGTGATGCGTCAAATCTGGACTGTAGGGGGAAGTGATGCAACGACTTCCCAGGCAATTCTGGCCTGCTGGTGCTGCGTCAGAAAAACTTGCCACACAGGTGCGATGAGTGAGAAAATTCAGGCGCTAAAGGCACTGTGTGGATTTTTGTAGCAGTTGGCAGGTGATGCATCAATTCTATTTGCCGCACAGCAGGGCCTGCATTGGAGTCAGTGTGCAGCAGTTTCTCGGGCTGAGGACAGGCGTGGCGTCAATTTCTTCAGCGGCACGGGGCTGTGCATCAGCAATTGCTCACGCATGGCAGGGCTGTGTCAGAAAATGTAGCCACAAGAAGAGCAAAGCATAAGTTTTGTAGATTTCTTCAGTTATTCACATCTTGCTGTAGCAGGAAAAACCTCCAGGACTGGAATAGGCACCCCCAGGCAGGTCAGAACTTCCAGCAGTGGAGTTCAAGAAGGCTGTAGGTGAAGTTTTTGTGTCCCTGACACTTCAGAACAGGAGGCAATCACGTACAAGCCCTTGAAGACTCTTCTCAAGCAGGTTTCACAGCAAAGTCCAGTATTTTTCCTCTCCTTGGCAGAAGTAGCAACTGCAGGCCAACCCAGCAAAGTAACACACAGCAAAGGGGCAGTCTCCTCCTCACAGCTCTCCAACTCTTCTCCTTGGCAGAGGTTCCTCTTGATTCCAGAAGTAATCTAAAGTTCTGGGGTTTTAGGTCTAACATTTATACCCCCTTTTACTTTTGAATTCTTTGTTCAGAAAGTCTCTCTTGCTCAGTAAAACCAGTTCTGTCCTTCCTGGTCCATATTCACTACAGGAGGTGGAGACAGCATTGTGCAGAGCAGCCACAGCCTATTCAGGTGTCAGTGACAACTCCTCCCCCCAATCTAGCCCAGGATGCCCCAGTAGCACATGCAGGGCACACCTCACCTCCCTTTGTGTGAGTGTCCGGAGTGAATGCACAAACATCCCCTGTCAGTCTAAACCCAGTCAGTGAAACAACAAGTAAGCAGAGGCACACAGGAGGGTTAAACAAGACAATGCCCACTTTCTAAAAGATGCATTTTCAAATACACAATTTAAAAACTACTCTCACTAAAAGGTATGTTATTAAATTCTGAGTTTAGAGAGCCCAAACTCCAAATCTCTAGCTGTTCCCAATTGAAAGTTACACTTGTAAAATGTTACAAGGTAGCTCCAGTGATAGCATATGGGAGAGGTAGTCCTTGCAATAGTAAAACATGAAATACACAGAATTTCACTATCAGGATATGTAAAACACATCAGTATATGTCCTACCTTTCACATACACTGCACCCTGCCCATGGGGGTACCTTAGAACTACCTTAGGGGTGCCTTACATGTACGAAACGGGAAGATTAGGGCCTGGCAAGTGGGTGCACTTGCCAGGTCAACATGGCAGTTAAAAACTGCACATGCAGGCACTGCATGGGCAGGTCTAAGGCACATTTGAAAGGATACTTGTGTGGGTGGCACAATCAGTGCTGCAGGCCCATTAGCAGCATTTGATTTATAGGCCCTGGGCACACACAGTGCACCTTACTAGGGACTTAGCAATAAATCAAACATGCCAATCATGGATAACCAATCATAATCTCAATTTACACAGGGAGTACTTGCACTTTGGCACTAACAAAGTGCTCAGAGTACCTAAACCAGGAAAAACGAAATCCAGCACAGTCAAAAATACAGGAGGTAGAGGCAGGAAGTCAGGGGAATCCATGCCAAGGATGCCAGGTCTAATAACGGATTATTATAGTTTGAGGATTTGAATTAAATATGGTTTGTACTTTTGTGTGAAATGATATAACTTCATAGCACGCTGAGCACATATCGTCAACTATATTTAGTATGTTTTTTTTATACCATATGATAGGGAGTCGCAGGCACATAGGGAAAGAACCTCCTTTCCACTGTGCCCCAGTTTCAAAATGGGGAGTTGGAAAGCTGCCCAACATTTTGGTCATTTTGTGATGAGGATGGGAAAATAAAGGGAGACCTAAGACAGTAGCAGGATACCATTTATGTTGTGTATATTTGGGAGGGGGAGCTACAAGTGAAATGATGTGGTACATGGATTTTTGCAGAGCATAAGTTATTTTTGTTTGTGTGGGAAGAATATTTATAATGGGGGACATGTGACATGGTGGCAGGACACCAATTAATATTTTTCTGTGTGAGAAGAGACAACAAGAGATGCCACTGGTTAAGAAAGGAGGCAAGACTCCAAGGCCCGACTACAAGTCGGATTGAGCAGTATCTCCAGGTCGGATACCACTCCACCAAATCACTAAGAGGCCAGTGTTTGGGCACACTTATTGTTCAGTTTTGTAAATACCAGGGCCAATTTTGCTGTCTGAGAAATCTGCTAAAATCTTCAGTGCATTGGGCAGGAACTGTGATCACAAGAACTTGGCCCTGTCCTATGGCGCAGGGGGACATGCAGTACCCTTCGGCCGGTCCACACCCTACCACCTTCCCCATGCAGGCTTCTCAATCCTATTTAGCACAGCAGATGTGAGCAAATGGTGTTATATAGGAGTGTTAATTGACATGGAACTGGAATTCTGTGTGCATAACTCACCACAGAAAACTCGGTCTGCTTGCCTATTTACCACTCCATGGGGATTTGCCTGAGGTTACATGAAACTTGTTTCCACGTGGAAACAGTGGTTGTGGATGCAGAATTTTCACCTCATCAGATCCCTAGCTGGACATCAGGTGTTAATGGTTGTGAGCATGTGGTGAAGGCACAATGGAACCATGGGAAGGTGCCAGGAGCACCTGCATTGTTTGTGATGGAGGATAATGTGGTAAATAAGGGGCTAAAAAGGAAGTGGAAGGTCTTGGTGTAAGTGGAATAGTGAGGCAAAAATTGTCAATTATGTACTAGATATGAATGGTTTCGACTCTCCTCCATAGCCCTTAAAAATGCTTGTCCAAGGTGCTAGCAAGTTCTGGCATGCCCTGGCATGCCCCCGGTTACCGAGGCACACGATGGCTGCCAACACTTCCTGGTTTGGAGTGTTGACAGCCAATTAGAATAAAGCTCGTGGTCGGGAGGGTGCACGGATCCACTGCGCCTCTATATATCGAAACTTTTATTTTTTTATTTTCTCAGCAACTACTGAACGGATTTACACCATTTAAAAAAAAGGTCTCTTTCTGAACCAAGGGCTATCTTTTTGCCAAATTTGGTGTTATTCCGTTCAGCAGTTTCAGCTGTAACCGTGTCTAAAGTTTCCTATGGGAAATTGATTTTCCGACCTCTATTTTTTTAATTTCTCAGGAACTACTGAACGGATTTACTCCATTTAAAAAAAAGGTCTCTTTCTGAAACAAGGCCTACCTTTTTGCCAAATTTGGTGTAATTCCGTTCAGCAGTTCGAGCTGTAGCCGTGTCTAAAGTTTCCTATGGGAATTAACATGGAGAAAACATGTTTTGGGACCCCCCTTTTTTCTCGGCCCCCGCTTGCCGAATCACCCCAAAACTTCCAAGACAGCAGCTGACCGGAGCGGGCTACGAGTTTTGAAAATATCACGAAGATTCGTCAACCGGCGCCTAAGATATTGAGAAAACAAAAAACGAGTTTCCTATGGAAACTAGGTCCTAACTATAACTATCTACTGGCGACCGCCAGTAGATAATATATATATATATGTGTATATATATATATATATATATATATATATAGTAAATATTTGCTTATGTGTGGAAATATCTACACATCACAGATCTTCTGCTGTCGTTGAGAGCAGTTTGCTCACACGTATAGCCACAGCACCTGATTTTGGGGAGGAGAATCTGTGATTTCCGAACGGAAAATGCATTTTTTGCATTTGTAGTTTACACTTACATGCACAAAGGTCCTTATGAATCGGACTAACTATTAACAACAAATTATTTAATAACAGAAATGAAACACAATTTTCATTTTATCATTTTTGACCTGGTGGCTAGAATTCACGCAATGCTTTCAAGCTTTCAAAGAATGTATTCTTTATAAAACCAAATATTTGAGCAGCTGCAGACAATGATATTGTTGTGAACACTATATAAAAGCTACATATCTTTATTTTCCTTTGAAGAAAACGGGCTTCAAAAGGGAGTGTGGTATAGCACAACATATCTTTTAATTGAATGAGAGAAACAGAATGACAGGTGGTGAGAGACAAACACAAGGAGCTGGGCTTTAAGGAGGAGCCTAGAACCAGGGGAATTAGCAACACAGAATACAGGGAAGGCATTCCATTGCACTGGGGCAAAGAGACATGGTGCACAGAACCTCCACTGAGCACAAGGCTACTGAAAAATAATACGCTGGACCTGTGAAGAGTAGCAGAGGTGAAGTGGAGAAAGGTATAGAGAAACTAGGGAGGAACAACATGCTGAGGCAAGACCTCCTATGTTGTCCCTACTGCATTGTATGACTTTAACATGTTCTAAAACCGGCAGGATCACCTTGCAGAAGAAGTCAATGCTTACTCAATGGAACTCCACCCAGAGTAATCATGACTGCCTCTGTTGTGAGCTATGAAGAGGAATCATTCAAAGGAAGTCAAAACAGTTGATTTAAGGGTCCACCTTGTTGATTAGCCATTGTGGATCGTGAGCTACATTTAATCTTCAAATGAGAAAAGAGGTTGCCAGAATGCAGTTGGAATGTGGAATTGCAAGGTACTATTAGTTACACCTGTTATTATATATTTCCTGTTCTACTTTCAGGAAAAGGGTTGCAAAATTAACAAAAAACATGTGGATTATCTATCAGAATCCTTCAGTAGATGAAGGTACAAAATGTACAAAACAGTGAGAATATGTAGGAAAACACTTGTCAATTTCTTGGAGTAACAGCAAGACAAGCCTGGTAGACAGAGAATAAACAATATTTTCAAAGCATAAGCAAAAGCTCCTACATCATTTAACACCTTGTTCTAAACAGTCTTTGGCAAGGAAATGAAGTTGCAATTGATATGAGTAATATTACAGATCGCACTGAATCTCTAAGGGGAGAAAGATTGGTATTCTTTTTTATAAATAGTTGTTGTATTCAGGAAAGACACTTGTGAACTGCTAACAAATGATAACCCGCTGCAATATCAATTCAATAAATGTTGTGCATTCCTGATACACAAGTTTGACTAACTTCTGCACTAGTTGTGACTTACGTTTGAATCTTCTGAACATTCTCTCATGAAAAAGGTGATCAGCTGTGTATTCAATGGATAATAGGTGCTCTCAGAGATAGTAAAAGGTATCTACCATTCCACCTCTCTTATGCTTCTGTTCTTCTGGAGAATATTATTTACCAGGAAGAGGTTCATCAACAAGCAATAGCTATCATCAAACCATGTCTCTTGTGGTAAACCATGTGCCGTTTGGAGTCAAATAAGATGTTGTAGGTGTGTAGTGTGTGTTTCAGTTTTATGTGAATATTCATTAGGCTGTGCTTTACTAATGAGCTCAGAAGATCATGCTGGTTGGGATCAACACTGCTGAAATGCAGCAGTACTTTCTGTATGGCGGTCCAGTGTTGGTGGCATAGTGGAATGTGATAATACTGGGTGGGGATTGAATAGGAATCAGTCCATAATGAGGTAGTGTTGGTGTTTTGGACAGTGTTGTATTCCCAGCTATAGTTTATTTGGACTTCTCAATGCGCTCATATCTTTACTACAATGTCAGGAAATTCTAGTCTTTGACGTAAACCACAATGTTTCTCTTTCTCCAGATGTTGATCGTGAGTGTTCTGATGGTGTTTCGGGAATGGCAGCATCAAGTCTGCTCCACGCTTGGATGTCCAAGTCTTTCTCATGTGAGAATTGTTCGAAATGCATGATGTTTTGCTTCAAGGACTTGTGAGTTAAAGGGGAGGACCATCTTAATGATCTTTTTGTTAGGGGTAGCGTAGGTACCTGCCATCAGTGTTTCAGAGTCTGCTCACATGATGGGAATATTTACGGGCCGATTCTGATGCGGGTTGGAAAAGCTTCCTTGACCGAATCGGTTGGGAATTGGTGTCCGACCCACTCGGATCGGGAAAGTCCGACCGGCGGAGTAGGATGCATCCGGATGCTTCCAGATACGATTTGGTTGAACTCCCATTGACTTCAATGGGAACATTTGTTCCTAACCGCATCAGAATTGGGCCCTCGGTCGGGAAGACACGTTCCCGATCCGATTTGGAAGGAGCAAATGCCGTTAGGAGGCCTTCCTAACCGCATCAGAATCAGGCCCTCGGTCGGGAAGCTTTTCCAACCCGCATCAGAATCGGGCCCTAAGTCTTTTTCTTCCCTTTTTAGCTGTTGTCGTTATTGTTTAGATGATGAAGCTCAAAGGGCAAGCGTATAACAGCTGTGGTTTTGGGAATAAAATTTATTTGAATGGAAAATGCATGGTGGCTAATCTGATAGAGGTCTCCTGGATAAGAGAGGAGGGTTTCTTACTCATCAGTTATCCAGGTCATATGGGATTTTGAGTAGGAGTCAGAGTAGACTGGGATGGGATATGTTTCTGGCCTTTGGTTGAATATTATGCTTCTTGGATGATGTGGTTGTACCTCTGTTTGACCAAATTGAGACACTCTCATACTGTCTATGCAAGAGGTGTATAAGGTCCAGTATTAAAAGGAGTTCAAAGTCCCTGACTGGCTTCACACAAGTCAGGGGGAGACTCTTCTATGGTAACAAGGGCTACAAAGAGGTTTTGACTGGCAGTCTGTTCTCTTTAGCCATTATGTAAAATGCACTGAGTGAATTAATAATGCGATTGGCGTTTAAATGCTGATCTCTATTTTGCATAATACGCCGTATCTACTATTTCCAAAAATGGAGTGAAGCTCTCTATTTGTCATTAAAATCAGGGTGAAGTGATGATCTGCACTGTTTTTTAACCATGGGGAAATACAATTCTATAGTAAAAAGTATTCATGTAATAAATAGAGATGTAAACTAAATCTACTTTTGAAGCTTATTCAAAATAATGTGTACATACAGGGGATATAAAACGTAAACACCTTTTCAAATTAATTTTAAAGCAGTGTTTTCATACAAACCATTTAATAATTTTCAGTTTGAAGAGCGTAATTAAATAGAGAAAGTTAAAACCTACATCGACTTCTAATGTAGAAATATTTGTGCTGTCTAATATTTATCATTTGCTCAAACAATCTTTAGGACCCGTTGCTTTATATTTTTATAATATAAATTCATAAAATTATCTAATCTGACCTGGCACTTAGGCTCTCACGTTCTATGGCACTGATGATGGCAGACAAATCCCCCAGCACCAATTAAATAATTTATCTAATGACATATGGAATGCCTGCTAATTAGAAAATGTATTCTCTCCCAGTAATTGCTGCTCATGAGACTATCTCCTTGATTTCCAAGTCAATGTACTAAACAACTTGACATCGCTATTTTCACAATCAAAGAGGATCTGATAATATGTATATGTCAAAGTTCCTGACCTAGCAGCTAAAGGTTCCATAATGTCAATCATTTCCGATACACACGGGAAATTCAGCATTACTCTGGAAGGAACATCTTCCATAAATGTCTGAAATATTGTCATGTTTCCATAAATACAGCGTAGCTTCATCGGTGCAATATAATTCTAAAAGTTATTCAAATGCCAAGTTGAAAGAGGTTGTGGTGATGTACATACCGAATGCACTGTTACTTGGCATAGGTAACCGTCAAAGTACATACATTCACAAACCCAGTTTTATGGTGGTTCACAACGAGGAGATGCACTTAATACTGGTTGTGTAAAACTGGTTGTTGTACGACCTACTTAATTAATATTAAAAAAGTGAGTCTCAAGTTGGGACTCGCTTCATTTGGCGGTGAATACAGGCATGCTGCTCTGCTAGGGTCATCAACGTTCTGAAATGCAGCCCATTTCTGCAAAAGGAAACCGTGCTGCATTTAAGAAAAATGTACTTTATTTTTAAAGCTGGTTTGAGAGTTGGCAGTTATCCCCTAGACCACTGCCTACAACTGCCTACTCTCAAACAAACATTGTTTTTACATTCCCAGTGAATTGGTTGCCATTCCAAGTCAGTCATCTTTCAATGTTTTGCAACTGGATTAGTCCCAAAACAATGATACATCACATACCGAGTCAGTATTTAGCAGAGATTCCCACAACAGGCCTCTTCCAAATACTGAATTGGTATGGGGTCACAATTCGATTTTAGGCATCATTAAATTATTGAAGACTCCTAAAATAGGATTGATGCATTAGAAAAGGCATTTTTGCTGTGGCAAACTCAGAAATCAGAGTATTTCCAACTGTAAAAATGCTTTAAGCACATGGCCCTAAGTCTATATAAAACAGAAACATTTTGGAAAACACGTTGGTCAAAAGTGTTTTTATAGAAAACCATAATAAAACCATCATAGTTTTATAAACTAATCATACTTTCAGAAGGCATTATGGAGTGAAGAACACTACTATATCTAGTAATTTATGTAATTATATTACATTTATTCCACTACAATTTTCTATACTTCAGACAATTTTTAATTATTCCAGTATTGTGAAGTGTTTTGTCCTAATTATACTAGGATGCCTATAACATAATAATATGCATTGAGAAGGATGCCATAGAGTGGGTATTTGTAATAAACAAACTCAGGGAAATCAGTTACCTGTAGTCTTCCTGTGGTTCTGATGGACTATTTTAGAATCTTTGAAATTTAGCCACTTTGAGTATTGATTGGAGATGTGTTTTTGCTTCGGCTGGTTGCACTAGCCAGCCAAAAATGCTTGCATTGTTTATTAAATTAAGGCAGCCCTGTGTTTAAATTAAGCATTTTTAGGTACAATTGTCAAGATCACAGGTTAAGTGTTGAACCTGGCATCCTTGGTGTGGTTTTCCCCAAACGTTTTGCTTTCCAGTGTCCTGTTTTTGCTGACTTTGTTTTTGCTGGCTTTAGGACTCTGTGAAGTTTACTACTGCCAGCCAGCGAGAAGTGCTTGTGCGCTATCCTTTAAGCATGGTAACATTGGCTTACACAAAACTGGCACATTTAATTTACTTGTGAGTCCCTAGTAAAGTGGCACCACGTACTCAGGGCCTATAAATTAAATGCTACAAGTGAGCCTGCAGCACTCATTGTGCCACCCACTTAAGTAGCCCGTTAAACATGTCTCAGGCCTGCTACTGCAGCCCATGTGTGCAGTTTTATATCACCTGGCAAAATAAACCTCTTGCCAGGCCCACACCTCCCTTTTTATTACATATAAGTCACCCCTAGGGTAGAGCATATACTGCTCAGAGGGGAGGGTGCAGTGTATTAAAAAATTCGACATGCACCTTTACATAATTGCATGTCCTGGAGGTGAAAAATTCCAAAGTTAATTTTTCACTACTGTGAGGCCCACCTCTCCCATAGGATAGTATTGGGTTACATTATTACATTTAATAAGTGATAACTTTCAGTTGGGAGCAGGTAGGAATGTTGAATTTGGTGTCTAAAGAATTGAAATTTGAAGTCCTCTTTAACGGTAAAGTTGGATTTTATGTCACAATTCTGAAAATGTCACTTTTAGAAAGTTGGCACTTTATTGTACTAACCATTTGGTGCCCGCAACCTGTTTGATGAGTCACATGACTAGGTGTAGCTGGCAGTTGGCCTTAGAAAGTTGGCATTTTATTGTACTAACCATTTGGTGCCCACAGCCTGTTTGCTGGGACACATGATTAGGTGTAGCTGGCAGTTGGACTTTGTATATTGCTCCTAGACAATGAACCAAAGGACCATAGGTGTTGGCAGGGTGGGCCATCGTTGACTTAATGAAGGGAGGAGCTGTCACCAACTACACTTGCACATCACAAAGGCTCTTTCTGAGCATACTTACAAAGGGTTTGCCACTAATCCATTGTGACCCCTGCACCAGGGCAGGGTAGCAGAAAATTCCAAGCACCTCTGGGGGTGGAAACCTCCATAACCTTCTACTTTAAAGTTGGCACCAGGTATATATATTTATCTCCTAGACCCAACTCTTCCAATCATCACTTCTGGGACTGTGGACCCCACAAGAAGGACTACCCAGCTGTGTGAAGCCTGTCCTGCTGCCAAAAACTGCTTTGCTGACCAAGGCCAGCTTTCTGACCAAGGCCTGACTTGCTGCACCTGCTAGTGCTCCTGACCTGCTGACCCCAGCCTGCCTGTGTGTCCCAGGACTCCAAGAAGAATCTACAAGGGTCAGACAGCTGACCTCCTGCTCAGAAGCCACCGGGACACCACAGGATTCATAGCACGATGCAGCTCCATGGAAGGCCTTCGGAACCCCCACTGCGTGATGCATCCCTGTCACAAAGACTCACAACGCAGCCACCGATCATTGAAACCACGGCTGTGTGACACATCCTCGACTCAGGAATTCACATTACAGATGCAGCACATTGAAATCACTGATGTGTGATGCATCCCCAAAGCATGGCCTCACATTGGCATCACCACTGCTCTGTGCATCTCCGTTGCAAGGCTTTGCATCACCACCGCTGCTCCTTGGACCCACTGATGCATGACACATTTTCAACACGGGACCACGTAATGCTCAATAAACCAGGAGTTAAGGTACTCTATTGATCGGGGCTAACTGGGTCCGTGTATCTGGCCCGTGCTCCATCGCAGTCACACTGAACTTTGTCCCGGTCCAGAACGACCAGCTAACCACAGTTGCCCCTTTGTGCTTCTAGGCTCTATTTTTGCTGAAATCTGTAAAATTGCATATTTCCAGTTCTACTGATTGGATTTATGTTTTGGTCTCAAATAATTTATTACCTTTTCTCTATTTTTCTAAATTGGCGTGCAATTTTTCATGTTTTCTGTTTTCACTTTATTACTGTTTGTGTACTGCATAAACACTTTATGCATTGCCTCCAAGTTAAGCCTGACTGCTTTTGTGCCAAGCTACCAGAGGTTTAAGCTCAGGTTAATTTTAGGTTTGCTTGTGTTTCACCCTGACAAAGATTTTGGTTCCTGCTTGAGTAGGGTTTCACCCCCCTCAACTAGTAACCCAGTTTCTAATATTATGTGAGATCCCTACCCATGATGCTATGAGTTTCCAATGGCAATTAATGTCGCTTACACAACTAAACTTATTTTTGAGAGTACATGTCACAAGACAAACTGAAATTAAAGCATCAAATTGCACACCTACTTAACATGATTGACCCAATAGAGATGACAAGAACTATCCCTATAAAATGAAATATACAATACATCATTAAATGTATTCATGAGATTTATAACAAACACCGCCACAAATGAACAGATTTCAGTGGAAGGGAGATTTAGCCCCACACTTTAAAAGTAGGGTCTAGAAGGAGGCCAAGAAATACATTTATGACAACCTGACTTTAGTGATGTGGAAAAAAACTGAAGGAAAGAACACCCAAATACTTTGAACTGTTCTGGTTTCAGTTCCACCAAGGTATGTTTTTCAAATGATAAATTGAGGACTGAGAAATTAAATTGAGTTACATGAACGGACACTAAAATGTTTAATGTTTTACCCTATAAAAATACACTGGTTGCTTGTGAGAGATTATTGTAACATGTTGCTGATCCCTCACTCTGCCCAAAGAGTGGATTACACAGAGATTAGCTGGTTTCGGTACATAAAACATTGCCACAAAATGGGTAGCTGCGGGGCGAGTCAGTCCTCGAGGCAAATGTTTATGGTGTTGCTTCCAAAAATCCAACCAAACAGCATTACAGTTCAATAATTAATGAACTTAAAGTCCTGCACCAAGTAAAAGAGTGTAAATGTTTTAAGGAAAATTAAACAAAGTGGCGGAGACAAGGACAGGAGCGTGAAAATATCTGCAAAAATAAGAATTGTCCCACTGAAAAATGGAAAAATAACAGAAATGTCCATGGGTCCTCTGAGCAAAGACTATGAGTTAGGCACCTAAAGTGATAGCACAGTAGAGATTATAGCCTCCCCGATTAGAAATGATTTTAGAATGAGAAAATGTTAATGAGGAACAATCTTCTGGCTTACATGGGCAATGATACAGGCACTTATGCTCAAACAATTCAGATGATTCAGTAAGTACGGCTCCTTAAATTGAAAAAGGTCAGGGCTGTTAGAGGAAGCCAAGTGAAGCATGCTTTTAAGAAGTTAACTGCATCAGATGTCAGAACTGGCCTTCGTGAACTTTTGCATGTTTGTATTAGTTATGATTATTAGAGCACAAATAGTCCAGCACAACAAAGTCACAGAGTGCACTGATGAGGGCTGCACAAGGTTGGCCACGCTTAATAGGAGTAGCCTGTGGACAACTTTCACTGAAAAAGAAAACATTTGAGCAGACTGTGTGGTGTGACTTTCCAACAACGTTGCACGATGGACAGATTGCTGCTGTTACTCCACCCAGGGCTGCTGGAACCCATCAATATGGTACTTTCATATAGCTATTTCATATTGGCAAATGAGGTGAATGTCTTACAAAAAGAACTGTAATGACAAAGATACTTCTTTAAATTGTTCCCACTCAGCCTCTGCTTGATTGGCCTCAAGATCCTCCCACTCCTCTTGTATTGAATTATACTAACCTCTTCACATCTGGTCACGTTTTTCGCAATCCACACCAGTAAACTGTGATCCTAAAAATGACCATCAGCCTCATTCTTTCCAATGCCATTTTTAATTTACTGGGCCCTCCAGAGAAAATCCTCGCTTCCAAAGGCAGGCAGCACCACTCAACTAAGCTGGTCCAAATAACTTTGTTAAATAGGTCAGAATCTGTGACTTGCAGTAATTAGTTCCTACCTGGTAAAGACTGACATGATCTATTTTGCCAAAGAGTTTGCTCTTACACAGAATACATGGAAATGGCTCTCTTTCTTCTTCATCCATTCCGATTCTTAAGGTCCAGTGGCCTAAATATATATTTGTATATGTGAACGTTCATTCAATAAGTATGTAGTCATAATCCAGTCCCTAAAATATCTCACCAACTTTTACTGCACTTTTTTACCACACTATGAAGTAATAATTTGTCTGCCTAGTGTCATCCTAGTTCTACCACAAGCCTTTGCAACTCGCAAACCAACTTGGCTATGGGCAACCTGAAAATGTCCTGGATTGTGGAGAGGAAGGATGCTTCACATTGTCCTTGAAGGATATGTGTTTTCGGCCTTTGGTTGCATATAATGCTTAGCAGTAATGATCTCTCTCTCTTAATCTCAACTCCACCTGCCATTAACAATTTTTGCTCAATCCAGTTCAAAGGCATTTATGCACTGTCTTCTGGTACTACCTCTGGATATCCTATGGAGTTACAAAGTCTGCCTCAGCCCTTCTCCTCAATGAGGAATGGTGAATGCGGGGCTATTCATACAATCATTAACAGATGAGAAAAGAGTTGGGCCTTCTCATTACAATCAAGTAACATGGATACAATTCATTAAGCGAATTTATCCTGTAAGGTTCATTACGGTATCATGTTTTAAAGGCTGAGTGCAAGTTTTAAAAGAGTCAGCACTAAATTAGGGAATTTAGGTGTGCTTGCATTTTTTAAGCCAAATTACCTTTCATATTACATTTGATTGCAACGGCTGTCACTGTCTCTGAGAAAATTAGGGATACAGTTATATAAACCCTTATAAGAACTGTGTCTAGCAGAGTGCATGAAGAGATCATAGAATCCTTCAAAATGCACAGCATATTTTTGAATTGTGGGGTTATAAATAATACTCTCCAAATCAATAGCTAATTACTGGCAGGGATGCAAAAGGCAGGGTCAGATATAATTTTACCATTCGCTTGCAATGGGCTACCGACCAATATTCTAAAATTCTCCACTGTCAGTCTGAGGGGCAGCTACACGATTTAGCCTAGTGCCACTGTAAGAGAGGCTAAACCAAGACAACAAAGGAATGTTTTTTTAGTAAAGCACATATTGCTATTTAGTTGGACTTTGTCAAGAACAGAAGTCACAATTCCAGAGATCTAAATCTAAAATACCCTAAAAAACAGAGAAATATACAGTAGACAGCTACGATTCACCCAGGGTCACTCAGACTTCAATAACAACCTTCACATTGTTTCAGACAGGTGAATTGTAAAGAAATTTAACAGTGTCAAGAGGGAAGCTAGGAT
Source organism: Calotriton arnoldi (assembly GCA_963921515.1). NCBI lineage: Eukaryota > Metazoa > Chordata > Amphibia > Caudata > Salamandridae > Calotriton > Calotriton arnoldi. The sequence goes on along the minus strand of CAWUFW010002830.1, from coordinate 1,203,134 downwards.
GATAAATCTGACTCTGGTACTGAATGATTAAATGGCAACATAGAAAAGTGCTGAAGATGTCTATTTTGAGAAAAAAAATTTGATATGAGAAGTGGAGCCTGGAGTGTGAAAGTGTATTATTTGTTCATTTTTTAGTATTTTTGCAAATGCACTATAGATAAGCACATGATTAGCACATGTAAATTTGATGATTATGCAAAGGCCTACCTGTGGTGATCACTCAGGGGTATTGACAAAATAAGCGATTGATTTAAAAAGCTGAAGAAGCGGTTTTAGAAAAAGAGTAGTTCATGCAGCCATTGTGGCAACAATTTCTAATGCTCAAAAGCCAACCCCAGAAGTAGACATTTGTAGCTGAGGATGTGCATGTTCCTAAGGCAGAGAGAGGTATTCGGGCTAACCTGTAAAATGATTTCCAAGTAGATAAAAAATAAGCACTTATTTGGTTAGTGTGGAAACAGTGCTTTATGGCATTAGAGCATAATCTCAAGTGTATGTGTACTGCCTGCTCGTGGTGTGGAGCTGGTTCTAGTGGCCACATACCCTTTCCCAAATTGGTGACTCCAGATGATGCTAGTGCTACAGCAATGTCCCAATGTCAACACATTAGCATTAAACGGTGCAGCATATAAACTACAAATGGACAAGATTAAAGATGAGGCAGACCACAATGACGAGCAGTAGAGTAATGATCACAATAGGCAGTGAATCACAAGCTCACACATTTAGATGTACTGAAATGAAATCAAATATATTTGTATGATAATTTTATTTCAGTCATCAAAATGATTTAATGCATGTGGAAAAGTCATCCTTTTTGCCCTGATCACCCCCATTTTTGTTTTACTGATGCTGGTGGTTCCTGAAAGTGCCCTGGGCTCTGCTAACCAGGCCCAGGGCAGTGTTCTGTCCTCTAAAGGCATATGGTAATTGGTATAAATCTAAATGGCCAAGACAACCTACCTGTAAGTCCCTAGTATATGGTAGAGCATGTAGGTTGAGAGAACCCAGTGGATTTAATGCACTGAAGTGTGCACTGCTATGGTGTCTAATGTCATTTTACCCAGTCCTGCTTTGCGGGCTGGTTTTATGATAAAATGATGTCCATATTTGACTTTGGAATTAAAAGTACTTCTAAAGCACAAAACTGCATTTTTAGAACTTATTAGTCAAGATATATGCCCTGGTATGGAAAAAAAACAAAGTCATTTTTCCTTAATGTAGTACTGCTAGCACCGTAGGCTAACATTGGAAGGTAATATTAAACATAATAAAATCTATATTTGCTTGGGAGCTAGCTAGCAACCTCATTCAAAGTATCAAAATAATGGTTGCATTACATCTAACAACTTGCCAAGATCCAATGTATTATAAATATTATAGGATAGCAGTTTTAGAACTTACTATCCTGAGATCCTAAAGCAGCCCCATAGCAGCCTATTCTGATTGGTCAGCCTTTGACAGTCTGGGCCAAGCTGCTTCCTCAGTAGGTGTGAATAGGCCTGGGGCTCAAACAATACAGCCATTTGATGGGAGGAGATTTGCTTCCTGGAGAAGCTGGGAGAGGAAGGGGGCTGGGGAGATAAGCTGGACTTCAAAGGCAGGAGAACAGCCCCCACTTCCTTGGTCCCAGTCAGATGGGAGTCCACCTAATTAGATTAGGAGAGGGGCTGGAAGGGGAGTGTAGTGAGTGGTTAGCCACACCTTTGGGTTGAGTTACACAGACACATACAACAAGGAAAGATTTTCTTCATTTTGTTTTTTGTGAAAACTGTGCATTCTGGGTCAAACATATGCAACACTTTGCAGGAAGTGGTCACAGCAGAAGGAGGTAAATTTACCCCTATTGGCTGGCGTGTCCACCCTCTTGCCAACCCAAAATGGAGGAAAAATATGAGAGATCTGCAGGAGCTCCTCAGAACTCTTCCTAGAACATCAGAAGAAGAAGGACTGCCCTGCGGGACACTTGGACTTCACCACAGAAGGCTTGCACTAAGAAAGACTGTACCTGCTGCACTCACAAGGCGCCACAAAAAAAAGACTGTGCCGGACTTCAAGGAAAAGGAGTGGACTCCCTGATCAGCAACAGGTATAACAGAGCTGGAAGAAGTCACCTCCCAAGCTATAGAGAGGATCATCCCAGCTGACAGTTGCAACTGGAATTTTCCTGGACTGTGCAGGTGCATTGTGGGAAATTGAGGCTTAGCCACCAAGAGGCAACCCAGAGTATCTGAACCCTTGGCTGATATCACTGAACCCCTATTTTCCTCAAAGGAATAAAAAAAAAGCAAGATCTCAAAGTTTGTAAACTTTCTGCAAAGTTTTGCAGAAAAGCTCAAAGTCGAAAGTCAAGCCACCGTCGTCGACTCACGAATCTGCCTGATCACTCTGGTTTGTCCTGCTGAAAGCTCCAGAGCTCCTTCCCATTATCGTCAAGGACAAAGACTACCAGAGGCTCACTGAGGCATCGCGCTGCATCAGGCCACCATTGTGGAATCGAACTTCGGATCCGAGAAGTCCAAGGACCCGCCGACGAGCCCGTTGATGAGAGAAAAACTCCAAGAAAAAGATTACGGGCCTAATTGGGATATTGGCGGAGGGGCTACTCTATCAAATCGGTGACGGATATCCAGTCCACTGAAATCTAAATCCCATAGGATATTATGGGATTTATATTTCAGCGGATGGGATATCTGTCCCCGTTGTGATGGAGTAACCCGTCCTTCGAGATCTAAATCAGGCCCTAAATCCGAAGGTAAACTTTTGACTGGGATCTAGCACCCAGCCTATCTGACCCCAGTCAGCCTAAAACGTTGACTTTTTCCCTGTCCAGTGAGACCAGTTAGTTGCGAGTGGTGCTTTAAGCTTTTTGGCACTAGAATGCACAATTTTTGATTTAATTTTTAAAGATTCTTTTTCTGGATCCCTACATTAAATGTTTGTCATTTTGGTGTTGTTTTAAACATACAAATATTCTCTATTTTATATATTAGTGATGGATTTTTATTGTGTTGTGTCTGTTACTTATTTACTGTTTTGGTGATATTAAATGCTTCACACATACCTGTCATAAGTTAAGTCTGACTGCTCGTTTGCTAAGCTACCAAGGGTTGCGCAAGTTTATTTTATTGAGG